>JAVJGI010000050.1:31720988-31789064 GCA_035590275.1 Ibycter americanus
CTTGGCCACCTGGGCACACTGCCGGCTCCTGTTCAGTCAGCTGTAGACCAGCACCCCCAAGCCCTTTTCTGCCAGGCGGCTTTCCAGCCTCTCTTCCCCAAGCATGCAATAAACCACACAGAGCTGAGGAAAGCAGAGAGCTAAAGCAGCTCTCTCGGATGTATTATATGATTTTAAACTGATTGAGATTAATAAAAAATAATCAAAAATCTTTAACATTTGAGTGCTGCACCTTGATGGTGATGATGCCTAATGTGGAGGTGTGTGCATGCCCAGAACTCCTGCCTTAAATTGCTCTGAGCTTACGCAGCTAGGACACTGTCATTACCGTATGGCTCCTACTGACAAAATAAAGGTTATTGGTCACCTCTGATCACACAGCCCAGTTCTCAAGATTGCTTTGCAAAGAGCCTTTGGCTTTAGAGCATAGGTGAGGCATAAGAAAAAAAAATCCCATATCTGACAGCACCACCATTCTTCCCCTCACCTCCACTTGGGCTTGTCTAGGTTCTCAGGCTGAAGTCCCATTGCCTCTGTCACATAAATTCTCCACATTGGCTTCCATTTCAGGAGTTCTCCTTCACATGGCAAAATTATTCTGGTTGGAAAATAGAGAAAGGATATTTTCTGCATGCAACAGTGTCATTGACAATTAGAGCCTTTGGCATCCCCTCTACAGAGAGAGGAATTTCACTGTGGATAAATAAAGAGCTTAGGTCTCCAGGGCAGTCCGCCTTTAACAAACAATAAATGCATGCCACAGCATAGAAGGGAATATAAATCAGAACAGCAACTTGAAGGGTCCTTGTTAATAACACAGTGTATGTTTATCTCCAAGGAAAGAAGGCCCAGCAGCTAGCAAACACCGCAAAATTCCCACACAGCATGGCATTGTCTATGGCTCTTAGAAAGGTAAAACATGCTTGAATAGATGTCAGTGTTCGTAACACTAGAGACCTGCATACTTAGAGAAAGGAAATCATAGCACACTATTTCTCCTGAGGCAGTAGAAAGTACTGTTGCTTATAATTGCAAGCATAAGATTTAAAAGCATTTCCATTGCCTTGATGAGTCGTGTTGCAAACTGGCAGCATACCAACCACTGGCTTAGGCTGTGTGGCACAATATGTAAAGTCCTTAAATCTTGGTGTACGTGTCTCTCCATCCTTAGAAGATGGTGGCTTTGATAAAGGCATATAGCTGGGAAGCATGGGAGTTCATTTACAGAATGCTTTTAGGGTGAGGCAGTTCTGCTCTTTTCAGTATATAAATCTTCCAATTTTTTTCGCCTCTCTTTTCTGATTTTTCAAGGTTATTATCTCAATGCTTTTTCCTTGGTACCAATTCCTCTGAACTTGAGTTCACAATGACTCACAGCAGGGAGGCACAGAGAGAGCTACCACCAGAAGCCTCCTCCCTAGAGAAGCTTCACAATGCTGCCTATTATTTAGCAACTTGAAATGCTGGCTTAATGGCACACATCTCTTAAACATCCCTTTCTTTCATTTGTTCACCCCAGGGACCCAAGCCATGGAGACTTATCTCCACTCTCTCTATTCCACCCTCCCCACTGGCAAGGTGCATGAAAGCAGGGGGGCTGCCAATCTTCAGACTGCAGCTGTGACTCCCAACACTGGTGTTGGGCAAAGTGAAGTGGTGGGCTTCAAAGCTCTGTTCAGCCGTGTATTCACCCACCAGTGAAGGCCCTGAAAATGGCTAGAAAAACCCAGTACATCTTAGGGGAGTATTAAATTTGGGGGTGTTTTCCTTGGTCATCATCATCATTCTTCTACTCCCAAAATAAGAGGTGGAATGCAGTGGAGAAGACACTATAGTTGCTTTGGCTGTGCTGGGGTGGGGATTAAAAGCTTCTCTGCTGATGCTCTAATCAAAGACCTCCTGAGTAGAAGTAAACCCTTCTCAGCAGAAGATCTCTTTTATTGCAGTCTAAGAAGTCGGCCATCCCTCCTTGCACTCCCACACAGCATTTATGCAGCAGAAGAGGACACCGGGGATATACAAACATAAAGTTCTAGAAGGAAATCGACTCCCCCAGTCTCATTAGCAATGACAAAAGTACAGACCATTCTGCCTTCATGTGGGCTGTAGCCCTGCAAGATTGAAGACAGAGTTTTGCAGGCTGACAACAGGATACAGGGCCATTACCCTGAAAGCCCTCAGAATAACCCACCAGTCATTTAAATCTGGCTACGTTATCTGTTGTTCCTTCTAGATTTCTCTCTTCCAAAAACCACGGCAGGTGAAAACCAATGTCATGCGCTGACTCACAAATCGCTATTCATTTTCAAAAAATATTTCATCTGAATCTGTTGTTAGAAGCTTCTAAGGAAAACACAGGTAATAGAAAGTGTAGGTGAAGTGACAAGCTGAACTGATTGCACATAATAAACAAAGCGTCTGGGGCTTCAATATGCCATAGGTTTGTTTGGGGGAAGAGGAGAACGGTGTGAGCCTAGCAGTGGCTCAGGATTACAGGCTACTACTCAGGTCCTCTATTAAATTCACCATGTGATGCTGAGTGTGTCTTCTTGCCTCTCAAATTATTTTTTCCCTTGACACATGTGCTTCTGTTATCCAACTGCAAGAGAAGGTCCTCAGAAGAAGGCCTGTCTTCTTCCATAGACTTCTCTGTCTGTGTTCTGGCCCTAGCATCATAATCCCTTGCTGGCATATCTAGTAATTGTCTTAAGATGTAAACAATTATTATTATTAATAGTAGTTATAAGAATATAAATAATTTTGGGGTTTACAGTCTCGTGGGCCGTACAGCAATCTTTGCAGTTCAGACATAATGGCAACATTCAACCCCTGTGATGACTAGACACAGCGTGCTGGCTGATTGCTTACGGCAAAAATTGTTGTTTACAAGGTACTGTAGAGATGGCAGCACTGCACTATTAAAAACATATTAAATTAATTGAATTCAAACAAACAGCCACAATAACAAAAAAGGAGAAAGTATGTCTTTTCCAGAACAGTATCTAGCTGCCTTTGACAGTTAAAGTTCCAAGATAAATCCTCCTCATGAAATGCAGCACACACAGAGAGATGGGTCAGGTTCTACTCTTTGCTTTCTCTGTAACCTTCATGGGATGTACCAAGTGGAAGTGTAGAAAATGGGGAGTTTTGCCCTCCTCCCTCCACCCGCTTTAGCAATCTTAGAATAGCACAGATTAGAAACACCAGTTTCCATCCTGGATTGCTCCCCATAGGGATAAACGCCTGCAGAATATTAAGTGTCAGTTGGGCATGCATCTTTCCAGAATGACAGAGGAAGATGGGTTGTGTGCAGGCTGGAACAGTCCTCCCTTTCCCTTCCTTTCACCATGCCACACACCAACCACGTTCACATGGGTCCATGAACACCACAAATCCAGGAGCTCTGAGACAAGCAGGGACTCAGGATGTAAGCCCTGAGCTGAATGAACCCAGAACGGGCGCAGCAGTTTGGCAAAACTCCAAGTCAAAACACCATAGTATTGAAAATCCTATCCAAAAAAACAACTGCCCGGTGGAGGAGGTCAAGGTTTCATTGTGGAACTTCCTTGTTCATGTCACGGAGAAGTACAAATTATCTCTTTTTTTCAGTATGAGATCTGCCATTTTCATGTGATCACACAACTGTAGGAAGTGGAACTTTATCCAAAACAGCAGAAATTCCAAACCTGGCTACATCACAGGGTACAGTAACACATGCGCTATAGCACAGCAATACCAGCAGTCTACTGGCAAAAGGCAGCTGGATTAGGCATAAGTCAAATTAACAGAGAGCGGAGAAAGAATATACTCCCTTGCCCAAGGACACCATGTCAGAAAGGCTTCAGGGCATGCCCACAAGCTGCTAAACTGTGCCCTATTCTGGGCCAGCTGCAACAGTACCCCCCATCACCAGCTTTCAGCTCTTTTGGGCACTGATTCAGTATCCTGCTGCTGTGCTAGAGGAGAAAGGTTCATTATTGCATTTCTTCTTTCCCTCATCTTGAAACTGTACTACAGCCTTGAGCTGGCCTGGCTGTACTCATGTCTCTTCTGCCCAGCATAATCCCTCAGCTAATTGCTGTATGGGAGAGGCACCTCTTCCCCATGCATGAGGCAGTGCTTGGAACATGAATATTTCATAAATGAATACAGACTTTTCAAAAATGATTAACACATTTCTGCAATCCATGTTCAAGGATTGCTGTAAAATAAGGAAGAGCCATGCTTTCAGGGTCTTGCTTTCCACTCTCAGACTGATCCTGACAGTATTCAAAACATGCAGCTACAGTCTTATTATGGAGTATTAATACAACAGATCTCAAGGATATTTATTGACTGCTGCTGTTAAGAAACATTTTGAAATGGTTACTTGACTCCCATTAGATCCTACATTTAGGTAACATTTCCCAGGAATTTATTTGTATTTCAGAGAAGAACACACTGACCATGTTCACACTTTCCAATATTTCTTCCAGACACAAGGGATTATTTACCCATGCTTGCATGCAAATATCTCATCTAATTCATTTTGTTCTTTTAAAATGCTGTTTAAATAAAGCTTTTCGGGGAAATAAAGCCTGTTTCAATTTATCTTAGTTGAAACTAGGACTATAAATCTCTTCAGTTTCCTTTATTGATCTTAGACAAAATTACAAATATAAATTACAGCTGCTGCAAATTAAATGTTCTAATGACTGTGTTTGAAAGCAAATGCAATAGCGTCAATAACACATTAGATAAGACACAGCAAGAATAGCATAAAGCTACCATTCACTGGTGAAATCAAAAAGATTTCTGTGGAAACTCACAGCCAGGGGGCACCTTCTCCTACAATCATGTTTCTCTCATAGCACCGATTAATTTATAAAATCAACTACACCAGATCTACAGGAAAGGACTTACAGATGGCTGCATGCCCCCACCAAGAAAACTCAAGTTTTCAATGGGTTTGTTAGACACCATAGTTTCAGGGCCTAACAGCCACTAAAAGCGGTGTTCTTTGAAGTCTTTCTTGTAAATGCACCATAATTGGCAACCTTTGGCTCAAACTGTATTGACTGTCTTTAGGAAACCAGAAAGTTTGTACACTGCGCCAAGGCAGGAATCCAGTACTGGCATGTGGTGCTGAATCAACTGGATCTGAAGAGGCAATATATATTCCATACAGCCCATGCTGAACTATATAAACATATATCCAGATCAACTGTCCCACCACTTTTCTTCATTCTTGATCTCACTAAAAACACTGCCCACAGGGTCATACTCTACAAGGGCAAATATCAAGTGATGCTGCTTCAGGTACGATACATTTCTTATGAAGAAGCTTCCATTTCACAAAGCAGCATAATCATCAGTTTTCTACACCACTGACACTCGGATCCTTAAGCACAAAGGTATCTGTTTACCAGGTCATGAAATTGCAAGTATAATAGCAGTGACTTTGCTGCACTTGATAAAACTGTAAAACGTTTCATTTTGCTGCCTACTGAGCTTTAAAAAGAACTGACATTGGAGAGGAGACAACATTCTTGTTACCATCAAAGTATTTCAAAATACATACTTTTCTGCTTGTGATCTGTGGACATGCATTTTTCCTCCACTCCAGTTCTGCCACTCCTTTCTGGTACAGACAGTACTGCAAATACCCAGAAAAAACTGTTTTCTTTTATGCTTTCTTAAGTTTTATATGATCACAAAGCCCCTCTGAATATGTATATCTGTGTGTAGTCAAGGTATTAACATTCCTACAAATTTTATGAAATAGGCACCTCAGTAACTAGGCAAACGAGCTTTCCATTTACCCGGAGATAAATGCAGGACACAGGGACTAGAAATCCTCTTGTCTTTGTGGCTCACAGAACTAATTGCTTCTAAGCAGAATTCAATTGGTTTGATAGACACCATTGTTTCAGGGCCTAACAGCCATTAAAAGTGTTGCTATTGGAAGTCTTGCTTGTAAATGTACCACAAACAGCAAGCTTTGGCTCAAACTGTATTGACTGCCTTTGGAAAGCAGAAAGACTTTGCACACTGGACCAAGGCAAGAATCCAATACTGGCATGTGGTGCTGAATCGGAAGGGCAGACCTGACAGATCCTCCCAGCCTGTGAGCTGTTCCATAGATGCTACTTCTGTGCTTACAATGGGCAGCAGAGCTTGATTTTGTCTTTCCTCATCACGTAACCTAACAAGCAAGAAAACAGCTGGAGCAGCAATCTTTGTTCTACTGTTTGTCAGCCAAGCTGCTGTGGAAGAGTGACCTCCACAGATACCTGGTACCACTAGCATCTCCAGGTTTTTGGAGGAAGAAGCTGGATTTTTTTTCTCAAAAAAAAGTTCAGTGAAGTTCCCCAAATTCTTATGATAATTCAGGCACCGTCTGCTGTTTTAATGGTGAAAGTAGCAGACATCTCAGTTGTATTCTAAACCTCCTGTCAATAAGGTTGTTAGACCTGCATCTCCAAGGTGCAAGCACAGGGGCTTCTCTGGGTGGCCATGGATGGCCTCTGATGTAGAGATAACATTTATGTAAACTAGCCTCTGGCATTCTGTTTTATCCTTCACCATATATCAGTTTGTGTAATTTCATTCATGATTTACTTTGACCTTTAGCTGTGTTTGATATTTTCTGGTACCGAAACTTGACACTTCATAAAGGAAATTTTAAGAAAACATCAGCCAGCAAGCTAAGTATCTGCAAAGGAAAGGCAGATTTCACAGCAAACTGATAAAAACGATTGCCTTGTTGACAACCTAGAAAGATTCCCCCTACTTCACCCTCCGGTTGCTCAAAGCAGGATCTCCTTCTGCCTTAACGCCCCAGTTATATACTGATTCCTTCTCAAAATACCTAGGTCTTTGATTCAGCTTTTTTGGGTAATAGTGCTGTATGTATCTGGCTTTGGGAAGATTTTTCTCCTCTCCATTAACGATAGTTAGCCCAAGCTACTCTGCATGCATGCATTCATGCATGTACAAATTTCAATGAGTATCTTCATGAGAATATTCTGCAAAAATCATCTGCTGGATGCAAAAGTTCAGCTGAGAGAATTATCAACATCCAACAGTAAATGCTGTAATCTTAGTGTTAAATGGCAAAGAGGTAATTACAAAGATCAAGTTAAATACCTTTCACAATGCCTGCAAGCTATAAGGCTTGAAATGTTTGCTCTTAGAATTGTAACTCAGTAGCACAGGGTCTGGGTAATAGAGAGCCAGAGTGGAAAGAACTGATCCCTTACTGGGCCTGGCCCCTCTCCTGCAGTTATTTGCAGAAGCAAAAAGCACAGCCTTTTCATTTGAAACTCTCATGGAGCTTTGCAGGCCAAAGAATCATGAAAATCTCTTTGATTATGTTTAAATATTTCAGAGAGGTGACCAGACTTTGGAAGTTTAATTACCTTAAGCCATGAGAGGGCACAGAATGAGGGCAACGACAAAGAGAAAGAAAAGGAGAAAAAATGAACTTTTTCCAGGACAACGGGATGTTACTATTTATGAACCTACAAGAGAATTAGAGCTGAAATAATTAGACAGAAAAAGAGATTTTAATTAATGATGGTAATTCTTACGAAAGGAACCAGATTGCTAGCCCTGGAAACTGCCAGTTCTTTTTATCCACAACGTACATACAATCACAATGAGACTATTGCTAAGCTCCCTAGCACAGGACATTATCCTGAGCAGAGAAGTCCAGTGTCTGACTGGTCATACTTCTTGGCTTTTGCTGCAGCTGAGCTTTGCAACATGAACAATTGTTCACTAAATTCCTTGGTACAATCAGATCCTTTGACATGGGCTACTTGATCTTTAATGACCTGAGTCAGCTTATAGTCACGACCAAGAATTACAAAACCTACTGAAATAAATGTAGAGTGCCACAGGTTCAAATGACCACTGCATCTGGGTCCCAGCCTGAGGAAATCACTGCAAATGGATTACCAGTTCCCCCAAATACCAAAGTAGCCCTTAAATTAAAAAAAAAAAAAAAAAAAAAAAAAAAGAGAGAGAGAGAGAGAAAGTAACCTTTCATTAGATCATGCCATTTTGCTTAACTTCCTATCGTTCAGTTTAGAAACAGTTACTTTATCCCCGTCCTTATGAGTGCCATAGCTGTGGGGGCCACAAGGCATCAGGTTTTATGAACAGCAGCAGCTGCAGAATTTGTTCCCAAGTTGGAAGGCGAGGGGGAAAGGTTGGTTTTTCAGTTGTTAATACAATTCCGGAGTAATGAAACATTAGCAGAAGCCTTTCACCATCTCCCTTTACATCCTGTTCTCCATGCCTTTGCAGCTGGATGGAGAATTCCACCTCCCAGAAGTGCTGAGCAGACTAGCAGATTTGGGGTACAAGTCCTCTGGCAGAAGAAAATCTAGCCTAGCTGGTCCCTGAAAATATAATTTCTAATCCCTGATGGCTAACCAACGCAGCTGGTTTAAGCTCAATCTGAAAAGTAACACCTTGTTGCAGCTCTCATAACATCCTATGGCAAGGAAAGCAATGATCTTCACTACTTGAGCCCAATATGAAATAGATTAAGTCACATGTATCAACTTTACTTGAACATGAGTATTTCTATTACCTGGGTCAGAGAGTCTGTGCAGTCACTCTCCAAAACCTGCTGTTATTAATTCAACAATTATAGCTTTACAGTGGCAGGGAATCCTCGGTATTTGAACTGGCACTGAAAAGCTGTAATTCTGAATGGGACATGACATGAATTACTGGATTGCTGTAATTTTTCAGCTTTTCATGCATTTTCACTGCCTATATTAAAAATATAGCAAGTAATTCACTTTTAATTATGCAAATTCAAAGATAGTAAGACAAGAGATGGATGAGTTTTTAAATGCCTGCTCTGCCTGGCCACCTGGGGTTAGCATAGAAAATCCACCAGCTAATCAGGTAACCTGGTCCACCATGCTCCTGCTTGCCTGGGTGTACACAAAATTACCTCTTTTTAGTATTCAGCACCACTACAAGAGCATAGAGTACAGGAAAGAAATTGCCAACCAGAGGGACAGCTGGGAGAAGGCAAACCTTCTTAACCTGCCTTCCCCACAGCTGTAGGTGTTCCAAGGACAGCCGATACATAGCTGTCCTCATATCTGACATCAATATAAGACCTCAGAGGCTTTCAGGTATCTATATGCTTTCCAATTTGGCAATTATCTTCCTGACATTAGGGCTCAGTTTTACTGGAACAGCATCCTCAGCCACTATTTCTCAAGTAAAAGAAAAAAAAATTGCCCAACAGAGATATTACAAATAACTTTTAACTAGAATCTTCAAATCAGGACCACAGCATGCATCAGCTTCCATCTTCTGCATCTCTACCCTTGGCTTCTTCACTGTTCCTTAGCAAAGTATACGGCTGCAACCAGCTTTTACATGCATGTGCCCATACACAAGTCTGTGAGTTCATTGTAAAGGAGGAATGTTACACTGCTCTCAAAGACGTTGTTGTTAAATTGTAAGATAGCAAGTGCAAGTAACGATGGCTTGTTAAAAGCCTAGTGGCTGTATCTAATAGCTGCAGCACAGTAATTACAGAGGCAAGAGATTGCTGAACATGTGTAAAAAAGGAAAAAAATTGGAGTAGCAGTAATGCAAAAGCTTCTCCAAGCCTAGAGCAATTGTTATTTTGCCCTCCTACTGATGCGCTACTTATCAAGGATACAGTGGTTAGAAACTAGCTTTCTTTAATGAATGTTAAGTTTAGGTGTTTTCTTCCCAGGAATCCCATGGCTTCGCACTCAGTACATCCACAGTTTAGGACACAGAGGTAAAATTACTCGAACACCTTATTGCCTTGCCCTGAAAGGATACATCTGCCTCTTTTCCCTGGAAGCCTGGGAGAACTTTCAAGTAAGCAAATCAGCAATGCAAATCTCCAGCAACCTACTGAAAAGAGGGTGCTAAAGAAGGTGCTCACAAGGCACTGCTGTGCTGAGTTCTTCACATTAATATTTTCAAAGCAGGTGGAAACTTTTCATTTTCTCTAATCTTTTCATCCTCCTTTCCCCACCCAGAGATGTCTCACTCCTAGTTTCAGTCTTGCTTCTCTAAAGGTGATTTCTTGCAGCTTCCTCAGCAGCTATTCTGTGTGCTGGAGTCCTTCAGTGCTTTCCTGAGTGCCTACTGCATAGAGTTTCAAAAGAAGAAATCTTCCTGAAGAAGAGTGGGTGGTTCAAGTGGTTTTTTTCTGTCATGGCATTGCTATTACAAATCTCACTCAGATATGGTATCTGCCCTGAAACCCTGGAATTCAGCCTTAATCTCAAGCTTTTTGAAACTCATAGCTCCATTTTGGCATACCTGCTGATCACAGCCTTTACAAATCTAGCCAGAATTGAGCATTACCCTCACCTTGCAACTTCTGTAGAAACCTTAGTCATGCATTAGTCATTTGCTGTCTCAACCACTACTACTTCTTTTAAAACTGTGTTAAATTCCTGCTCTTCACAGAGTGAAGCACAGAATTAGCTGACTTACCTTTTTATCTGCTTTACTTTTATGAAGATGTGTCCTGTTGGGCAGGGGAAAGGCACCATTTCAGTTCACTTAACAACATGTATCACCACCTTGTTCCCTAATTCTACTTGTGAGCTGTTGAGTGATTTCTTTCTCAGTCTCATCATGGAACACGTCCGGCTAGATCTGACAAAACATCTGAACACACTGTTTCTCTGTGAACTCACCACTGAAGAAGTCTAAGACCATGGAGCTAAAGAACTGAGATACTGTCTTCTTACTGCAGTAGGAAAAGTAGCTCTTGCTCATTGTGAGCAGAAGAGCTTGAACTTCTCTATTTCCCAGTGTTGCTAAAGGAAAAGCTGCTTCATATTTATAATCAGAAGTAAAGGAAGAGCACAAAACAGATGTTGACAGTGTGATTAAGGATTTCTTTCAAACTACAGAATAAAGCACCGTTAATATCTTGGCTTGAGGGAGATTAAAGACTTTTGTGGATTCTTCCATTCTCACCTGATATCACCATTATGTAGCAATGGTTCTTATAACTCTCTTCAAATTAATTCTGCAATACATGTCTGCTGCAGGTTCTACCAACCAAAGCCTATATAAGGATCAGGTTGTAATGAGAATCAGTTTAACCCCATTTACTTTCTAATGTCAGTGGTATCAGAGAGATCGCTTACAACCTTGCATGCTAAGTAAAGCAGTTAATTGTGCTGCTGTACCAGGTTTAGACATAAAAGGCAGAATTAATAACAGGTTTAAAGAAAAGACTTAGAATAGGAGTTCTGAATGCAGAAAAAGGGCTAGTGTGAGTTATTATCAGCTTGTAAATAGAAAGCAAGGTTAATATTTGGTTAAAAGATAAGATGAAGAATGTTTTTTGTTGATCTCAATGACTTATATGCTGGGGAGTAGAAAATAAGTATTTTGATGAAAACAAGTGACAGAGCAGCAAGGTTGTCCTTTTGTTTAAAGTATGGTTTTCCTAAGCAAATGTGGCTGCCAGACTAGAAACATCCATTTCTGAGGTTGCCCCAGAGGAATTCTCATATAGTTAGTAGAGACCAAACAGACACTTCAAGATGCATTTCATCTCGTACAGTGCAGGTACCTGGGGAGCCTGGCTCTAGCACGGATATCTACACCCAAACATCCAGGTGGGTGATACGGGATGGCCTCATGCTGCCAGGGCACTGGCAGGGTACAGAGCCAGGGGCTCAAGTGAAATAATAGGATCCAGGTTAGCTGAAGTATTGGAGGAACTTATGAGCACAATAAGGCGTATAGCATTTTTTTTGCAGAGGGCTGCAGGGGAACAGGCATACAGCTCCTCTTGTTTTCAATGAATGTGAGTGGCCTATCTTTCATTTATAAAAATAAAGCCAACCCCAAAACATTGTGAGCCTATTTGCATCTTCAGGCACCTGAATACCTTTTTAAATACCTTTGTTCTTAATGGTCTTAATACCTGCTTAGAGCAAGCAGGAGTGTAGGTTGGCAGGGCAAGATTAGAGACTTTCAACTCATAATTCATTTCCCAGGCTGTTCCTAGGGCACAGCAATTATGCACTTTCCCTTACCCAGGACAGATTGTAAAATGACTGTATTGTCCTTAAAGACTAAATCAAAGTAAGCAAAAAGGCGAGTAAATGTTTTCTACATGACTGCTGCCATTTTATAAAAAAAACCCACCAACTACTGAACATAAAATGAAAGGTATCCATAGGTACATAAAGAACTTTTTCTTTTTTTTTTTTTTAAAGTTTTAGTGATCCAAGGCACTGTATAAACAGCAATGCTATTATAGATTTACTTAGCTGATTTCTTTCTGAGTACACCAGAACCCTGATGCTTCAAACAATGAATGCTACAGAAGCAGCATTAGGCAAGTTACTGTGAAACCAAAGTATATTTGTGCAGCAATAAAAAAGAAAGAATTGGGGAAATAATGAGCAACCAAATAGTAACGCAGTTAAGGGTGCTGCTTTGCAGGAGACAAGTGACTATTCTGAACTCTGAAGTGCCGATGTAATGAATCACAAGAGCCCACTAAAATGAGAGCAAACATATAAATTCTTCTTATTTCAGTATGTACAAATACCAAAACAATTTTGGGTTGTTAACCTCCACAGCTTGAGGACAATACGTTCATCATTATTGTATAGCACTTCCCTCTTCAGAAATTCTCTGTATACTGGTTTTGATGTTTTACTTGTAGCATAATGTATGCCTGAAAGGAGGCTCAGTGTCAGACACCACCAAGTAGCTCATAAAAAGTGGACAATTTTAAAAACAGTCAACCTGGAAAGGAAGCAAATTCATACTGTACATTATTTCTGACAATGGAGATTGTGAAGAGATACTAAAAATATTTGGATTTTTGCTTTTACATGGCTTTCATAGATCATCCTTTCCTAAAGAGCTGGATAGTTGTTAAGTTTATCTCTTCACCTGCACTGCTGTTTCATCTCTGTGTGCCCTACCTTCACAGCTACAGCTGAAGTGCACCTATTCCTACCTTCTCTGCTCTGTTTAGAGTCCCAGCATGGACCACAACCAAGTCTTCTGTCAAAGACGCCAAAATGCCATCAACTGAATTAGAGTAGAAACTCATTCAAAGAGCAGTGAGCAGATGGCAATTGTTTGTTTTGCAAGGTTGGCCGGGCACATGTCAATCTTAGTAACCAAAGTGAATGTTACACTACCCTCTCTCTCCTGAGCTAGCCAAGTCATCCTTTACTTGGGATTTGAGAAATACCTCAGCTAATGCAGATTTTGTCTTCCTATACATCACTGAAGGATGACTGCCCAATAGACAAGACAGTCTGCAGCATACGCTTATCACCCCTGCAGAGAAGGCCACTGTCATGAAGGAAGGCAAGTAAGGTATTTCAATGCGATCTCTGTAGATGATGTGCCCTATAAATAAGTCACGCGCTATAAAATCACCTTCTAATTGCAGCTCTGACTGATTTGTACAGGCATTGCTGCCATGTTTTTTATATAAATATATATATATATATATATATATTTGCAGCCTCACCACTGTAATCCTGAGCCTCATTTGTATAGAGCTCACCCCTTGGCACTCCTCACAGGGAACATACTGCACGAGTTAAGGTAAAAGATCAGGCAAGGGACAGAGAGCTATACAAATGTCACAAACTTTCCTCCTCCTAGGAAATGCTTCCTCAGTTTACTGAAAATTTGCGTAAAAACCAGATAGGTTACAATCTGCGTATGGAAATGTAAGCAGCAAAAAATATCTTACTTTCTAAACCTGTTAATTACTCATGGAGTACCAGGGAACAAACAAACAAAAAGCTTAGAATTCTTCAAAAGGCAATTGAGTCTTTTAAGAAATACCCCAAAACATAAACAGCCACTTCTTTAGTTGGAGGAGGGGAAAATACCATAAAGCTTAAGAAGCATTTTGTTCAGGAAATCACATCTTTCCCCATTTTCCAGCTGACACATCGCATTGCAAGTCTGTCACAGCACATTACCTTGGTGATGTGATGTAATGCAACATTGCTGATGCAACCCAATCTGATGTGTCTAATGTGATACATCAGATACAATATTTGGGTAGATTTTTCTGAAAACAACATCCATAGAAGATATTCTTCCCCCACCTTTGCCAATTAAAAAAGCCTTTCCAAAGAATTGCATCACCTGGAGATAATTGCTTTTTCACAGGTAATTAGCAAATACAATTAGTTGTGGGAAAGGTTTGCTTTTCAGCAACTCACACAAAAAAATGGAAAACAGATGATCATAGATGACATACAACTGCTTTCCACAGGACCAGGATAACTCACCTGAGTAGATGTCATTTACAGGGGTAGACTGTGCCACCATCAGGCTGATGGGTTTTTTCCCCCCATTGACAAGAGAGAATTCAGGTTTTGGAGCTCTGTGCTTACAGTATTTCATTTAAGGCCCTGAAGTACCATTATGCTCTGAGGCAAAATAACAGTAAAGTCACCGATTTGTCCAGAGATGCATCAAAATTCACAAAACAATAGGAAATAAGTACCAACCTTATGAACTCCTCAGTTCATAAACTGGTCGGCAGTGACGTTTGCTAATCTGTGCAGTAGATAAGTATCACCAAAAATGGAATCAAATAAAGATACATCTCTTAACAGACACTGGGGAAAACTGTAGTGAATTCAGAGTGATTTATTCCAATGTCAGCGCTGAGCACTGCAGGTGAATTCAGGACTACCTGAAATCCTGCTCTACTTGTGTTTCCAAAACCAACATCAGCTATGGAAAACTGCTGGATTTTAACATACAGAAGGGAAATGGTCCATGTGATGGCGATCAGATGAACAGCAAGAATCACTGGACACAGACTTCAAGTAGTCCACTAAAGCAGTGATGACATTTGTCAGCAGAGGAGACTTCAGCTGCAGCGAATGAAACAGTGCTGGACTGATACCACACATCATGCTGAGAAATTGGCAGCAGAAAGCCGTAAGGAAGCCCGCATCTCTTTGCTGTATCACTTGACCAAGCCAGGATAAATGAGAGCTAAAATCCTCATAGACTTTTAAAATGGGCTTTAAAGAGGGCTTGAATGGAGGAGGAAGCATCAGTTCTTAATGTTTTCTTTCCATTTAGCCACTTGTACCCTGCTCTGCCACAGCCACAGACCACTCGAGATGCCCTGTAAATGTAACTTGCTCTGGCCAGGAAAAGAGCAGCAGCGGACTGGCACAGAGACAAAACGCCAGGCCATTTCTCTCACTCCTTAGACTGATTTTTCAAGTGTAAAATGTAATTCAAATCTCCATAAAAAGCTATTTGCTCCCTAGTCTCAGGATTCTTACACCAAGTTTCAACCGTGAAATCCAATTGGGAAAAAAAAAAAAAAAAGCCCTATGCTCCAGGTCTGAAAATCCTGCAAAAGCCTTTCAGTCTCAGACTCAATTGTATCTTAAATGGCATCTGACCAGTTTTGTTTCTCTTCTCTGAAGGTATGGCATAGTGCCTTGACTCTAAAAGCCAAATTTTCAAGGCCAGGCACACCCCCCCATCAAAGTGCAGATATTTATTGCCTATTTGTACATCCATGGAGCTGTTCTAACAAAAGGATCAAAGCCAAGCTTTCTGAATTTTTAAAATATGGCCCAAAATGCACATGGCAACTGTACAAATTCATCTCTGAAATTCAGAGGCCATGCAGTCCCTCAGGGCTGCTGCCCAGCTCTGAACATTTATGGTATCACAAGCCCCTATCTACACCTGCCATCCCAAAAGGGATATTATTTCATAGAAGCACAAATATTTCTCACCCTGCCTAATCCAGCAGTGCTTTTCTTGCTGATTCAGATTAGCAGATAGCACAAATCCTGAAAGATTTATTTCATGATTTGGACTTTCTTTTTCACTGTTTAACCTTCTCCCCTTGCACATGTGAAGTATTCTTCTCTTTTATAGAGGCTTGTATTTAAAATGATCGTAAGTTACTGAAGGATTAGCAACAGGCAAAGAGATTCTCAAAGGTTTGAAATTTGGCCACCCTTCAGGATAAAAAGTTGGATGCATACCTAAATTTTCCAAATCTCTTGATTATGAAAATCTATCAAAACACTTCAGAACACAAATTGATATTTCTGCCGCTAGTTACTCGTGAGCTATTTCAGGAACAGCTTTTCTCACATTCTAGTATTTTCTAAATCAGGAACTGTAAGTGGAGTAAAATTACAATAATTTCTGAGTATTCTAATCCAGAAATAGGTAGAACATTCCATTTACACAATTTCTAACACCCTCAACTGACATCTTTTATGAGAAACAATACAATAAAAATTTCTATTTACACCTGTGTGTTGCTCCAGTACAGTAAGTCCCACTGGCATAGGATTAGGTGGAAAAAAAATTAATCATCTTTTCTTAAATACAAAAGAAGCTTGTAACTTTTATGAGTATCATGTAAATCTTGAACATACAACCTATGTATATTCTGAAGGCTCAGAAATGACATTTGTTATCTATTATATCATTATGTTTTATCCTTTCTTTTCAAAGAGATGTTAAATGTTTCTGGAGGCTTGAAATCATTCTGAAAAGCCAGGAAGTGATTTATGTATTACACATGTGAATTGCTCCGTACACCCAACCCGCCGCCATGCGTCACCTGTCAGCTTGAGCATACCAACTTTTTTATCAATGCACAAGACAGAACTTAAGAGAGCTTTTCCCTATCAAAACCTGTTTTTTTCCAAATTTTCTCTCATGACTTCTGATATTACCAAGAATGACAGCATGCTGCTCATGGAAAAAAATTTTACAAACTTTCAACTGTCCCTTATATCAATTATTTTTTGTGAAATCAAGTCCACATGTTCTTCTCAGTTAAATCAGCCACTCCATTTAAAAAGCATGCTATAGCTGCCCTTATTTGTCTAAAAACAAAGTTCACCTGATATTCTACTTCACATTGGAAGAAATGTTGGCATGGCTGTCTGCCTTCTAATTAAGAAGACTATTATATCTCAGTGACTGGGAAACCTCATCTGTATCTATTCATGTATCACTTCTGTGATGAGGGAAAAGAAGAAAATATCTTTTCTGCTCAGGGACTTGGTTTAGCAGAAGTTCACTGACATGGGAGTTACTTATCTGCTGCAGTATCAGGTAACAGCACCACCTTCTGCCAACAAGTTACCATCTCTTTAGAAAACTATTAGATCAATTTTCTCTTCATGATTTCAGTAGTTTTCTCAAACATTTCTGATGTAGACAGGAAACTTTAGACCAACATCCCTAAGGCTATTTTAAAAGACTCCAAGCTGTCCAGAAGAGACATAGATTAAATTACTGAAATTTAACAAATTTACTTAGAAAAAGCTAATAAATAAATAATATAAATAAAAAACAAACCCCTCCAAAGCTAAGTACGCTCTGCTTCAGCAAAATACTTAAATACATGCTTAAGTGCACAGTACTTGAATAAACCCTCAAACATTTTTTGCTGAATCAGGGCTTGAAATGCCATTGCACGATGACCAGTCCAGTTCCCTCAACATGCCCATGGCATTTTCAACACGATTTAGGAGACCAGGCAGGGTCACAGAACCTAGCTCAGTCTGAAAACAGTCTTTGGGCTCCTGAGTCATTTGGGTGCTTTTGAGCATTTATCCTGTGAAAAAGGAGAAATGACAAAACAATGGGAGAGAAAAATGGAGCTCCCAAATAACAGAGGCACAAAAGGGACAGGTCTTTCCTACACAGGTGTAAATTCAGCTTATCACCCTCTAGCCCTGCAGAAGTGAGACACCAGCTCCCAGGCAGCAGGTGAGACGCTGCACACCTGGCTCCATGTTTGTGTGGCACACACCACATGTGTTTGCTCAAATGACTGTTAGCAGCCTATAGGTGTACATACTTGTATGCACATATGGATAGAGGTATACAGCTAAATACACCTCCTACAATACCTAATTAGATAATGTACTGTCAGGTCCAAAGCTTGTATATCCATCTGATACATTAGTAAGAATGCACTTCAATCTTTAAATTAGAGCAGCCATATGTTAAAGCAAATCAGAGCAGACTTTCAGGTCAGCAAACTGTCTCTGACCCTTCTTTGCCCCCATCAGTCCCAAAACCACAGCCTGGGGCAACCACTGAGGCAAAGAAAGTATGAATGGGGCAGGAGGTAATGCTGAAGAAAGTTTGCAGGATGACTTGTCTCCAAACCAGTAGTTGTTTCCTCAACCCCTCCTGTCCAGAGAGCAAAAAGAGTAGCAATGCATCTTCCTGCCTCCTCGTTCGCCCCCCAGCTCTGATTTCACTTCCCGTAACGGGAACGGCCAACTCGCATCCAGCAGCACTGGCAATGGAGAATTTAATTTTGCACACACTGTTAGGAAGCCTTGGGAAAACTCCACTTTCGACACTACAGCAGTACATAATTCTACAACCATCCAGTGTAAAATATGTCTTCTCAACCATTTTCACTGAAATAATCAACTTTTTCCAGTGCTATCGGTGGAAGCACAGGAAGGAATTAGCAACAGGCAGACTCCTGCACCTGCTAGCCATGCAGATGAATATACCGCAAGATGTGAAGCACTGTATTAAGCAAAGTAACTAACATCTGCCATGTGCTGTTCTCTTATTCTCTCTCCCAGGGGAAAAGTGAGAGTAGAGAGGGTTTGGTTATGGATTATGATCATCTAGGGGTATCACATGAGCTGGAAAGTTTTTTCCACTAATTCTTTCATCAAATTTGTAACTGCTGCCTGAACTGACAGATATAATTTGGAAATGCAAATAGGGCCCATCAGCAGAGAGAGGGGTGGCGGTGGGTAATACAGCACGTTTCTAGACAAACTTCTGTAACTACGCTCTCTTTAAAGCCAATTCTTTGTGTCTAATATTGCTGTTGGTTTGTTTTTGGTTTTTTTTTTAAATTGGATTCTGCTGTCTTCCCTAACACCCAGCAGCAGTGAGGCCTGAATACTTTGCAGCACTAAGCTGGGTGATATAACTGGGTAATGAGAGTTAAAATACAAAATGGGGGTGTCAGTTCCTGGGAAGGTAATTGAACAGCTTCTGACTGAGTCTTTAAAGAAAACTCACTTCCCTTTTCCTCAGTGTTTTCCATCTTTTTTTTCCTGAGTGTTTCCTCTTGAACCTCATGCTCCCGTGAGTTATCATCTAGGATGCTGAGGAGGCTCCACACCTGGTGTAAAACTATTGGCACTTCCATGTAGTGAGGCTATGTGGAGCTGGGTAGATTTACACCAGTCCCTCCAGAGGGGGTGCTCCTACATCTCCTGTACACGTTCAAAATACTCCCCTAGACCTTTAAGGGAAAATACCTCGCATCAAAGTGTGTGCAGAAAGTCAGAGTGGGGTCTTTTGATGGCAGAAAACCGGGAGGAAACAACCTCCTACCTAACTTAAGCTGCCTAAAAATTAGTCATGTACCTTACGGTCTCCATCTATGTTCTCTTTGTACTTTACAGGCAATCAGTGATTGCCCTGCCATCAGCTGAAGTTAGGTGTCTAATTTTTAGACAACTAAGTTTCAGAGAGACAAATCTTACACAATGTATATAGTTACCTTCAAGAGCGAAACTGTGCTTTAATGATGGGAAACACGATACTGTCATGATAATGGGAAGCACACCTAGCTGCCATTGGAGCCAAGGGATCTGGGAGACACGGTGTCAGCAGACACAGAGATAAAGAATAAGACACTGATGAGCCAATCAATAAACCAGTAATTAGGGCTGTTTGACAGGTTGGGGGTGTTTTGTTTTTGGTATTTTACTTGTGTTTTTTTTCCTCTGGATTTGAAAGAAGTTTGCTTATCTAAGTTTTAGAACCACTTAAATGAATCCCAGTTCTGTTCAAATCAATGAAAGCCATGGTGAGACAGCTGTAATTTTATGTGCATGTGTTTTAGTAAATTAGAGGGTTTAGCCTTAAGGATTCACTTTAGTGTAATCTACTAAAAAGATAAGTAGAGCCAGATGTAGTGTCTTGCAAACTGCTGGACAGTTGCAACTGGAGTGACAGCATTGAAAGCAACTTTATAGCATAGAGAGCAGATTTTCTGACTCAAAAAAAAAGCGCAGTATTTTACATAAATAGTTGTAAATATTTTATATTTACAGTGCAAAGAAAGGAGAGTGCAAATAGGTTAAAAAAAAGCCTAAGTAATTGGTAATGGTTTTGTCTTGTTCTGTTTGTGCATATCCATGGAGAAATACAATCTGCAGTATAAACCATTTAACTAAATTAAATTCTAGTTAGCATCTGGGATCCCATCAATAAGAGTCTATATTTCTGAGGAGCCACAGACTGGTGGCAGTAATAGACACATAAAGATTTTAATAGGTAAATAAATTTGTTGTTGCATTTCTCCTGCTACCAGAACACAACTTAACAGAGTAATTAGTGGTTAGATATCTGACTATAATGAAGAAAATTCTCTAATCATTAAAAATTCTCCAGAAAGAACATTCCTACCATCAGTAATGTTTACTTATTCTGAGGTACATTCACTTAGCACCAGAAATAGTTGTCACCTGGTTCCTCACTCCACATAAACCTTTAATAAGAGATTTTCATCACCATTAGAAAGTTATTTTCAGGGTCACCATCAATTTATGATCATTCCTTATGTCCTTAGCCACTCAAATTAAAACAAAAACAAACAAAAAAAAGAGGAATAAAAATCAATCAGTTTAGCTATAAATCCACAAGAGCTGGGCTGTGTCACAGTTTCTTTATCTGTTGGTCCCAACTACTTATTTATAAATCTCCTAACTCTTCTGAGTCCTCATGAGGGCTATGCATAGAATAAGTGACTATAATAAATCTTAAGAGAGAAGCATTTACCCCACGCCTAACCAGACTTTTTATGTTCAGGGGTTTTTTATGTTTGGGTAACTACAAGTTTGACTCTCTTGTTATTAGCACTATTTCACAGATGCACACACACACACACAAGGCTGGGCTCAACAAGGAGCTGAACATATGGACCTAAGGCTTGTACGTGTCTGCTCATCTTTAATGGATTAGGTGAAGTTGAATCCAAAACTGGAGGCTTGCCAGCACACTAGAAATTGAACCCAGATATCTTGACACTACATTTAGTGACTTATTTATGCAAACCCATTTACTTCTGGTATGCAGTTTGCCACTTCTGAACAGTTTGAGGGACTGCGTTCCCATTGAAGTCAGTGGAAGTTATACAAAAACAAGGACTGATGACAATGCAATTGTATTTTGGAAACTACCAAGCAAAATAGATCTGGTGGTGCATAATGTTTCACTTTCCATGGCTGTACCTACCTCAAGCTTTCTCATCACTAGTATGTCTGTAACTTCCCAAATGAAAACCTGCCTAAATCAACAAGAAATCTGTAAAAATATTAAGCCAATTTCTTTCTGATTATAAAGAATCACCAGTAACAAACATTTTTCAGGGTAGGAGAAAGGATTGTGAAGTCACTGTAAAGATACAGAGCAAAGAGCTGATTCCTACCCTACAGAGTATCCAGCATTAAAGAGCAGGTGATGGGGACAGACTGGAGAAGAAAGGGAAATAATGAACCAAATTACAGCATTGAATCCAGGGGATGAGCAGCCCACAGGAGTTTAATTTTTTGTCAGGAAGGCACGTAGCTATAACTTGGAACACCCTGGAAAGAAGACATTCCCATTGAAAAAAACATACATTTCTGCTCATAGCCAGATGGTTAGAGCCACAGGATTTCACTTTTTTGGCTGTCAGGGAACAGAACTAATGGAATGGTACTTGCCTCATACCAATAGTGAAGACCTTAAAAGCTAACTCAAACAGCAGAGACTAAACACAAAGTATGGTCTCAACTGCAGCTCTAGATCTACAGCAACAAGAATTCTTCCCAGATAGACAGACATCTGGCAAACACCTGAATGGAAAAACTACCAGCAGTTATACATTTACTGAAATGCTTATCTTGTCGTCTTTTTTTTTCCTCCCCCGCCCCCGAATTGGCAATGAGATTATATCTTCTTCGTTGCCCTCTCATTGATTTGTTCCTCAGAAGGAAATGACAGCACTTCTGAGAAATAAATAAATAACCAAATAAAATAAAGCTGAGAGGCAATCTGCATGTAAATCAGCATTAGTCATTGACATTTGAGACTTGACAATAAGCCATCCCAGTCCCAGCTGTCCCCACAAAAGCTGCTCTCCTTTGTACGAAAGAGAACACTGCAAGCAAATGGAACCAAGGATGAATATAGATAAAATGTAAACACTCTTTGCTTGAAGTTTTTCCTAAAACCTCCTTTGTTCCTCAGTGCTTAGGAATACTTTCACCTACTGCTGCTAGTTTTGTCTTTGGTACTTTCCTTCCAAGGATGCAGTTCCCTACAATTCTCACTGAATTTGTTTATAGTGTATTTGCTCACATGTGCAGTTGTAGCACAGAAGGTGGCTGCTTAAACTAGGGAGTAGATTCATTATTCCATTCTCTGCACTACATTCCACCTGTAGTAAAAGGTATTAGGTTAAATCAGGCCTTTGTACTGCTTTTCTGAATAATTTCTTCCACTGTCAATATTCTAGCACCAGACAACATTGCTTTTACTAAAAATCAAGAGATTTGGGTTTTCGACACAAATGTTACTGAAGATTGTGCATAACTCTGAATAGCATTAGAAATATTTTATTTGGCCAAGTCAAATTAGCTCTAGCTCTTACCAGTATTTCTACTGAAAAATCAGCTACGGGTATGTTTCTGTGCTGCTTTGACCCTTCTTATCTATACTGCTTCAAGGAAATGCAATGGGTAGTAGAGGGCTGTCTGCCCAGGGAGGGAAGCGCTTCAGCACGTTCTATGGCAATTAACCAAAGCCAAAGCAGGATTTCTATTGCTGCCAAAGCGCTACAAAACTGCAGTCAGTTACCATCCCAAAAGGCAGTGGGAGATGCTGCACAGTATGAGAACAAAACCTTTCCCAACATTTCCCTTAGTCTATTACACAACTGAGAACATCATGTAACTATTATCCCCAAACGCAGTTCACTCAAGTGTGCCAACAATTAAATATAGCTAAACATGCATAAGTGCAGCTTATAACTCCCTTGTAGCAGGAGATATGACTCTTCTCCAGGAGATACGGCCCTGATCCCACTATGACTGCTTGTGGAGTGAGGTATTTACTGGAAGAGCTATCCTGGTTTCATGTGGAATCTTTCCCTTTTGGTGCCTCCTTTTTGTCAGTAACACTGAAGTACTCATGTGAACTCTCTTCTAAAGAAAGGTTAGAAATGGCAGCGCAGGAGCCTGACTGACACAGGGCAAGGAGAGCTTCCAGGGAGTCTTTCTAGATCTGGGGTCAATTCTTTTTACTTATGCTTTTGGTTTTGTTCCTTTTTATTAAGAATGCAAAAACCCATAGAAAGCAAATCCCTACTCTTGAAAACCTTCATTCTAATTATGGATAAACCACCTCCAAATTCCCAAAGCTCTAATTATGTGCATAAGTTTCAGTATAATGTAGGCTTGGTGTTGCTAAACAGAGCAATGAGGTTATAGAAGAATGAAAATATTGATTTTCTTTGACAGAAACAAGGAGGGCTCAGCTTTGGGTTCTGCCAGTGGTGTTATCAGCTTAACCAAGTCTAATTAGCTTCATCCATTGTGGTCAAGTCTAAATACAATTAGAAGAAAAGTCTGATCAACAGCCAAGAGCACAACCAAAGGCATAGAAACACTGGCCCATATCAATTTTCCCTGCCCTTCCTATGCTTGTTTGCACACAGGCAACCAGAGATCAAGATCCTTTAATCCCCTAAAGGTAATACACTCTGAAAGGCTGGAAAAATCCACTCTTACAAAAAGTTCTTGAACCATCATGTACCTGATGCTAAGAAAACTGCTGGAAGATGGTGCACCAGTCCTTGGTTGGAGGAGCTTGTGCTCTCTTCTACAAGGTGACAGTTCAAGACAAATGAATGTCACACTGAGTGTTTTCATCACCATCAGATGGGATCTAGAGACTAACTCTTACCTTCACTGTGGTGGCCCAGCTGGTGTGTAAGTCCCCATGATGGATTTTACTGCTCCTTGTTAGAAAGAAAATTTCTCCTCCCCTATCCCACCTCTTTTCCAAAATCCTGCTGGCACTGTACACTCTATAATGCTTTCTCTAGCAAAACTTGTGTATCAAAAGTCAGTTACTGTAGCACATGAAGCATTAACACTTCAACATGCCAAACAAATTTTAGAACAGGATGGAGTAACCTGAAAAGAAAGTGCCATTCTTCCTGTTGTTTCAACAATTGTAGCTATACTGTCATACCACATCAGTTCATCAACTCCAGCACACACAGAGAAACCCAAAGAAACTGTTTTCTCAAGTGGTGAGAAAAAGAGAAATGAGGATACCCTTGCAGTGGGCAAGGAAGATTACTTGAGTTACAGAGTGAGCAAACCTGCTTTCCCAGCACTGGTGTGCATCTGAAAGTATCACAGACTCATTCCTTGCCTGAATTTCCGTGGTCCTTTTGAAGAAAAGGCAGGCTTTGGCATAGCACCTCAGGACTTTCCAGCAAGGAGCCAGGATGAGCTTGGGGACATCCCCCTTCTCTGTCCTGCACTGTAACCCCTGACCAATATCAACCCAAGAACCCATCCCTCTGTGTAAACCCACCACGTTGAAAATGCTTGTAGTACCTTGTACCTTCTACTTTTCACAAGAAAAAAACAACCCATATTCTGTACAAGATCACTGCCCTACCGAAAGCAATCTATGCTGCTTGTCAACAAATTTTCACATTTTAAATTTTGAAAGAACAGCTCTGACAACATTTACATGATGCCTTGCTTCTCCTTCCTTTTCAGGTTTATTCATGAGCAGTTCCCACCACTTACCATTTTTTAAAAGAGGTTTTTACAACACAGCATTGTTAATTTTAGCACCTATGTGTTATGCTGCTATGTCTAATATAACCAGTGCTGCCGGAAAAATGGAGAAAATCAGATTAAAAAGTATCTTCTAAGATGAACTAAGCAAGTTTCTTCTGGATTCTTTGGCTACTAACTCTCCAGCTCCTGTGTGAAATAATCTAGGCAAATAATATTATACCTTACCAATCACACAGACTACCAGCAATCATTTTGCCTTCTGTCACAAGATACCTGCTATGGTGGAAATTGTTTCACCTGTATCCCAGATCACAGAACACCCAGAAGCCTGTAATCCTTTACTTCGTTTTGCACTATTCAGAGAGATGTTCATTACCAGTCGTAAATCCATGAGATTGTCATAGGGAACCCTAAGGGAATCTTTTAACAAAGCCTTGCTGGTGTTAGCAACTGATAAATTGCCATATGTTAGAATAATTCCCTCTCCACTTCATTTCCTCCTGGGGCATTTCTAAAAGCAGCCATACCTGGCTTACTGTGGATGTGTTATTACCTGATAATTATTAGATTAGTGGTCCTCCAATTTGTAGCCACCACTCTTGCCTCTTGTAACATCTCCTACAGCAAGATCCAGGTTAACTCACTGGCTTAGCTGTCATTCTGCAAGTGATAACATTGTGATGACAAGAGGCTGAAATGTGTTCAGTGATATATCCAGGATATGGGGTAGAAACAAATCCTGGGATGCTCCCTGGCACTTGAGCATTTGGGTAGGAGGTCACTGCAAAGGATCACCCTAAGGACAAGTGTCCCTTACACCACCTGGTCTGGCTGGAGGTTGTGAAATGCACTTCACCAACTCCATCTGAGTACCAAAATACTCCTAAAAAAGACTCTTTCAAGGTCTGGTTCTCTTTGCCTTGCTTTTGGGTTTGCTTCTGTTTTTAATGCAGAATAAGTATAGCAATGCTAACTGCCTGATTTGATGTGAAGGAATGCAAAATTCAGGCTCAAAATGAACTTCCCTTCTGTTTATGGTCATGCGTATTACTTGTATGCTGCTTGATTTTTTTAATTTCTTTTTCAAACCCAAGACAAAAGTCTCTCATTTCAGCACCTTGTTCACTCATCTTTTCAGCCATCTGGGTGTTGCATTTTGCAGGGTCCCAATTTAGCTGTCCTTTATGCTCACTAAACTAAGCAACTAACACAAGAATGACATCAGCACCGATTTCTGGTGCTAAAAAGAAAAGCACTAAGAACAAAACGTAACTTGCACTGAGTAATTTCAAAATGCTTCTGTCTCTCTCTCTACTCAGTTGTACACATGAAACCCTGCTCCTCACATCTGAACTACCGCAGGACTTTTTACAGGAAAAATAAAAAGGATATAGTTTTGCAGTTGTCAAATGCAAACTTCAGCTATAAGCTGTCTGAATCAAACAGAAGCTTCCTGGCTTAGTTTGGATTGCTTATATCCACAACTTTAACTTTCCCTAATGCTGCTGACATAAGTGTATTTTTTCCTTTTGAGGCATTATCTGGATGCCTTCAAGTCCAGTCAATGAACCTTACCACTTCAAAGGAGAACTTTCATATGAGAAAATTAACAAAAATGCTAGGATGGGCAAACAAGTTAGTTTTGTTGTTTACTCTTTGTCCCAAGTGAGTACCTAGCAAAAAATAAACATCTTCCATCTGCCTAAAGAAGCTGCTCTCCTTTGTCTAGCTGAGGCATCAGCTAAGGCAGCAGCACAGTTGCTTCTTTTGTACTAATGAGCAAAATATGTGGGAAAAAAGAAATTGGCTTCTGAATGGAAGGTGAGTCAGGAAAAGGACATGCAGAAGGTTGAACGCAGCCCCCACAACAGCTATCCCGTGCCAAACCCCAGAAGGAGCAAAACAGCTGCAAGCAAAGCCAAGCAATGAGCCAGGTTTTGATGAAGCGTCTGTTGGAGATTTTTTTTTTTAAATTCATTTCAGAACTTGTCATCTGGGTTATGAAGCTGAAACTGAAGGGAACCTTTTGGGTTTTTTTTCTAATAGTAACAGCTGCTCTTGCTACCAAACACCTGTACTACCTAGAGATTTCTGGTTACCTCTGTGGCTGCTGCTACCAGAAGTAAGAGTAAATAGTTTGGTAGATTTCCAGTAGGAATTAATTAGTTTCACTTTAACAAACAAAGACCAGCACTTTGGCTTAGAAACTTTTGAGCCTTTGCCTGTTTACAGCTAGTTTGTTTTGTCTGCCTCTGGCTGATCCGGCCAGCCTCATTGCACTCTGATGATAATTTCTAAATGCAGGGCAAAAAAAATTCCCTTGCCACAACTTTCAACATTTGCTTTTACATCGCTTTATAGATCTCCAGCTGCGGTCCACACCTTTACATCTAGTATTACGCTTATCTCATCACACTTCAAGCGCCAGTTTCCTTTTTGCTTTTGTACCCCTCCAGGGCTAGGTGCTCACTCACTAGTAGTAAGAAACTGTAACAGATGGACAAAATAGCTGGAGACAGACACACTGTGAATACATAACTATTCCTGCTGCCCCGGCATGTCCCTGCGGCACTTGTTGGGGGTACACCTGTGTTTTACTGGCAGCTCAGCTGGTTGCACCATGGGGAGGCAGGCAGTGGACCTGCAGAGCAGAGGAGAAGGCAAAGGAAGCACAGTGACTAGAGACGAAGGTTTGAAAAGGCCCAGCAATGACAGATGGATGTGGTAGCTGAACTACCTGCAGTCCTCAGGACTTTGGAACATCATTTAGAGTGGAAAATGGGCAACAGGAACAAAAGATTTTGCATCCCTTTGTTTTAAATGCCAGAATTTTTTAATACCATGAGTAAATGAGAAGGCATTGACCTCTGTGATTCAAAGTCCATATCTGTAAGAAAACTGAAATGGGAGCTGCTATAGAGTGGTTAAAGGCTTTTTACAGTACAGAGGGGAAAAGTCAGATTACTTTAAATGGGTCATGACCCTGCCCAGACTCTACAGCCCAGAAGCTGGCAGACCATCCCAGCCTCAGGATACATCTGCCCAAGTTGTCTTTGCTTCTATATTGTTTGCTTGCAAAGACAGTAATATAGGTGCCAGTTGTGGCATTACTGTTGCTTTTCCTCTTTTGCATTTCTTACTGTATTAACAGTACAACATAAACCGATTCTGCACTGTTTCAGCTGGACCCCTCTGTAGAATCTGAGTTTGGTCAGTTAGAAGTGGGGGCCTGGCCGCCTACCTTTGAAGGCCACCATGCAAAAGCACTGGCATGAAGGAGAAGAGCTCATACTGTTGTGTGTGAGCTCAAGGACCGAGTGCCTCTGAAATACTCAAACTCCAATAATAACAAAGTAATTAACTAGGCTGACTTTGCCCTTGTTTGCTAAAAGCTTCTGTTTTACTATTATTGTATGGCTCGCCCCAGTGGGTGGATGTTGGGTATCAGGTACATACTATTGAGTTTCTGAGTCCTTCCAAACGCAGTTTGAAAGATAGATGGCAGAAAATCCACTGATCAATTCCCAGTTAGGAATACTTTTCATGTACCCATGGTGAGCTGTTCCAGTCTTTTCATTTTGGTTTGCAACATTTCTATAAGAGACTTCGATGCAGACAATACCCATTACTGCTGCCTGCTGATATACACCCAGAAAGTAAAGGAGATTATATTGTATAAGCCTGAACATGAATAGTATAGGTTAGTTGGAGCAGCTCTTGGCAATAGTTCAGATACAGGGGAAAAAAATGCTGCTAATATCCACTGAACATAAATTACCAGTTTAAAACTAGCACCAGTTCATAGATTTAAATGGATTTTTAATGGACTCCAGCCTTGTGATTAAAGCAATAAGAGGATATGATTCCTCTATCCCCAGTGGCATCGTAAGGGATTCATTGACATGTGCCTTAGTGATTTATGGTTGACTGCCTTAATCAGAGCTCCAACCACTGTGGGAAAATGCCCAGGCAGCAAAAGACAGATCATGCAAAAGCGCATGCTAATTTGGCTTTTTGAGCTGTATGCACAGGTATGAGCCTGCCTGTGCTCAGACTGACCCTGCCCCAGAGTCTGCAGCAAGGTCACTGGGGCCTTTTGCTGGTTGCAGTGGAATCAAATCATTTCTATATATAACAATGTCACGCACCAGTTTTAACCCTGAAATCTCAGTCCTCTTGTAAGCTGCCTTTTCTTTGGGTGGGTTGGTTGGTTGGTTGGTTTGTTTTGCAGTCCTATCCATGAGAATATGCAAAAAATGTGCAAAACCAGAAAGGCAAAGAGGCCAGACCGCAATCACCCTGGTCTCATACGGTCATTCATGCTGTGCACAGTGCAAGTGAACACCAGTGACAGTACTAGCACTGTTGCTATTACACTGGAAGAGTCTCATACTCTCTTACGCATGTATTTCCTTCCCTGCTCTGTGCTGTAAGTTTTTTAGGTGGCATTTACTGCAATGGAGTTGAGAGGAAGAGAAAACAATTGTTTAAGAGGGCCTCAGTTATAACAGTCAGGGTTACTGGGAGACAACAAGCCTCAGAGGGAAGAAAGCTGTTTTTTGGGCATAGTGATCACAGAATTATGAGTTTGGATTGTCTAAGAAGTAAGGAGAGGGGTCAGCAGAACTGCTGCCTCGGACTTTCGGAGGGCCGACTTTGGCCTGTTTAGGAAACAGGTTGACAGAGTCCCTTGGGAGATAGTTCTGAAGGGCCAAGGGCTCGAGGAGGGCTGGACATTCTTCAAGAAGGAAGCTTAAAGGCACAGGAGCAGGCCATCCCCATGTGCCAAAAGATGAGCTGGCAGGGAAGAAGACCGGCCTGGCTGAACAGAGCTTTGGCTGAAAGTCAAGGGAAAAAAGAGAGTTTATGACCTTTGGAAGAAGGAGCAGGCAACTCAGGAGAACTACAAGGATGTCATGAGGTTATGCAGAGAGAAAATTAGAAGGGTCAAAGCCCAACTAGAACTTAATCTGACTACTGCTGCAAAAGACAGTAAAAAATGTTTCTATAAATACATTAGCAACAAAAGGAGAGCTAAGGAGAACCTCCATCCTTTACACTAGATGCAGTGGGAAACATAGTGACAAAGGACGAGGAAAAGGCTGAGGTACTTAATGCCTTTTTTGCCTTGGTATTTAATAGCAAGACCAGTTGTTCTCTGGGTACCCAGCCCCCTGAGCTGGAAGACAGGGATGGGGAGAAGAATAAAGCCCCCATAATCCAAGGGGAAATGGTTAGTGACCTGCTACACCACTTAGACACACACAAATCTGTGGGACCAGATGGGATCCACCTGAGATGCTGAGGGAGCTGGAAGTGCTCACTGAGCCACTTTCAACCATTTATCAGGAGTCATGGCTAACCAGGGAGGTCTCAGAAGACTGGAGGCCAGCCAATGTGACACCCATCCACAAGAAGGGCCGGAAGGAGGATCTGGGGAACTACAGGCCTGTCAGCATGACCTCGGTGCCAGGGAAGGTTCTGGAGCAGATCAGCCTGCGTGCCATCATGCAGCACGTGCAGGACAAGTCCGGGGTCAGGCCCAGCCAGCATGGGGTTATGAAACGCAAGTCCTGCTTGACGAACCTGATCTCCTACAACAAGATGGCCCGCTTAGTCAATGAGAGAAAGGCTGTGGATGGTGTCTACCTAGACTTTAGTAAAGCCTTTGACGCTGTCTCCCACAGCATTCTCCTGGAGAAACTGGCTGCTCATGGCTTGGACGGGTGTGCTCTACAGTGGGTTAAAGAGCAGGCTGGATGGCCGGGCCCAAAGAGTGTTGGGGAATGGAGTTACATCCCGCTGGCAGCCAGGCACGAGTGGTGTTCCACAGGGCTCAGTACTGGGGCCAGCCCTGTGTAATATCTTTGTCAATGATCTGGACGAGGGGATTGAGTGCACCCTCAGTAAGTTTGCAGACAACATAAAGCTGAGGAGGAATGTTGATCTGCTGGAGGATAGGAAGGCTCTGCAGAGGGATCTGGACAGACTGGACTGATGGACCAAGGCAAATTGTATGAGGTTCACAAGGAGAAGTGTCAGGTCCTGCACGTGGGTCACAACAACGCCACACAATGCTACAGGCCTGGGGGAGAGTGGCTGGGAAGCTGCCCAGCAGAAAAGGACCTGGAGGTGCCGGTCAACAGCCAGCTGAACAGGAGCCGGCAGTGTGCCCAGGTGGCCAACGGCATCCTGGTTTGTATCAAAAACAGTGTGGCCAGCAGGGCCAAGGCAGTGACTGTCCCCCTGTACTCAGCACTGGTGAGGCGGCACCTCAAATGCTGTGTTCAGTTTTGGGCCCCTCACTACGAGAAATACATTGAGATGCTGAAGCATGTCCAGAGAAGGGCAACAGAGCTGGCAAAGGGTCTAGAGAACAAGTCTTACGAGGAATGGCTGAGGGAACTGGGGTTGTTTAGTCTGGAGAAAAGGATGCTCAGATGGGACCTTATTGCTCTCTACACCTACCTGAAAGGAGGCTGTAGGCGGGGTGGGGTGTATGTGGGGCATGGTCGGTCTCTTCTCCCAGTGACAAGCGACAGGACAAGAGGCAATGGCCTCAATCTGTGCCAGGGGAGGTGTTTAGGTTGGATATTAGGAAAAATTTCTTCACTGAAAGGGCTGCCAAGCATTGGAACAGGCTGCCCAGGGAAGTGGTGAGGTCACCATCCCTGGAGGTATTTAAAAGATGTATAGATGTGGCACTATGGTTTAGTGGTGGGCTTGGCAGTGTTGGGTTAACGGTTGGACTCAATGATCTTAAATGCCTCTTCCAACCTGAAAGATTCTATGATTCTATGAAATGGTTAAATGGAAATACTGCTCATATAGTTTTCCAGGAGTTTATCCTTGCTTTTGATGTTATAACCATTATAGCACAATCATTTTGAAGCATTGTGACTTCTTCCAAAAATCAAAATGATTCCTACAGTGAATCTTTCTTCCTTCCTTTTTTTTTTTTTTTTTTCTTCTCCAGAGGCAGTATGTCTTGTCTTAGCTTTGTCCCTCATTGGTAAGTCAAGCTGTATCTTAGATGTCACACACTGTCACACTTATCTATGATTTCATGCATGTAGCAATACTGGATTTTAGCTCACAAGCTTTGCTACCACCCCTATCTTTTTAGGTTGTGACTATGGTAACTGTTCCATAAGTTGCTTCTAAATAACCATAAAATGAAGCAGATAGTACAGGAGATGTCCCTCATTAATACACCTTAATTTATTCTATAATCACACTGTAAATTAACCTGGACGAATCAGGAGCGCTACCGTTTTCACTTAGGTGAAAATTTCTAAACCAAAGGAGTTTAAGTCAAAATAAAGTCTATAGTTGATTTCAAAAGGTTTAGTATCATGGAGACAGAACTGATGAGGGTGAAACAGTTCCAGTTTTATTAGAAATCTCTGGACTGGCTGTGTCAGAGCCATTTTGTTTCCTTCCACACAAATGCTGCTGAGACTAGCGACTCCCAATTAATGATTCTTACCTTTCTTTTAACCACCGTTGTGATCTCAGACTAAACAGAAACTCTAATTAGTCTGATGAAAACTTGACTAAAAGAATTTTGTTTAGTGTTTTGCTAACAGACCATGCAAATTAAAGCACAATCCTATAAACTTACTCCAAATGTGTAAAATCTTGAATTTGTACAAAAACCAATCACTAGGTAATTGATACCAAATTAATTAAGAACATTAAAAACTGCTTCTGAAACATTGTTACCACTCCCCAGAGTCCCAATACATTAGCAGTACATTTTAGAGGTGATGCAGCTCTGAGCTATCTGCTAGCAAAAGACAGAGTAGCACAATGCATTATATGACATACTCTCTCATCCTGGCTCTAAGTAGAGCGCAGTTGTACACTGTGGTTTAATTCAGAGGATACCTACAAAAGCACAAGCCCTGACAGAGCAACATATCTCCACACCTTTCCAGGCTTTAAGAGTATGTTATTGTATGTGCTGCTTAGAAGATTTCCTTAACACTTCCTTTTTTTAGCTAAAAAGTTTTACACAGGCACCTGACAGAGATCTGCTTCCCTTTATCTCAGAGAGAAAGAAATAGTCAACAAACTATTTCTTGACTGGAAGTTGAGTGCTTTGTATATTTTACTGGAGTTGTGAAAAATTTCTCTTCTTGACAGTAGATGTCTTGAGAGAGTGGACTGCTCTCTCACTGTCAACCTTCCTCCTGGTGAGGAAAATGCAAATGAAAATATTGTGATCTAGAGACAAAGTCTCTGTCATTAGTAATTAGCAGGAATGCTGAGAAATATTGATAGCTTAGTTACACGAAGATGTATCCTTTTCTACGGCAACACTGTAGATGTCATTCAAAAATGTGAATACATACACAAGTAAAGGTTGAGAGCCATGGCAGAGACTGGTGAGCAGCCACCCACCCAAACCTGAAGAACGCTTTCTGCAATCCAGTCTACAGCATCTCTAAGCTCAGAGCATGGATATGTCATCTTGGATTTCTCTCTGATGTGAAAATAGATGAGAAAAATGAGAAAAACCACCCACTTTGTTTTAGCTAATGGTAGTATCATTTGTGAACAAGCTAGAAGCTCAGATTGAAAGGGTGATTGACAAGTAGCTGATCATCCTTACTTTATCACTACAAGAGAGCACATGAGTTAACATTTCAGGCATGATCTGAGGTGGCAGTGGGTAGGCGAGGTGCTGGAAATGACACTAATGTTATTCTGACAGACTCTGACTTTCTAAGTACATAACTGAAGGGTTAGGCTAAGCTACGATGTTAGATCCAACAGCGATGGCATTGCTATAGGTTGCAACAAGAGAAGTTCGGAACTAGTTGACTAAAACTCTTGCCCTTTCCATAGGCACTTAATACACCTGTAATCTGGCAGGTTCACATGTCACAGGAGGAGAGGAATGAGGAATGAGGGGTTTGGAGCTTGCCGACTCGAATGGGTCTGTTATCAAGGAAACATGCTAAAAAAATTGCAGCTGCAGCAATAAATAGCATCTGCTTGGAATCACCCGATACACAAAATAAAGATTGAAATCCTCTTAAAAGTTCTGTACTACACAAACAAGGGATTGAAAAAATGGTCTGAGATCCCCACTGTGTTTATCTGTTCTCAGAGATATTCAGATTTCCTTTTTTCTGGTCCCAGGTTAATTGTAATTTAATTCAACTAAGAATTCTTACAGCACCTCTAACTAGTGCTTCCTCTGACTATAAAGGCTAAAGAAAACAGCCTGAAACTTTGAGCTTAAAATTCTTCTTTTGACTTCAGTGGTAAATAATTCATCCTAGCACTAAATTTGAACTCACAACGCATCAGCAAGCACCTACAAAAACACAGAGCCAATTGGCCAAGCAGTTTCTCTGCCCTGCTGAAGACTACAAGTCTCCTTACTCACACCTGATTTCTAAACATTCACTTTTTCTAACATGAATCACTGCAAAGCACAACAGCTGGTCCCACACAGCTTCTGCACAAGCAATATGAAAATACGTTGCCCCACATTTCCCCCTTCTAAGCATCACAACAGCCAAAAATCAGTCTTAAGTGTAACCTAAAATTTCAGCCGCTAAAGTCTCCTCTTTATTACAGCTTCTCAGCAATATCCATGTGCTCAGTGATGCCTCCTGTGCTGCTGCCAGGAGCCATGGGTCTCAGACAGATAGCCTACTAGAACTGCTTATACCACACATCGGGTCTCTCTTGCTTTCACAAGATGTTGATAGTGACTGCATAAGACATTTCCTGCAAAAATATGAATTCAGAAGTACTTTCCTCCCTTTTCACAGGCTTGTGCAATGTATAAAACCGCAGAGAGATCAAAGCAGAGCATCTTCAACATACACATCCCTGCATGCAATGTTAAACCTTTTCAGTGACCAGGCAAATGAAAAAAGGTGTCTGGTCCTGAAAGTGGAATGAGATTCAATCTTTTAAGGTATGAAAGTACTTCAAAAGCAGCAAAACCACTAATCAAAGCATGAATTAATTTGCTGTCTTTACTTTGAGTACTACAAAATGGGGTAGTAAATTGAAGCCACCAGTGTCACAGCATGCTTTCACTTGTCATACACCAAGACCTGAGGCAAAAGCCAGAGAATTACCCAAAGACAGACTCAGAGAAACACAATAGGACCATAATTTTAAGTAAGTATATTTCAGAGTAACATAATAAGGCTGTTTTTCAAAAAAATCCTTTATGACCATGAAGCATGTTTGCCACCCAGTAATTGCCTAGAGGGGATTTTCTGAAATACACTGTCTCAATGTGCTGAGTACAACTTTCCTGGCTGACCCGCACAGAGTCCAAACTCTGATTCAGTTGCAAATGGCACAATATTTCATACCGCTTTGACTCAAATATATTCATGCAGATGAAAAGTAAATTAATAGTCAGAAACGTTTTCCCACTGGTTTAGTGAAACTGCACTTGTGAGGAATCTCATTTTACTGACTCTCGGGCATAAGATCTGTTCTCCAAGCTGTTGCTGTGGGTCCAATCCCACAAGGTTTCATGAATTTATGAGGCAGAAGTCATACAAAGAATGGAGGTCCCAGATTCTGCCACAGTCTCTCGAGCAACTTGAGGTTAATTAGTTAATCTTTTAGAGGTTCAGTTCACCATCAGTAAAATGGAGGTACTATTCTTTTGCCTATTATTACTATAGATATTTTGCATTACTCGAAAAAACAGAAAGACTCTAATTAGGTATTTAGATCCTGGTATAATAGCAATAATATCAGATCTAAATTTATTACCAAAATCACAAGAAACTCAAATAGACCCTAAGTATTCCAGCAGACTATAATAACTAACTATGAGAGCAGCAGGGACAGTAATTAAAATAAGAAAATGAAACATGAATTTCAAAAGCCAATTGAAATGCAAACTCTTCAAATGTGGTGCACAGAGGCATCCTACGAGGGTCCAGGAGATTGGCAAAGCGGATTAGTAAATGCATGTAACTGCACTGCCATGACCACAGCATTTCATCTGCTGTAGAAATGCAAAGCCATCTGGAGTGACAAGCTGGAGACAGCAAAGGTCCTTCAGGTCTCTGCCAAGTTTCTATAAAGTGCAATGAAAATGATGAAACGGAATATGAATCATTTAAAAGCAAAACTATATTAAGAAATGAATAAGCATCCACTCACATTTAAACTGAGGGGATGAGACTAATATGGTTAATGATTTAGTATAGGTCAGATCAGACTGAGAAGCAGATTTGGTTTTTCTACCTTTTAAGTACAACCTCTGAAGGGCAGAAAAATAGAAACTCGGGCTACTTCTTAAGTCTGTCCTCAGCTGTTTACTAAGACACAGGTTTCCAGCGAAGCCATTAATGAGGCTTAAACTCCTCAGGCACTGTTGGCTATTTCTTGCAAGTGTCCTAAAATCCATCACCAGGACATCGAGATAAAACTTTTATCATAGTCCGAACTGCTAAGCAGTCATCGCAGACAGGATGACTTGCTAGTGAAATGTTCAGCCATAAATTGCTGCATTACATGACATGTAAACCTCATTTGTGGAAGTAAAGGACGCAGCTGGGAGTCACACAAGGGTTGTTGGTATACAAGCTCCACAAAACCAAGCCTGAGAAACCAGACGCAGCACTTTGTGTTTGCTCAGGTTCAGAGAGCTCAAACTGCCATCTCTAATGCAGTGGACAGCAGGGATCTCACATGACTGTGGAAGGAAGAGCTCAGATACAGCTAGGTTGCATGGAAAAGCGCTTGTCTTATTTGCACCCAGATGCAACTCCTACACAGCTACTCTCTATTGATGTTCTTGGGAAGATCTTGCAGCAACAAGACTTTTATCATGTGAAGGTCACAGATCCTTTTTCTCAAATGAAGGCATGACAGAAAGGCTGTATACAGAAAACAAACTGCAAAGAAAAATTATCCCAGCTGCTGGCAGATGCAATAAGAGCTTAACACTTTCAAGCGAAACCTCCCAGTACATGGAGGAAAGGACAAAATCAGACTGTAAGCTCTAGCTGGGACTGCTTCCCCGGGGCAAAACTGTCACCAGGGGGGGGGGGTGGGGGTGGGGGTGGGGGTGGGGATGAGGAGGCAGGCACAGTGTGTATTAAAAACAAGTAAATTGCAATAATCAGCAGGTCTGCAGAGCTAGAAGGAAAAGTCTCAATGTGCAGTATACAGTAGCACACAACAGGAAAGATAGACTGCAAGAAGAAAACAAAACTTCAGGGGAGATCTCCCTTATGCAAAAATTAAACAAAATTCCAAAATCCAGTGTCAGGCAGCATCTGCTCCACAAAACTGAAGCACATGCATACGATACGGTGCACCCTCTGTAACACTAAGCCACAGAGTAAACAGCCGAGAGATGACAACGGCAAAGGCACGAAGGCAGCTGGGCACAGCTGCGAGCCTCAGGCTGCAGCAGCATGGATCACGGCAAAGATTGCAGCCATGGGGCTGAACAGCCCAGACCTGGGCTGCAGGGGAAACGGGGAGCGGGCATGCAGGGCAGCAAATGGAAAGCATGAGATATAGGCAGAAAGAAAGTGCTCCCTCTCTCTTCTTCATCCACGTACCATAGAGATTCCATTTCTCCTCCTGGTAACCTTAATGCAACGAATGTTACAGAGGAATCACTCCAGAATTTAGGACAGTAAATTACTGAATTTGTTCTTTGCGTGCATCTAAAATGCATTCATTTAAAAGAAACATGGAAGGAGACATGTTCAAAAAGTATGTCCAGTGTATCACTCATGCTTATAAGCTACACAACAGCCTAAGGCTTTGTCTGACAGCAGCAGCCCTTCTGTACTCTCAGTATTTATGCTGGATCAGCCAATGTCAGTAAGTTCAAAACCAAAGATTTTTAGTCCTTGAAAACCAGCACCATACATTTAGAAGTGGCTATGATGACAATGTTAGCAATTCATTTTCCGGGAATTTTTTTTTTCCCCTTTGACTTGAGATCCATCAATATCTTGGGGGACGGTTTGCAGCTTTTTAAGGTCATAAGAATATACTCATGTTTGTACTTCTTTGCTCAAATGTTGATTTGGAATTTTAAAAAGTGCTTCTAGAAAGTGAAATAGGCTTTTGACACAATCAAAGCACTTAATCCCTTGTGGTTTTTTTATAAAAAGAAATGTAATCAAAATTGATTTTCCAAATATTGGGGGAAATGGTTTTGTAATTTAAAAAGTCTTTTTGATAAAAATATTCTCCTTTGTTTTCCAGTGTTCTTTCTCATATGGAATAGGAAAGTGTGTAATCAACAACGGCATAAATAAATATTCAGAGGACTAGCTCTTTCACAACTGCGCTTTTTGGAAGTATATTGCCTTTTATTATGCTGGACTTTTAACACAGTCTGTGAAACCATGGCCTCTCCCAACTGACGACACACCACGGCTCAGTAGTAAAACTCACTAAAGAGACTTTTCTGCCCAGTGAATTCAGCTCTTGGAGGAAATGGATAAACAACCTATCAACATTAATCAGAACTTTTCTGGTGCTTATGGAAGTCTCTTAAAGATATTTCAGAATGATTTTGACATAAACCCCCCAAAATGTGCTTCTAGAACAGAAATATTTCAACAGCTCTTCAAACCTGAGTTTAATTTGGCTACAATGCAGAAGCTATTGCTTTCTCTCCTGTTAGATCCCCAGTTGCAACATCACCCAAAATCAGTCACTCAGAGTGGCAAGGAAAGCAAATAGCTCTCGCCTTCGCTACCAAACGTCTTCTCTCTTTCTTTCTTTTTTCTTTTTAAAGTCATCAGGTTAATTCTCATCTCTTTTGTCCTGACCTGTGCTGCAGAGCCATTGAGCCCTGTTGGCAGCTGGAGTCCAGAGCCACAAAGATGAGGATCCTTGGCAGAAACACTGGACACACTGTCTCTTGTGTCTTGTGCTTGTAAACAAGAAGGTATGAAGAGTCAGGCATGAAGCACTGCTGCAGGTGAATTCTGAATGCCTTATTACTGCTCCCTTTCTTTTTTTAGCATTACTAGCAGTAATAGTAGAAATATAACTAAGATGTTTCCAGTTACAAATCTGAGATATTTGAGATTATATTTTTTGTATTATTTGAGATAATAACATGGCCCTAAAACTCTTTGTCAACAAAACACAGTTAACCTGCCTTTACACATGGGAAAAGTGAGCTGCAGGGAGAAGGAGGTATTCACCTCCTTTTACTAAGAAATCCCAAATCCTAATCTGGTTTTCTATAACCTCCCCTAGAAACAAAGAAGTGAAAAGGAATATTTTAGGGACACTTTATGTAGACACTAAAGTACATGATAACCATATAGGGAGGAAGACAGCCTTATCTCTTCAAGAAGCCACTTAACAAATTGACTTTGCTCATTTTGACCTTTCATCTTGCAATCACAGAAATTATCTCTCAGGAACTGAAATTACCTGCATCTGGAAGAAGGTGTTCTCCAACTCTGTTGTGAGCTTTCTCCCTTTAAAATTCAACCAAAGCAAAAATTTTATCTAAACTATTTTTTATTTTCTTTTCATGGCTGGTACTGAAGCATGCAGATACACCATGCTCAGAGTCCAGCTTCACTCCTGACTGTCCTGACAAGAAAGCTGCTACAGCTAGAAAGCTGCCTCATCAGGTCCCGAATCTTGGGATGATGGGAAATACTAAAAACCAGAAATTCAGTTCAGGGGGGATTTCAGACATTTTTCTTTCTCTTCCTACAGGGAATCTAAGAAATCTGCACCGAAAAACACCTTATCTAGGATTGTATCAACTCAGCAAAATTGCACGAGACCACAAAACTTTTTTGCTGATTACTCTGTAAAAACGTCACTTCTCCTGAGTTCCCAAAGGTAATCAGGAAACAGGATAGTGATTTTTAAATATATTTTTCTGCTTGGTTGCTGAACCACATGCACTCTCTCTCTGCTTTAAAGTCTGTTCCTGGAGGCTTGCAAGACTACGTTTTTAGACTCTTCCCCAAGTGTCTGCTGTTCACGCTCAGTGCACTGGGCAACCTGATGAAAAATATCCACCTGCTCCACAGCAATTCCTTGAGAACTTCTTGTCTTCCTGTTTACCTGTCAATATTCAGATCTTTAACTTGTTTAAGTGAGCACTAGAATCAATTACAGAGATGTACAAATTTATAAGAGCTGAAGATCTTGCTGCTCCCACTTTTTTATACATTCATTGAGATTCTGGGATACCATCTCTTACTGTTTTAAACTCTAGTCCAAATTAGAGCTGACCATCAAGGTGAGCTATAACCTGTGATATCACAAGACATTCTCTTCTCTAAAGTGCCGGGCATCTCTCTGAAAGCATAAAGTTCCTTTTATATCACCTAAAATACACTTAGCATTTTTCACAGTGATGAAGCCTTACTCCAGGCTAAGTAATGGACATAATTGAAAAAAGTGTTGCACAGCTTGACAATAAGTAAAGTCAGAATATATGTCTACTTTTGCAGATGTTATCAGAACAGAGCAGAGTCTTCAACACTCCTGCCCTACATCTGCCTATGAAATACATTCACAACAATAAACCCTCAATATTACATGCATTAACAATGGTTAAACTCCTTTGGTTTTTTCAGAATTTGACCCTTTATGAGAATTAACCTCTCTTCTTTATGACATCTATTAATTTCCTCTGAATTAGCCATTCTAAACCCGCAAAAATTTGAGATGTCCAAAATATTCAAGGGAAAAACAATGCAATTCTGGTCATCTAAATATCCCCAACACAAACAGTACAACACAGCTACACACACATTAATGATGTAATAGACATTAGTCCATGAATGAGAATCAGGAAAAAATTATTTTATGCTGCTATAAGTGCTAGCGACCAATTAAAATTGTATCTGTGAAATATAGGTCACATCAGAACAGTATTTGTCAAATAGAAGTTATGTTTTAGCACTTGAATGCCTAGCCTCAAGGTCACAGAACACAAAGTGTATTTTTAATTAGCAATTAAAGTTACAAAACTACTGTTTCTCATTTAACTGCTGTGTTTCTGTATGATGAGCCAGTGGCTGGTACCAGGTTGTACTGTCTTGTTTGGTAATAGCCTCTAGATGCAACTATGCTTTGGAAACAAGTCATAAACTATTAAAAATAGGTATTCAGGACTCTGTATTATTTCAGAATGGTCTCTCCTGATGGGAGACTGATTGGTCTGTGGTAAGAAAAGAACTGGCACAGTACATATTATAAATATGAGCCAGCTTGTTTTGGACACTCAGTGTGGAATTCAGTTTAACATTTCTACAGTAAGAATACAAATCCCTAAAGGAAGATTTTGAAAGAGCTGGCTGCTTCCTCCTAATCAGTGCATTAACAAAAAGCAGTCACTCATAAAACTTCCGTGATCTGCCTGCAGCATCCCATACGCTGCTTGCAACACCCAGGAGATCTCTCAACAGCTTATGTCAGGTATCTCTGCCATGCGGAATATGATGTAAATCTTGTAAAAGTTAGCTACAGCTATGCCCTACTGCAGGGAGATAGGTATGCATTTAAGGGGAATCACAAACCTGTAGACACGTGAATTCTGGGAGATTAAAGTTTTTAGGGATGCAGTCACCTTCCACTTGGCATATGCATATTGATGCAAGTCACCTCTGGAAAGCATTTGTAAGGGAAATTCTCATATTCATCTTCACCTTGGATATATTCCCATAAAACTGACAGTAATCTGACTACACCATTGAGATTCAGTCATTCTGCCAGGAATGACTCATGGAGCACTTTTCTCACTGCATTTCGTCTGCAACAGGGGAGCTTGCCTTGCCCATCTCCAAAATGAAATATTGGAAGAACCAATAGTTTGCACCTCCACTTGCATTTCTACTCATTCAGAGCTGCAGCAAGTGACTTAAGTGCCCCAAACAGGCCCTTTTACCCTCTCTATAAACCCTGTTGACTCACAGCATGCTATATAAGCAGACACTTGAGATAACTGAAAAAGGCAATCAAAAGGAAGGGAAGGAAAAAGAGAAGCAAGCAGTGGTTCCCAGCTCCCTGCAAGCTGCTGCTGGTTTTCTACCTTCTAGCCTCAAGGGAGACATGAGCAAAGTCTTCAAGATAGCTACAAAAAGGAAAGAACAAGAAATAGCGAGTTCAAATAGCAACAAGATAGATTTAAGCTAGACGATAAGAATATCTTTCTAATAGTAAGTCTAACGAAGCCCTAAAACAGATTCTTATAGAAACTGGGGACTCTGCGTCATTGGAGGTTTTTAAGAACAGGCTGGAAATTCCCTGTCACGTACAGTTTAGCTATAGTCGAGGCTGCCCTGGGGCAGGGACACAGGCTACGTGACCCCTCACTGTTTCCCCCTGCCCTATTATCTGCTGAATAAGAAACGTAACTATAAACTCAAAATAATAGCAATTCAGCTGCAAACCACAACTTTAACATAAATTCATTTGCATAGTTGTTTTTTCAAGAACAACTATGTTGTATATACTGTCTTCACAGTAAACCACTGAGGGGTCCTCAGACAACAGAAAGACTCAAAACTGCAGCAGTTCATCTTTGCACAAAAAAGAAAAGGTGAATGTTGGCAAGATCTTCCTTTCTGGTTCCCATTCACATGAAGTCCCTGCAGGTTCACACAACTTTTCTAACTAAATGACTCTCCCACTATGCCTTGGAGTAACTATATGTGACCTTTGCTCTGATGGTGCTTTTCCTAATATGCAGTACTATCAGAAGTTTGGAAGAACAATTCTATGTCGATTCCAGCTTTTAGCTCAGGAAAAATAATTATGCTATTAAATAGCACCCTAGGCTACTTGCTTATTTACGCCATTTCAAGGGTAGAGTGGTAACTGAGGAAGTTTGTTCTGTCTTCCACTCCATACTAAAGCAACAGGTCTGAGTTGTTGCACTGTTTTGTCCAGACATGGTATGGTTTTGAGGTAGTTAAAGAATAATCACTTTCAGAACACCTGAAGTACACCCTCTTGTGTATATATTTGTATAATACATAATCAAATTTTTAGTCACTGCACTCGAGTTCATTCTCTCAGAAAAGCTTGCCATGAACCATACACAGTCAAGGAAACTCACACTGAAGACGAATAACTGACTACTTAAAACCAGTAGCCCTCTGGCAATCCCATACTCTTCTGTAGCATTTGCACATTAATCATTTTGGTGTTGTATAAAGCCCTTAATCTTCCTTCAGTGCTGAGTTTCTCATCTGAATTTCACTGAGACTTATTAAACACAGGGGTTTTCTTTCCCTGCCTCATATTGACATGATTACAACAACTATGTATAATTATGTGCATAGGGTAAATATGCTAATTGTATAATTGCAACATTCAAATAAATCCTGGCAAACAGAATGTTCATAGGGCAGGCAGGACACATATTGATAGGTATAACAGAACTAGAAGCACGCCTCTTATTTCCCATTAGAGATAAAACAGAATATGATTTATCATCCTGGTGACCCTTCCATTCAAAGGCTGGACAGTGAGCTCTGCTGTCATGACAATGGAAGTTAGAAAAGTACCTGTGAGAACTACAGAATGTCTTTGTCCAGCGGTATCATCTGTATGCTGGAAGCAGGACAACTCAAAGGTTAAATTGGGTCTGCTCACTAAACTTCTAAAATCTGCAGAAGGCTGCTTGGAAATGTAAAACATTATAAATAACTATTTGTCTTTATGGAGAAGATCAATTAGGAAAAATGAAACCAGAATTGTACTCAAGTACTGAGAGGGAGAGAAAGATAGGGACACAAACCTCTCCACTTTGTGGTGCTTGATTTTTTTGGAAGAAGGAAACAGGGGCAAAGACACCTAAGGAAAAGGTGCAGATTTTATTTCTGCCAATGACTTGATGTGTGATGTTGGATTAATTACTTCATGTCCATTATTTCCTTTTCCCCCTCTGCACTTAGACTGACATCTGTCATCATGCATTTAAACATCAGCCAATAGACTGGGATGTTGTATTCGCTTGGGTGTCCCAGTGCTGTCGTGAATTTCATTCACACAACATAAAAAAAAGCAGTTGAGATTTGTCTGATAAAGGTAGACATGACCTTCAGCAGAGGCAAGGGGGTGGGGAAGAGAAGAAAGCGAAAAGGGATTTACGTTTGTCTTTAAAAAATGACAGGATTCAGCTGGGACAAGTTTTCAGTTGATTTAAAAAAAAAAAAAAAACACAACAAAAACCCAAGTCTTTAGAAAGGAGTGAATAGAAATGATGCTGTCAACAACTGCATTACTACTGGGAGCTCTCAGAACACTATTCAAAACCCAAAAACATTCAGGTTCCAACCGAGTATTAAAATAATGATGATGCCCATGAAAGCACTCATTTACAAGGCAGTGGGAGACAGGCTGAGATAAAGCGCAACTTAGCATCCTGACCTGTTATCAGGACTGTGGATTTGTGTCCATTCTGACACAAGCCAAGATCATCAGACTTTACCTCAGTGGGATTACTGTCAGTGGTCCTTAAGGTAAAAAACTACGGGATTCACATCTGTTTTGTATGCAGAACGGATAATACTAGGCATACCTCAGCCTTCTGTACCTGTGATGAGTAGCAGACCCTATAGCATATATGCATTCTTTACATAGGTGATATGTGCAGATTCAGTAAGATATGGAAAGGTCCTGCAGCTTACTAAGGAGGGCCATAATTTTGCTTGAGAAAAAGTCAAGACCAGGTGCATGAGGTGTAGGCCTTGGTGCAACAAAACTCTTCCCACGTACAGCAGTTGGTAAAGAATATAACATTAGCTCAAGAAACCTGGTTATTGATGATTTTTTGTCTTGAGATGCTCATCTTTGAATGTCTTTGATTGAACACTGAAGTAACAGGTGCTCAGGACCACTGTGAATCAGACCAGGTCATCCTAAACTGGCTGCACGTAGCTAGAGCCTTTTAGAACATTGGCTCCCACTGCTACGCATTGTCCTGTTGCTAGTTTGTAGATGTAGATCCCTTAGTTAATGTAGGTGCTCTATACACACGCATCACAGAAGATCTGAATCCATTTTTAAATTATCACTTATACTGGGTCACACACAAATGAATTTTTATGCCCTACCAATTTCCCAGAGACCTGAAGTACTACACATCAGAAATAAGTCGTCATAAACCCTGGGATCCAAGCCAAATTCTCCTATTGAAAATACATACTATGTATTAAACCATGGATCCTTCTGTGTGACTGGTCTATTTTCGTAACACCTGGCTTACAAAGGCCCCAAAAGAAAGCAGAGAGTGAAATTGCCTGATGACCTCTTCTGCTGACAGGCCCTGTTGCTCATCTCAACTGCGTTTGATAGAACCCAGCGCATTCTTTTAAATATTTTATCCACTCAGTGATCATGGGTGAAAGAAATGACTAACAAGAAATGACAAGTGAAATAACTACATTTCCGGACCTGACAACATTCTTTATTTTTAATTCTACCAGAGTTGTGGACAGACATTAAGGTATGACTTTGACAAGAGATTAAATAAGTGAGTTTAGGATTTGAATTATATTATATCCACCCTGATCTGAGAGTTCATTTGGAAACAGGAGGAAGGTAAAAGAAAACAGGCCAAGAAATCTAGTGTTTCCTTACATTGCACTAAATGCTCTTTTTCACCTGTGAATTTTCTCTTCTAAAAATGCATTCATTTCTTCACAGTGAAACCTGAACCAACCATAAAGAAACAGACCGTACTGGTAATAGAAAAGGTGTCTAAGTAGATTAAACAAGTTAAAGTGAAATTTCCCAATAAAATATTTCTAAGAACTGTTTTGTACTTAGTGTCTGAAATACCTAAAAGCAGTAGTTTGTGATCAGTCTGATGGATGTTTCTATAGAAAATAATTGCAAAAGAGTAGTACCATATTGTACCTACACTAATATTATAATTCGGGTGTAATATTTTTCCAATTATATTCTTTCTTTAGTCCCTTATCCTAGACAGACTTAAATACCTGAATAACAACTAAAATGGGGGGTGGGGTGAGGGGGAAGAGAGAGAAAGATTTTCCTCTCCCTCCCAGGAAAAAATTGTGAGACACCTTTCAGGTTATTATGGCTAAAAAGCAAGTTTATCATCAAACTGAGTCAGTGTTGATGAAATATTTTGAATTTCTGTTTCTGTAAGTCCACTATCACAAGACAGACATCCAGGCATCCAGGTGACACTGAGCATCCACTCACAGATCCTTCACAGGGGGTCTGGCCAAAGCTGTGGCTAGTGTTGAGTGACAAATGATTATTACATTTTAAGCTGTGTTTGGGTAGTTTGGAAATCTGATTTCACTGTGCTTTGGAAGAAACATGTTTTTAAAAAAAGAAAGAATGAAGATTTCTTACATTGCCAGTGGGTCAGATAGGTCTTAATGCTTTCCTCTCTGCTCCTGCCTTACAAGGGTTTGAGCTGCGTGCAGAACTGCAGAGGTGCAAGTAAGAGCAGGTAAAGCATTGCTCCCAAGTGCCCAGATTCTCTCTCCTTGCAACAAACTCTTTTATAAAGGCACAGAGATTCTTGTGCTTTGCAGATGGCCCAGATCTGAGATTCTATTAAAGAGTGTGTTTCTTGAAATCAGTTGTCTGCCAGAGGCCTCAGTGGTGCTCACTGAGAACATCAGACACAGAATTACACCCTGTGAGAAGCAACCCCGGTATAAACAGCACCCTGGCACACACATCAGCCACAGCCTGCTGAGTTACAACATTTTAAACAAACAAAATAATAAAAAAAAAGAACACCCAAAAAAACCAAACAAAAAAAGAAAATAAAAAGGAACAAACAAAAAAAAGATTTCTGGACTATGAAGTCAACCCATTAATGTAACAAGAAAAAAGTATGAGAAGCTCCAGGAAGAGAGTGAGTGCCTGCCCTTGCAGTAACAGGTCCTGTGCCTTGGCTCTGATTCCAGCAATCTGGCCCCTTCTCCCCCATCACTGTCCCCCACAAAGAGATGAGATTATGATCATAAATTGATGTTATAAAAAGCAAGTATGATGTGATCAGAAATCAAGACAATGCTTCCTCAGTGGTCATGCTGAGAACAAACTCCTGCTACCTTCAGTGAAGCCTGAAAGCTACCTAACGACCTGACAAAGCAATCATTAGCAACATTTCACCTGGGTCTTAAAATATTTTCATTGCAAATGACTCTCCCATTAGATGAATGCCCATTGCAGAAAGTAATTACCCTTTCTTTGAACTTGCATTTCAGAAATTTGAAACAACTAAAAAAAAATGACAGAGAAGAATAAGCAGGTACTTTTTATGACTTCCCCCCCTTTCCTCTCCTGGTACCACATCAGTAATAGAGCGAGGGGCAGATGAACAGCCTGAATTTTCAACTTCAGAGTTCAAGGAGACTGCAAAAGATGTCATGGCCGAGAGGTAGCTCTCACCAGCCATTTCTTCAGAACCGCTCCTCTGACATATATGAATTGACAGCACAGGCTAAGTGAGCTGCCAGGGCACTTGGGTCCTGGCTTGAAGCTCAAAGCTGTGAGGACCCACGCCAAGAGACACAGTATAGAACTGCTGGCTCTCTGTAAATGCACTCCCCATGCAAAATAGAGGACAGCAAAGACAGATTCTTACAATTCATTTAAAATATGCACCCTAACTGAAGGCTGAATATTCTAAAAGGTTTACTTGTTATGCGTCCCAGCTAAGCTGGGTGTGAAAGTTGACAGGAGATGAAGCCATGGGATCTGGGCTGACATTTACCAGTTCTTAGGATCTCAGAAACAAACATTCACTTGCAACTGTGCATCAGCAAGTTATTCATTTACTTGTTTCTGTATGTGCATCTGCTGAGACATACAGGCTAAAATTAGGGTGAGTACTTTTTCTGTGTATGTATGCACATGTGTGTGTATATATATCTGTATAAGCACACACAGACATATTTAAATGGGAAAGGAAGAAAATGGAACTGTAAATTACTAACAGCATCTTAATTCTTTGTTTTAAATTCATTTTGTGATCATTCATTTGCGGTTTGACTCACAATAAGAAGCCCATCTGCCTGAAGAAGATATATCCAGACGTTAATATCAGGACAATGATACAAGACCGTGCTATTAAAAAAAAAAAAAAAAAAAGACTATTCTTTACACTAAGAAGTCAATATAACTCTTCTGTGAAAGAAAGAAAGCGTGTATAGGATTTTTTCTGGGCTTGGGAGAAAGCTATTACAGAGGATGAATCAAAAACAAAGCAACATTTATCAGTGCTTTCTTTAAAGGAAAAGAGAGAATAAAATTGGCCCTATCATAAAATATTTATATGCTTTTATTGTAAATCACAGTAGAGAGAAAAAAATAGGACAAAAAAGGAAGATGATGTTCAAACCAAGATTTTGAAAGGGATTTTCATCAGTAAAGTTAGAAGGGGCAGGTGGGGGAAAGAAAGACTGTGACTCCATACATCATTGAGTATGTTTTGTTTCATGCATGTTAATGAGTACTCAGCTGCACATCCAGCCCTACAACCTTCCCATCAGAAATTTTAGCTGACTCCAGACATCCCCAGAGACACAGCACAGCACTTTCCAACCCAGCTTCCCATAGTCTTAAACATGCCCTAGACAGCAGGGTACTTTAGCCTTTGGCTGATTCCTTACCCCATCGTTACCCCAGAGCGTGCAGAAGAACACAGGAGGTGAGCATGGTCATGGGTGCACACAGGCAGAGCCCAGTCCCAGGGCTCCCTGAGCACCTCATGTGAGAGACTCGGTGCCTCCAGCACATGCAGCACTAAATCAATAGCTTCATACAACAGCCTGCCTCCTCCTCCTCCTGCCACCTAACCCAATGCATCTCATGCCATCCTCAAACAACCATCCATGCATCATGACACATGCCACAGCACATCAAATTACCTCCTCACTCACATGAGCTGCATGGCCTCTCATGTGCTGGGGACAAGTGGCTTCAGCTCAACCCCAAAGGCAGATGAGGCAGGTCAGGGCAACACTGGGCTGGCAGCTTCTGCTACCCAAGCCTGGGAACATCAGCTCAGGGTCCCTGGGGTGCCCCCAACCTGCATCTTGGGGCACAGCTGAAGGAAAGCTTATTGGCACCACTTATATCTTAGAAATCTAACATTTATATCACTACAATCATAAACAGTTTTGATTTTTTTTTGCTTGGGTTGAATTGATTTCAATTAGTTTAAAGCTAAGCACAGGTATCAGTGGGTGCAGGATCACGGCATTAATTCAGAATTAGACCCCTTTGGGCTGTAAGCAGCTTCAGCTTTCATTATGAGTATTTCTACCATCTCTACTAATTGCACTCAGTGGAATTTTCTGAAAGTACAGCTTTATTTTGGAAGGGAGAAAAATATATTACATAGACTTTTTAAAGATTTGAATTTTAAAAAACCACATAGCTTTACTCAGAAAACTCCACAAGTTTTTCTACTCAGCCACTTCCAACAGTTTTTTGTTCACTCTAACTCTAAACTCTGCTCAAAACTGCTATTTTCTGAAAAAAAGCTGCCATATATCTGAGGTAATTCAGATATTGCACTGCAAAAAGTGTCCTTAAAGTGCAGATTTGGGCAAAGAACATCCTGCAGAGATTTGATGAGAAGCTTTTATACTTAAGCGATAGCCTTTGTATTGTATACAAGGAGGAGGAAATAGCTATTCAGGCAGAAAAACAGCGATTATTATTCCACAGAAAGAAAACTCTGAATATGACAAAGATGATCAGCAGCACAAAAAGCACAGTGGATCACTGGTATCTCCCATCTGCCAGGTAACACATACTGTATGCTACCAGTTCACAGCTGATTACGGTTTGCACTTTGTGATGGATATTTATTTCTTCTCATCCCTTAAGTCTGCTTTCCAACACCATCCTAAGATGACAGAACTTTGTAGGGAATAAGCAGAAATTAAAATAAAGGCCACTGTAAGAACTAGAGTACTTTTTGTAGAGACTGAGTATTTTCCAAGACTTGTGCTTAATTAGAGTTGGAGTGTGTCTCCAAAAAGGTGCATGTGTTCTCTCCTCTCTATTATCTGTCACATCACATTTCTGCTCAACATAATGCAGCAAACCTTGGGAGTGATTTGTGGAATATATTAACATAGTTTAACACAGTCTGCATAACATTTACATGCTAGTGCTGTAAAGAAAGGTGATAGGTCAGAATAAAATGGATGATTAAAAAAAGTTGATTAATTTCTGTAGCGCTATTTCAAAAAGATGTATTGGAACAGAAAACTTGACTCACTCCTGAGTATCTTCATTACGCAAAATGAAAGGAGCAATGCTGAAGCTGTGATCTTCCCTGCACAACCATGCATTACTCACACTAAGTGGAACAATCAGTGGTTTTTGTAATGTGGGGCTACTTTTCAGCTCTCATCCAACGCACCCTTGCTGCATCCTCCAACTCAGCTGCCTCATCTTGCAGCTCTCATCTTCCTCTGTTCAAGTCACCTGAAATCAAAGCTCAGTATGTACTGAGGTGTTTACCTTTTGAAGAATGGAATTACATGTAAGAATAAATCTTTTTTTTTTTCTTTGGTTGGCACCCAAGGAGAGGCACAGTGGCTTTCACTCGAGCACGTCAAGATTGAACAATATCCAAGTGTCTGTACAGGATGAGGTATTCCAGAAGACTCTCAGTCCCAGTGAGGCTGATGGGATTTTGTTCAGCCATCACTTCGAGTGGGGCCAAAATTATCATCCAACCTTGTCAGCTGCTTGGGGAGGGGACAGCACTGCCACAGCCCCTAGGCATGGCTGAGATCTCCTGGCTTTACTGAAATAAGAAAGAACTGTAACCCGTAAAGGTAAACATCAATTTAACCTGAATCTCAGTCTCTCTCAGCTGCATGCGCATAATTCTGAATAAAACACCAGTCAGTCACCCCCTAAGCATCCATCATGGCTTTGCTGCCATTTTCCCAGTGGGTTGCTTCTTTCTGGTGGAACTAATTGACCTCTGACCTGTTTATTGCTTTACTGCCACCAATTTAGCACCAGTTTATTCATCAACATCTGGTGGTCGGAAAATTGTATTTTACATTATTAGCTCTCAAACGGATAGCTAATGCTGCTTAATGGGGCAGTTATACGTTATTATATATTCATTTTTTCTCATTTTGCTAATGAATGGAGAATCTTCATCAAATAAATATTTGCCAGTTGGCTTAATATCAAAGTCACTAATTAAAAACAGAAAAATGTTCAATATATGGAGAGCTGAATGGTGGTGGCATGTGAGTTTTAAAGAAGTATCATTTCTGCCACACTGTACTTGCACAGAGGCCAAATTGGCAATCAAGTGATCAGTGTGAGGAAGGTTGAGCTGTATTTACATATTGTCTCAGTCAAATGCTACTGATTTATTTCTCTGGTGCCAGAGACACAATATGGGCATAGCTTAAATTGGCCTCTTTTCCTGGCTTTCACAAAAGAAATGGAAAAAAGAAAAATATGGAAATAAACAGTCTTGGACTCAGTCCTAAAAAAATCTGATTCCCTCCACCAACCAGCACAATTGCTTTTCACAATGGGAATGTGCATATATGGTGTGACCTGGCATGCAGAATTCATGAAACATCTCTGCATAAACATGTGAATTTGTAGTAAACACATTTCAAGCTGACAAAGCACGGCACTGAGCTGAGAGCAGGCTACACTTCAGCACGTATGCCCCAGGGCTCAGCACCTGGCTCAGATTTGAGACAATTCAGGTCAAGGCTCTTAAATGCGCTCCGCCATCCTAAGGGCCAAATATTTCATACAGTTTAAAAGTTGGGGGGGGGTTTACTACATACAAACACACGTACACATCTATTACTGTGATTATTTTCAGTTATGCACAAATACCTAGTGGTGTCAGCTAGTAGTATTCACAGAAATGCTTCAGTTTTTATTATACTAAAAGTCTTTTCTTCTCAGTTCAAGATTCTACAAAGGATCTGAGGGAGGCAGCTTTATAAACAGAACTACTGACTTCAAGAATGCAGGCACATGAGTACGTTTTGTTTGCAGGACTGGAATTCACTACCAGTCCCATATTCCACATGCCTGCAAATAACTGAACGTTACCATTGAATCAAATGTGACCACTCACAAGTCTAAATCCACACAGCAATTCAAGTGTTTTTTCACCAGAGTGCAAATACGAATGTGGGTGAAAGCTAACCTGCATTACTTGCATAGTCCTGCTATGAAAAGGTTCATAGAGAATGCTGAGAACGTTTTTGACTCCCCCGCATGATGTCTAACAAGAAGCTGTGGTTTAGATTTAAGAAGCCTTCAGTATTTAGCATAGTTCACCCATGCCACGTGTTCAGCACAATCCACATGCACCTCAAGGCAAAGCAGTAAAGGCATCACATACACACAAATTACTGTAATAGTTCTATTAAAATCTGAAGATCTCTTGATTTTTCCCAAACCAAATAATTCCTGTCATTTCAAAGAGAACATACTCTAATCTAAAGCTACTGAAGCACGCAGAAGCTGTGCCAGCTCTAACATATCTATTGGCTTCATGGACCATTAAATAGCACAAATGGCACTATGAATTATTTCTGAAAATGTCAATACGTTTCTAATACCATAGGCACAATTCTCCTAATCTTTGGGTGCATGCTCCCTGAGCCTAAGTCCCAGCTCAGATACCAAACACCCTCTTTTTCCACCTTACTTAGTGGATGCAAGTAGCTGGCAGCAGACACAGCCCACATAGACCCCTAGATGCTACTGCAGCTTTACTGCTACAGTTTCAAAAAACTACCAAGGGTGCTGAAAGCATGGGATGAGCACTCCTCTAGCAGTAGAAAAGCATATCGTAAAATGTAAACAGAAAAGCCCAGGAAGTCATTATAAAAGTGATTCTTTTTATTTTAGAGCTCTAATGCACTCTCTTGAGTGAAGAAAATAAACCACAGAAAAAAGAGTAAGAAGAGGAAAAAAAGCTGTGTTAGGCAGATTTACCTGGGTTCATTCTGCCACTCTTGTTCGTAGATCCATTGCAAACATATGATAAAAGTGTGGAAGAATTAGTGCTTCACTAATACAGATTATTTGAACCCAATGTAGAAGAGTCAAGAACTCATCATTTCTAAGAAATCAGAATAAAACTAAGATCTATGCCAGGTTTAAGATTTGTAGCCTGATGCTCAAGCATACCAATATTGTCATGGCCTGTGATTAACACCTCCAGTTGCAAAATCATTTATTTCTTAATACAGCCATCCATTGAGCAAGGGGATTTCTTTTTTCCCCTTCTGCCTTTCGCTTTTGGTACTAAATTTGCTAAAACCCCCTCAAGTTTTCTATTATTTTGCATGCCTATTTTACATATAGCTTTGTTGTGGCCAGGAGAAGCAGATTTGGAGAGCCAAGAACAAAAACCTGTGGTGACGCCTCTGCTTCAGTTATAGGCAATAAGGGGGTTGTAATTGCAAAATCTTCAGTGTACACAGTAATTTGTGAAAGGAGGAACTAGGCAGATGAAAAAAGTTGATGGTTCTGTGCTGTCAATAAATTCAGGACAAGTCATATCTATATTAACATCCTTTCTACCTGTCCAACAGTATAAAATGCCATGAATGTTCTTCCCTCACGGGCTTTGTGTCTCATCATCTCCTTTCACAGAAACTACTGAACAGCATTAGCCCACACTCACAAACCCTCCACAAGCTGTTCTGGAAGACATGCTATAGCGGGGTACACCAGACCATCTTTTTCTAAGTTTTAAATGAGGAAAAAAGATGACATCAGTCTGAACAGAATCTCAATTCGTGTCTCTGTGCTTGCACGCTGAAGATCCTTTTGTCGCAAGGAAAAGTAAAGCTGACTACGGTATCCACAGCTTATGGTGCAAAACTGAATCAGTGAAGGTGAATGGGAACTAGAGCAGAGGTTTCCCTCTTTGGAGCAGAGTGATCTCACCAGAAAAAGGTCCTGATCTATGTGATTTTAAGTTATGGCTTAGTATGTCTTTAATTCAGCTGCAGCTTTAAATATCTTGCAACAGATCCCCTCTAATTACTTTCAATGTCTGCTGCAAAGCACATTTCACTCTAAACCTCTCTCTGATTTCCACAAGTCTGATGTAAACCAAGCTGCATCAGCCCAAGTTCGCTGAAGAGCAGATCCAGATTGACTTACACTTAAAGGACAGCTTCTCTTAAATTTTGTGATGGTTCAGAAATACCTGACTGCAATTTTTTCCTGAGTTTGGAATTTGTAATGTCTTCTCACACAAGACTTGTTTCAAACTTTCTGAGGAATGGCTGTCAAACTGTAAAACAATTTTTTTTTCTCTCTTCCAGTATAAAATAACTTTCTTCTTGCAAGAAACACACATAACTTGGTGCAACTTTTTGGTTGACAAAAAAAAAAAAAAACAAACTAAAAAAAAAAAAAAAAAACACAAACCCAAAATAATTTAAAAAATAATAAAAAAGGGAACTTAAAAAAGGATAAAGAAAAAATACATAGAATACAACAGTATGTATTGAAACACAAAACACTAGCCAGGAAAGATCTTTTCTTTATGGACACATAAAATACACTCTCCTGCAACAAGCTACTAGCTTATTTATTGTTCCCAGGTGGCTACTGAAAACTCCTTAAATGTTGTTTGATGGAGTAGTGATTCTTTTCTGCCTTACTGGTGTAAACTGAATATATCTAAGAGCAGAATATATTGGCAATAAAAAAGGTTCTTCTTTTTGAGATCTATCAAAATAAAATATACTTGGGAGGCTTTGAAGTTAAATTTAAAAAAAAAAAATCTTTGGGAAATTGCCTTTCATTTCTGAGAGCACAATTTAAATTCAGTCTGAGGGTTTGCATGAGACACCTCAGGTGCTCTCTGTTCCAAATTCAGTTGATTAATGTTGCCTTAAAAGATTTGCTGAAGAATCAGGCAGCTGTAATTAGAGGAGAGGTAGCTAATACTATACATAGATCATCAAAGGATAAGTATGCACAAAGGAGATAAAGAATCTCAATACAATTGTAATAATCTTTGCAGATTAAAAAAAAATAAAATCATAATTAGGAGAAAGTAATGAAAGCTTGCATGAGTATATGATCCAGGTTCCCTCGGTATCTTATCACTGGCACAGTGTTTGCTGGGAGGGTGCCCTATTCAAGCCAGCAGAGCCAACCCACGCAGGGTGCTGAGGGAAACACTGCAGAGACTTAAAAGGAACAGTCCAGGTGCAAGTGGGCCACAAAACCTTGTAGAAATATTGTCCTGAACGTTATGGGCCAATTCCTCTCAGAGCAGGGATCCTGTTGGGACCCCTGTGGGTTAACTGGAAGCAAGACACCCCCAGGGCTGGTGGATAAGCAGGAGCCATGCCAGCATCACCAGAGGAAGTATCCATGGGTCTAGCTGGAGTGGACTTCCATAATTAGCATAAAATTTTCCAGAGTACACAGTACTCTGCCTAAACCCTGAATTCCTGTGTGGGTGAAGCCCTGCATGAAGTTTCTGCTTTGGGCACAAGTCTAAGTTTTGACCATTGAAATTCTAGTGGCTGGAGGTGATTCAACTTAATCATAGCTCTTCTAAGCAAGTACTAACTACCATAGGCACAACTGGAACCACTGTGCTCTTGGAAGCTAGAAATGCATATGTAAACATCAGAATGATTCAGGGCCAGTAAGAGTGCTTTTGTATTGAAATGCAAATTTTTTATAAGTCCTTTGTTGTTTAAATCTGCTAAAATTCACATTTTTTCTTTAAACATGAAACACCTTTTAATGCAGTTATAGACAGGCCATTATATCCCCTCTGAGGTTGGTAATTTATGTTAAATATGTGGTCAGAAAAACAGAGGCCTGTAAGGCAACAGCCAGTAATAGAATAAACACCTTTTTAACACAAAGATGAAGACAGCACTTTGATGAGTCACAAATGTCCTCATTACTGCATGGGCATACTTCCATATTTTATGATTTTTCCTTCCCGCTATGAAGAGTAGAAAAGAGGTAAAGAAAACAAATAAGGTTCACTAAAGCAGCATCAAAATATTGTATTAATTACAGATATGTTGTTATTCAAGTGGGTTGAAAGCCAAAGTGAACTGCAGGCTGGTCAGCATTACAGTGCTTACTGCACAGGACACCACAACTCCTTGTTCTCCCTCATGCTTCATTTATTGACACAGGACCAGGTTTCTAGGGACACCTTCATGCCTGCTGCAATTTTCAGGAGGACCTGCAACAGTAGGTGTTAGGCATTTGCCTAATCTTACCACAGAAACTCCTTCTATAGTCAATACTGAGACACTGACACTTCCAAAAGGTGGTTGCCTCTTCTTCCTTAGGAGGGGGAATCTTTTTTTTTCTGGAAGAGCATTTCTTACAACAAACAGTTCTGCTGAACAACTCGCTCAGGCTGGGCACCAACATTTCAGACAGCTATAGACAAATCCCAGCCCAAGTGCAAAACAGCATCACGTGCCTCAAAAGATCAGCGTAAAGACAAAAACCTCAATTACCTTGAGGTGCTCAGTTGCTATGTAAAGAAATTTTAGGGTAGGTATTTGTGATAGAAGGAAGACAATGCAGTGCTGAATCTGCCATTTTTCATGAACGGCTTTGTTCAGCCTTGGTAATGTCAGGAAGATTTGCAGTCAGGTTATCAATACAGATACCGATAAGTTGGGAAAAGACTTACAAATCACAGTGACACAGCCACAGCAAGGCCCTCTATCTGGATGCATGCCAGAACCGGTACCAGACCCCCTCTGCCCAAACACAGATGTCCCTTTTCCACTTTCACCGGGCAATTTGAACTCTTGCAAGGAAATACAGCTCTGACCTTTCTGTCATACAAGGACTTTTCTTGCTACGGGAGACCAGGCAGATTCATATACTGACATTACCTTCAACTGCAGAGCAGTTAGCAATTTTTCCATACGTGTTTTGCACAGATCCAAGAACTCCGAGAGAAATGTTTTGTTCATTTGTTTTCACATCACTGACCTTTGTATTGACAACTCTGAAACCCACAGAGCTACCCATCCATGCAGTCATGGCTGGGAAAAGGCTAACAGATATTTTCATAACAAAAGGCCATCACGCGTGAGTGGAAGTTGCTTCCCCGCCTCCCCTTGAGCTGAAGTATGGGGAGCGTGTGTCTAATTGAGACGTGTGACAGAAAGGAAGCCAGTGAGAGTGAAAGCCACCCAATTCCCACTGTAGTACAGCTCTTTTTCACTGCAGCCTTCCAGATTTCTTCAGGATTTAGTTCCATGCATAATTAGAGATGGAATAAAATTGTAAAATTAAGAAAAAGATCCAACAGCATTCAGCATTGCATTCAGTGCAAGGACCCTCTTGCAATTTATGCAGCCCTTGGAGTGGGCTGGGAGCCAGAATCACCGCATCCCCAAACCACAATTTTCCTGCCTCTTTCCCAGTCTGGAATCTTTAATTCCTCTGCCTCAAACAAAGCAGCTAAAGGGAGGTAGTGAGTTACTGCCCATCCACTGCAGCTGACTGGGTTGGCTGCTCTGTAGGGAAAGAGGGACCTCCTCAAATGGAAGGAGCTTAAACATCAACTCTAAGTGCCACTGTCCCTGCTGATTCAGCTCTAAAGAAAATAAGGCCAGGTTAACAGGGAGAGGTAATAAGTTTCATTAGCTTGAAATACAGAAGCAGGAAAGTTTGCAAACATTATAGGCTTCAGCTACAGCACTTTGGTCTAATAAAATATACTACCTCCTCCTACAAACCTTAGTTTTCCCCTGTCTCCTAGACCATCACTGCCACCAAAGACCTATTATTATTGCAACATCACAAGAAAACAGCAGTCGTCTGGGCTAGCTCATACATCAGAGGGAACAACTTTTTTCCCCAAGTAGCTATGACCAGCAGAGGCAAGGCAACAGGCAGTCTTTAGTAGGAGGGAGGGAAGGGAGGAAGAAAGGAGGCAGAGATGATCACATAGAGGTGGCCCCAATGCAGGTAACAGCTCAGACATGGGCTAAGTAGGACATACAATTGCAGTTTCACTTCAGAACATGACCTGAGTTTTGATTACAAAGGTACTTAGGTATCTGAAAGCACACTTCGCTGCCTAATTTGATTTTCAGAAGAAAATAAGTGGATTAGGGGTTAGATATTTTAATGGGTTTAACTTCCTAAAGGGACAGAGAAGTACCCAGTGGGAGAGTATTACAACTCAATTAGGATTATAACAAAGAGCTTATATTTGTTTTTCATATTCACATACTTCATAAGTGGTTGAAGGAATTTTGTACAAATAATCAAATTATAGCAAACCTAAAAATGTTTGGTTTCTTTTGATAGAGATCAACTGTATGAAACTTCAGGCCAAAAAATATTTCAAAATGTTATCAGTACCAAAAAAATGAAATACTAAAATGAAGTACAAAAAAAAAAAAAAAAAAGGAAGTTCTGCTGCAATAATTACCCTAACTGTTGGGGTATTTCAAATGAAATATTGGTATTTCACTCAAGGCATTTATCCTGAAATTCTAAAATATCCAAAATAATGACAATTAACTTTTTTTCTTTCTTCTTGATATAAATATCTTAAAGGAACCTCAGCTTTTGGTCCTTCTTTACCCTCCCTACTGATGAATATTTTACTGTGTTATTTCACAGTGAAGACACCCTGTCTTGGTCTCCAGTCTTTGTTACACTCTGGAAAAAGCTGTAATGAAATTTAATGCCCCAAATATTACCTCACCCAGTTTTGGAAGGAAAAATTACATGCATAATCCTGCCCTTTTTCCCAAAATCCTAAATATTCCATATTTGTGAAAAATTGCCAAAAGTAAATTCTACATATGAAATTATTTTCTTCTTTGGCTCTTTATACATTCTATACAGAAAACATCCACCCATATGAAAAGGTAACGTTTATCAAAATTGGTTCTCGTGCCAAAAGCTTTAACTTTAATAACAGGGACTGAGGCAATCTTCTACAGATGTAGGAAAGTAAAATTCAGAATCAGGTTATAAGATCTCTCACAGCTTCCTGATACTTCCATCTAAAGCAAAACTATTACAGTCTAACCCTTTGTTTCTTAATGAAATACAGATTAGTTGGGAGTTAACTAGCTAACAGAGGCTTGAGCCTGCAGGACTTTGCCCCGTGGCTATTTAGAAACTGCTCAGTCCAGTTAAAAACTTTCATTACATGTGTTTTGTATGTGTGTTTCTCAAAAGCTATAAAGTAATAGCATAACTTTTTAAAGAATGTCATTTTCACTGTGGAATGGCATAAAATTCCTCCCCTGAGGTAGCTGTGCTATCTCATTGAATTTAAAAACAATAAATTGAAAGTTAAAAATAAAAGGGGGAAAGGTGCAAGAAATAGGTGGAAAGGCATTGAAGCTGTAGGAGTTCTGACAAATCATCTTGGCATATAGTCCCAGTGGTGATGAGAAACTGTTCTGTGCATTTTATTTATTTTTTTACATGCAAGAACAAAAAATGTACTTGAGGCAAAGTTGTAGAATATCATTAAATTAGTGGGCTTATTTTATTAATGCCTATTGAGCATGCAATGATGAAAAAGGATTATTCTAATACACAGTCAGTGTGGGAAAACATGATAGTATGTGTCCCAATCCTTCAGTCTGTTTCATGTACTTTATGCATGCACGTAATTACCCTGTTCCTAACACAAACTAATACAATAACCTAAGGTACTTGTTCTATACTTGGAAATACACACGTTGTTTTTTCTTCCTTTCATGAATAAGTCTAGTGACCTATATTTACAGTACATTACATCAAATCCAACAGACTACTCTCCATATATTGGTCTCGGAATGAAGCATTCAGCTGTGTGTGCCTTTTATCTAATTCATAAGGGGATGAGGTAGAAATGACTCAGTGTCAATTAAACATGTAAAATATACTTTACCAAGGCATATTCCTTAACAGAAACTGAACTTCACCATCATTCATCCCCCAGGCAGTATTTGAAGCCAGCAGAAGAAACCCAATGTACACAATTCTCCTGACAAGGAGAGTGAAAATTAGAAACATGGAAGTTTACTTAAGGAGATTCAAGTATCCCTAGAAACAGGTAACTAAAGCCAGATAAACCTTGCATGGTCCAGTTCACAGAGGGTTCGTAAACCAAATTATGTTTTTCTGTTCACAGCATTTGGACTCTTGCCTGAAGAGTCAAGTTAGATTAATTTAAATCTCTGAATTAAAAATTCACATGTAAGACAAGGAGAGGCTGTTGTGATGTGATGCAGGACACAGCAGATGCAAACAGCAGCCCAGGTTTAGCTGAAAGATGCAGGTGTGCATGTCAAGTCATCTTGTGTACAGATTTTCCACCCATCTTTAAAGGTTCTGCAAAGGATACACACGCACATAGAGAACAAGATCTTATAGTATCATCCCAAGTCAGGGTTGATTTGTGTGCATGGATGAGATGTTCATGGTTTGACTTTTCGTAGCTAGATTCAAGCTTAGCTGCAACTTCTGTATCCTAGTTCAATATTGACTGTTTTGTACTTTCTGAAATTTTATTTGGGCACATCGCCCAGATAACAAGCAACAGAACAGGAGGAAATAGTCTCAAGTTACAGCAGGGGAGGTTTAGGTTGGATATTAGGAAAAATTTCTTCACTGAAAGGGTGGTCAAGCATTGGAACAGGCTGCCCAGGGAGGTGGTAGAATCACCATCCCTGGACGGGTTTAAAAAAAAACACGTGGATGCGGTGCTTAGGACCATGGTTTAGTGGTGGGCTTGGCAGTGTTGGGTTAATGGCTGGACTTGATGATCTCAAAGGTCTTTCCAAACCTAAATGATTCTATGATTTTATGATTCTAAGAAAGAACAGAAATACCGTGTGTTTTCATTTATTCTCATTTTGTTTCCAGAGGGAGAAGAAATCTCGCAGTTAGACTGTATTAGTCTACTTTCATACCAATGCCATTAGTAACATGCCATTTTTATTTGAACCAACTACAACCTACTTCAGAAAAAAAAATAAATCCCACGCTATAAACACTATATATCTGTGTATGCATACATGTATCTCATAGGACTTTTCACTGGCTGGTAAACCGTGTAAAGTATTTGTATATGAGCTTAATTAGCTACATAACAAAAAGTGCAATGAAAATGCAAAAGCATTAAGAAGGGCTGAGTTGCAAGAGGAAACTGGATCTTGACATACCTTGGGAATACTGAAGTTTGTATAATAAGGTCAAATTCTCACCTCACATTGATAAATAGACCATTACATAAATAAAAGATTATATGTGTCACCCTTATTAGACAGACTTGTAAGTTCACTATATAAGACAAGAATGATGAATAGTTCCTTGAACACTACTGAATTAGCAGCAATGCTCTGCAGAGAGGTAGTTCAGATCTGCAGTTCAGCTTGCGTTGCATAAAACAACCGCCACCCTTTTAAGCCACTGTGGTGGAAGAATGTTTTCCTGTTTTCATAGCAACATACTTAGGTGTTGGAGAAGCTGCCCTGAGGCACAAAATATTGTCTGTGACAAGCATGAGGGAAAACAACATCATCTTTGAGTTCAAACTAGCAGTTTCCAGCATATGCTGATTGCAGAGGGAGCAGCTCACTTACGAATGAAGATCCTGCTTGCCTAAAGCTGCAGCTCCTGAAGGAGAAGATTATGCAGCTCAGGAGCTGGTTGAGTAAAATTAGGTTTGTTTGTCTGGAAACACATGGACAGCAAGCCGAAAACAGTCCCACATTTATCATGCAAAAACATTTAGGTCCATAACAAGATAGAAGAAGAAATCGAGAAAGAAAGTAAAAGGCAGCATGAACACAGCCACAGTAGCCAGAAAAAATTGTCTGGGATGAAAAGAATGAAAACAAGAGCAGAACAGCATCAAACAGTGAATCATGCCCATAGCTACTGATTTAATAGCACTGCAGTGCACGAGGGCCTTACTTATGCAACGCTGAACATTGGACAGCCATGGTCAGAACTGCTCATACAGGGTCTAACTTGACCCAAATGTGTTGCAACTATGTGCAAGTCCTCTGTTATTATCTGGCAATCCACTGGCTGCAGAAGCGAGCATGCTCACCACCACCCTGCAAGCATTTCTGGATTTACCTTAAGAAATAATTAGCTGCTGTACCGAGATAAAGAGGTCTTTCAAGTTCTTTGTTATCCTATGAAAGGTATCATAAACTCTTCAGCAATTACCTCTGGTATGTGGGAGAAAAATAAACAAAATCTGAAATTCAGTTGTGCATTTGCTAATTGAATTATACAGGCAGGATGTAGCCTTTCCTTGGATGCATTTTCTTTCTGCCTACAGATATGCCATGTAAACTGAGATGCAGTGGCTAAGATAAACATTTGACAGATTTAATTCTCTAGCTCCTTAATTGGTCTTTCATCCGGTTCACTATTGTATATATATTTATACAGCACATAGTTGACTTCTAACTAGTTTAGAATCAGAACCAAGTTTCAAAATATTCAGGTACTATTGCACCGGAGTCAGAACTGCTAGCAAGTGCTAGACATAAATCAATATCTATGCCTCAGCTGCCTTTCCAAGCTGAGCATTCAAATTCTTTTCCATGACTCCTCATAACCTAGAAAACACTAATAGACCACTCCTTTACTATAAGGCTCAAGAGGATTCACAGAAACTAGGCTATTTCAAAGATAATTTAGAAGTTTGACAATCACCTTATAAATGTCAATGCTAGCTTTCCAAGATCCTAATACATAATTCAGTAAGCTTTTTCTGAGTTACTTTAAAAAAACAAACTACACAAAAACCCACAAAACAAAAAAAAAACCAAACCAAACAAACATGTACCAATAAAGGCATAGCAACCCAATTTAATTCTGTTGCCCTAGTACGCCAGATGCTAGTTAGGAGCTGGCCTTTATCACATAATGTGGATCCAGGTTTGCACTTCACCAAAACCCAGGTGGCCAAATTCCAACCCAGGATTTCATTCTAACCTACCCTAATGGCAGCAAAAAGCTGCACAGTTGAGATCTGGATCAGATTCAAAACTTCCCCAGAACGTATCTGTGTTCACATCCTGATTTTTGATTCCAGCTCATCTCTAATTATAATTATTACACAGAATGTCAGATCTCAGGTTATGCTCTTTAAATTTCTCCTTATAAACAATTAATTAGCTTGCTGCAGCCTTTCTATAAATAGCCTGTACATATAAATTATTCTCATCTGCTCAGACAAACAAAATCCCCACACTGTTTTTTGCCTTCTGATTTTCCCTAGTGGACTGCAGCTGTTAGGCAGTCAGACACACGTGTGTGCTCTCCATATTCAGAGCTAAAAATAAGATTATGGGGCTAATTGACAAAGATTTTTGTATTGAATTAATGCTTGAGAAATCAGGTTTTCCCCAGAAAATGTCTGAAAGCAGCATTTCTATCAACTTAACTCCAATAGAGAGCTGCTTCCCAAGCTGGCTGAAGCTGTTAAGCCAAACAGCACACATTCCTGGTTTTCAGGCATCATGCTATTACGGGACACGATACATATGGTTGCGCAAATGAATTTTGCTGACAGGTCTTCCAAACTCATCGCATAGGTGCTGACAGGCAACATCAGGCCAAAGCTTCCTCCAGCAAGCATGGAGCTACCTCTTCTCTCCAGATAAAGTCTTTGCTTTCCCTACCAAGGCTTTTCATGTCCATAGTAGAGTTGCCCAAGTAAACTGTGCAGTCAGTCTGCCGCGTTAGGGCATAGTCCCGAGACCTGGCTTCACTTACAGATTAATAGGATTTATACAAAAGACATCCTTTGCCATGTGCAAATGTGAGGAAGGCTGGTATAGGCAGACTGCTATAGCAAGCGGACCAAAAATTGCAACAGCCACGAACATACAAAGTGAACATACACGTGAATACATCAGAACCAGTTACCATAACCTTTCCCCTTAGTCTGCATGCACCTACCTGCGAGATGTGCATATTAATAATCTTTGTTGTCATCCCTGTGTTGAGACTGAGTAAGGAGTATTGGTAAAGCACTTTGGAAGATTGTAAACCAGTGCATTATGATCATTTTGAAACACTAATCTATATGTTTTTCCCCACAATCTAGTATACAATCATCATTGCACCCAGCCAGAGCGAAGAAAACAGGATTATTGGACATTTTAATGTTTCACAGCATAATACTGCTATCATAGTGGGAACAGCAAGGCACTGAGGAGATTGCCCTTGTTTTGTGGCCTTCAAGCTCAGGTAGGAATCAATCTTGTTATCCAGCAGGCAGAGCCCAGGATGAGCAGAGCTTTTCCAAGCTTGCTGCAACTGTGCTAAGTTTGTTAGCCAAGTGGCATGCCACCGAGCACACCATGCATCTCTGAGCTCCACAATCCCTTCACATATTTATTACTGCTTTTCAGAAAGACCACCACGAAGCCTAAGTGTAAGGGGGACATCTCTTTATCAACAGTGCTTTAAACAGCCCTTTTGTGGTTGAACAGCTCTGCAGGAAACAGACTTGAGGGGTCTGGGTTCTGTTTTTGGTATAATTTGTTGGGTGTCTTTGGGCAAGTCTCTTTTCCCCCGTGTTATTTGCATAAAGGATCTTAATACTAGTTCACATGAAACATTCCAAGATCACCTGTGAGGAGCTAGATCCTATTGTATAAGAATACATCAGCAGATGTTAAGGATAACGTCCCATCTATTTTTATTTGGAAAAATTTAGAAACATTAAAATCCATTGGCCTTCACCACTCCCTCTGAAAAGCTTTTTTGTATACTTTTCTTGCTGTTCATAGCCGTGGGAAATTAACAAGGTGAGTTTGAACCCCAAAAATTGTCACACTGCACTGAAATGTGCTATCAACTATCCACAGGTGCACACCATACGGCAAAAACCTGGTTATGAGAAGGTACAACTCCAAACCATAACTATATTCATGTCAATATGCTCCAATACAGCTGTATATAAACACACAAGCAGGGTTGCTGGGATTTTTTCTAGTCTTGGCCTTTGCCAGATGGATAAAGCTTGCTTGCCTTAATGTCCATTAAAGGAGAGAAGCTTGCTAAGTGCAAACACAGAGGTTCAGACTAGTCTGAGTAAATCAGCAGAGATAGGAAGAACAGGCATCTCTCTAATCATTCACCTGGCTTAGCAATCACTACCACCCTCTTGTTTCTTGCCTCTCCACATTAAAATTCCTTGGAGTGGGAAAGCACTTTGCAAATTACATACCACAGCCATGTTCCTTGTACATATTAAAAAAACCCAAAAACTAAAACAAAAAAAACCTGCAATTAACTACCAAGCTGCTAGCCAACTGAAGAATAGATTCGGGTTTGTTTCTTCCCCGTTACCAAACCTATTTCTTTTAAAGCTTGCAAAAAGTAGACTTGATGACTCCTGCTTTGTTCTTTCCAGTACTCATCAAACATTGTGAACAGTAGCATAGAAAGTTACCAAACTATGTGTAAAATAAATATACTGTATTCACTACATAATAAACATGATGAAAGCCAACAGGGAATTAGATAGCCTTTTGATGTACACTTTGGGGCTAGAGTCACATAAAAGACTTCAAAACCTGAAGCTCAACTCCATTTTGCATTAAAAACTTCAAGGAGAAAATTTAACTGACTGTTGGCCTCTCATTCCAAATAGACTAGATTTTTTAAGATTTACAGGGTTTTTTAAATTTTTTTATTATTATTATTTGCTGCAAGTGAGTTGTTTCCAGTTTAATAGAGGGGGGGAGAAATAAAGGAAAACTGCAGTGAATATTAGGAAATAAAACTAGGCAGAGTAAATTGAGGCACATTGCCAGAAAAAATCCAGAAGAGAGAGTACTTCTGAAATACTAGTCACAAACCAGGCAGAGAGGTGGTTCTCTATTTTCACAGTTTATGCGAACCAAAACGATACCTAAATATCGCTGGTAAAGAATTGACAGGAAGACAGGATTTCCAAAAGCACTAAAGATTGGTCTTATGGCTCCCAATGCAATCCATTATCGTAACCCCAGCTGGATCAGCACTGGATACTTTGCAACTATAATAAGCTCCATTGAAAACACAGATTGCATTACAGTCAATAGTTTTGAAAAAAATGAATGCATACTAACACTTTGATCTTCTTCTAATAGTTCTGCCATCTCTATTCATCCACTCTCCTGGGCTAACTAGGTTTTTTAAACAATTGAAAGGGATTGAATTTTATTCAGGTCGCGTGTCAGAAAGAACAAGCAAGTATCTTTTAGAGCTCTGCTTTGAAAGTGGTAACAAGGATAGGTTAATTACTGGTATTGGTTGTTTAAGTATGTAAATCAGCATTGTGTTTCAAGCAGCTTTACTGCTTTCAAACATTACTGTTCATCTCCCTCACATTTAAGATGTCCCTGATGCATGAGTTCTTCTTCTGCTTTGCCAAATTAGTTATCTTTTGACATTTTACATTTTTGTATTTCATGAAGGCTATCGTTGTGTATATCGTGAAGGCTACAGTAATCGTTGTGAACTACAAAAATAGTCATTATTCTATAGGTGAAAATCTATCTTTTATTTTTCTATTTCATATTACTCAATAACATGAAATGCCAACTTGTCTTGTCAACCTCTTTTACTTCAATTATTTAAATGGCTTAAAGACTTGTACAGTAAAGCCTCATAAAGTCGCAATTATTCTTCATTTATCTATACTAAACTGTTTTAGTCAACAATTGACCTTCATTCATTATAAGTATCATTGTATCTGGTTACATGTGCTCTTGGATTTTACTGCTCTTCTTTCATCCATGCTTTTGACCAATACTAATCTACTCTGCTTTTCATTTTCTAGGCATCCCACATAGTTCAGAACATTATTGATATTCTGGATTCATGTGTTGTCATTCATTTGAGTTTCTCCTAACTATCACTGCTGACAAAGGCAGCTTTATTGAAGAACAACATTAATTGGAAATGGAAAAGTGCTACTCTGTTAGATTGTATTATGAATTCCTCTGTCTCTCCAAAACAAAGTTTTTCTATTATGTATTTTGGATTATACACCCCAGACTAAAACCTGTGCATATTTGAGCCTCACCAGGCAACAGCATAAATCCCAAGCAGAGACCAGAATTAGCAGCTGATGAATTTGTATCAGCTGGTAACTGAGGTAAACCACATCATTTTGCCAAGCATGGTTTATCTTCCAGTGCAGGCACCAAGATCAGAGTTAAACAAGACCAATTTTTTTTCCAATTAGCAACAAGGAAGGTGTAATGAGCAACTATTCTAGTACTTTTCTGAGGGGGCATCACATGGAAGCAAATACGTGAACACACAAAGGCCAGCTTGCCAAGAGACACTGTAGAAGTTCAAGCAATTGAGAAATTGATTACAAGATATTTAAAAAAAAAAAAAAAGTTGTTTGTTTTTTTTTCTTTCTAATCTCTTAGGATCCTGTGTGGGAGAAGAGAGGAGAAGATGGGGTCACTGAACAAATCCTCTGCTGTAGCACAAAAAACACGTGGCTCAGCAGCGGAGGGACTGCTGGTTTCCACACATGCATCTTCGACCTATTAGAAAGAAAGTTGGGATTAAATCCATCCTCCTGTCCTCACACACTGCCTGTGCAGAGTTTGAACTCTGTCATCTCTGATGGGAAGGGGGGAAATATCTCATTTTTTACCAGCAGATCACAGCAGACCAGCAAACTCCTAGGGAAATGTTTATCTACCAAAAAACATCAGCTCATTATTATGGCTGACATTATCATCGGCATCATTATTAGGAAAGTATAAATTCTGATTTAGGGAAAAGTCTTTGAAACACTGATTTTTCCTTTCAGAAACTTTTTAAAGTGTTATACTATATTTTTAATTAAAAGCTCAACAGTAATCCACACATCATTACTTTAACCACTATCTGTCTACAGGTTCTTTTTTTCTAAGATACGGGTTTAGAAAAAAAATAAAAAAATTTTTTGCTATCTCCATTACAAGGAAAAATTTCCATCTAGCTCTAATTAATATTTATCTTCATAAATCTCTTACCACCACCAACCTCCAGGAAAACCACAGAATCATAGAAACATACAATGATTTGTGTTGGAAGGGACCTTAAAGATCATCTAGTTCCAACCTCCCCTTGCCTTGGGCAGGGACACCTTCCACTAGCCCAGGGTGCTCCAAGCCCCATCCAGCCTGGCCTTGAGCACTCCCAGGAATGGGACATCCACAGCTGCTCTGGG
>JAVJGI010000050.1:31789601-31874949 GCA_035590275.1 Ibycter americanus
TTCTCTGCCCAGCCTTTCCTGATAGTGGGGGTTGCCCCGTCCCAGGTGCAGGACTTTGCACTTGGCCTTGTTGAACTCCATGAGGTTCACATGGGCCCACCTCTCAAGCCTGTCAAGGTCCCTCTGGATGCCGCCCCTTCCCTCCAGCATGTGAACCACACCACACAGCTTGGTATTGTCAGCAAACTTGCTGAGGGTGCACTCGGTCCCACTGTCCACATCGCCAACAAAGATGTTGAACAGCACTGGTCCCAGTACAGACCCCTGAGGAATGCCACTCATCACTGGTCTCCAGTTGGGCATTGAGCTCTTGACCACAATTTTTTGAGTGTGACCATCCAGCCAATTCCTTACTCACCGAGTGGTCCACCTGTCAAATCCATGTCTCTCTAGTTTAGAGACAAGGATGTCATATGGGACAGAGCAAAAGCTTTGACAAAGCCAAGGTAGACGGCATCAGTCGCTCTTCCCTCACCTGTCAACACTGTAACCTCGTCACAGAAGGCCACCAAATTTGTCAGGCCTGATTTGCCCTTAGTGAAGCCACGTTGGTTGTCACCAATCACCTCCTTATTTTCTATGTGCCTTAACAGTTTCCAGGAGGATCTGCTCCATGATCTGGCTGGGTACAGACGTGAGACTGACAGCCCTGAAGTTTCCTGGTCTTCCTTATTTCCCTTTTTAAAAATGGGGGTTACATTTCCCCTTTTCCAGTCCATGGAAAATTTGCCAGACTGCCACAACTTCTCAAATATCATGCTCCAGCTGAAGGTGAAGTTCTGTAGAGTGTTATATCATATCAGTACACCACACTGAGAATTTGCTGGGTGTGTATAGCACCAATCCAATGTGGTGCTCCTGCTCTATTATGTCTTACTAACATAACAACTAAAAATGGAATTATAAATAAAATATCCAGCTAACACCATATGGGAATCAATGGTCATTCATAATTTCTCCATTTGTTCTGGGTTTTTTTGGAATCCTTCGATTTTATTTTTTTTTCCTTTTTCTCCTAGTTCCTCATCTTATCAAATGAAATCATATGAGCACATCTAATTTCCTTGCAGCACTGAAGATCTGCTTGGAAGACCTGTGAGGACACTGTTTTCTTACCTGTCCATACAAAGCCTATCATTTTTGTGACAAGATCAAATAGTTAGTAACGTAATAAAATGTGAAAATTAACTATAATAGCATTACTGCTATTGGGTTCCCCCCAATCAGGATCTGTACTGCATTTTTTGCAACTGCATAGTAATTCAATTTTATTAATAAAAGGTAAATTTAGAAATCAATACGTTCACCCATACTAAAATCCTTCATTTGTAAACAGGTTTATTTTCTCCATAGTAGGTTTTTTCCTTCTACTATATTCCTAAATGTTTTTCCGATGTTAAAATATTTTCTATAGAAATGGTGTGACATTTTCATTGCTGTGTACTAAATCAGGAGACCTAAACCCCAAAGAATTCTTTAATGACTGTTTATGTTTGAGGGAAACGAGTGTTAAAGTGCGATTTTTCATGTAAGCAATATGCTGACGCTCAGTAAAGTGATACAGATTATTTCAGATAGCAGCAACTGAGCTGGGTAATTCATCTAACCTATCCGACCTGACAACTCCTTTCATTATTTTAGAACAGTAATTGAGATGCCAGAACATGTGATGATGATGACATAAGATGACAATATTGGTCCACTTCAACCAGCTTCCACGTCTACATCAATGAGTGATACTACAGACTCACAGCTTAGCCGCAGACAAGGTTCAAAATGGTTATCCTCTTCTGCCTTCGTTTCAGAGGATGAGACAATTCCAGGGATTAATGTATGAATTAACTTGAACTCCTTTTCTTGTTGTCATAAGCAACGAAGTGCCCCAGGAACAGCACTGAAATTGGCTAAGGGCCATATGCCACCACTCATCCATCCTGCCCCCTTATTTATTTCAGTGGTGAGAGGACTGCTGGCTCACTTCACCTCTTCTAATCAGCTTTTTTTCCATTTCAGACTGGGCCACCTACTCCTGTTGACAGCCACAGAAATGGAGGCAAGGCTTTCCCTATTCCCTTAAATTTACTCACACATCAAGGGGAGAAAAAGGCAAGCATTTAGGCCATGGTTTAGGTCATCTTCCTCCCTCTTAATGGCCCGTACATCCTAGGCTTATGGTTCTGCAGTTTCCTTAAAACAGCTAAGAAGAGAGCCCTCTGCTTTATAGACTTCAAGTCCACCCTTCCTGACGATCACCTTTAGCAGCCTCCATACAGCTAAAAATCAGGTTAGACAAAGAACATTTTGTTGTCCTTCTTTGTCTATCCATTATTTGCTTCCATTTCGATAAGTGCTTAATCCTTGCATTGGGAGTTTTTTCTCCTAGGGTCACTTCTTGTTGCAAAATGTGGTTTTGGGTAGAGAACCACAGCAAAGGCTACAATCAAAACAATGCATAAAGCATATAGTAGGACCTGTAGTTTAACATAGGGATGTATAAATAACATATGATACGAAACATAATTAAAGCAGTAAGTAGAAACACATCAACCAAGCAGTCACAGTGCTGAACTGAAAAGCAGGGGGAAAAGCAATAGCTGTAGATAGCACACTGTGTGCGCTGGAGGGCCTACAGAGATTTCAAAGACAGGTTGAAAAAAATACACCACCAAAAAAAACCTTCACTTCAACATCTCTAGATCTAAGACACTCCCAAAAATATTTTCACCAAGCAGAGCCTAAAAAGAAGCACTTCAGCATGAAAATGAAACTATATAGCATTGCTGTTCTGGAGAACTCCAGAACACTCCAAGTATCTCCAGAAGCTCATATTCTTCTCCAGAGCATCACACAGCTGTGGCAATGAGAAACAAAATCTAGAGCAAGACTTGCAACCGATATAAAAATATTGTGGAGGTAATGGAGATCTACTATAGATATCTACCGTGGACAATCCAGCTGATCTGCTTACTGTAAATTCTTAGCTGTGCCACAGAAGAAAAATACAACCACAGATATTAAGAATAAACAACACTTAGTGGTGAAAAGCTTATTTTGAAGAGAAGAAAATGAGATCCAATGTTTCCGTAGCTATAAACACCTTTAATTAGAAAGCTTATTTTACTTACTGCAGATTTAGAGAATTACACACTGGCTTCAAGCTAGTTTCATTTTCCAATCTCGGAAGATAGTAGGAGCTACACATAAAATGACAAAAAATTACATGAGCATGTTTTGCTAGAACTATACTCACAGTAAGGTGTGAGGCTGGAAATATTTCCCCACAGAGGGGTTTGGGTGCTAGAGGGAAGTAAAAAGTTACTGGCTGCAAACTCAGGCTACTATGTTTGCCACCAGAAGTCCAGGAGCCTGGACTGATGCAAAGTAGCAGAGCTGCAGCGAAGCCAAAGACATTTCCCCCGTGGTAATAGCAGGTGCTTCAATGGGCACCAGCTCTGGGTTACTGCACTCAGGGACTGGCTGGGAGGCAGATAAGCACAAGTGTGTCTGTCATTCCACTTCTGGAGTTAGTGGGATAGAGCAATTCCTTTCCATATCTTGTAAGTGACATCAAGATTCATTAAATCAGTTAGAAGATTTTGTGATTAATATATCTCATCACATATCATACCATCTGACTATTCCCTGCTTTTTCCCCACTACAATGTAGGTTAATTTATATGAGGAACTTTCTACTCTATTTCCCTAAGGAAATAAACACAGAAGAAATTACATGCAAGATACATTGACTGTTTGCAGTTCTCCTTTTAACCTGTTACAGAAAAAATTCATTCCACTGGCCATAGAACCACTCCTTGTTCCAGAACACCCAACCCACATAACCCCGCCTCTGTTTCAGAGAGGCTTCATTGGTCAGTTTTCTGTTTGCATCCTTTTTAAAGGCAGAACCATGTCGAGAACACTCATCTTCACTCCCTTAAGGCCTGAGTTCCAAAATTGCATCATGACCATTACTGTTTGCATCTGAACGATGTAAAGGTAACTAGAGATATATGCCACTGAAATGAACATCCAAATTATATCAGGTCAATAGAGGGAAATTACTTTTCTGAAGTCTTACCATAATATCACGATGGTTTAAAACAAACAAACAAAAAAAACCCCACAAACAAAAAACCCAACAAAACCACAACAACCCCCAAAACACATACACACATTGTATACACAGTCTGTGTTTACAGGCCTCTAATGTGTTAGGCTAAACGGCGGAAGGGGATCTCTTGTTTTTCTTATAACTTCGAAAGAGAAAAAAAATATCTTACACTATCACTTGATTGCCACCATATCAGTTACATATTTGAAGCACCCATTGTTGGATGGGCTCTCTGAAAAGAACACAAAGCTCTTCAACTTCGACAGGCAAAGTCAGTGATTAGCATTTCAAAATAAAAAAGGCTGGAAAAAATATAAACCCCAAACAATAAACCTTTCATTTAACGCAGTTTCACATTGGGTGTATGGTCACAAAGCTCTTTCTTGTAATCAGGGTGATGCCAGGTGTATTCACTGTCTACCCAGAAGCTTTAGATAACAACATGAAGGAAAAGATGAGAACTTAACCTATTCCTCACTAGGGCAATTTTTAGCACTAACTACTCTCTACCCAAGATTCTCTCAGTTGAATTCCAGGCTGACACAGCTGATTTGCATTGGATTAAAGCACTGGTTTCTTTTGTGAAAATGACATACTGATGTGCCTGGCTTATACCAGGCCTTTGGAGTTTTGAACAAAAATCCCTCTTCCCATTCAATCCATTTTTTTCTTGATTACAGAACATAACACGTGTTGCTAGAATATGCAACTAGATGTCCATAAACCAGGAACTGGGACGTGTAATTGTCTGCTATAATTTCTGAATACCAGCAAATTAGAGTTGACCAGACAACGATAATTTCATTTTGTGAGAATTTTCAATGTAACCACAACAAAATGTGGAAAATATTTTCCAGATGTGTTCTGTTTTGCATTGGAACAGAAACAAACCCATTTCAAAATCTTGCCATGAAAACAAAATCAGGCAAAAATGTCCACTTTCTGAATAAAATCTGAGCTTTTCCATTTGAAAAGTGCATGCAAGAGCATTTTAGCTTTTATGAAGCAATATGGAAAATTCAAGCCCCTGCTTCTCATCTCCGATCAGCGTTGCAGCAAGTCAGCTCCCCCAAACCCTCATTTACTCATTCAGTCCTCGCGCCTTATCAGTGGGTAACTGAAATACTTCGGTCTCCACAAAACATTCTAGCTTCACAGAAAACATATTTGGCAAATGGAAGTTCTCTGGTTTAGCCAGCACTAGTAAAAACCTGTTCTTCCACTCTTACAGAAATTTAAGGGAATTGTTCTTATAAAAATGAATAATGAATGAGAGTAAGCAGTGACATGTGTGTAGAAACAATATTGGGCTAAATTCTTCCCTGTAACTGTTTGCCGCTGCCATAATTCTGTCTTAAGCACAAATGACTGCACTGCTTTCAAAGAACTTGCTATAAATGCTATTTGCTGGAGGAGAAGATAAGTGCTAGTGGTTATAATTCAAAAGCCACAAAAGCTGCACACATTCCCTAGCAACACAGCAAGTGTGAGACAGACCTATGCTTACAACAACAACAGATAGCTGGAATAGTTCAAATTGTTTATTCCTCCAAGAGCAGAAAGAAGGGAAAAAATATCTGGTAGCTCTTCATTGAAACAGGTTGAACAATCATGTTAGGGAATGCTTTTGTTTGTTACTACGTTGGTTAGGCTGTGAACCAGGGATTATACAGAATAAAATTTCTGCAGCTCTGCAAGCATCATAACGGGACATATAAACAGGAATGTGTGAGATTAAGTCATTTGCTCTACACAGCTTCAGTGAGAGTTCTATGCCCTGCTTGGAGCATCATATCTTAGCAAATATGCAGACCAGTTTGGAAGGATGTCAGCATAGAGCAGTAAGGATGAACTTAAGTGTGGAAATTTTGCCCTCTGAAGCAAAACAAAAAGAATTGAAATTTTGTAATGTCTATAAAAATCACACTTGGAACATCCTGGGAAAAGGACACCTGAGTATGTTTTATCTTGATTCTGCCTGTCAGTGACCCACGCCACTGCCTGAGTATACTCAGCAGCCTGGAAGACAAAATTATTGAAAATATATGAGAGGGTTTTATCCCTGTAGATCTGAATTTTTCCAGTGAAGTCAGTCTTGACAGTAAAGTTTCCCTCTTGACACCTATCTCAGTGGATCAGAGGATTCACATTTTAAAGCTTTTTCCCCGAATCTGAAGGAATATCCTATGTAAAGCAGGCAACAATAGACCATCCTTTTCAATTTGTGAACCTGAGACTTTCACAGTTCCACCAAATATATGGTCTCTTTCTCAAACTTGGTATCTTAGACACATCTCTGCAGAAATGTCCTAAATGCTCCAATTCAGCAAGCATTTAACTTTTGTTAAACTAGCAACAAGTTCCATAAGTGAATGGATTCAAACATACTCTGCTGAAATTGATACTAGGACTCCCATCATTTTGGGAAAGTTCCTTTGAACAAAGTATGTACAGAACCCCACAGAAGTGATAGTATAAACAATTGTTCTAGTTATTCTATGTCCAACTGAATGTGGCATCTTTTAGACAGATTTCTTGAATCATATTAGACTATAGCTACAAGAAGTGGCAGAGTTTTGCATGCCAAATTTTACAGCTGTATTCAACAACTTACAATACATTTCAAATCTAAGGTACCTTATTGACTTCATTTAGCCACAGTTAAGCAGAGGAGTGCAAAAATTCACAAGTGCAAGAAGTAAGAAGAAACACGGGACCAAGTCAAAGGAGTCTGAAATCTTGTGCAGAAGTTTATTCAAGTCACAAAATAAGTTTTGGGCTACCAGTGTTATTTGGTATACATGAAGGACTGTTAAAGTAACTTACAGCTGAGTAGGGCTTTCCCCCACGCATCCTTTTCAAGCACAGTGGCTGATGTTGCTGTGGTCAGGGAGGCCCTTGTTCTCTTGTTCAGTTCTCTGCACTTAACTAAGGGTCTTACGTTTAAACAATTGCTTTAGAACATAATCAAATTTGTTGAAACAGGAGCAGTAAGGCGATGAAAAAACCCACATTTTTCAAACTTAGATATCTAGGTCAAATCTCAGATATAGCAGCCTTTCACCTTTTACAGCTTAAGGATAATTTCCACCTCCCTATGGACTATGCTTCTCAGGGCTCTGCCGGCCACATTCGTGCTGAGCCCTGAACCTCCTGGACTCCCACCAGAAGGCAGGAGAATGTTTGCATTGAATATCACCATATATTATCCCAGAAAAGACTTTTCATCAATTCTATCACTGATGATCAGCCAGCTCTGAAGATAAACCATAATCACAGTTTAGCAGAAACCAGTTATGAAAAATTGTGGAAAGGTTTTTTTAGTTGGGTATGTTACTGTGCCTGTAAGCACAGCAGGATGCCTATTATAATTACTGGCTTGCATGATGATGATGGAGGAACTGTTCTTCACATTAACCTTCCAATCTTGGGGGCTAAACCAAAAAGCACCTTAATTTGTTTGTTGCTCCACCTCCATAAGGTTTCACAGACTTCAGCAGAATAAGGCTGATTTATACTGCCTGGCACTGGCGCAACACACACAGGAAACACTGCTAAGCAATCACAGGTTTTGTCTATACCTTTTCCTCTTTGCAATCCACTAAAATTCTTTTAATGCTGATCTCTAATGTACAGTGTTAAACCTACCTTGGCTAATAGATAATACTAAAATACAGGAGATCTGCTGCGGGCTTCCAATTCACCATAATCACGCTTCCGACTCCCAAAATTATCAACAAGGCTGGGAGGAAAAGAAAACACTGGGGCAAAGACAGAGGATGTCACACAGTATGCAAGGATCTAACTGGAGCAACAGAAGCACTGGCAGCGCTGGATGGGAAGGAATATCAGCACCTCCTTTGCACAGCCTTGCTTAAAAGAGCTTGGCAGTCTTCAACTACAATCCTTCCATAATCTGTAGTGTTACTGAAACATCACCAGAGGATATTTTGCTTTCCTTTCATTGCTGTCCTTTGTAGCACAGATCAGAAAGTATAAATCATAAAGCAGCATGGAAATCACATTTCCTCTCTGCCTCTGGAATGATTTCATCATATCTTTTTCTATTCAGCCTGTGAAACAGCTAATGCTCTCCCTCTTATTTTCAGTCCTTTCATGGATTTTAGCTTACCTGTACTACTGACCCGCTTACAACAAAGTGCCAAACTAAAACATAATGTGGTGACAGGTTTAGTAGCTCTTGCAAGTCTAAAGAGATTAAAAACAAAACAAAACAAAATAATCTTTCCCCCCCAAAATAAAAACAATCTGGGGTTTTTTTGCATCCTCAAGGCCAATGTTTCAAAACTGAAATTCAGCCACTTGTACCAAAAGATACACAATATTTTTTGTATTTTAAAAAAGTTAACTAGTATTTAAGCTACTCAGTTAAGGAGATAGCACAAGTCAAATATAGAATAATCCAAGCTAAGATTAAGATGGAAGTTTGCAGCCTGAAAATAAGGGGCATCATTCCCTACACAACCACTGAAGAACCCCCATGGTGTTTCTGGCACTTCTGCCCTATGCAGGTGTGACGGGTATCCCTGCTCCTGACCCCGGGTAATGTCTGTCTCCTTAGTATCAGGTGACAGAATCATATGCATTTAGAAAGACAGCCTCACTAATTTTTGCTGTCACAGAGAACACTGATGTGAGCATTGAAAACCTTGCAGAATTGTTCCTTTGTCTCTGACTACATCAGTTGTTTATGCATAAGCTGTCCAAAGTGCCTCACATGTGTAATTAAATATAATCTTCACTAACACTAAACAATATTCAATATAAACAAGAGTAAGCACTTACAGTGAAATAGGAGAAATTCTATATAAGTGAATTACAAAATTTTAATTCTAAGAAAGATTAGCAAAAAATCGTGGAGAGAAGGATTAAGGAGTCATTTCAGAAATATTTGAGCACCATTAGCTTGGTGCCCTCCTTACAGGTGAACAGATTTTAGAAGACCATGTTAATGGTGCAAATGTTGCACTACAAAAATGGATAGACATGCAAAAAGTGAAATGAGTGGGATTCACAGAGATTCCACCTTTCTTTCCGATGATGTCTTTTATAACACTTTTACAATGCAGAAGTATTTTCTTTGGAAAAGGAGTGCCATATTCATTGGAAGCATATGGAATTTAGAGTGAAACAGGTCATTACTAGTAGAAATTATGAATCAATTACATCTTGTTACTCCCAAATACACTAGTTTACTTTTGCTGTAGTCATTTGCAATAAGACAGCAAAGCCATCTTGATAGTTGATGTGCTGACCTGTCCTATATGCAATGACTCTAGTCTTTAAATTTCACTATGATTTCCTCTACAGGGATTTAATTAGGATATGTGCTCCAAAGCACTCACTCTACATTTCTGCATCTTCTAAGAATGACCTTTGATTTGTTGATTCTCACTTGCTTAACACATCCTGAAACACATTCTTCAAACTGAATTAATTTTCATTTGCACTTTACCGTTTATGTTAAAATAGGCCAGTGCTCTAACTTTCTTTGTAAAGACTGACTCCTAAAAAAAGAAACTTCTTAACATTTAAATCATTCAGTGTAATGTCTGTGAAATGTGCATAATGATTGTTATTAGGAGTCATCATCTAGGGAAAAATACAAAATACATAAAACCACAAGAATTCATAGTAATTCAAAATACAATTTCCTTCCTGCAGAACCTAATTTTGGCTACTAAAAGACCATCATAACATTAATACTAATGTTTTTGTTGTACATGACCTAAACTGTTGCTCAGAAAAACCCCAGGCAACTCACTTAAATGCTCAATTGCTTTCCTTAGATCAATATGAAAAAAGCAAAATTTACTAGAAAAGAAAGCAGGGAGGGAGAAACAGCTTTGTTGTATGGTCTACCTACAAACTGAGCTCATGGGGTTTTGTTCACTCCAAAGATAGGTTTCATAGCATCCTCCTCCAATAAGGGTGGATATTTTCCCATTTGCTCAGCAGCCTATATGGCAGGTTTCTTAATCCCTGCAGTGCATACACATTCCACACATTGTGGCCAAGTGCCCTCGTCAGCCGGGAAAATGTAAGCCATCCACCTATACTCTTCCATCTTCTGCCATGTTCCCCCCTCAGCAACTGATGGAGTTGAAACATTGCTCATGACAGAGTGATCTTCACAAAACACAACTAACACTTCAGAGAACTCAAAACTTCAGAAACGTTTCCTTGGCTCTGCATTAACACAATGTCAATAGAAGCTTTTATCTTCCATTCACTTGCTCATCAGTTATTATGACTTAAGGGAGATTTGAGGAGTTACTTCTTAGTAAGCAAAATATATTGCTTAGCGAGCACACTATTACTTTTCTCAACGCAAAGTGACTCCTAAAAGCTGTAGTTGGAGAGGCAGAGACAGGGATGTCTACTGCCCAATTTGTGAGTACAGACTGTAAGGTTTCCTTTGCATATGCATGTCTATATCTCTGTGCCTGCACAGAGAAACGTGAAATAGACAATTTCTCAGGCAGAAGAATCAACTACAACTTACCTCCTAATGCCATTGAGAGGACATGTGGAATAGCAAGTCCCCATAATTACACACACCTATTTCCTGAGCAGTGGGTGCTGCACTGGTGGCAGACAGCAGTGCAGTTGAAGTGTCATGTGTTAGAAATTTTAACGGATACATAGAGGCCCATCATTCGCCCTGGTGAGGCTGCATCTGGAGTGCTGTGTCCAGTGCTGGGCCCCCCAGTTTAAGGGAGACAGGGAGCTACTGCAGAGAGGCCAGTAGTGGGCTATGGAGATGAGGAGGGTACTGGGGCAACTCCCTTACAAGGGGCGGCTGAGAGGGCTGGGCCTGTTCAGCCTGGAGAAGAGAAGATCAAGAGGGGATCTTATCAAGGTCTACAAACACCTTAAGGGCAAGTGCCAAGAGGATGCAGCCAGGCTCTTTTCAGGGGTGCCCAGCAACAGGGCAAGGGGCAACAGGCACAAACTGCAGCACTGGAAGCTCCATGAACATGAAGAACTTCTTTCCCTGGAGGGTGCCGGAGCACTGGCACAGGCTGCCCGGAGAGGCTGTGCTGTCTCCTCCTCTGGAGACATTCAAAACCTGCCTGAATGTGACTCTGTACGACCTGCCCCAGGTGACCCTGCTTTAGCAGGGGGCTGGACTAGGTGATCTCCAATGGTCCCTTCCAACCCTGACAGTGATTAACAACACAGCACCTGCTTTTCCTCCAATGTGTTCTGTGTTTGTAGGAGCAGACAATTGCACCTGTGCATGTGCACACCTTCAGAGACTTACCACCCTGATTTACAGCTCCTCTCACACAGCTGCACTTCTCCATAGGCACAACTGCAAGCTCATTTAACTGAGCCTAAAATTCTGTAAACTTAATTGCACCTGCCAAATGGTTTTTTCTCCTTTCAGAAGTCCAGTGGCCCTTAGCACCCTGGTCCTAACCCTAACTGCCTGTCTGGATCAAGGGCTGTGAGACATCAACAGGAGACATACATGTAACCAGATATCTTCTGGGCCTACATTGTTATCTCCAAGAAGTAACTGGGTAAGGAAACCAAAGGTTGTGCCAACAGGCAATGACTTATCTGCAATTAGTGTTTCTGTGTCCCTATCACACGATACTTGCAAGGTGATTCAAGATAGCTTGACCCCTCACAGTGAGTGAGGAAGGAAGAAGAGCTATCCCACTAAGTAACGTACAGATGGAGAGCTCAATTTGAGCTGTAAACATGCTGAAAGGTCTCAACTTTACTCAGCCTGTGAAACTTTCATCACATAGCCATAGCTTCAGTATAAGTTTATAGCAGTAGAGGAGTATCATTCTTGCACTTACCTTAGGCTAACATTATTTCCATTATAAATGTATAAAGCATATAAACAGTTTTCTCTTTACCTTGTATCCATTTGAAAAATAAAGCTGGCATTTTTGTTATTTTATGGATTTTTAAGAGCTAGAATGAGTAGTGTTTACATGAACTGAATATAAAATCAATTCTATCTTGATTACATTTGACTTCAATGAGTACTAAGTGATGCTTCTTCCATTTAATCAGGGAACAGTGTTGTAGCTACACTATTTGCATTTTAATAAAAGTTCTCTCAAGATCCAACCAAAAAAGCAGCAGCACAGCTAAGTGCCTAGACATTAGGGATTCATCTTTCATGATGAATAGTAATATTTAACTTGTTTAGATGTTATTTTGCTCTTAATTTTAAAACTTATTTAATAAATAAGGCCAGGTTGAAAAATTGCAAGTTTTATACATTCCTTCAAAACAATTTTGAAAACCTCCATATGCAGACGTTTCCTGTCTGGGGTTTTTTTCTGTGTTCACACCTATATATGTGTGTGTTTACCTCTATATAAGAACACGTTTATATATGCACATCTCAACACATTTTGCTGCAGGCATCAGCAAATGTCCCTGAAGGACTGAATAAAATCCCTTAAAACAGCATAATATTTTAGCTGCTAGAAAAGTAATACAGGGCATCATTACCCTGTAACGTTAGTAAAGGAAGAAGTATGAATTCATAGAAAGTAGTGTCAGACTTATTTTACCTCACGACAAGCATAATATGATTTTTTTTTTTTCCCCCAGTGTCTAAAAATTCTGAAGTGGGCCAAAACTAATCCTGATATAATTCCATTAGATTTAATGGAATTGTGCTAGAGATGAATTTATAGCAACAACTAAAATTATATCATTCCCGTTCTCATACAGTGGTTGTATTCTGAACAGTCAAAAAGAAGCAGCAACAAATTTCAAAATGTGTCTTTCCTGAATTACCTTTTAAATTACAGAGTTGTGTTAAAACTGAAAAAGGTAAAATTTATATTACATTGCCCTTTCTTAGCAATCTACAGGTTTGCTAACAAAGCATCCAAAATTTGTGTCATGATGATTACAATTCAGACTCTTTCAGAGAAAGGGAAAGGTGCTGATTTCTGGTTGAAAGTCCAGAGAATCATAAAAAGCAGAGAGGGGCTGAGCAATGGATCTGTGTAAGGGGCGACTCCATGCTTTCCCATGCAATGAAGCTGAGATTTGGAAGGCCATTTAAGGGCTTTGAGTGCCCATTTCCATTACAATTAGCCTTCAGTTCCCCCAGGTAGCTTTGAAAATTTCAGCGTAGGTGTATACATAAGATACATTATTACTAAACCCTGAAACAGTTCAAGGAACATTAAATTTTATGCACCATGTTCTCTGGTGTTACTCCACAAAGCCCCACTGAAGTCATTAAAGTGCTGGTGATGGCCATCGAAGGATCTGACCTGGAGCCTTCACCTGTTACTTTTTTTCTCTAGTTTGTACACTTTGAATCAATAGCTTCAGTACCGATAATGATCATTTGCAGATTCTTCAGAACAACTGCAAATTAATTAGATGTTGCAAGGGTTCAATTGATTCACTTGCACGTCAAAGAACTACTGATCTGCAGCTCTACAGTAGCACTGCCAGTAGAAGTTAACACTCAGCGTGGTGGACTTTCTCCAGAACAGAGTTGTAAATACTGAAATCTCTTAAACCGTAATGGAATGACAGTGAAAAGCCTGCAAGACTCCTTTCTGTTTTGTATTTCTACAGCTTGCTGCCAGGTAAGGGATAACAGCCCCAACAGTCTTGCAGTTGTGGCATGCCCTTCACACTGGATGGAAATAAGCTATATAGCAGTATGTAGTACTGCCACTGTTTTGTTTCCATGCTTTTACTCCAAAACTGGGCTGCAATTACCCCTGCTTTTCTGGGAGAAGAGTTGTGGTGTCCTTCTCATCTTGTCCCCAACCCCAATAGATGTGGAGGCATGACTTTTTTCGGCAGGCAGCAACCAAAAGCACAATAATTTAGTGCAGATAGCAAGGTGGAGAGGTGGTGGGTAGTGTCTTTGCACTGCACCTTTTCATTGCTACAGACTAAAGACAGAATATTGTCCCTAACACATTCTGACCTCACTCCCCAACCCAGCTGCATCTCTCACTCCTCCACAATGGCTGCAAGCAATCTGTTCTGAAAATCTATAAAGTCCACCAAGAGCGGGAAGAGAGCATGTGTCCACAAAAAGCTTAGTTAAAATGCACTTCAACTCAAAAGCAATAGCATGCTGCTGAGGAAAAGAGTCAGAACAAGAGGGCAGAGCTGGGAGTTTCTTCTCAGTCTTAGGTGCTTCTTAGTCTGACAGCTGTGATTTCGTGTCATTGTTACCAATAAAACAAACAACTGTTGGAGAAAACAAGCATTTTGCCTTTATGGAAATTTAAACAAGGTTTAACACTTTGTAGTACTAATCCTTCCTCATTGATACTTGTCTTGGGAGATCATGATTGCTTTGAAAAGATGTTTCTGGCATTAAAGCTAGACAGGACCCTAGTCGTCATCATTTAATCTAACTATTTTTACATAAGCTTTGTATCAGTGGTTAATGATTTCTGATTCTTTCTGATTATGACACCTGTTTAAAACAGCAACATTTTATTTAATCAGCAAGTTCAAGCTCCAGACCTTGTCTTCTTAATTAAACAACATAGAAAGCCTGTAAAAAAAAATTACTCACTTCAGCACTAAAAGGAATTCCGGAGCAACTGCAAGTGTGCAAAAAAAATTAAGGCATTTAGTCATAAGCTGACCCAATTTAAAAAAAAAAAAAGAATCTAAATAACTTGCATAACTGCTAAATTTGACCCTTAAAAAAGATCTATTTCTGTCACAAAGTAATATTAGGGGGCAGAAGCTTCCTGATCTGAGGACAGCTGTCCTACCTCACAGCAGTTCAGAGTCCGGCCTTGTTAATACTGACCCTAATTTGTATGCAGCTCTTCAGCCCACACTGATTTCAGTTATATCACTTAAAGCTGACAGACATCTGGAGATGGTTCTACAGCAGTGAAAATATGGGATCAATCATTCTATTTCCCCTGCTACAGTTGTTCCCTGGAAGTTCAGGAAATGGCATTAGAAGGAACCCAAAAAAGAAATGAAATGTGCATTTGTGTTGATAGTACAAGCCACAAGCTAAGCAGCTGTAACACAGATGTACCCCCACATAGTGGATCACACAACATACTCTGCTCAATGCCTATAGGCAGTAGCGTTTGTAGTCTTTCCTTGTTGCTTTAGCATATGGGACAGATTATTTTTGCTTAATTTTTTTGTATTACTATTATTCCTTCCTCCCTTTATTTCTTAGCATCTCCCAAGTAACCAAAGTTAGAACTTCACTTCACTCCTTTCATTTGATACATCCAAGTCCATAAAGAATCCCAGGCACTCTTGCTGAGCAGGATGAAACAGTGATTGACTGTCACCTTCCTAGAAATGCTGGGAAACGCTGCAGAGCATTTCTGAGCCATGGTCATATCCTTCACCTCAAAGAGGTGTGACGCATCCTTGGAGTATCTATGAGAAATCCTGTGGACAGCGGATATCCATGGACATCCCCAGTGCAGGAGCTTTACAAACTCATCACAGCATTCAAAAGGACCAAAGCAGCTGTCCTAGATGTCAGGGTCAATCCTACCATGGGTAGGACTCCTACCACTGTTGCATTTTCACCACCTTCTCTCTTTTTATATATCACTTTCACAGATGTTGTTTGAAGAAAACATGAAGCCATTTTATCCACCGCAGAGCTGTGCTCCACTGATCCTGATGATGATGTTAATGACCCAGCTGTCTTCTTACCATTCCACTTCTTTATGCCCTACATGCAGCATTGCTATGGCAACATATATCTGATGCTCTACAGCCTTCATTTGGATATAGCATACCTTTTTTGTTTTTACTTTTCCTTCTGAAGCATAGCAAGTTCTTGTAAGTCATTTTGGATGCCATTCCTGAAAGGATATACACCACGAGCAGAAAATATTGAAAGAAGCACTGCACATCTACACTTCCTCTGTTTTTCCCCAAAACAGGGCTTGGCTTGCTCTGGCGATATCATCTTGGTGAACCACCTGGTCCTTACTGGAATATCTCTGATGCACAAGGCCAGTCAGTCAATCGCTGAACAAAGCATGTAAGCTCTGCACCAAGAACTGTCGACACACCATGTCTTGCAACATTACATAAAAAGGTTTTTCTTTCCTTGCACAAACACATACTCATAAAGCCCATAATCATGCCTGAAATAAATGCCCTCAGCTAAGATTTAAATTGTGCGTTCAGAAGAAATGTTACTCAAATTAGTATGAGTAAATTAACTCCAAGTTAGGGTCACTGTTTCTGATTTTTTTCACTAGTGTTTTTTGAGCACTCTCTGATAATTGGATATTGATTTCAGTGCCCTACAAATTGACCCATCCAGTGGTCTTGCCTCTTTCTTGATTCTCCTCCATTAAGGCACTGATGACAGTTTTAATTATTTTGGAACATTCCTATTTCAGAAGGAAGAAGAATCACAATCTTTACTGAGCCCTTTTTTCACCGCAGACCAAATCAAAAGGATATAATTACTTCCATGCTGACCAACGCCATAATGGATTTTACTTCAGTTCCTACCATGAAACACTTCAATGTAATTAACAGCCCAGAAACTGATGGTATGAAGAATGTGATTCATTGCTGTATAATCAAATCATTACTTTATACATCTGTCCCCACTTAACTTCATGGCAGTACCATAGTCTTAAGATAAACCACAATCTCCTTAATACAGACAGGCTGACCAGCAGTGATGCTGAAGAGCTCCAAAAAGTCAGGGGGAGGCTACTTCATGCTTCAGGTGCTGTTACGTGCACCTGGACCCACACAACTGTATCAAGTTTTCATATTTTCTTATTTCCCCAGTGTTTTCACCAGTCGGAGCAAGACAGAGGAGACATGACTTTACTACGTTAAGAAAGCCCTAGGGATTGTTGCTCGTGAAGAGGAATTTGGTCCCCACATGGCAAGGGCCTTATTAATGCACAGTAGGATTCCCTGCTTTTCACTTACACAACACTGGACCCTACTACTGAACAGGATTAAGTCTGAAATATGAAGGGATGTTACCAAATAATGTGTATTGAAAGACTCAATTCCATAACATCTGTCATCTTTCTGACTGTTACAGCTACACTGTATTTTTCCTATTTTCTTTCCTTTTTATGATTATATCGTCAGATATCTCCTCTGTTTCGCCCCTGAGTGCTAGCTGTAATGCATGTCTGCCACTGCTTCAAGCCACTTATTTAGAATTAGAGAACTGTGGGGCATCAAGGGACAAAGAACCATTTAGCTCACTCCCTGTACTGAAGAGGGATAAATATTCCAGATACTGCTTTTTTCCCTTACTTTGACGGTATTCTAAACCAAAAGAGACAAAACTGAGGAAACCCCAGGATACGCAGGATTTTCAAGGCTCTTTGCTGTTTACAATCTAACTGTTCCAGGTGAGGAACATGACCATTCCCCTTCCAGGGTAGCTATTCCCACCCGACCCTCCTGAGTGCACACTGTATCAGTTAAGCCACTTTTGAGTGCACTGCATTCATACCAATTAGGTCCAAATGTTAACAGACTTCTGGGCTGGAAAAGGTAGCAAGGTCAAAAAATGAAGCCCATGAAAAGAATCAGGGGGATGTGTACATGAAGGTGAGTAAAATTAGAAAGCAAGAGCTACAGATCACCTGGGAAATGAGCAGACCTGTAGTGCATATGGGAAGTCCAAGAACAGTTGTGATGGTAGTAAGTTTTGCCATTGAACTCCCAAGAGCTAAGATTAGTTTGATAGTCCTTAATTACTGTGCAGAAACAGACTGTAAATAGTTTTTCCCTACTCACCACTTCCAATCCACAACTCCAGCTACCTAAGCCAGGGCAATGCACCTCTTCTAGCCCTGGTAAGCAGCTCCTCCAGACACCGTAAAGGCCATCACCCAGTACAGATTTTCCCAAATTTCTTAGAGGAGGGCCATCAGATCAAGTCACAGTAGGAGGCACTGCTTTCCCCAGCTATTTGTGTTTCTGAAAGCACTCTACACACTTACATGCTGAAAAGAAAAATTATGACTTGTACAGACATAGCAGGATCAGGCAAAAGGTTTTCACACTGTTATCCTGTATTAGCCATGGAGCTCCTACAGACTTGTATAGACATAAGATTACCTTTTTGGCTGCAGCACTAAGAAACAAAATGTGTTAATTCCCTTAAATTTTTGTTCCTTACCTCACTCTTCACAAACTGATTATTTTATATGTTATCTATATAAATATATTAAGACTCCAACTTTCATTAAAAATCCTATTCTTGCAGGATATTTGTATTTTAAATAATATAAATCCCTAAAATTAGGTTCACTATAATCCCTCCGACAAGCCTAATTTGGAGCAGTGGAGAACAGAGTGTTGTAATAGTGATATGAAGTCATTAGGCAGCAGAGGGACCTTTGCAGTGCAAGGTAATTGCAATGTTTACTAGAGCCGTCCTGCTGCAGAGAGGTGGATGGCTCAGGGCAGCTGCCAGGAACATGCAATTAAATGCACATTATTAATCTTACTTCAATATGCTGGGGACAGCAGGCTTTCTGTATGGTTCACACAAACACACACACACCCCTTTAGCACACCTGTACCCTACACTGAGCAGGATATGACAATAATGGTCTGTATGTCTGGAAGACACTCATGTATGTTTTTAATTATTAAGCACATAAGAAGCCCCTTTGTAACAGACAGGGCTCACCTTGGAATGTATGGGATGCAGGGCTGGTAGTCACAAAACCTGAATTCTAAGCCTGCCTTTGCCATCTATCTCCCTGATCTTTAGAACAGGGATAACATTGCTCAGATGGAGATCACGTAATTCACAGTAGACAGCTTTAGGCATCACCACAGTCACTGGTCTCCATAGGTTCCCCAGATATTCAGAGGAAAGCCAGAGCCTCCAGAGGATAATTCAAAGGAAGAGCCTCACTTTTAATTCCCCCTTCAGTGTCCTTTTCTTGAACCTACCAAGAGCTCACGGGACCAGCATCCCTGCGCAGGTTACCTAGCAGGGTGTCACAGCTCAGGCACTGCAGATACCCTCCGGTGAAACTAACTTCCTTTCTTACCTGTAGATGACAGATGCTACTTGGGAAAAAAAAAAACAAAAACAAAAACAAAAAAAAAACCAACAGAAACAAACAAAAAGCACAGTTATTAACACTATTTCTGCTCTGTCTGGAGTTACATATGCACTCAGGTACCTAGCAAACTCACCAGCAGCAGTATCTTTGAGAAATGCATTCCATTCTGTGCAAACAGCAGGCTATGTTTTGACATGCAACGCATCAGTTAGTACCATGTTACCAGGTTAGCAACATGGGAAATGAGGAGGGGCTTTTCTGTAGTTACCATCGCTGAAGTGCACATTATGTTTGCCAGTTGGTTCAGACATGCAACCCGTAAGAGTTCAGCACAATTTGAGACAGATTCTTTCACTTTTAAATGTCGGTATGATTTTGCAGTTGCAATTGCCACACGCTATAGCCACATACAGCATATCTATGGCAGACAAATGTACTTTTGATCATTGCAAGACATCATTAACCAAGCCTCCATGTACACCTACACATACACATGAGGGACAGAGCAGTTATTCTAAGTTCTTCGCTATTTTTTTAGAAAAAGTTAAGGATACTTGTTACAGACTGTCCAGCCCCTCGTCTTCTGACACACTGAGTGAATGCAATATTTGCATTTCTAAATGTCTACACCTGAATTGTATCTGTGATTAAATAATTTTCATCTTTTTTGTCCAAGTTTGTTTATCCTTTGCCTAAGCTTGTTGCATCAACATATCGCAAAATGTTTTGCCTAACCTGCTTATTGGGAGCAGGGAAAAGAAGACTCAGGACAATACATGACTAAAATGAACCAGAAAAACCTTTCTGTATCCAACAGCAAATATATTCACCAGAGAAAATCCCATTTCAGACTAGTTCAAATCTGAAGCAAGGTTTACTAATTCACACTGGAATTTTACCTCCAGACTGGAAATAGAAACAAGCATCAAACAGACTAAGAAATTTCCTGGCAGTGGGAGGTGTTCTGTTGCTGGTTCATTCCATTCTGGGAAAGTGTTACAAACCTGTTACACAGCAAAGAACAGAAAGTTCATCAGGGCTAGTCTCTGGAGGACCAGACTTCATAGATTGAGCCAAGCTTACAGCAAGGTTCAAGAAAAATGCTGTTACGCAGCCACAGTATTTTGTTCACAAAGAAAAAATGCTAAAGAAAACACAAGTACTAAAAGCATTCTGATTAAGTGAATGGATGGCCCCAGACAGTTTGCATTATAAACATTAATTGCACATTAGCTCAACTAATTAAAGAATAAATACTGTACACGGCAGGAAGCTCCTTCTTAAAGAAAATTCTGCCTTGGGAAATGAGCCAGTTCTTTTAAAAAAAAAACAAAACCAAAACCACAAACCCTGTAGTGTCAGTGAAATGCTTTTTTCAGCAAGGGAGACTCTGAAAACACCATCGAGCAGATATTACTGCTGTGCCAACTGTGCACAGCCAAAGTGGCAGCGAACACCAGGAAACACTTAATGAAAGGATCTCTTCATTCCCACTTACTGCTCAACCTAACTAAAAGCCTCAGATGCCATGAGTGAAACAACATGAAAACACAAAATAATTCACTTCTGGAACTTGGCAGAGGGTTGAAGCACAGGCTTTGGGGAGCCAGTGGGGGCGGACGGGACAGGGACATTGCTTTTTTCCAGGCGCCTGCACTGCAGAAATGCTGGAAAACTCTGGGCAAAACACATCCTTGTGCAAGCACCTCAACTACTCACAACACACTAGTGCCAAAATTGCAAGGAGCTGCCTCAGAGCCATACAGTAGCCAAACCTCTTTCAGTTTTCCCACAGATCCACACTGCTTCCAGCCTCAAGAAACCTCCCCAGGAGGGCCCAGCACTGTCACTGCAGTTTTACAACATGCTCAGGACTTGCCTGGGGCCTTCTGCAGCACGCTTCATTGCAGGAAGGTGTTGGCATGCCCTTCTAGCTCCCTTTTAAGTGGTTTCCAAGGAACAGAGGAAGAATGGGAGATACTCAGGCTCTTACAGCTCAGCTGAGGACAAAACTGAAGGACTGTAATGACCTAGCCTGACTTTGGGAGATGGTCGGTGGTGATAAGCACTGTGAGGTTTAAAGATGTAATAACAAAGAAAAAACAAACAAATAAACAAAAAAACCCACATACCCTGTAGTACCTTACCAGAGCAAAGTCTACCTGGCAGGAGCCAGGCTAGCATTCAGACTGCCTGAATCCCTGTTCAGTGCTCAAGAGACAGGGTAATTTTGCATCTAGCAAGCATTACTAATGGGATTTGCAGCTGCTGACAAACATATCTTCTTAGGAAACATGCATACGCAAGAATAAGAGATCAAAAATATTTCCAGGCATGAATGTTAGCTTTCTACACCTATGTACACACAAAGTCTTTGCTTTCTTAAGTAGACAAGCACAGACACTTTCACCAGTGCAACACTAAGTAGTTAATGCAATACTAGATAAAAATCAAGATGCCACATCAATTTGTGTGAAAAGAGTTGTACTGATATATGTGGGTTCACATCCAAGCTCTGCCACAGACTAGCTACATAACCCCAGGCAAGGCAGCTCCTTTATTTCTCTGATCCAGGAAAAGTCATTTTTCTTCTGTCTTTTATCTGTTCTCCATTTAGCTCATTGGGGAAGCTGCTTTTGCAATCAGCCTTTGTGCAACACTGAACACATAAAACATTCAGTCTCTGTTTAAACACTACTGTAATATAAATAAAAAATAATCATTAAGTTATTAATTCACTTAACAGTCTCTTTTTCTCTCTGTGTAAACACACTTTCTGAGTTGGAAGAGGTTTCTTTCAGCAGGGAGGTAAATTTGTACTCTCTTGTAAATGTAAAGATCACGTGCCAGTGTACTCACAATATTGAATAATAAACAACAATTTGATAAATTTCTTGACAAGCACCACAAATCTTCCCTGCAAGTCATGCACATCTTAACAGCCAGTTCTGTTCGGAGGACTTGGAGCAATCAGAGCTAGCTTAGATGCCATTTAGGTTTCACTGATAATCAAATGCTGCAACATAAACACACTAATTGCAGTATCGTTTCCATTGTGTATGGTATCAAATATGCATGAATCTCCTGTCCTTGGAGACAGCTGTTGTGGACAGGACACCTTGTAACACTGCAAGTGCATCCAGTGACAGCTATTACTGCGAGAAGCGATTCCTCTAAAGAGGAGTCTGAGCATTCTGACTGAAAAAGGGTAGAAAGGGTTCCTGAGATCATATTGGCTGCTAACATTTTATTTTATTACAATTTGAGGGGATTAGGGAAATCATATACCCCACCAGAGACTTTGTTTCTGGCAGGTATCAATGTCATATTTACTTTGCGCTAAGCCTGAGGGAACATTTAAGAGCACTGGCAGGGAACAAATGCATCCCCAGGAAGCCCAGGGTTTGTCCACATTGCCTGGTTAAGCCACACGAAGCAACTCCACCATGTGCAGTCTTGGGAACTAGCACTCAACTCGACTGGCAGAGCAATATATCCTAATACGAAACAGGTAATCAGGAGAAAAAGGCAGCCATGCTTAGCACTGCAACTTCTGTGGATTCATAAATCCACCGCATAGCGTGCTCCTGAGATAGCTGAATACACACGGGGGCTCTGATATATGCAGCTAGTGCCAGGCTAATAGCACAGTCCATAAAAACAGAGGCAGAAACTTCTCTTAAACTACCTCCCTAATTTATATGTCACTTATGAAGATACAAGCTTTCATTCTACTCTGCATTAGGGCTGGTGTAACTATCACTTCATTATCCTTGTTACATCTCCAGTACAGAGGCTACAGGTAAGCAACATAAAGAGCATGAAGTTCAGCTTCCACCCCCCTCACCCTAGCTCTTAAACACAGGCTCAGTGTTGAATTCTTGGTATAATTTCTGCCTTCTTGGGTATGCCTCCATGTTGCTGCACTGAAAGAAATACCTTTTTGTATCTCGCTAGCTCCTCTTCTTTCAAAGCCGAGCTCTGCAAAATCCCTGCTGTTCTCCAGTCGCATGGACACATACACACACACATGAAAAATGTGTGGTTTAAATCACATCATGAGTAAAGAACAGAAAATGGTCACAGTCTGCTTGCCCAGCCCATCTCCCACACACATGAAAGTCAGAGGGATTTATTACATCTTACACCAACTCCCCAGACCTCTGCTGCAGCAGCTGCCCTGGCACAAGTGAGCATGGTATCATCCAGGCTCACAAAGCATGTTCTCAGTGTCCCAGTGGTACAACACAGGGTTACTGCTCTGAGGAGAAGCTCTAGATGTCCCACATACAACAGACAGCTTCGAAATAAAAGCTTTCCTGATTTATGGGTTCTCTAACACAGTGGGAGTTAAAGACCTTCTACTTTCAGTAGATTCTTAAAGCAGTCTCTGTGCAGAGGAAGGAATGAAGCCAGAACAACACAGTATTTCTAGTATAGTTTTGATTTTTCAGCTGGTTTAGCTAAATATCTGAGACCTAGTGACATACTGGCTTTATGCTAGGGATGGGAGACATGGGGGCGGGGCAGGGAGCAGAGCAGCTTTCTTCCAAGCAGAAGCTGGTCTTTGTTAGTTGGTATTTTTCTATTCCATTTCCATCCTTAACAGATTCAAAGCAACTTGCATCTCAAGCGAATTGCTGTAATTAGATTTCAAGAATGGGCTGGTATTTAGGTTTCATTTACAAGTATTTTAAAACACAGAGACAATTAGCAGCATTATCCATGTTACTGCTTTAGGGGGAGTCTTTTAATAAGTTTTGAAGAGGAAGAAACCCCACAAAAGGGTGAGAACAGTAGATATGGTAACAAAACACTGTGCCTTATAGCTCATTGCATGCAGGTGCACAATATAAAGATGGAGGCACCCACTGCCACGACCTTTTCTGCAACTAGAGGTGGATATCTGGAAGGTTGACAAGCTGCAGACTGAAAAAGCTCAAGTTTACAAGCAGAAGGAAAGGACAAGGCTAAATTGTGGGAGAAGAACATGGTAAGTAATTCTTCATTATCAGCTATTTGCACCCACATCCTGCACCTTTTCCTGGGTTCCTCCCAGACTCCTGTTCTACCTTTCTGCTGTCAAGTCCTCACTCTGCCACCAGCAGCTTGTTTTCCTGAGCAACTGCAGAACTAGCTAATGCGGTTCAAACAAATTCTCCCACATGCATCACAGTCATCCCATCTTTCTACAACTCTACCCACCTGATTTGTTTAGATTCTGAGAAGAGCAGAGCAAACACAGCAAACAGCTGTGGGAAGAACACTAATTTGTCCCATGGCATATTGGTATGTGCAGTTTGGGAGAGGAAACAGAGAAGTGAAGAGACAAGGGAAGAATTGTTCTCCTTCATTCCTGCACACATTTCCAGATGGCTAACTCACCATTTTCTCCGCTGCCGTCCACCATGTGCTTAAATTTATTCCCTTTGCTCCCATCAGTTTATTCCACACTCATGTCTAGTTTTGCTTAGGTGCCACCCAGCTCTCCCAGAGATTTCACACCCCAAGCTCAGACTGCACAGGTTAAAGGTGACCCTTGTGAGACACTGACGGTTGCCCTCTCCCACTCTCTGGAGAAAGAAACAAAACAAGTGCCTGACCAAATCAAAAGCAAAGCAAAATTGAGTAGGGACAGGGAACTATGGCCCACTCACAACTAACTGAGACAGCCCATGCTAAGACAGTAATACCCCTCCTAGACCTTCATTCATGCTATTCTCTGTCATGGGGAAAGAGGGCTATTTTCTATTTAATGTCAGCTATTTAAAAATTATTACCTTCCGTAAATGTGCACTTCCCAAAGAAAAATAATGCTAACACTGCTAAAAGAGCATTGATTCCATAAAATGATCAGAAGGGAGTGCTTAATTATTTCCCGAGGAAAGAAAAAAAAATATGGTAATAACACATATTTCAATTGCATAAGATCATTTTAAGAATAAAAGCCTTCATGTCAGTTCTAGGTCCTCCTCCTTTCACAGCCTGACGTATATTCTTCAGTCAGTTTGTTACAGCTTCTCATAAATCCCTTTTGAAATTTAATGCAAACTACCCTTCTTTATTAAGCATTTTAATTCCAATGTGGGTTCTGTATTCTCCAAGGCAAGCATATGCATGAACTTCACTGTGTGTCTCCTGGGTGCTTGTAATAATTACTTTAATAGACACTAAAGTGATAGCCATAGCAATAATTCTAGTCTATGATTTGACCCCACATTACTATTTTCCTATGCATGTTACTGTGCACGTTGATGTTGAGTTTGCTTCTTTTGAATAAACATGATAATTGTCAAGAAGTATGTTTTAAAGTACAGAGAAGCCTAATATTGGGGGGATAGAGGGAATTTCTTTGAGAAGAAGCATGCATTAGTGTGCCATCTTGATCCACGCAGCAATCCTGTAGGATTCAGTCTGCATCTCATCACAAAGAGAACTGGTCAGAGGTGCATACAGTCATTGACTACAGTTTCTTTCAGATAGGCAGAAGTACTGCTCCACAAAGAAAAGCATGCAGCCTGTGGAGTTAGATTTCTCTGTTCTCAGAGCAACTTAATTAAAAATCTCCAAGTATCTAAAGAACAAGAATCTCATTGTTTCAGGATCAGCACAGGATTTCATCAGAGATGGCCAACTAATAGCACAAAGGAGACAAGATCCAGTTTGCAGGGTAGGTTTATCCGATTTCCGGAAAGTATCAGCAGTCAGGAGGTCAACAATTGTGGGGCAAAATGCGCGTGCATTTTGGGAAAGGTGCAGGGACTAGTGTAGCCAGTTTCTTGGGTTTAGCACAGTATCATGCAAACATTACAAGTCTATGATTTGAACACATGGCTAAAAATAAAAGTGGTCTTAGAGTAAAAACATGTCAGGTCAGCCCCTTTCCAAGTAATTAAGAAAAAGATGCACCAAAAAGGGGAGCAAATCACAGTACAAATCAGTATCAGCAGCTCCTTGAACACCAATATTATAAAGTACAAAGGAAAAGAAAGACTCCAATTGTGATTTATGCAGAGAGAACTCAAGCTGCCAGAGTTAAATTGTCCTTGCAATTGCTAAGAAACTATGGATGAAAAAATCTTAACTCAGAAAAGATGCATCCAACACAGATAATTCTATATTAGAACTCCTGTGTGTGATAAGGAGTAAATTGATCACAAAAAAAGGTATTATCCAAACAAGAAGTGATCATGACTTGATTGCATTTTTCAAGTGCAAACAGAAGACTTTTTACTTTGCCAAAACTACTAATACACTCTTGCTGCTTAGAAAGGATCAATTTCACGAAGCTGGGGGAGGAGGGCAGGGAGTAGAAGAGCCAAACCAGTTGGGAGAAAGAATTTTAGAAGAAAAATGTTACAATAATTGGGAACAGCTTAAGAACATTTTTCTGGATGTCCAGAAAAACCACAGTCTGAGTCAAAGCAAGCTATAGCTGCTAAAAAAACATAACTGGCTTTGGGGGAAGTGGAAGCAGGTATCAAAACACCCCATATAACAAATGCAAGGAAGGCAAAGTTCTTAGTTTTAATACAACTCATGATACAAAAAATACCAAAAATGTACAGGAAAGCTATAGATTTCACCTTTTGTCCAGCTGCGTACAAAAAAAAAAAAAAAAGCACCAACAGAAGCAAGTTTTCAGATATAACAGGAATAAAAAGGAACTGTATAGTGATACTCTTTATACACACATTGAAGTGTCAAATGGACAAAAATAGAAAGGAAAATGTTTTCAGTAAACACACTGCCTCTATGAAGAAAAGTTGGACAATGTAACTCATATCTGGTGATAATGATGATTAATACTGTATTTCAACAGTAGACAATAAAAGCTTTAAGCAAAAGCTAGAAGACTGGAAGAAGGTATTTTAAGATCAGCAAAACTAAAACCACTCCTACATACAAGAGTTTTAAAACACGTGGTCAAAATACAGGAGAGGACCTCTCACACAGACTATTCAACAGAAGCTTTAGAGCACCACAGCATTTCTAGAGGGGTGATGAAGGCCAAAGCTGCTCTAATATTTAAAATTTAGAATTAGGGAGGCTGATCCCAGGCACATCAGTCTGCCAGTTCTGCAAAGGATAGGGGAAACAGTATCAGGAATAACCTGAAAAAGATTTCAGCAATAATAGCATAATTAATGCATGTGGGTCTATGGAAAACAGAGCTCAAAATAAGCACTTCTCTATGGTTAGCTGATGCAGACAGTGTTTACGTAGTATGCACAGCCTGCTGCAAAGCTTACATCTTATGCAAAGTTTTGATTAAAATACTAGACAACACATGTCAGCATAGCTCATATTAAATGGTTAAAACCCCAGCCACTTAGACCTAAAGCTAAGCAGAAAACTACCTTCAAATAATTACTTTTCTTATAGTACCATCCAATAGCTGTTATTTCCTCTGCTATTAAATATTTCTCAGTCACATTAATGAAGACACTGTTTCTAAAGGTTATTAGGAATTATTTTTACCAAAAAAAAAAAAAAAAACCAACAGAGTTGTAAAAGGAAAAGGAGGGATTCCATATAGGGAGTTTTCTGTATTTCCTGGTAAACTGAGCACAGACAAACAACATGCTATTTCCATAGAACATGTTTAAGTTTGAACACACAGTAAGGAGAAATAAAAGTCCAACCTGACAGAGGAAGGAGGCTCTTCCAGGAGGATGTGCCCTGTAGAAGTTATGATGCAATATGGCTCCCTGGGTGCAGTGTTGACCAAAAAAGCCATGTGTTCTTTGGAGGTAAAAATACAAGATCAGGGAGGAGCAGAGAAGTTATATCACCTCTGTGTCTGGCACTGCCATAACGACCTCCAGAATACTTGTTCTGATTCTGGTATCCGCATGTCAAGAAATGTGCATTTGGGAAAGTTCAAAGAAGAGCCATCACATTTTAAAAGGCAAGAACATGGGCATAACAAAAAAAACCCAAACCCAAAACTGAAACACCCCCCACAACTCAGTGAGCCCCAAAAATAGCTTCTTGTATTATTATTTACCAATATGTTTGCTGAGGGTGTTGTCAAAAAATGGGATGAGGCTACACATACATACTGGATCCAAACAAAGTAGCAAAACCACTTTAAGACATAATTAATTCTTAGCGAGAATCTACTCTGCCATTCATTACATGCACAAGCATAGTATTGTTACATTTGCCAGCACTAATAGAAGTCACATACACATTCATTGCCATATGCATATAGCTGTAAGCTGTTTTATGAGTTGTTTCTGCCTACAGGAATGCTGGATAAGATAGGAAGACTGATAGTGACCACTCTTTACTACTACAGTGTTACAGAAATGTTTGAATTAGTACCTTCATAAACATACAGCACATTAAATCACTGTAGTGACATTACAGTGCTTAAGGAAACAGAAACATGAGTACTTCTAACCTTTAAAATAAAAAAATATCCTGAGTTCAATGATATTCGGTGTTTGCTAAGAAAGTTCAATGCTGGGATAAGAGATTTTTACAATGAAATGTTCCCATTTATGCATACTTATTGCCAAGATGACATCTAACCTATGATGTGAGGATCAAATTTTGATTTAGAATTATTTATTTCAACAGCAGGTATAAAGCAGTCTTTCACAACAACTCATTTGCTAAGGAATATCTTCATAAGGACAAACACATTATAAAGTGATTTTCACCATCATAAAACAGAGCAGCACTACAGATCAGAAGTGAAAACAATACAACCTCCTCCCATTCATTCACTAATTAAATGCATTGCTAAGAATAAAGTTTGCTGCTTTGATTTGTGAGTGTTAACAGTCACCAGCAACAATAACAGCCTTAGAGGTATCTGTCATTGTTGGAAAAAGGTTTCTTTGAAAGTTTATGTTACCAAGGGAAGACTTTCTAGACATATAAGCAGGATAAATCAATTTTCTAGGAGACTTCTTCTTGCTATTGGCCTATCGTTGATACTCGATCAGAGATGTGTTACAAAACCAAAAGACTTTTCATATCATCTAAACAGAGTTTATTCTTCTCTAATTCAGCAAATATTCCTACATTCCTGGTACATCCAGCTGCCTGATTTGGCAAGGTTTGCCTGTTCCTGCTTTCAAAAAAATCACGGAACGGTCAGGGTTGGAAGGGGCCTCTGGAGATCATCTAACCCAAACCCCTGCTAAAGCAGGTTCTCCTAGAGCAGGTTGCACAGGATTGCGTCCAGGTGGGTTTTGAAAGTCTCCAGAGAAGGAGATTCCACAATCTCTGGGCAGCCTGTCCCAGTGCTCCAGCACCCTCAAAGGAAAAGTGTTTCCTCACATCCAGACCGACCCTCCTGTGCTGCAGTTTGTGCCCACTGTCCCTTGTCCTGGAGCTGGGCACTACTGAAAAGAGCCTGGCAAACTTGCTAAGGGTACACTCAGTCCTTCGTCCAGGTCATTAATGAAGCCACCAGCTGGTGGGCTTCAAGCCTCTACAGGTCTAGTTGACTCAGAGCCCATGTTTGGTATCTGGGCGAGTAACAGCCTTCTTATGTTGTCTGCACAACACAATAAAATCTTGAGTACACCATAAGTGGGAAATAGTAATTGAGAAACCATTCTCACACAGCCATTTTTCCTGCTTGTATCTATAATTTGCAAGCTAGATATTTGTTGTGATCTGTAGTCTACAACTACTATTTTTCTGTAACTAGAAGCTTCGTTTATGATACCTTCTTATTTACAGTTGCAAACTGCACATGCACAGTATGTTCCTCTGTTTTCATGGCATAGCGCAGTTTGAATAACAGCATAAAGGACAAGATTAACTGTTAAGGTACAATTAATCTTCCTTTATTCTATTGATATAGTCTATAAAGTTTATTTTTTCACCATTACAGGTTTTCTGGTTAATGCACGCTCTCTTAATGTGAGACACCTTTACAGAAAAGATTTCAGTTCATTTTACTTTTCTTCATCTTGTAGGTGCCAAAGAATTGGGTCCACTGAGTTTTGAGCATTAGATTCTTTTGGACTATGTATGTACAATAACTTATTTCATCAGCACACATACCGCTCTTGTCTTATTTTAACTCATATTGAAAGTTAGGTTGTCTTCTCTTCTGGTGATCACAGAAGTGCCTCTTAAGTAGATGATTAATTGGTGTTTAAGCAGACAATTAAATACAAATATAGGTCTTACAAACATGAACTTCATCTGCCAGGGCCCAAGTAAGACTGATATTTGGATCTTCAAATACGACAAAGCAACTATTCCCAGCAACCTCTGCCTTAAACTCCCAAAAATTATACCTTAAAAATGAGACACCTTTGATCACAACACAGACTTGTTGGCACTTCTGAGGAATGAACATAAAACCCACCCAAAATGAAAGATCGTGCCAATAGATCCAATTTCATTCATTTAGAAGTGTATCAATTTTCTGAGGATTTGATCAATACCTGGGATTGCATCAACTAAGAACCTGTCTTTTAAAATAAACTCATGCAGCTCCCCAGGTGGAGTTAACTCAGTTTTGCAACTAAAACCATATACAGAAAAATCTGATGCTAATGGAAATATTCCACCATTCATTAGAGACCCCCATCCCCCCTCCTCTCAAAGCTACCATTTTTCCATCATTGCTAAATACTACCTGTCGAGAAAAAGTTGCATTTGATTGAGATGCGGAGGCATCAATAAAATAATTGCTGATGTCAGATAGCATTCCTTGCTTAGTGTTCATTCCCCTGTATGACTTAATTAATAATGCCTTCACATCAGAATAAAACAGCTTTTTTTTTTATTTACCTGATGTCTTCAGACAATTTCACAGCTGTGACATAGAAGTTCCTTTATTATTTCTTCCAGAGCATTAGGCAGGTGAGAAGCATGTTTGTGACTGAGACCCCAAAATCCCTGATGATATGACAGAGTAACGGAGAGGCAGATGATGTTTGAGCCAGTCTGAATTCATGGAGGCTTCAGAGACAAGACTTATGTGACAAACGAATCTGAAAGCAACTTATTAGAAGTGCCACAGCACAGAGAAAGACAATAAAAACCTAGCAAATCAGATGATATAATAATATCAGGGGCATACAAAGAAGAGTCAAGACTGACATACGAACCATCTCCTTAGGACAAATTGTTGCACTTTGTTGAACTGAATGGACAATAAAACGTGTGATTTTAAAATTTCACTTAGAAGAACTGAATAAAGTTTCCCTCCAGCATAACTTCTACTTACAGCAGCTGAGGGTGCGGGAGGTAGAAAGCAGAGCAAAAAAGAAGCCACACTTCTATGCTCATCTATGTTCCCACTAGAATGAGAACAGCAGATTTTCCTCTGCAAAGCACTTCAGCAGTCAGACAACAATCTCGCTTATACCTGTGCAAACTCAAAATGACTCCTCTGATGCTAACAAAATCATTCCAGATTTGTACTCCTGTACACAAGATCAACTGCTGGGACTATGTTACCTTCACCCAGCAGACAGACTTGTGCAACCAGCTGATACTGCAAAGCAGAGCATTTCCCCAATCACAGAATCACAAAATAGTCAGGGTTGGAAGGGGCCTCTGGAGATCATTCAGTCCAGCCCCTGCTAAAGTAGGATCACCTGAAGCAGGTCACACAGAGCTGCATCCAGGTGGGTTTTAAATGTCTCCGGAGGAGGAGACAGCACAGCCTCTCCAGGCAGCCTGTGCCAGTGCTCCGGCACCCTCCAGGGAAAGAAGTGCTTCCTCATGTTCAGATGGAGTTTCCAGTGCTGCAGTTTGTGCCTGTTGCCGGGCTCCACTGAAAAGAGCCTGGCAAACTTGCTGAGGGTACACTCAGTCCCTTTATCCAGGTCACTGATGAATAAGCTGAACAGGACTGGATCCAGCACTGACCCCTGGGGAACACCGTGAGCTACAGGCCCCCAGCCAGACTCTGTGCCACTGATCACAGCCCTCTGAGCCTCTTGGCATGTTCTGACATCCCTATATTCCTCCCAAGTGGCCTGTCCCTTTTTCCACATCCCATGAACATCCTTCTTCTGTTTGAGTTTTCCCAGAAGCTCCTTGCCCACCCATGCATGTCCCCTGCCCCTGTTTTGCTTGATATCTTACTCACAGGGATGCAGCTATATTGACCTTGGAGGAAGTGACACTTGAATATTAGTGAGCTCTCTTGGACTCCCCTAACTTCCAGAGCCCTAACCCATGGGATTCCCCTAAGCAGGTCCTTGAAGAGGCCAAAGTTAGCTCTCCTGAAGCCCAGGGCTGCAATCCTACTTCTTGCCCTGCTTCATCCACATGGGATCCTGAACTCTACCATCTCATGGTCACTGCAGCCAAGGCTGCACCAGCCTTCACATCCCCAACCAGTACTTCTTTGTTTGTGAATACAAGCTCCAGGAGCACACCTTGCCTCACTGGATCCTCCATCACCAACTTCCTTACAGGTAATGTAAGCACAAGCTAAGAAAGTTACTGTGAAATTTGTTATTCAATTTCTTATTTCAAAATTCAGCTTAAACCAGTTGCTTTAGACAACAATAGATAATCAAAAGGCAACTATTTGCCTAAGCAGAGCATTTCACAAGATACGATAGAATGCAATCTGCATGCCAGTAGAAGATCCAGGTAGGAACTGTTACAAGACACAGACGTTATTCCTTAGGCCCAAGCCAGACAGTACTAATAATGAGTCACAGCAGGATTTCTTATCATTTACAAGAAAATGGAAGTGATGTAATCATTTCTCAATGGTAAATAAGTATATGGAAGCAGAAAGACAAGTTTCAAATTAGATTCAGTATTAAGCTGTATTAGTACTGCATGGACATCATCTGAACTGTTGATTACTAGAAGTTACATATGAAAAATAAATTATATTTCTGAGGGGTGAAAAAGCCCTTGTCTTATTTCATCCATACTTTCTTCCTCATGTTAAAAGGACCAAGGTTTAAGCCATAGCGAGTGTACAGATGTCTTCCCAATAAGCCCAACTTCAAGGATCTCTGTGCAGCTTTAAAAATACACTGAGACCCATCGTTACCTACTCCCTTTACGCCCCTCAGAAGCGGAAACTACTCAGAACACTGTGCTCCTCCCTGAGGAACTGTTAACTAGATAGTTGAGAAATTGCCCATGTTTTCCCTATTCATACCGTGCCTGTTGGTGATTCAGAGGACTGAAAACCAGCTTTCTCATGACCCATTTCATTTCCTTCATTTGCCATAGAAATCTGAGGCTACATAAACCCAGAGAAGGTGAGATTTTTCTCATCTACCAAACCTTCTTACAATGTTGTTCGATGAACTAGAAAACAGCCTCCCTCTTTGAGGCTCCAGTTCAAACCCAGGAATGAAATCCTGTGGCCCTATAGAAGTGGCTAGGGAGAATTTTTATTGGACATGTGCTAATATCCAAGCAACCTAGTCCTCCTAAAAATATCCCATGGGAGAGTCATTAGTCTAATTTGGGTCTGTGACTAACATGCATACGTTATAGTCACTTGTCTCATGCTTCATAGGCTTTCAAGTCTATACATCATATAGGGCAACAGTAAAGTCTAAATAACTTTTTACAGGTTCATTTATCTTCTTTAGAAAACCTAGACACCTGGCCATGCCATGTCAGTGTTCATTTTATTTAAAAAAAAAAAAGTAAAAAAAAAAAGTACTGAGGTTTATTCCTTATGGTAATGTCTAAAAGTGGCAAAATGAACTTCTTACGTGTTCATAACAGCTCTATTGTGACAGATACACTGCAAGTTTTCCCTTATGTCTCAAGGGCTGCACTCCACTCACACTTGTCAGGAAACCTGTAATGCAATGACACCCTTATCCATTTTATAACAGGTAATATTGGCCACTGAAGCATTCATGCTGGCTCTTTGTGAAACTCCCACAGCCTGTTTCTTATCTTACTGCAGCTGAAAGAATTCAGAAGAAACTTCCCAGGCAGCACTAAAATTATATCAATCCAAGAGAAATCAAAATGAGAGCGGTGGCCTCATCGTGCCGCTTACAATTTATGCTATCCAACAGGCTCATTAAACATCAGTGAGTTTATGGCCTATTAAAGTTAATGAAAAATGCTTCAGATTTCCAACAGATTTTTGGTGTCAATTTACTGCTTCTCTGCAGAACAATTCCTTTATTCTGGTCAGAGGCGCCATGGCCTTTGACTTTGAAACCCCAGTCCTGGTCCATAGGAGTCAACCTTCCAGGCAAGCCTGCCAAAGCCAATTAGGTTATGGCATCAAAGTACATTTTAAGCATAACTATTTAAGCAGATTGTAGGTCTATTGCTTGCTACAGCCAAGAGTAAAACTTTTGGAAGTAACATTAATTCAAGCCCCATACTTTCCCTCTTTTGCAGTTTTAAAAGAAGCCTGAGGCTAGTGCTTTTACTTATTATGACAGGCAGAATTCTCAGCATCTGTTTAAACAAAACAGAACAAAAGGATTATCTGTTGCCATGCAACCAATAAAAATGATACATTTTTAATAGCTGAGACCAGAAAAAGCAGCTGCCATACAGGCTCAGAAATTTTCAAGAGAAAAAAAAAGGGTTAATGCCTTAAGTCAAGTTAAACCACTTTTCAATAGAAGGGAGGTGAGCAAATCTTTTATGACCATTATAATACGAACTCAGCATGGCTGGAAAGAGCACTGCTTTCAGCAAATTCTTCCAATAGGTACTAGAATTGTTCTTACACAAATAGGCTGGATTTTCACTTCCCTGACCGTGCTGTGTTTGTTTTGCTTGTTTCTTTCCATATCATCAAAACACTTGACCTTTCAATCTGTGGGACAGAAGCTAAAGCACACTACAGGACAGTCCAGGCCACCTCCTGTTTCAACACCTGGAGGTCTTCAGAGAGTAGCTAGATTTTTGTATATGCCAGCTCACTCAGACATAGCTAGATAAGACAGAGAAAAATCAGAAAGAGATCTGGAGCAGGATCAAAGGAATTGCTTGTTTACTTTTCAGGAATTACTCTGATTATATAGCTTGGGCACAGTGTCTAGAAAACTCTTCAAGGAACAATTTTAAACAAGATGACACACCTGGTATAGATCATACAACTTTACTGATGCCTGTAGAGCAATGCCGGTTCATAGCGAGGGGATTTGGGTTATTTGAATATTGGCAATGTTAGACAGCATAGTTCATGGCTGAGATTTGCAAGACCACAAGACATAGTTAATGGGAAGGTTTAAAGCTAACACTCTCATACCCCTAAATGCCTTTCAAACTCTCAGTCATAGTTACCTACCTTAGAAGTTCAATAGTGATTAAAAAAAAAAAAAAAAGGAAAAAGAAAAAGTCTCTTTGAATATCAAACCCATCTGGAGGATCAGAAAAAAACATGAGGCAACCCATTTTTATAAGATGATAACTGTTTCCAGGAGAAGGAAAAAAGTGCTGAAGCCCTGGCTGCAAAAATTATTCTCCAGAGGATTTCAGCAGAGGTTTGAAGTGTCTGGAAAATTAAGCTGTTTAGAAAAGTACAAGAGCTCATACTGATATTTTGCTACTATACATTATCTGTAAGATACTATAATTAAATCTAAATATTAGATAATCTTAGATATACCTAAAATTAAATTTGCTGTCCCATCCAAGGCTACTGCCAGTGACAAGTATCTGACCCACGTCACTCCATGTTCTTACACTGTATACATTTAAGCCATCTGGTGAATACTGCAAGCAGAAGTTTCATCACCCTTCTGACTTCTGAAAGCAGCTACCTTCAACAATTTCACAGACATATATGTACCCTTTAGTAAATAATTTCTGATAACAGTCTCAATGTTAGCAGTGTACAAGGTCACAGAACTAACCAGTAAATGAAGAATACCTGCGTTCTTCCAAAATCATTCCAAGCTCTAATCAGCAGATCTGGTTTTGCATTAAGAAGAAATTGAAAATGAAGCTTCCATAATCTCTTCCTGGGTCTCAGTCAAAGCTGAATAGAGCTAGCAGGAGCTTTATTTTAAGGTTAGCTTCCTTTGGATCAAATCCATACTGGCTAGCTTTGAACATCCTTTCTCCAGATATCTAACTCAGGTGGCATCACTTCGGAAAAGCCTGGAGACATTGTAAATCCTCATTTTGTTTTTTAGGACATAAGCAAATGCTTGTCTGGAGTTGAAGCCAAACAGCTTTAATGCCAAGTCATCTTGGCCCGTTTTTGTCTTCAGCGCCACGGAAGTTTTGCTTAGAAGCAGTTAACAACATGACAATAGAGGCTTGCGTCTGCTGTTTTTTTCCTGTTGTTAACCATGCCCCTTAGCATGAGAGTGATGGATCAAGACCACATGAAATAGACTCTTCCATGTGAAACAAAGACTGAAATGGACAACACATTTTGATCTCAATATGCAATGATACCAATTACAATCAAGCAAATGAGTAAGATCTATTTCTTCTTTTATCGTTTGTGTCATACTGAAGTAGTGATTTGTTCTTATGATATTATTTTTTTTCCAGATTGGTAATCACCACTACCAAACACATTTTGTCAGCTATGGAAATCATTATACAATTAGGAAATATTGAAGGAAAAAAGATTTCTCATTAATACATAATGATCATCATTAATACAAATTCTATTTAAAGTTAATTTGGAAGAATGGCTACATTAACACAACTGTGTTGCTCCAGTTAAAGGGCACAAACATTCTCCACTGAACCTACTCTGAGTTAAGTTGTTTTGCACCTTCGGTGAAACTTCAGCAGAGTTGTGATTTCAGTTTTTCCTCTCTTCACTCTACAACTTACTGAATTTAGTAAAACTAAAAGAATGACGAGGAATAAAGAGAAGCATCCTTGTGATGACTTGTTCTGTCACATTCATAGCTAGAAATGAAGTGAAAGAAAAGAACTCAAACAATCTGAGTATCTTGGAGGTTGGTCCAAGCCCACAAAACAAACTAATAAAATAAGTCTTTGTCAGGAGTGCCGTTCTTCCACATAAAATGTGAATCAACAATATTTTTCACTGGTTCTAGCAGTTACCTTCCTTCTGACATGACAGTCCACTGACTACAGGGTAAAGGACAATATTGACCCTCAACAGAACAGAAACAGGAAAAATAGAGTAGGAGCAGTAGGGTGTAAGCAACACTCAATGTACTTCAAGGAGAAAAAAAAAAAAAAGAAAATTATTTAAAGTTGACAGACAAGAAAAATGTCACCTTCTAATTATCAGTGATTGCTATAAATTGTAGTAAGCAATTTACTATGCACAATGAATATAATCACAGCTTAGCTAAAATCCATGGGAACTTTGGTATTGGCAAAAACAGAGCCAGAAGGCACTATCCACATCTTTGGCCATGCGAACAGCAAGAATATTTCCCAAATCATAAAACTATTAACCTTAAAGGACGCAGTCTAAAGGCTACTGGATTCAGGGAAATCTTCACATTTACTTCTGTATACTTTATATCAGGCCCCAAAGGGAGCATGCATTTATCCTCTTCTATTTTGCAAAGACAGCTGAAAGGGATCTGCTTGGTGCAGATCACTTTGCTTACAGTTGATCATACTGGCTGTACCAATATACCTCCAAAAGCCACAAAACAATATGTTTTCCATGTGTACGGTGGTGTTTTGGTTTTGGGTTTTTTGTTTTGTTTAAGTGCCCCTTCTCAAAAAATCCTCTTGAATATATTCAGTAGATTTTTCTATGAGATTTTGAACTTTCATGCAACTTCATAGAATTTGTTTAACTTTATTTAAATAATTTTAAGTGCCCTTTTCTCATCAACAGACAGGCAGTTAGTCCCATCTAGAGAGAGAAAAAAAAAAATATTCTTTTTTTTGATCTTGGCATCTACTCTTAGGCAATCAGGATCACTGTAACAGAGTCACATCGCTGTACCAGAGCGGAATTCAGCCCCATGTTCGTATATTGATAAGACTTCAGGTTAAGCAGTCATTCAGGTGAAAATAGTGCAAATGTTTCAGTTTGAACACCTGCCTCTTTGGAGACTTTTCAAAGCCTTCCTTCAATTTATTAGTGAATAATTTCTGCCAGAGCTTGAAATGCTCTCTCCTGGCAGGCTCTGGCTTCCTGGTCTACACACCACTGAGGTGCAGCACTGACTGAAGACCGATCAAGTTATGCACTGTGGTTTTAGAGGCTTGTGAATATAAATGAGCAAACTCTGCTTTAGAGCTCTGTGTACATTTCTGCTCTGCAAACTTGCTGCTCTGGGGGCAGAAGGAGCCTGCAGCAAATACACCAGAGAATTTGGTGCTAAAATTAGTTTGCATTGTATCAAATCACTGTAGTCTTTTCTTGTGGAAAATTGCTGTATGCTTAGTGTGTTTAGAGAAGGGATTTTCAATCTTTTGATTTATGGACCCTAAAAAACGTTCCAGTCAGAGTGTGGAACAGTCACATCTGTAGACTCTGCATATGAAGTTGTTTTCCTGAACCCCTCAGAAGCAATAGAAAAAACCCAGAAGGTCCATATATCACAGGTCAAGAATTACTTGCTTGAAGCAAAAGATAAACTAGTAACTATCTGTGATCAGATGTTTTTTTCCTCCCTTTGTCCACGCTCAAGTTTTCACACTCACTCACCAGAGTTAATGATATAGAAAAGAGAGCCCCACAAATTATTGAAACTTCAGTTACCATCCAGACCAAACATCAAACAAAATGTTCAGATTCGCATGGCTCAAAAAAATTTTCTCGCTCAAATGAAAGATCTTAATGTAAACAAAGGGCTAAGAAAGCACAACCAGCATTGCCCTTCCTGTGTCACCCAGTTCTCAGTACACAAAACATTAACCTGGGAAGCAGGTGGATACTCCTGTTTTGCTGAGACCCCCTGGAACTCAGCACCAGCGAGGTGAGGATTCATCACAACAAACCACCCCATCTCCCACCTAAGCAGCCTCAGTGCCTAATTAGAAACTCACTGCTCTGTGCTTTCTAGCTCAGCAGCTACTCAATTGCTTTACACAAAGGAGAACAGAATCCCTTGGGAAAACAGCTGTGTCAATGTCCCCTCTCTCCTCCCTGCTTTAGCTATCCCACAGGAAGATGATCAAGACATCTACCTGCAGAGGGAAATTATGTGTTCAGCCTTCTTCAAGCTGAGGAAAGGTACTTCCCAGACTACTAGTGTTTTATGTCTAAAATGTTTATTGTTCTCCCTTTATGACGTGTTTCTCCTCTGAATGTTTGCAACTTCAAGTCAAAAAGTCCAATGATCTTGACCAAAAACTGCTCTTCAGCTTTATTTCAAGGTCTCTCTCACACAGCTCACTCAATGCCATTACAAACCTTTTATTCCCCAATAAAACACAAATGTGTAAGTAATACATTTACTGGCGTGATCTCAGGCTCCTCAGTATAAAGTGACATGTATATAAAACAAGCTCATCTGTTATGCAAAACCAGGGGATTTATAAAAATAATTTTTTAAGTCTCCTTTTCCCTTTCTAGATCACTTGACCTTTGCTTTAACAAATGCTATTCCCCTGCTACAGATTAATCACTACGAAGTGCCAGATATTCCCTGTGTTGATTACTGTAGTTTGAGGTTAGCAAGAATTGCTACAACCAACAACCCTGTCTGACCCCTTTTATGACAACTAGGTAAAATCTCATGCTGGAGTACTGCAGAGGGAACCTATTTGACCAACAATCATAACTTCATTCAGGAAAATAATGCTGATCATGACAATGCTTTGAAGCTGAAATCAGAAGTAATTAAGCACATAATTAACGCATACGCTTACATGTTTTTGTTTAACTGTGATGTCTACTGAATACTTTTCAGGGTAAAAAGCCTTGTAGTGATGACTAAATAATTTCTTCCCACTCACCCCCCACCAAAAACACATCCAGTCTCAATTTAAAGAGTTTAAAGGATGATGAATCACTCACCACAGCTATATGATCTAGAGCCTAATTAACCCGCTCTGTTCGATTGTAGCTTCTTCATTATCTGAATGTCTTTAGTGTTGCTCAGTCTTCATTACTTTGTGGTCCTAGTCCTGTCCTCCCCACACTTTGACCTGTTCTTGGCCTTTCTTGTTGCTCTCTAATAATGAGCAGATATTTTTCTGAAATACTATATTCTAATAAACACCTGTAGAAACTGATAACTTTTCAGAGACAGTAAGAGTGAGAGCCTGGTCTGCAGCTCTAGTTTACCTGAAGCATAAGTGACTGACACCAAGACCTTATTTGTAAGCAAGACACATGGTCTGATCAGCAGTAACTCAGTGTACAAGCGCTCAGAACTCATTAACCAAATAAATGTTTTAGTACTTGGTACTCCATGGGCTGTCAAACAGTAAGTAACTGGTATTATAACCACGCAGTTGTCTCCAAAATGGTATTTTTAAAGCAATTTAGACTACAGATTCCAAATGTAGATCATCACTATGGTCAACTGCTGCAACATATGGCCCTGCTTAAAGAGGGGCTTGGATCAGATGACCTCTAGAGGTCCCTTCCAACATCAACCATTCTGTAATTCTGTATACACATATTCATAATATGAAGTTGATACATTGCTAATAATCCTTTGCACTGAATATGGTCAATTAACACTTTGACCTGGAAAACTGATGGATCTATCAGGCAATGATGTTAAAGTCAGTAATATTTCTTAACTTTTTCCATCTCAATTAGTATGAGTGGAACATGAACAGTCTGTAGATGCATATACCCTTGCAGGCTTAAGCATCCTTAAAAGTTCCTTCATGCAACTCTAAAATACTTAAACAACTTTCTTGTTTGTTGCTGTTTAGCATGAAAATGTCTGTTCAAAGCTGGTATTTTATAAAGTGGTGCTTTGGTTTTTGTTTTGGTCCAATGGATCAATTCTCTTGTCTCCCAAAATCCTCCTATCAGCAGACACTCTGCCGTAAGTTTGCCCTTTAATTCAGTGCAGGCTAGGTCAGATATGCTGAACTGCAGAATTGCAGAGGAAGTCCAGAAACAAAAGTTTCACAGGGACTGAAGGCAGGTTTTTTATTCATACAAGAACTCTGCCATTTGCTGAGACATGAGGCCATAGCATTGTGAAATTTTATCCAGGAGAGCCAGAGCCAAATGCTTATGGTCTAAACCTGTGACACAAACCACTGCACAGCACATCCCATTTTCATCTCCTGTTTTGATAAGTTTGTTAAAACTACATAAAGTTGGAAGTAGCAGCAGAAGAACAGTAGCAAAAGCATTTTACATTGACAGGTGTGTTCCACCCAAGCACCCACTACTGTAAACTCCACGTCAGATCTATCAACCAACCAAAAGCAACCTTTCTGAACCACTATTACCAAGCACAAGGTGGATTTTACTTAGACCCACTTAGAAAAAGCAACACCATAATTATGCATGCTCTTAGTACGACCTGACTTTCACTTTATGTTTGGAGAGAGCTCTGTTACCAAGTTCCATTAGAAGGAAGTAGAAAGGAACACAGAAGTTACTTCAGGATGCTGAGCAACTAAGGTGGCTTTCCAAGATTTGGATCTTTACTTGCAAGGCAATTTGGTTGGTTGAATACAAATGGTTTCCAGCTTAATTATGAGGTACAGAGCTTTAGCCTTCTAGTTCACGTAAAGGGAAAAGTCATGGTTTACTGGGTTTGTGTGGCAAGGTTTTGGTAGCAAGGAGCTACGGGGTGGCTTCTGTGAGAAGCTACTAGAACCTTCCCCTATGTCGGATGGAGCCAGTGCCAGCTGGCTCCAAGACAGACCCACCACTGGCCAAGGCCAAACCCATCAGCAATAGTGGCAGCAGCTCTGGGATAACATATTTAAGAAAGGGGAAAGAAAAAAACCTGTACAGCAGCAGCCAGGAGAGAGGAGTGAGAATGTATGAGAGCAGCAGCCCTGCAGCCCCCCAGGGCAGCGCAGGAGGAGGCAGGAGGGGCTCCAGGCGCCGGAGCAGAGATTCCCCGGCAGCCCCTGGGGAAGCCCATGCAGAGGCAGGCTGTGCCCCTCAGCCTGTGGAGGTTAACGGGGGGCAGATCCCCACCTGCAGCCCATGGAGGACCCCGTGCCAGAGCAGGTGGATGCCCGAAGGGGGCCATGACCCTGTGGGAAGCCCATGCTGGAGCAGGCTCCTGGCAGGACCTGTGGCCTCATGGAGAGAGAAGCCCAGGCTGGAGCAGGTTTGCTGGCAGGGCTTGGGACCCCTTGGGGATTCAGGCTGGAGCAATTTGTTCCTGAAGGGCTGCACCTCACAGAAGGGACCCACGCTGGAGCAGTTCATGAAGAACTGCAGCCCATGGAAAGGGCTCATGCTGGAGAAGTTCATGGAGAACTGTCTCCTGTGGGAAGGATCCCATGCTGGAGCAGGGGAAGGGTGTGACAACCCTCACCCTGAGGAGAAAGGAGTGGAAGAGACAACGCGTGATGAAATGAACACAGCTCCCATTCCCTGTTCCCCTGTGCTGCTAGAGAAACTGGGGAGTGAAGTTGAGCCGAGGAAGAAAGGGAGGGGGGAAGGTGTTTTTAAGATTTTGTTTTATTTCTCATTACCCTACTCTGATTTGATTGGTAATAAATTAAATTAATTTACCCAGGTCGAGTTTGTTTTGGCCATGACTGTAATTGGTGAGTGATCTCTCCCTCTCCTTATCTCAATCCACAAGTCCTTTTGTTACATTTTCTCTCCCCTGTCCAGCTGAGGAGGGGAGCGATAGAGCAGCTTTGGTGGGCACCTGGCATTCAGCCTGGGTCAACCCACCACACATGACCACTTAGACAATAAGTTTACAGTGCTAGTCATAAATCACAAGCATCGATTATTGTTCTACTTGGTGTATATTAAAAGTCTACACTAAACACATTTACTGAGATACGGTATAGGAACCAGAGAAAAACCCACCAAATTTAGGAAGGGAAAAGATCACACTTAATTGTCCATGAAAATTTTAGCCAACTGCAGGTGTACTCAATTAACATCTCATTAAAAAACCTCTTGAAGTTCAAATAAGCCGTCAGCCTTGTATAGTGTAAATGAAGGGTATAATTGATAGCCACAGTAGTGCTAGGTTAAGTGCTTTAATAACTTTCTGCCTCTCCAGAGAAAGTCAGCTCTGTTTCATCAATACAAAGAATCCACGCCAAAGAAGTTTCATAGTTTAAATGAGTTTTCTCTAGCTGCAGCAGAATAAAGGCAATAAAGTCAGGGGGAAACTCAGCATAATGCAGCATGAGCTTTCTCTGTTTGCTTCTGGAATGTTTTCCTCTATTTAGCCTGTTTTCAAAGCAAAAATACAGCACTCTCCTTATTTACTTTGATAGGCTAATGGGTACAGATGATCTGTAAAGCATAAAATACCAATGCATTCCCAAACATGTGGCCCTGATTCTGATATCGCTTATGAATCTGTCTTTGCTAGAGGCAGATTTGCAAGGCTGATTTAGGATACAGTAATCCTGCTCACCAGCAACCGGCCAGCACAGCGTACTTATTTCAAGAGCACCCGATGCAGCTGCAGTCAGGTCCTGTAGACAGATATATTCCCTTCAACAGTATTACTTCAGAAGTGTCAGAGATCAGTATCTCATCCTCTCTGCTGCAGGCAACCAACCCTGAACTTCAGGAAGGTTCGAGTATAAAGCGATGTCATAAATCTAGACATCTAGTACATTGATTGATGAGACATGGAGGAGAAAAATATAACAAGGTATTTGATCCCTGGCCTTTTGCTCACTGTTATTGCTCTGGCCTTTGTACAGCAGAGGCTAACCAGGTGCAGCAGCTGTAAAAGAGCATCCATTTTCCATATAATCGTATTTTATATCCTTGAAGGGAAAGGAGAACTGCATATTTCTGCTGTAATTTGAAGAGGACAGTACCTCCAGCTTCTTGCACTTCAGTCAAGATTTCTCCAATTCTGATAGCTCATCTACCCCAGAGTTCACAGCAGTATCAAGTTTCTGGAGCTGGTGGGCCTGTCAGTCTGCAGGTCACTAGGTATCTGCAAATTAATTCTAATGTGCTTCAGAAACCATAATTAACAAAAGCAATTCTCCAGTCAGATTAAATTTGGTCTGCACCCTCCCCGAAAACACTGGGAGGTCCACAAACTGAGAGAGCTTGAAAGTAGAGATTGACTGCTGGGATGACTTTCCATCCTGGTATCTGGCTCCTTACTAAGCTTCTAATACTACCTGGGAAGTTGTGATTACGCCCTTGGTTTTCCTTTGTCTTTTCTGTATAGTTTTTGCCATCTTCAGTCTAATTAAGTATGCCCATGTCCTCTGTCCTTCCTTATGCTTTGTCCTGGTACATACAATAACCTCCAGGCTAGGGTTGCTGTCTTCCACATATCCTGTGTTTTACAAGTCCCTTTGACCCTCTTGGATGAAGATCATTTATTTGATTAAAGCATTCATGCTACTTTTCCTCCCCCCACCGCCCCACCCCCCCTAGTTACTAAATGGCTACCTTTGCAGTTCCCTGGCATTAAGTTCTGTTTAATCACAAGGAAGGTTCTCTGGCACTCTCACAAACAGAGACTGATACAGTTTTTGCTTTGTGAACAGAGAAGCTCAAATGAATTGCCAAACAACCAATTCTCAAGGTGCATCGCTCTGCAAAAGAGGCAGATTTATGCCAGTTCTCTATCCTTTCAATGCTGGGGATGACTGTGGAGATAAGTTCGTGCTTACTCTATTATGTTTTGTGACCACAGTAGGCTCAGTAGCTGTCTGTCTCAAACACAAGCAACTTATTTCCCGTATGGTTATGGTCCAAAGTGATATAAGCTTATCACTGAAAGTGAAAATACCATCTCTGAGAATTACATTCTTTCAAACAAGTAATACTAAAGTCTAAAATAAATTTTTTACCACTTCGGATTTTGCATTTTATATTAAAATGGGGCCACCTCAAAAAGCACTCGTGGAAATAGTAATTCCTACATCACATGTGCATAGGACACTGAATCAAAAATACATTCCAACAAAGCCTCCAACGTTCAGCTCCTAAGTGATCTTCTAAAATCTAAGGTTGCAAGTGTCAGAAGTTCTTGTGTGTGAAATCATTAAAACCACACAATTAAATAATTGTATGAAAAATCCAAGAATACAGTGGGTTTTCCACACCTATGGACTGTTATTCATTTTACTGCAGTGGCTGGCAACAAGCAGCGATCTTGGGTTGACAGAAAGCTTCCCATAATGGGAATAAATTTTGGCTCAGTTCCAAACCCCACTATGAAAGTCAGCACAATAACACAGCAGCTGCAGGAGATGAGACACTCTCAGGAGGCAAGAAGTCTTTGAGTACTTTCAAGCATAGTGCGGAACATCTCCTGCCTTCTCTCTTTCACTTCTACTAGCAAGGATTGTCATATGAATGAAAGGCAGTAAGATTTACTGGCTTTGACCATGTACTTTATCATATTTTGATCATCCTATGGCAGAGAGGAACCATACCTCAGAAGTGCCAGTCACATCATGGGAATCAAATTGTGCTCATTTTTGCTGTCACAACTCTATCTCCTGGGAGACAGTACTATTATTTTTCTGCTGAATGTAGCCTCTCTGTTGTTTTAGGCTTTAAAAAAGAAAACAGAAGGGGTTTTATATTTGGCATCGCTGGAGTTTACTTATTTGCTTATCTTGTGCGTGTTTGCCCTTTTCAACATTCCTTGCATCATACCGACATTTTTCCCCCTATGTAGCACGGCTTCATAATCTGCTTTATAGGAAGAACCAGTCAGAGTTGAAAAGAGAAGTTTTTTCCCGCAGCTCAGCAATAACTAAAAGACCGATAGTGAAGCTGCCCAGTTGCACTTGCACGCAACTCTGCTCAGAAAGCAAAAGGTGCATAAAAAAAACAACCAAACACCAAAATGTTTCAGCAGCATCATCATTCAAGACAAGAACCATGTGAGCAGTTCATTAGCTCTGAATCTGACAAGTGTTAACAGTTGCTTCATGTTTGCCAGCTTGCTGCTGCTGCTACTAGTATCACCAGCTACTCCACATTCCTCTTGCCCGTCTGAAACTACCGATTCTATCAGAGTTAGGACACTGGGCTTAAAGTTTTAGGCAAAGTTTTTGATGAAAATATAATTAACTTCATACAAAAGCCATTAATAATCCCAGTCTAACATTAAAAAAAAGCTTAAAAAGGCAGAACTTCAAGAGGAATTCTGGAGATGCAAATTGCAAAGGAAATCTCATCTTTAATTTTTAATATATGAGAATCGTGATTCAATTCTGCTGCTTAGCCAGAAGTTCAAGGAGAGATTTAATACCTACAGTTTAGGCATTAAATCTTTCTTGGAAACCTATCAGTTGGGTCATTTGAAACTTGACTGGAAAAAAGCATTAGAGAAAAACTGCAGGGAACAATTTTCCAATAGAAAAGAAAAAAAGATTATTATAACAGTCTTAATGCACATAATGGTAACTTCCCAAGAGATATGGAAAAAAAAAAAATACAGTTCAAAACTATACCTGGCTGGTAATCCCAAGGCACTAGTTACTGAAACTTTTACTACTGATAAATCTTTTGAAAAAGAATCACGTATTTTCCATTTCTCACAGCACAACAGTTGCTTCTAGTCTCAATCCCTTTGACTAGGGTGTTGGGTACTGATTCTCTCCAAGAGCCCGATACATTCAAGTTTAAACAAATTGTGCTTTAATTGAGAATAACCTTTTCTTAGACAATGAAGAAGGTGGAATTCTAAACCTGGGAAGAAACCAACACAGAAACCTTCACTAAAATCCTCCTCCATGATTTTACTCTTCAAGTACTCCACAACTCTCCTGTGCCACTGTCAGATACCTGCCATGTCTCACCCACAGAGTAGGCTTAACCTTACTAGCTCAGCCTCCTCTGCTGCATTTTATATACATACACACACACGCTGGACCACCCATCTTAGCCCTTCAATTACCTTGGCAGCTGCTTTCCCCACAATGCAACTACAGTTTCAGCATCAAAAGGAAGGCTGGGAGATGGGACAAGATAGTTCAGAGATTTAAGCACTAGTGGCTTTTGAGCTCCCTAATTAAATGCATAGGGCACTGCATCTGCATAACTGAATTGAAAGACTTTGGGTCATATGCCTTATTAAAGCCTAAATGAGATCAGTGATGAGTGGCATGTTTTTGAACAGACAGGGTTCCTCAGGGTAATCATTAGGTGTGGCCACTGAGAGCAGAACTGAAAGTGTGCCCTTTGTTCCTAGAAAAATACTTAGAGACATTTCCTTCCTTGCTTCTGCATTCCCTTGAAGAAGGATTGGCTGGTTGACATTAAATGTCACTGCTTGCAATTAAGATCATTTTAACTACAACAGAACTCATTACTCCATTTGAGGCAATGTCCCAATCTTGGGAGGCCCTCTCAACCAAAACTACACCCACATGAATTACCCTTTTACAGCTCTGGCAGATAATCGGTAGTACCAGTTTAACGAACAGTATACAACTTCTATCTCTGCCACTGGTAGAGCTTGACATTGCTGCTGAGTGTCACATGGGACTGCAAAGCCTCCAAGTGATTCCTTCTAGAAGCCATCTAAGAGCTCACTGTCTAATGCTGCATTATACCAGCTCCACCACTAGTACAGCATTTCAGTGACTCTTCACAAAAATAGAGACAAGCCTGGCAGCAGCACACACTTGACTCCTCTCTGCTTCACAATCCTGAGCTCAGGAGCCACTCAAAAGAAACCAGACCACAGGCTATTCAATCACATGTTAATAACAAAACAAAGCCAGGTTGCTGGTTCTGCCTGGAGATACCCTACAATAGGCTGAAACCGAGCATCATGGCATGTGTTTGACTTCAGTAACAATGTTCATTAAGATGAGCCACCACCTCCAAGTCAAATTAGGTCTCTACCTTGCTTTTCATTGATAGTTTTGGGGAGTCATCACACAACCAAGCCACAGCTATACTTTCCCCTTGTTCCCACTACAGTAAAGGGATAAGAGGTGCAGGGAGGGTTCCACCAGATGGCAAAGCAAGCAGGAGTCTGAAGAGGTTGTGTAGCTGCTGTAATTCAGCCTTTTAACGTGGTGCTGATACTCCACTTTGAGACCTCCAGTTGCAATCAGCCTCCACAAAAACAGAGACAAAACTGCCTATTTTCCTAAAATGCCACCTGCCAGGGTAGCATTTAGGGGTGAATTTAGCCTTTCAATCTATATTATTTCAAAGTAACCAAAAGAGTTTAACAGAAGGAGGGGTCTGTTCAGCGATGAACACCCCCATATCTCCTATATATGCTACATAGGATAATACAAGAAAACAACTTGAGCAAGGTGATGGTCACCACATTGCAGTTGGCAAGACCTCTTTTGAAAGCAATAAGCAATCTGGTAGAGAGATGTCATTAAAAAAATCCCTCCCACAATGATTAGATGTTTTTGAAGAGCAGTTTGGTAGGACACATAGTATAGAGATCAATGCAGCTTAAGCAGGCTTTTCATCACCGGAATTGCAGCCCATCACTACCCACTCACAGGCAGACCACGCTGGAAAGCTATTGGCCTTCTTACCATCAATCCACTTGCTAAGGGTTTTCTATCCTGCTGCTGATCTAAGTTAAGCACAGAGAAAAAGTTTATCCATGTAAAACACAAGCAAGAGAGAAGGGAAAAAATCCACAAAAACAAACCAACAAAAGACACAAAACCAAAAAATAAAATAAAAAAAACCAACCAAAAAGGGATATCTTTCTTCAGCCAATTTTTAAAATTACTAAATAAGTGTTCTGCCTCAAGCTTACTATGGCTTTAAAGTTCTCAGTAAGGCTTCATAGACAGAGGATTAAATTATCTGAACACTGTGTGGTGTAGGAAGAAGCCATCTACCCCTAACAGGATCTGAGCAGCCCAAGGGATACTCTAGTTTGATCCATGACAAGATTCCGGAAGAGCCTTAAATCAGTGGAGGTTCAAACTTATATTATCCACTCTACCTGCCTGCTCTGACAGAGGAGACCAGAGCCAGGCTGGCTGTTCTCATGACAGGTGAGAGTTCTGCTTAGAAATAAAATTTCCTTTTGGAGGTATGTACTCAAACCAGTACATTAAAATGCACACACTGTCACTTCATCTTTCTCTTTGATTATGCTTTTTCCCTAAAATTACCGGATGACCAACGACATAACTTTCTGTTTCCATATTTTCATGTTGGAGCTGTGTCCTCTCCTTTCTCTGGACCCAGCCAGTCAGGAGAAAAGGCCCTTCTGTATATTCCTAGCATAGCACTCTGATTAGCATCTGAAACATTTTTTTCTCCTACTCAAATTAGCACACACAGGCAAGAACCAAGAAGCAGTGTAAGGCATAAGCAATCTGTCAGGAGAACAAGTCAAGGGTTTTGTGATTCACCAAGAATACCAATAATCAGTAGTAATTTAAGTCATCATTCCCACTACTAAATCCCAGCACACATTGTTTCCTACTTTTTGCAGAAAAATAAGTTTTAGCCGTTAAAGCCAGATAAATTAGTACAGGTTCCAAAGAGACCCAAAATGCAAAGTCATTCACCCAAAAGTACGTGCCTCACTTCATCTTGGTCTGACCTGTTCCAAGGATCACTGAACTTAACAAGGGATTGGTCCAGAAAGTTTCCTCCATTCTGGTTAAATTCCTTTGAAGTCAGTGGGAGTCAGCACGTGTACATGCAGATATGTTCATAATTGAAAAAAAAAAAACCAACAAAAAAATAGTAGTCAATCCAAGTGACATCAGAAAGTAAAAAAATGAAAAAAACAAAGAAATAAATGTGCTTATAGTGTATGTATATTGCAGATAACTACTAAGGAACTTTTTATACCTTTCATATATACACATGCATATAAATGGCGGGGTGGACATAGGTGTAAGTGTTGTGTTGAAGGTCCAAAGGTTCAGAAAACATCTCCTTAAAAAGCCGTTTACTCACAACACCAAAGAACACCAAGCAACCAAATTAGACTCTTTACAGTTAAGCTGTAATCCAGAATCAATGCAGCTGCATTCTTATACTAAGCTTAGATGTACATTGATGTTACAGTACTCACCACTGAATAGAGGTCATTACGAAGGTGGTTTGCTTCTTATTTACAGGCCTGTTGAAGTATTTCGGTTTGATTATAATTAATAAAGGAGGTGTATTATTATACCCTACCTATCTGAGTTCATCAAGCAAAGCACAGCAATGGAGAACATGTCCCTTTCTTACACCCTTTAAAGCCTAGAATTAGTCAGAGAAAACTCTGGAAGATCCCAGTGGTTTTCTGTCCTGGCTAGTAAGCTACTTGTTCAGGGTATTAACTTACAGAAGATAAGCTGGCAGATTTTTTCCAATAGTGATTTCTCATAGCAGATACAGAAATTTAGCAGCAGCTAGCTTTAACATCAATAATCAAAAAGTTATTTTTCTAAAGTTGAAGCACTAATTCGTTTCTAACATCATATGGTCCTAACAGCTATGGATTATATCTTTTCAAAAAAGGTTCAAAACCACTATACCTAATAATCTATTTTGATTTCTTGGCTATACCACGTCATAGCAGAGGTACAGTGCTGGCTGCATTCTCGGTGTCAGCTGTTTATTCAGTGTACAGGTCTTCTGCATGCAGTGTTTTTTCTCCTGTCTGAAAAATATTATGTCATCATCACCTCTACAAACACCAACTGGCATAGCTCTGGCTTGGGAACACGGGTCACCACAGATCATATTTCCTTGTTTTATTCATAGTCTTGGAAGAAATAAAATTCTGGTCTTCCATAACAATATTTTCCTGAAGAGTGTGTCTTAGCATGGCAAATTAACACACGCACAAATAGACCCTCTCCCTGCTCAGGATGCGCAAGTGTAATTTCCCAGTACAGAGGAATTAGACATATTGCAACATGTTTATTCTGAAAACATAATTTTTATTTCCTTCATATTTTATAGACAGTAATTCCCCACCTCAGTATCTCATTAGATGAGGAAGTTAAATGCAGACAGGTTACAGCATTTTACAAGCCCCTTTTACAGTGTGGGAAAATGCATTTTCCAGAGAGAAGAAACAAAGAGCAAAATCCACAAAAGGTACTTATGGAACTTCTGGACTCCCATGTGTTCCCAAGTAAGATGTAAGGAACTACTCTAACCCTTTCAGCATCTCAAGATTTTGACTTACCAACTTTGTACACACGAGTGCTCTGGCACAAATGCAACACGGCTGCCTGAAACTACATGAACATCACCAACATTACGTGGCCACCCTAACCATGATACCAAGCATAATCACGCACTGCAGAGTTCTGCTTAAATGATTCAATGAAGATTATAAAATTCTGTGTAAAACAAGGGTCACCAACAGACAGGTGTTAGGCTACAGACATACACTACAGCCTCACGTACATGAGTAATTTCTTTCATAACCTTCCAGTATAAAAGAATCAAGAGAAAAGCATCTACTGCTTCCAAAGATTCAGTCAATGCCCATACCGATCTGATGTGTGGTGATGTGCTTCCCCCCCATCCTGACCTTTGTTTCCATGACAATGCTCAAGTGATAACCACCACTGGCAGTAGGTCGTAATGGACACATCTGGTCACAACACCTGTATCTGACTCAGTGATTTTGGGGAGACAGGTAACACCACAATAGCCTAGGGCTAATTTGAACAATTTCAACACCTGATAGTGCTGGTCAAGGTCCAACTCAAGCCAAGTTTGAAAGAAACTAACTTCTTTAGTCGGTATGCAAATATGACTGAGTTAATTATCTTACTCCATAAACAGTGGACAGCCTAGGGCCTGTTGAGCTCTCCTGCACGGCAGCGAGCCACACAGCAGGAGCTCCCCTTGAGTAGGGACGCCTCTCCAGGTTACTCCTCGAGGCTGAGAGATTCCTTGCCACAACAGGTTGTTGTTAAGTGATTAATAGCATGCTAAACTTCGAAATCTTAGCTAAGTGGTATAAAGGATTGACTGTGCACATATAATCCTTTAGATATAATCCATTGACCAAGTCTGAGACTAAGTCTGGATCTAGCCACACCTAAACTCCCCTCTGAGGAGGGGTTTAGAATGCAAGGGGTCCTTTCTGAATCTCATGACTCTACAGGATGGTCTCCCCAACAGTTTTGTCTGACCCTGTCCTCTGTGCAGTAAATAATCAAGCATACCTTGCCATTGAATCTTGTTAAACCACTGTTGGATTTACTATCAAACTTGGTTAAATCACTGTTGTATGCCAATAAACTTATTACCGCTTCTCTCTTACAAGTGAAGTGCTTCACTCCATCAGCAACACCTGACTGCAGGATGAGATCTGAGTTCAGTTTAGTTGCAAGTTTTATAAAAATTAACAAGAAACTGATTCATTCAACCACGTGTCTGAGAAATTCCCCTTTCCTCCTCCTTCCAGGATGGATTGTGAAAGACACGGCTGTTAAATCATTATCTTATGAGAATCACTGGACATATTCAAGTGGGAAACTACCTCCACGATGAGGAACACTTGGAGGCAGAAAGAAAATAATAGAAACCCTTTCATTTGTAATATGCCAAGATATCGTAAGAAGCAGAATAATCTGGAAAGAACACAAACAGAACAAAGCCTTTGGAGGTGCCTAAACAAGCATCACTGAACAAACTTTAAGCTGGTCCTGCGGCAAGGGAAAGAAACTCTGGCCTTCAACTTTAGTCCAGGAAATCCCATTTTAAGAGGTGAGCTGGGCTGAGAATAAAATATTTCTTGTACCTACTTGCTTGTACCAAAGCAACTGGTATTACAGCTAGATCTCCTAGAGTATGCAAGAGTGGCAGAGAGAGAAGAGACTAAATACTCAGATTTAAATCAGAGCAATTCCAGTGCAGTCCAAGTATTGTCAGTTTATCCCACAGAGATACTTGGATATTAGGAAAAATGTCTTCACTGAAAGGATTATTAAGCATTGGAACAGGCTTCCCAGGGAAGTGGTTGAGTCACCATCCCTGGAGGTATTTAAAAAAGGTGTAGATGTAGCACTTAGGGACATGGTTTAGTGGTGGACTTGGCAGTGCTACGTTTACAGCTGGACTCTATCTTAAAGGTCTTTTCCAACCTCAATGATCCTATGGTTCTATTGGTCCAGTTTACCCTCCACCCAGACATCCTATAATTAAACAGCTGTGTTATCAACATAAATAAAAAGGGAAAGATCACTTCCTTATTTACAACAGATGTGCCTTTGCTTATGTACATTTCAAGCTTCCCAGTAAACAAAGGATAGAGCAGACAGGCAAGAGCCTACAGGACTTTGAACACCACTTGTGAGAAGATACGGATTCTCTCTGTAGTTTTGACTGCAGACAGGATGACAGAAGATACATTTCTGAGATGGAATCACATAACCCACTGGACCAATTATTAACATGAGGAGCACAGTTAGTACTTCAAAGATATTACTGTGACTTCCTTAATATACCCTTCAGCAGAGGAGAAGGCAGATTCCTGCAGGCTGCCTGTAGAAATAATAAAATGGTGACGAAAAGCAGGAGGTTAACCTGGACAGCAAGTCAGAGTCAATAGGAGAGTTTAAAAAAAAAGTGAAAGTTGGCATCTCTGTCAATACTACTAATTACTTCTCATTTCCATAAGTCTTTCCCCCAAATCCATTACGTTATCAGAAAGTGAAATGGATTGTCAGCGAAGCCATCAGTGTTTCTATCTATAGAACTAATGAAATTACTGATCAATAAGACTGCACAACTTCTGCCCATCCAACCCCCACGCCTTCTATATACTCTGGTACTACTCACCCAGAGGGCAAAGTGACAGAGTTGCAAAATGAATCTGAGCACATGTGACTATGCAGAACAGTGCTGCTTACCTCCACTGCTCTCACATCTAAGTCTCTGGACATCACCAGTCTACTCAGCTGCTGATTTTAGGAGAAAAAATAAAAGGGAAATAAGCTTACCTGCATCCAAGTAAAGAAGATTTTGCCTGTGGTTTCATCAGAAACAAAAATTTACCTATTGGGCTTTAAAAATGAGTATGCTTCTTGTGGATCATCTCATTCTCACCGGAACAGAATGAAAGGGCTTGAAAAAAAAATCCCTAGCCAAGGCTCTAGAGAATCCCCAAAGACTCACAAGCCTTCCTGATTCATTAGTGCACACAAAGTAGCAGGCTACGGAAAACCAAAAGGCACACCGAAAATAGCAGCTCTCATTCTAGTGGGCTTTGTCCACCATCTGATGACAGACAGCCTTTTCTGTCCTTCCTCCTCCCCTCACCCCCAGTGCATACTATTGAGTTCATATACTCATGCAATGTTGTAACAACGATGTGTCAGCACTTACCACAGCAGGATGACAATGATGTTTTACAACTTATTATACACAATGCAGAAACAGATTAAGTTATTTCTTACATTTTTTTTATTATGTTAGAAAAGTGACAGAAATCCCATCAACTCAGTTCTTTGATGTGTTGTGCACATCAAAATCTCAACAGATTGAAAATAAAGAACGCACTGGAATTAGAATACAAAATAGGCATGGCTAATTCTTTCAACTAGAAAAAGATGACGAATTAAGTTTGTCTTTAATGGTACAGTCACCGTTCAAACAAAACAAAAATAATCGCAACTCTGCCTGTGCATAGTGTTGTATGACAATTCTTTGGTTCCACTACGCAATTTTCTTTTTTTTTTTTTTTAAAGTAGTAGCAAACTCCCTGTCCACAGTGTGAACATCATTCACAAGCATTCAGATTATCCCTAACATATATACAGAAGAATGGAAATTAGATACTTCATGCTGCTTCTGTAATTTAAGACCCTCACAGTGATACCACATGCAGCACATGGTTCACTGTTAGCATTATCAAATCTCTCATCACACTTGCAGCCTTATTTGAACTTCTTTCATTAACAATTGACAGCTGAGGATATGTAATATCATTGCTCAAATTACATTAGTCAGTTCTAGCCCATGGGTCATGGCTTACAAAACGGCCAGGGTGCTGGAAGATACTCTTGTCATCTTCTCAAAAGGAACTGCTGGAATAAAAGGAGCATTCAGTACAGCAGACCACTTATTCAGAGAGGGTAAATACAGATTCTTAAACACACCAAGTGTTTTTACTGTAAAAGCCCAAGGCATATTATGGTAACCTTATCACAGCGCCCACAGAGATGAGGTCTAAGACATCTATCACACAGAGCATAGAAGATACTGGAAAGAAGGCATCACTTATTACATCTATTTCCAGACCCACAGGGAAAGGAGAGGTAAGCACAGAAGTTGCCTGTCTGAAAGAGGTGCTAGAGACAGCACCAGTGGCCTGGGCAGGTCATTTCCACATCACAGCTGCCCCATCAGTAGTCTGCATGGGCACGCAGTATCGTCTACAGCCCTAGGGTGAGTGCGTGGCTTTATGTTATGGCAGAGCCATCAGCAGTCTTATGAAATCTAAACTGTTTGTACCTTAGCAGAAAAGTAACATTGACCTATTTCTTTGATTTGCTTACTGCAGATGAGACCACACAACTCTCATGGCAGCAGTGAAGTTTCGCCTCTTTTCAATCCAGTGAGAAAACAATGTTCAAAGTTTACATTACAAAAATTAAATAATAAAAATAATCAAGCTTTACCACCCTTTCTTATTCAAATGTGACAGAGATTTTGAAATAGCTTGCAGCAAGCATGTCGTTTCTAGGACACGACTGGTTTTCCCTTATAAACCTTCTATTTAAAGGGAACACACTGTCCCAACAAGGTACTGGTGTCTCATGGACCAGCACCTAAAATCAGAACTGCATTCTTTATTGCTTATGAAAGCACTGCTGCATTTGTTGGTTTGACTACATCCATCTACAAAAGACAAAACTAATCTGTATTTCAGAGATTAAATTACCTGAAGTTGCACACATATGACCTCTCCGAAAAATCAGGCTCTCTCCAACTTAAGCTGCTAAAATCTCGGGCAAGAAAACAATAAAAGAAGAAACAAGACGAGGAGACCCATCTCAGCAGGCTCTGTCTATTCCAGACTAATGATCAAACGTCTATTGCTATAAGTGCATTTTGGTCCATTCTCTCAAAGACTTGTTGTAGAAAGCAAAACACTCAATGAATTGTTATCCAACCTGGATGTCCTGATCTGTGACTGTGTAAATGGTACACTTCCAGCAGTTCACCTTCATAAACTCCAGTTAACATGACAGTCACTGAAAAAGCATTCAAGTCACTTGCTGCAGAGTTTTTGTATGTAAGCACAAAGATATGCAAGTAATATCACACGTACTCTAAAGAAGCCCACACAATGACCTGCACTCTTATAGGGGGTCTGATTCCTCCCACACACACCCAGCCCCACACACCCCTTCAGTTCAACTGCCATCTCTGGTTCAGCAGAGTCTGCTCTCTGACTTACCCATTCAACCTGTGCCAGCCCTGAACCCCAGCTGTCTCCTCCTCTGGAATTCACAGCACCTTCATGCAGCCAGTGCTCCTGGAGACATACTCCCAACCAGCTCCATACACATGGACTGCATACCTGAAGAATCACTGCAGCATTTATTGCACACCAGCTACCAGATTTGCTTGGTGAGCTCAGCAAATGGGAACAAACACATGGCATGTGACAGATTACAAACCCTCCCCAGACCCCAGGTACACATTCTAGTTGTTAGTGCATGCCAAGCTCCAAACTGTTATACTATCATTGCTATTATTCCCTATCCTTGTAACATTAGGATAGGGCACTACAGTTATTTAGCTGCACAGACATGTCCCCAGTCATTAATAGGGTGAATGCATATATATCATTGAAATAATGCCTGATTACTTTATCAGAGGAATGACTGCACTTTTCCCTCTTAATTTTAAAGGATAAGGGAGCATTAATCTTCAGACAGCTACAAAATATAAGACAAGATTATCATCTACTACTGCACCTGAACTAACAGTGCAGTATAGATTTACAGTAACAGGTACCCCACCAACTCAACTACTGCATAATATTCCAAAGCAGAGCTTCCCCAGTTTATTTTATCATTACAAGACCTCAGGGTTTCCCTACACAAGGGGCTTACTTCACCCTGGACTGGACCACATCGCATACTGAATAGCCAGCAGTAGTCACATCCACATCTCCTGCTGGAGTTCTGGGTCATTTCCTTTGCACAGTCTTTCAGTGTCCCATGGCACCTTGCCCCTCTAATGGGGCTTGGGTCATAGTGGATGTTCACCTCACATGAAACATACGTCAGAGTAAGAGCAGTAACATGACTTGGTACTTGGTGTGTTACAAAACCGACTGTCTCAAGCATGACATGGTGAGGACTGTGGCACTGACCACAGCAGTGTTAGTGAGTTAGGTAACATAACTGCTAGCAGTGACAGTTTTAGGAGCACTTGCTGAAAAGTGGGGCAATGCTGGCCATGCTACACAGAATTTAAATAGCAAAATGACACGATTCCAACACAACCCACTAGAGGACATGCAGGTAAAATCCTGCTGCCCAGTTCAATCATGGCAGCTTGCGGGGCAGTAGCTGGAATGCTATTAAGCTACTGAGAAACCCATGCCTTTACACAGGCATTAGCCCATACTAACTCCATACAGTAAGCTTTATATATTTGCAAACAGAAGTGAGGACATTCATTTGCATCACCCTCACTGTGTTTTAAAAGCATTCTTCAGTGTAAATTTCACTTCAAAGTTCAGTGCAAATTAAAGTTTTTTTGATGCAATTGAGTTCTGTCCTTTTCTCTCGCATCCTTCATAGTGAAAGCCCTACATCAAATTATAACGCCGCTTCAAATTATAACACCACTAGATGCCATTTCTCACCTCGTAAGATCAGCTGCATCCTTTACTAAATGCTTGTTTTATATTTACCTCCTGCATGTTGACACTTCATCATGATTCCAGGTAGCAGTGCATTTAAAAGACAACATTATACATCAGACTTATATCAAGCATGGCCAATTATGCAAATTCCTATGAAATTTATTTTTGAAGAAAAGGAAGATTGATTGCAGAGATTTACCATTTACACAGACAGTGATTTAGGAGGGTATTTCAATTGCTAATGTGTCTAACAAAGATCTGGGATTTGTTTGTAAACTTCAGGCTTACAAAATTGGATGTCAACACCAGATAATTATCATGTCCTATCCAAAATTCTAAATTTAATTGAAATACTCTTTGTAGTAAATCAGTAGTCAGCATTAGTCTTAATGAAAGTTGATTATGATGCTGCCTGTATGTGAAAAGTAAGTACCAGTCACACAAGTAACAGATACCTCAAGCAAACACAATGCATAATTTCTCATCACTGCTTGGCATGAGAAGTATGACAATGGCATCACATTTAATTGACTTCATAGATGTTAGTGCTTAGGGCACAGGTATAAAACTGATTTGAATGAGGGCCAGATTCCATATTTAATTATGGCCTGTGGGCTCAGGCATTAATTCAGGACACCGTACCCCCTTCAGCTCCCATTCTCCTACAGAAGAGACCACAGCCTTCACAATAAATGATTACCTATTTGTTCAGCAACACCTTGTGATGTTCACCTAGAAAATTTTCATCAATTCTGCTAAACTTTTTCTCTCCTTTGCCCCATCCTTCTCTTTTTTTCCTCCCGTTCTCTTCCATCTTTGCATCTCTCCTTTCTCTTCCCTTCCTCTTTCCCTGTTCTAATCTTTTGACAACACTTCAGATACTAGAAATCTGTGCATTGAGGCAGACTCTTGCAATTTCATTCTTAAGTGTACATTGCACTGCTAAAAGCCAATTTCTCGCTCCTTTTATTTAAAACTTGGAAATAAAACAAATCCACACTTTGCTTTGCATAGTGCCTTTCCTATTTGTATTTTCTAATCTCTCTCAGGTGTTAACATCACAAACAAACACAGTTTAAAGCGTCATAACATGGGAACATATATCTTATTTCCTTGATTTCCATAACACTCAAATCCTATTTTAATACAAACATACCTTTCCTGGCATATTCTTATTTCTTCCGATGTTCTGAGTCTTGTATCAGGAAAGAATGCTGTTTAAATTGTGAGTAATCACAAACATTTCAGCCAAAACTCAAGATGTTTTGCTTCTCAAATGCCTTTACAGTGACTCATAGGAACTGTTACTTCATTGCTGTGCATTCCCATTATCTTTACATGATTAGTGGGAGATGTCTCCTATGCTGGATTATGAAAAACTGTCAAATCATCCAGTACATGAACAATTTGCATTGTGCAGGTCTTGATGCACAGTTTGCGACTCCCAAGAGTCTTCTGGTTTACCCTGGACTTGTGTCAGACCACAGGAACTAAGTAAATCTTAACCTGTGTAGTTCTTGCCTGAAGTGGATAGGAAGAAGCATTCCTTTTGCAAGATAACTGGTTTACACATAAGAAATCTTTTCACAATCATATCCCTAAAGTAATCTAAAATCTTGTGTCACATCCATGGCTGGAATATCTAGATTCTAAGCTGCTAGAAGAAAAAAAAAAAAAAGGTTAGGTGAGCTGTTGTGATCCTTACATAGCTCTACCACCCATCTGAAAGCAAAGTATTAAACTCCAGTAATAATTAATAGCTAGCAAATTACTTCAGGGATAGAGATTGTTGAATTAGGAAAATGGTGGGGGGCAGTCATAAGGATGTTTCTAGCTCGCACTAAGAAGTCTCAACATACTGTAATAATAGTTAGGCTCAGTTTCTTATTTAATTAGATTATAACACAAACAAGTAGCAGCACTTTAAGGCATGATATTTGCCTTTGTTCTACCATAATAAATACATTTGCCCCTGAAATCCAATGCCAGAAAATTGTTGCACTATAATTGTTTAATACAGATATTCTGGGAAGTAAGAACATTGTAAGTTTGAAAAGAAAAAAAATCATCAAAACATACAGTTCAATGGCTGTATTGTCTATCAGCATAAAAAAATTCCCAAGAAAGCTTTCCTCTGACTTTATATTTGGTTTATTTTCTGAAAATATGAAGCTATAAAGATTGTGTTAGTCACATTCTAGCTAATTTAATAAGTGATGGAGATATCTTAATAAAATAAATAGCTCTATTGTCTTTGAAAGTTACCATTTATAAAGTAGAGAAACCCAGCTTCAAAATGAAGAAGTCTAAACTTACATAACTGTTGGGATCAGAAGGGACCTGTACTTCCATCCTGCCTCCATGGGTAACAGATGCATCTCACCTGGCGAGTCCTCTGTAAGGCCTAGTAACTGGGACTTGCAAACAAGTTTGGGTTGCAATACATTCTCTTCAGGGTTCTGTGCTCCTCTATGTTTGTCTCTCTCTTCCCACTATGCTGTGCCAACGTTTAGTCCTTCTATCACTCCTAGGCCACGTCCTACAAGCTCCCTGCATACTGTATTTCTAACTATGTTTGATACATGCTGCTCTTCCTGCTGTGCACCATAAACAAGGAATCTGCTCATACTCAAAACAGTTTATTCTCCCAGTAGGAGCAAGACACAACAGAAAGATGATATTAAAAGTGTTAACATATGCCTTTCTTACTTGGAGATTGCTGTCTCCTGGCATAACCAAAGCAGCCTTAATTTTCCACGAGACCAGAGGAAATGTCTGTACAACTAGGACAGCTCCCACTAGAACTCCCTCCCATTGGGCAAGAAGGTCATCTTAACCATCTCCTTCAAGAGAGGGACCGGCTTCTTTCATAGTCATGACTGCTCAGGTTTTTCCCCTGCTCAACCAAAGAAGTGGGCTAAATTCAACAGGAGGTCAGCCTAGAAACTCAAGACCTCTCTTTCTTCCACAAGCATTTGCCATCTCAAGCATACCTTGCTCCTCCCATCCTGTCGCTCAAGAAACCACCTTTAAGTAGACTCACATATTCATATAGTAAACACCTGTTACCAAGGCCAACATGCAGTATTTCCTAATTATTACCTGCTAGCACCACACTTGTCCCAGAACCATTCCTGTTCCTTATGCCTACATTGCAAAGGGTCAACCCCCAAATTTTCTTCTTTTGTAAAAAAAAAAAAAAAAAAAAAAAAAAAAAAAAAAAAACACACCCAGAAAGTACAACAGCTCTAAGTTGTAGATGATGTATTTTAAATATGGACATCAAGCACAGGAAAGCCAAGAAAAACTAAGTCATTTTAATAGAATAAAACTTCGCTCCAGCTGCTGGTTTTGTCAAAGCCACCAAGGAAGCCATAAAACAAAGAGATGGTGATGCAATACCATGGGCGCTTTGCAACTATACTAGAGCACTGTGGCTTGATAACAGCATCATCCCCATCTCACTTCTTTTTCTCCCCAAAACTTCAGTATTCTTTGATACCCAACTTCTCCTTTCAGCCTGCTTATCACCTTCCTGAATTACGTGTGCATATTCTAGCACATAAAGGAAAAACTTAATTTGCCTTCTGTTTGCCCTTAAGCTATTTACAGGTCAATTTTAATGATGGACATGAGAACTAGGATTTTGCCAGAGGGTTTGAGTTCCCAAGTCCAACTGACTTGCAGGTCGTCCCTAACTCCTTTGAAATTTGCAGCATAGTTATTAGAAACACTATTTGAAATGGTAGCCTTTAAACAGAAGTAATCATACAAAAATCCTCAAAACTAAACCAAGTCTGTGTCAAGTGATTTATGCCATTCTCAAAAAATGGAAACCCAGTGAAATATGAATAATTGAATAGGACTCTGTTTCCTAAAGTATTGTGGAATATTTCCTTTGTTTGAGACTCCCCGGGGCCTGTGCTACTGAAAACACTGTCAGTTAAAGTACTTCCATTTCCATGAGCTGCCTCAGAAGCAACAGCATATTTATTGCTGTTGTCATATACCCTATTCTGAAAGTATCAGTTGCTGAGAACTCATCTCCTCAGTGCCACTCAGCCTGGGATATCTGAAGGACCATGAGATAATTCATCATAACAACAACCAAAAGGACCAACCAATAGCATTAGAACAAGAGGGAAAAAAACCCAAATATAAGTATTCTTTTATAAAGATTTCCTTATAAGGACCACATAAGAACCAGTCTGAGCAATTTTGCATTCTTCAAAAACGCAGAAGGCTTCAGCAGCTGCATTACTGCTGTAGCTGAGAGAGAAGGCTTGTTGCAGTCTAGGCTTTAGCACAGTGCACAGAGCTCCACGGCAGACAGGAGCACCACATTGCAAGCACCACACAAGGACTTTAAAAAACAGATTCAACCCTTCTCTGAAAATAAGTACTAAGAATATGAATTACTACTCTGGGATGCCTAATGGTACTGTGCTACAACACAGCGTTGCCTTCTCACCACACAGCACACGGCCATATAACCTTACCTGTAACAGGTCTGAAAGCTGCAGGACCCCAATTGTACCAAAGCTTGTATTTAAACTAACATTTATGCTACATAAATCTTCAATATGAAGTAGTACCAAAGGGAGAAACATGCATATAACTTCAGCTCTCCCCAACCAGCCATACCCTCTTGCTCAGGCACACAAAGAAATTCACACAGAACCTCATAAGCTCCCAGCTGCATCAAAAAGTAACCACATCCTCAGGCCTCTATGACCACGGCTGTTGTGCAGGTGCCATTTCTGCAGACATAGGCAATGGGGAGGGGGGAGTGGCGGGGAGCGGATTTCTTTAGCTGCATTGGTAGGAAGGATATGACTGTCAGGCAAGGCCTCTTTTTTTAAAAAAAAAAACCAGAAAATATTTATCTTCTTTTTACCACTCAGTTGTCTTTCCTTGATTAGAGAAGAAGGATTTCCACCATGAGATCTCTGAAAGTTAGACATTATTACACTGAGCATGATCCAGAAGTGTTATATAAGCACAAGCCAAGTACTGGCTGTTTTCCTTTATGGTAGCTGAAGATCTAGTCTCCAGGTTTTACATTTGTCACTAAAATAAAGAGTCACATATTACTGAGCAATTTCTACTGTAGTCCTGTTTCAAAGGTGAAGTTTTTATTAGAAATTAATTTTTGTTTTGAACTACAAACTATTTCTTGCTATGTCATTAGTGTTTCTTAAAGGTGAGAATTTCAAAGGAAAAAGTAATCCCAACTGTCTTTCAGGGGAGGCTTTTAGTTTATGCTGTCTCCTCTTTTTGATAACAGTTACAGTAACTAGAGAGTTGTTTTTTCTAGGTTTCATTTTGTTTGTTTGTTTTTAAAGATGGAAACTGTTACCAATATGTGGCAGAGACTTCTTTCAACAAAGCCCTCAATGAGTATTGGTACTTAAGGGGGAGAAGAAATTGTAACACTGAAGAATGTGAAGAATTGTTATTACCTTAGTTTAAGAAGCTAAACATCATTACTTAGCTATGCAAATGAACTATATAAAAAAAGATAGATATAGCAATAAATATATTTTTTGAAACATCATTCTATGTACCTTAGACACAGCCCTCTTGGACAGAGCATGAATTTAAATTATGGAATTATCACTTACTCCTGAGTACTCTCTAAATGCCTCCAGGAAAACAAAATGTATGTCTCTCCAGCAATATTGACATAGTTATTAAATATTACATGGAAGTAGGTGTAAACAATCTAGTATGACAGAGTGTCCTTTATATAAAAGATTGTGCACACATTACTACAGGAAAAAAACAAAGCCAATTGAAGGAGTATTCTGACATTGTCTGCTCTTCCCCGCCCCTTAATGAAAAATGTGACCTCATTGATCTTACAAAGTACTTAAGCATACACTTAAGTGAAGTGAATGGCTAACAATCTCCTAGGATTCGCTTGCTTTCAGACACATAGTAATGGAGTAGAGTGCTACTAGACCCAAGGAGGTTATAAAAGGCACTTTATATTCCCCTTGCCCCAACTGGCACACGGAGAAGCAGTGCTCCCAGGATGATGTACCAGATTACATTTTTGTTTTGCAAGGTACAGGTTAAGCAGAAACCCAAAGGTATCAGGAAATGCTCCTCAAAAAAGGCCAGCTGTTGCCAGTGGTTTTGTCTACAGTTCCTCATTCTGTATGAGGCAGCACTTGCCAGGTCCCCCTACCTTCAGAATCCAGTAGGTACTAGGTGTCAAAGAGCTGCCTCTCCCAGCACAGCACTGGGAGCCACACTGCTATTCAGATTGTTATGAAAAACCTGCAGCTTGCTGACCCCCTCCCTCCTGATTTAGACCATGAGAAGCCGATACATACGTACTATGAGCTGCATTTGCAGATTATTGTGGTCTGCAAGGCAGTAGGAGATCCTGCTATTTGACAAATTAATTATCACCCTTTCAGTGGCCCTCTTCCCTTCTCACATACAATGAGAACTTGCCTCTTGGTGCTTCTCCACCTCAGCAACAGGCAAGCTGAGTGGTCACACTGGGCGCTGCTCACCTCCTTTCGCCCTGAGAGAAGTCTGTAAACAATGGAAATAAAGAAGTTCCCCCTTCTGCACATCAAGTTTCATAACTTTCGCTCTGCTGATCCCTGCTTGGCCCTGAGATAAAAGTGTCATCTATATACACTATGTTGGCAAAATACCACAGGGAATTAGCCTGGGTTGGAATGAAGAGTACTGCACCAAGAGTTTCATGTCTCTAGCCAGGCAGCAGGATCTCTGCTGACACAGGTAAGCCTATCAAAATTGCTCAAATTATACAAAATAGTAAGCCCCTGAAGAAGAATTATTCAGATAAGTTACAAGAATGAGTTCAAATGCATTCTAGAATATTGCCATCTATTTGTAACAAACTTCTGAACAAAAAGGAAGTTTCATGAATATATTGTTCACCACGTTATCTCCCCATAGTTTTCCAATAATTTTGATAAAACATACACTTTCATCTATTTCATTTGCAAATCCTTTGGAAAGATCAACCTTTTCATTCAATGCAATAACCAGTAACAAACCCTGAGTAACCAAACAGTCTTTATGCTAAGAATTCAGTACCTATCCTAGCCTGCATATAACAATCTAGTTTTCATCACTGAGCACAACCAATTCCATCTCCAGAATGGCATCATTGGTAATAGACTTTTAATAGGCTGGGTGTCTCCAGTAAGTTATATCTTTGAAATAAATCTTGCTGACTCTAATGCTTATAGAAACCCTAGCTGGGTGTGCTGTGAGACATTTCTAACACACCCTCTCCAATCTTGTGGCAGAGAAGCCTTCCTGAGCAATATCAAATACAGTCAATCAGATTATTCCATTAAGAAGTCTGTGTCTAGCTGCAGTAAGGCAGCGTAGGTTTCCTCTGACTAAAACAGCAGAATTAGCCACAGGCTCCACCTGCGTTACCTGTACTCTTTAACATCTATGTGTGTCAAAACATGAGGCACTACAATTTTGCTGTTACAAGGAAATACATGGCTAATTTAAGCAAGCCTAAAACAATATTCATTTATCTATGAGCATAAGTGGGTCACAATTAAGGTCCAAACAAAGGTACTGGGTTTCACTGAATAAGCAACACCTGCTTGTACATCATGATGCTGTTGCCACCAAAAATCTCTTAAAATTATGTATCATCTTGTAAGGTATTGAGCCTTATTACAAAACCTAATCATGCAAAACCTAAGTTTTACAAACACTTGAAACACTTGAATCTGTTATCATTTACATACAAGCCAAGAGCCTAGGTACACATCCACTTTATTCATTTGTGATGAGTTACTTAAGGCAAATAAAGTCATTCATAAACACGTAAGTACCTATGCTTTCATACTTTTTCAGCTATAGCATACCCCATCTAGAATGAATACTTCAAGTCAATCAGGCTAGAATAAGCAACTGTCTTTCTCCAGCTGTAATACACATTCGATTAAGTTATTCAATACACATCAATTTTGAACAACAGAAACTAAGTTCTTACAGACAGCACTGTCCAAGTAAATCTGCTCCATTAATTAGATGACATTCATCCGGATAGCAATTCAACACTGTCTTCATGATTGTTCTAACCAACATTACACCATCATTCACAAATACAGCCTTAAAACAGTACCTCTTCTATAGCAATACCTCTGCAATACAGGTTTGTAATGCCATTGTTTTATTTAGTACCTAGAATGTCAGAGGTGTGTAATAAATTAATTCTTTCTCCTCATGGACAGTAAATATTAGGAGTGAAGAACCTTTGGTATAACTCATACATCTGCTCTATTTCACAGTGTTTATCAGCGTTTCATCTGTTCACCCATATGGGCTGTCTCATTTTTATAAGGAGTTACTCAATATTAGAGATTCATGCACTGGAACATTCCATTCACCCTTGCTTATGATGATTATAATTAGACGCGTTTACCAAATTGATGCTCATGAAACCCTGAACAAATAACCTGCTCAGCCCTTCAACAGCTTCATATTTTAATATACCTTGATTTATGTTTGGAGTGCTAAAACACTAATAATACCAAGGAGTAATTGGCTAACATTAAAAAACCCTATTAAACTAAAATATGTTAATGTAAATCTGCGCGAGCAAGGAATAGCCAGTTGTCACCTAGAACATTTTATTCTTTGTTCCTCTTCCACTTCCCTCTGTTTTTTCCTCTCTGGTTTGAAACTTCAGGCAATGAGTAGATTCACTGTGTGGAAAAATCCTGCCGTTATTGTTGGTATCTCTGGGAGTGATTTCCACCCCACCCACCCCCAACACAACCAGCTTAGTACTTTCATTAACCATACATGCTTTCAGTACCACAGGTTGACCTTTCTTGCCCAGTGGATGGCTTGGAAAAGTCTTTGCCTCAGAATAGCTACATAGCAATTGCTTGAGTAACAAGGCAGCACTGAAACACATTACTGCTACATCCCAATCTCATTCTGACACCTGGTGACTCTCCTTCTTGCTCAGTGTGAATAGAAAAACACATCAAACAACAGCTTGAGCCAAATTACACAGAAACTCTCAGAGTGGTCACAGGAATAACAGAGCACTAATATTCACACAGCATTGAAAATATTTTTCCATTAAACTTTAGCTGTGTGGTCTTAGAAGTAAGAGGCTGGAGGTCATTCTTGTAACACCCTGCCTGCCAACTCAAACACAGGCCTCTAAAGTGCTACCAGCTCTCATCTCAGTACTTAACTCTTACCTAGACCAGTCACCATGCCCAATGGACTATTTTTGTGACACCTTCTAGAGAAATTTAATCTCTAATGCTTTTTTTTTTTTTAAAAAAAAAAAAAAAGAAACAAACAGACCAAAAAAGAAATCTTACATTTCTGGCTTTCATAGTTCAGGGGAAACTTATCTTTTACTCCTTTAAAGCTACGTCAACTTTTTTTTAAGCTCCACTCTATTACAGAGCAAGGGAGAAGGGTGATCAGAACGAACACTGTGTTCAGTTAAATCAAGGACAGCAACGACTGGGGTCATAATTCCCTCTTTCAGTACCCAATCACACTTTTGTTAAAGTCAACAGAAATAAAACTAATCCCTTTAATACGAGTACTTTAATGATACTTTCATAAAACTACTCCTTAAGAAGAGATAATCCCTCAGTCTCCTATTGCTGGGCCTCATGAGCAGATAACACCCAGGAAACATTTCTCTAAGTTCTTCAGGGAATTGACAATCTCTTACGGACAACAAGACGTACCTCCTATTCCTTGAGCTGCTTAGAAGTCCAGTGCCTTAATTTACAGGGTGGATTCCTTCCATGACCACTGAGGAGAGGGAGAAGTGACCTCCTGGAAGTGCCCTTCTCCCAATACCAACTGTATTTTCTGTGATAAGCCTTACCAGGGCCAAAACACCAAATACAAATTTGTCTTTTAAAGGTGAAAATGTGCACATTCTTTTGCTTCTCCCTCTTTCCTCTAAAGGGCTGCCTTTATTCCATCACATTCTGAAAATAGTTACAACCCCGTTCTTATTATACACTACACAGGGAAGCAATTGCTTCCAAAAAGGAAATTCAGCAGAAAATGTTTTGTCCTGGTTTTGGCTGCGATAGAGTTAATTTTGGTTTTAGTAGCTGGCACAGTGCTGTGTTTTGGATTTGGTGTGAGAATAATGCTGGTAACATACTGATGTTTTTAGTTGTTGCTAAGTAGTGTTCATACCAAGTCAGGGACTTCTCAGTTTCTCAGGCCCTACCAGCAAGAAGGCTGGAGGGGCACAAGAAATCAGGAGGGGACACAGCCAGGACAGCTGACCTGAACCAGCCAAAGGGATATTCCACATCATATGACATCATGTTCAGTATCTAAAGCTGGGGGAAGAAAAAGGAAGGGGGAGAAGTGTCCAGACTGATGGCATTTGCCTTCCCAAGTAACCATTACACATGATGGAGCCCTGCTTTCCTGGGGATGGCTGAACACCTGCCTACCGATGGGAAGTGGTGAATGAATTCCTCATTTTGGTTTGCTTGCATGCCCGGCTTTTGCTGTACCTGTTAAGGTGTCTTTATCTCAACCCACGACTTCCCTCACTGTTACCCTCCAATTGCCTTCCTCATCCCACCGGCAGGGAGGGAGCGAGTAAGTGCCTGGGTGGGGGTTAGTTGCCAGCTAGGGTTATATCACACACATTTACGACTTCAGAAATGTTTAGTTGTGCCCATTGTCATTGTTTTAGTTAGAGCTTCAAAATGTGTAAAACAAATCAATACTATTATCATCTTGTCTTATTAAAAAAAAAGTTACAGCACCAGGGCTCAGCAGAGAATTGAAGGACTTCTTATCCTCCACCTGGCTTTATATACTAGGGATGCTTCCCCTCAAAAATGCAGAAAGAAATGGAATTTTTTCCCTATGGTAACACTATTGTTTTTTTAACTTATAGACAAAACCAAAATGAACTCATCATGGTAAACTGTAATTATATATTTTGAAAATATCTTAATAGTCAAGAAAGCTAGTCTCAGCACTTAACTTTTGTAAAAGAAAACTTTTCACAAAATTCTGCATCATATTAAATAAAATTAATTCAACCTCTTCACCAAAACCCTTCCATTAATTGAGCTGTGAGCAGTGTAACTGAAAGCATTTGTCATTAAGCACCAGAAAGTTGTTTCACATGTGCATCTTGAATCAGGTCTCAGGTAATTGAATCCTTGAGAGAGGCAGGAATGATCATGCTTTCTGACTTTGGTTCAATATATCAAAAGCAGTATTTCAAAACCAGATCTGTAATCAGGAGGCTTCCCAGACATCTTCAACTGTCAAAGTCTGCACATCATACATAGTCAAAATTCACCACTTCACAAGAATTCGCATTATTACCAGAGGGAATAGTAAAATCATATATAAGTTTGCAACTAACCTCTAAATAGTGCTGTTCCTAGAAGTTCTTTCTCAGGTCACATCCTAGATCCCCTGGGATTCTACTTGTTCTCCAAACTGTTGGCATGAACACACCGTTGACCCTTTAACTCTTTCTCAGCCGAACCAGCAATTGCAAATAGTTAGCCACAAAATCACATCTTGGAACTGAGAAAAGACAACAATAATTATGAAGCATTATTAAAATATTTATATTAAGCATATGTAAGTAGTGTGTTTACATGTTTATCATTTCCAAATCCTTTATAGCCATTATATTTTGTATTTGCTATAGTAAAGTACATTGAAAGAACAAAGATTACAGTTGCTAAATATGGACCTCACAACAATGATAATGAAGGCTATTAATGGGATTCATGCGTTTTCAGGTATAAACCAGAGGCCTACAACCTCTGGAGCTTACATCTGTATCAAAGAAAAAGATTACTCAAGTACAGAACAAGCCACTAAAATGTCATAACGTGGAATACCTTTTTTTTAAAAAACAGCATGTTAGTTGAAAGGAAATGTAACTAGTTTAATAGACCAATAAACTTCTCTTTAAGGACATTACTAAAAGCTTGACAAGTTTTCACCAAGTTGCAATTTAAAGGATAAAGACAAAGATACAGAAACAAGAGATTCATTTTCAAAGATTCATCTATAATGCCTACTATTGATTTTCATAAGCAGCTTGTTAACTGGCCAGTTTTTCTGATCACATATACTTTTTATTCTCACAGCAGGATCACAACAGGTACATAAATTTATATTTTTTTACCCAGGAGAAAACAAGATATATACACCCTCAACTGAACAGTCCTAATGCCACCTTGTCAGCAGTAGCCCAGTGCTACTTATCTGATGACAACTAACAGGCAATAGAAAAGTCCCACATTGTTAAAAATCAGAGATGACTCCTGGCTTAGTGAAATGGGCTTTTTGTTTCAATTACACAGTACCACTGAAAAACATGTGAACAGCAAGAAAAGGTGTTGCGTCTGAGGCATAGTAGACAGCTGATTATTGGATGGGAGATTGATAGTACCTGTTAAACATCTTGAGAAATTATCATTTTAATTAAAGCTATTAGAAACATAAACCCTTTCTTTGAATTCTAAGGGAAAAAGATTGTTTGGGGTTTATGGTTCTTTTCGGGGGCGGGGGTAGGGTGGTACTCTTCAGTGCTTAATATAGCCAGAAGTCTACCACCTTCTATATTAGTTAGCTTCTGGTTTGGGTAATGAACATATTGATGGGTTTTGTTGGCTTGACAGTGAATCATTGTGTTTTAAAGTTGTAAGAGAAACAGCTGGTAGCCACTTCACAGCAGAGAATTCATCTATGTGTTACCTACAGCATCACACCCCTCTAGCGAGCACAAGCTCCAAACAAACAGTACATCAAAGACGTTACAGAGACTGAAGGTAATTTGTGGTGCTTCACATTCTTAGTGAAGAGTCTCCAGCAATTATTTTTGTAGAAAAGAATAAAAGTTTCATAGTAATTGGGCAGTTAGGTTTAGGAAATTGATTATAGAAAAGAATACCGGAATCAACCAACTTCCAACCATGGGTTTTGTTTATTATATATGTCTCTGTGTTTACATATATTTTCACAAAAGAATCTAGGTATTCCTTGCGACTACATATATGCATGTGTGTGTGGGCACATGTGTGATAATGTATGTTTTCACCAGAATCACAGTTTACAGTATCTTGACAAACCTAAAAGCTTTTAAATTTTAATGCTTAATTTCATACTGACACTTTAGCTTCCTGTAAGAGGTTCTGAGCGTGACAGGAATTTCAGCAGTGTAGAATTGCCAAAAGGCTTTTACCTGCTTGAGAAAGAAATAACTGAGCTATTATTGTCTAATAAACAATATGCCTGTAACCCAGATAGTTCCTCTGAATTAAATGAATGTCCCAGAGGAATCTGATTCAGCATCATTTTTAGACGACATTTGCAATTCTTCTCATCAATGAAGTAAATTATTTTTTTTTTCTTTTTAAGCAAGAGATATTTAATTGAATGTAATTAAATCACTCTACAGTCAAGAGAGGTTTTAATAGCAAAGAGCTCCTTGATGAAATCAGAATAGTATGAAGCCAAAAGCATCCAAGAAAAGCAGTAGACGACGGCCTCAGCTTTTAGGTACTCACATTTCCACCTCAGCAGGATTTTTTTATTTTTTTTAATTGTCTGTCTATTCAGGTGAGACTGATATATATTAATTCCTCTGATTAACATTATTACATATAATTATGAACTCACTAAGAACACCACAACTGCTACCACTTTTATTCTGACTTCAGCTACAAGAGTCTTGCTAACTTGTACTTTGCTACTCTGTAATTGTCACCAAAAGACTCGTATAATTCTCATTACACTAACTTGATAGCAATCATTTAACACACACAAATTGGTCGCCAGTTTTTTAAAGGAGAGATCTAAAACCTTAGTGCTGCTATAGGCTCATACATGTTAACACATGCAGGAGAAGTCTTCAAAGCAGCTGCAATCAGATCTTTGGTACTGCAAATGTGGACTCCGTATTGTATTTTTACTTAGACGTAGAAAACTCCAGGAATTCAGGTACTTGAATCTACTTGAAATAGGTTCACTTCAGAATCACCCCTTACCTTCTAACCCTATGTCTGATCAAAAAAAAGTTTCCCTTTGCCCTCTTCCTAAAAAATACCAGGTTACGTTGTGATGCTATTCCATGGTAACTGCTGCTCTGGTTGCCTTTCTGATCAGTGTCAGACTGAGGGCTTGCTACCACATCAGACTGATAGCCAAATTTTGCACATTCAACATTTTTTTTTTTTAAACCAAGAACCATTACCATATCTTAAAAGAAGATTGTGATCTGACCTAGAATGCAATTTGTTGCTTTTTGCTCAGTGCCACTGCCTCTCACTCAGGATTGTGTTACACACCGAAAAAAGCCTCCTACTCTCTTCCCAGAAATCTGATGTCACCAACAGAAAACTCCCAATTGTTGCTTCAGTGAATCTATAGATTCTATACACCAAACCAGAAAGCTTTTAGTTCATTGCTCAGAGTAGAGTCATGAGACTAACTCCAAATATGTTTTAAATTACATTTTTAATGCAGCTCACCACATTAGGACATTATACTATAACAACAGAAATGAGCGATATTGAATGAAGTACAGGTATCTGGCATCTCCACTCAGTGCCTGATTTGATGTTGTACGAGATAAGATTTATATCTGACAGAATCAGTGATAGAAAAATCTGAGCATTTCTAGAGAAATAAAGATAAACTCCGATAGCAATAATTTAAAGGTAAACCTGATTTCCAGAGCAACATGGCATTTAAGCTGTTCAGTATCACTGCGCCTTGGAAGATGACAATGGCTTTTTAATCTGCTTTCATACTTCTAACCTGCTAACTGCACATTTGGAATATATGCATTTAGTCCATTCCAGATGCCCAGGGCAGGCTGTAAAGTCCATATTAAGTGTTCCTACTGAATTCTTATCTGTAGGAGTCCATCACAACAGTTATAGGAACAAGACTGCCAGACTACACAATACAAGTTAGTCACCTTTGAAATATCTTGAGGTCAGATCAAGAAATAACCAAGATCAGCATCAACAGTCCCCAGCTTGGTAAATTCACAGATTTCAGAAGCCTTCATAAGTACAGATTTCTTTTGGTCAAGCCTACCTGTAACTTGAAATTCTTTTTAGGAAAAGAAGCTTTCCTGTTCTGATTTTGCTTTACCTTATTTTCCTTGTATTGCTTAGGTACCAAAAGAGAACCTGTAGATATGAGGAAAAGCAATGCAAGCTTGGAGAAAACTTCCTGGTATGAGAACATTTACTGCCAGTAAATACCAGTTTAGTGAGCTTTGAATAAAGAACTATATGCAATACCCAGGAAGTTTGGCTTTATATGACAAATTGCACCATAGCAGCATATTTTCAACTAAATCACAACATGGTCTTTCACCATGTATCAATAAAACTTGAGAGAATGATAACATTTGGGATTCTGTTCAGATCTCCCATCCTGACTCTGTTTGGAGGTACAGCATAACAACTTTGAAACTACTCACTCATTCTCAGCTTAAGGCTGTTTTCCTACAATGCTGTTTTTATGGTGGCACTAAAGTCTCCATGTACTAGCAGCTTCCACTAGTGTTGAAGTTTTATTATCAAGTGAAAAAATGCTGATACACAAAATTACTGTAGGTTTAGCACCTGGCAAATTGGCACTGCTGTATCTGAAGCAGTTCTGAGTCTATAGACTGGGGAAATTGAGAGAAGTAATATGACAGGTTTGATTGATTTAAGCACTAGGCTGATTTCAGCAGTGATAAACTAATCATAGTTTCCCTCTTAGCTACCCAAGAATGGGTTTGTTTTCTAAAATGAATTTCAGACTTTCAGTACTATGACTTGGCTGCTAGTATGGGACAACAGCAGAGCAAATTTACTCTTTGTTTCTTTTCAATGGACACGAATTTTTTCTTATGGGTCCTTTCCTAAACCTAACATTAAGAAATCATTCACATAAGTATTGAATTTTGTTTACATGGTCTTTCACTTATATAAGTATTAGTTGTTGTAACGGTTTCATAATCAGATACTCCAAAAAGTATTTTTGTTAATACTCCCTGAAAAAGGCTTTGGCATTAAAAAGGGAAAGTGAAAAAACTACACTTTCATTAACAGAATAATTATTGCTGCCACCAGCATTTTGGGGAACTGTTATTACAAGAATCAAGAAAGAGATATTTCAACAAACTATATATAACCAGTTACTTTTAGACACTTAAGGATTACATACAAATACTCCATTAAATGCAGTTACAGGAACATGTAGAAAACTCTGTAAGTTTTCAGAAGTGTCCTTGTAGTCCAAGAATTCAAAATATTTGTTATTTCTAAACTTAAGAGAATTCCAATAGCTTTGCTTCATGAAGGACAGACATACTCTTACATCAGAGTAAAATCCAAGGAAATAAGAAGCCCCAAATAAATAACATAATCCCAAAATGAAGTCACATCAAGCTGATTAACAGCAGCATAATAAAGCATTGAAATATTTTTTAAGAAAGCTGGATTTTCTTTAAAGAAGGTTAGAAGCACCATAGACAAAGATCCAGGAATGATCCCTAGATAAAGGACCCTAAGAAAGTGGAAAACGCTTTAGGAACTTGCAGCCACAGGTACACAACTATTTTAGCAGAAAAGAGCTCAAAGTTAACAACTCAGTGGCTGACCATAAGACCAGTATACCCTCCCTTGCTGAGGGCAGCTGGTTTACAGCTGTAGATAGCATTTTCCTGGAGTACAGTTCAGTCTACGAAGCAGAAGAAAGTTGGCTCAGCTAGGTATTGCAGGGAATTTTTAGATTCCTGCTCAACCCTGTCCCCCTACTCCCACCCAAATATTCCTAGATAATTCTTTAGTAAATTATTTGGCATGGGACCTTTGGAGCAGAGACTCACAAGGAGTCTTAGGAAGATAAGAAAGCAGGACCCTTGGCTGGGTTTGTCTTATTGTTTGGGTTTTTTTAACAAAAGGGTTTCAAGGAGCTGGATGTTTATTACTTACATTAAAACCCTTGGGAGAAGGTACTCGAGTAGTTCATTCATAGAATTAAGCAGAATTAAAACAAACAAAAAAATCAGAGCAGAGTGCAGAAAGAGCTCACAAACATTTATCCAAGTCTGCTCTAGCCACGTTAGACAGACGGCTCCTGGAATTTTGTTAATCTGTCTGGAGCAGTATGCATAATGAGGTAGGTGTTACTGACACCTTTTTACACCAGAACCATATGCAGGGCCAGTGCAGACCTGATTAGAGGGGGACAGTACTAGAGCAGCTAGGACACCTTGCCCACAGGCAGAGTACTTAGTTCCCTAAAAATCACAGTATTTTCCTGGCCACGTAAAAATATTATACCTACTTTAATGATCAGAAATAGAAGCAATGCCATGTGGAAAGTCTACAGTAAGGCAAAAACAAGAGGCATATCAAGGAACCGTGCACATCTCTGCCAAGCAATAAGGCAGCACTATAATCAAAGCAGCATCTTTCCTTAGCCTCAGGCTTCAGCTCCACAGCGTTGGAACTATTACTGTAACCTGCACCATAAGGATTTACACAGACAGACCCCAGTGCCGTGCTCTTGCCATAACAAAGGCACTAAAACTTCCTCCTGCTCTCCACTGACTTGGGCATTTATCCCTGACAAAAAAGACATAGATCAAATCCTGTAAAACCCATAAGACTAGAGATACCAGGCACCATACCCATATAATTCTTTACAAGTGGCAGAGCTGCCAAATTATTATCCTACCTAGCATTGTTCCAGTACTGCACTGAGCTTAGCACAAGGCTGAGATGCATCTGCATTCCAGCATTTTTTAATTCCTGGTTTTTAAATCAAAACTGTACAGAAGTCTTTTTCTAGCTTTATTAAATAAAATGTACATGCAGGGGAAATAAAAGTACAGATGCATCATTTGAATACACAAATACAGTTTCCACAGAGGACTGTGAATCAGGTTTCTTCTGCTCTTATAATTTACAATTACTTATCACATTAGCTCCTAATTGTCTTTTCAGAGTGCACTCAATTACAAAATTAGAATCCTTATCTTCCTGTAACAGCCACCTTCTAGACAGTTCCCCATAAAATGTGCAAATTGACTAGAAGAATGTTTTCCCTTATACTGTTTCTGTTCATCAAAAGGTTGTCCTAAATCAAAGCTTAAGCATGCTTTTGTTTTTCTGGTGAAGAAAGCAAACCAGCTACTTTCTGGAACTGGCTTATTAGCCATTTGCTTATGTAGAGACCAGGTGGTATCATGGATTAATTCTTTTCCCTATTTCACAAAATTATAATGCATAGTTTCATTTTATTTTTTTAAGACAGTAAGGCATTCTTATATAGCATCCTTTTTAACAGACAACAATCATTTGCTCTGAATGAGGCAGGAAGAAAAACACACATTTTATTCTATTCTTTCCTTCTCTCTTGTTATAAGCAGGTGCAATGTCTCCATGCTTTGTTCAGCCTCATTGTTTTGTGGATGTGGCCATCCACTCTGAACAGGCTGAAACAATTAGCAAAATTAGTTCCTTCTTTGACTGAAGCATTAATACATACTCCTACAGCTCAAATACCATTAATTCACGCTGAACAGGAGGGTAAGACAAAAACACACCAAAAAAAACCTTCCAAACTTTTTATGAGGCTAAGCCTTCCCCCAGCTAATCAAATAGAGTGAAACACAAAGCCCGTGGCAAAGCCCAGGCTGCCAAGGCCCAGGGCTGAATGCTTTTCAGTTGTAAACGTGTCTCAAATACACTATATATATATTGTGATCCAGAAAATAAAATCTGAGCACCTTTCAAATCTGCCAGGATCAAATCTATGTTTCATCCAAAGCAGGAAAGCTTTGACATCCTACAAATTCAAGTGGTAATAGCCTGTGAAAAAGGACAGTTAAATATTAATGACTGTACAAATAACAAGCCTCATCCATTTGCAGTGCCATTTATTTCCCTTCTCTATGCACTCCAGAGTTTATTTGCATTCTCTTCTTAGAAGAGACCTAAATAAGGCTTGCCATACCAATTCATAAAACAGTTCGAATACAACCAAGTTTTCAATGTCACTACAGTGACATACATGTGAATACTCAGACGCGAGGAGCTGAATGCTAACACTGTATCACGAGCCCATAAGAGCAGTCTGAACAAATCCGCAGATTAGCACATCACTGCTAGTTTTCCTGTTGTAGCAGCCCCTGTTCCTCGCCCAGACACTGCTTCTCTCCTGGACACAGCCCTCAAAGGAGAGGTTCTTACTGTCCTCCGAGACAGGAGCAAGTCTGAATAACGTCCATGCACTAGCTGGATTAACAGTGTTTAATTGTGGAACTGAGGCTCCAACCATCTCCGCTCAAAGATACTTGTGGCCTCATGCCAGTCCACAGTGGAAAAGACTGTTTCTATCGAGGCTAAGTAAACTTGGCTGTATGCAAACAAGCAGAAACAGCTACTGACAGGAGCCTGCACTGGAAGTTCCCAAGCTGACACCACAGTGCAAAAACTGTATTGTGTCTAGATTTAAGGTTTAATCTCTGAGTAATACCAATTTATCAACATCTATTTTTGGTGGTAATCTCTAAAGCTTCTGATAGACAAACTGTAATTTAGGAAATATTAGAATGAAGACAGCCAGGTTATTTATGAGCCAGTTCACAGTCACTAGGAGTCTCTTACAGGACTTCATGAACAGCGGTCTTAATGGTGAAGAACTGGTGAAAAGGGATTTTTAGGATGGTACACATGAATAAGTACATAATTCTGTCAGTCTGGCATTGTGTGTTGCGAGAAAGGCATGAAAAAGATTAACAGAGCAGACACCAGAACTGCAAGCCTGGAAGTACATTGGAAAGCAGGAAATATTCCATAGTTTCAAGAGTGTCAAAATTCCAGTAGCTTTCAGATGCTAACAGAACTCCCCAGGAAAGCCCAGAGTTGTGTACTGGTAACACTTCATAACAGAGACATTTAATTCACTTTCCAGCCTTTCCTTTCCATGACGTTTTTGTAATTTTCATAATTTCAAGGTAGCTGCATAATTTTGCATACATTTAAGCAAGCGGTTAATCATTATTAATTCCACTGGTATTCTTTGTGCTAACAGTAACCATTATTAACCTATTTGACAATATTGTGGATTCCTTTGGCATTAATGTGATTGTAATATGCAAATCCATAGGAATTCAATTGTAAATTACCATTATTCAATGTACTTAGCTTCAATGCATAATTCTGCAATTTGTGCAGAAGGAAATTACATGCTGACTCATGAGACATAACTTTTCAGGGCTTCATAAGACCAAATGTGAACAGTTTGTACCTATAATTACATTGAAATGTAAGTGAAATGTACAACGCAGCTACAACACATTAAAGGAAATATACTACTTATATCCTTAGCTATGTTGCTTAAAGGAAAATGTTTCATATTAAACTAGCTATTAGCATTAACTACTCGCGTAACATACATTTACTTAAAAGCTAGCAGTATGTCAGTAGTAGTAAAGGCCTTAATCTAAAGTACATTAAAGAGGAAGTTTTGACAATTTGAGTTTTACACATACTACTTTTTAATCTAAAATAAAAACGCTTAAAGGCCAGCTGCAAATTCAGCAGCTGACTTCAGGCTGTCAGGATGATACCCTGGCAAAGCCCTGACCTTTTCACAAACAGCACATCTTTCTTAAAGTGCAAGGAACTTCACAGGAGTTGGGCCAGGTCCTAGAGGGAGAACAATTAAAACTCACTCTCAGCCCAAAGTGGAGTGAGAACTTGGGTCTCAGGTCTATGCCCTGCTCACCTAAGAATTGATTCAATTATTTCTATGGGCTTTGTATGAAGCTACTGGAAGAAATCAGACAATACACAGCATCAAAATGTCAATCATGTCCAACCAAGATTTCATCCTCTGCTCTCAGAAGCATCATTGAGTTCAAACAGAGCTCTAAGAAATGATCAGAATTTTATCTGCACACTTTAAAGGGACCGACCTTTTAGAGTTATTCACCTGAGTAATTTCATTGATGTTCAAATTTAATATAATTGCTCACATATACATTAGAGGGTTACAGGTTAGTAGTCAGTAAAAACCTTTATACCAATGAAGTTCAGATAAGAAATCAAGAAAAGAAAAAAATTTTCTCCAGACTGTAGCAGCATAAAATTGGGCTGAAAATTTCATGAGACGAGGCTTTTATGATCTGCTCACTTCAGCCAGAATTATTGCGAGAACAATTTGTGATTATGAAGACCAGAGCTGTGAACTGAATATTCTGCTCTTTTGGGCACTAGGGTCATTTGAAATTCTAGAAGTAGAGGAAGTTTGAAGGAAGGGATTCTTGAATTTATAGCCTGAGGATTTTTAGGGCCAACTCATAAACCTATTTCAGATGGAAGTTAAATTTGTGTCTGTCAATAACCAGTTTCAGAAGGTGAAGCTAGGTTTCTAAGTCAAATACTTTCATCTTTGAACCAATAAGGACTGAAGCCTGGTCAGGTTCTTAACAGAAAAACACCATGTCTCCTTAGCTAGTAATGTCCCTTTAGTAATTTCTTCCTCTTCCCAGCATTCATTCAGTTTCTCATGGTGTTTTTTCAAGCTCTCAGCAGTAATGTTACTGACTGAGTAAGATGGGGCATAGAACAAGTGGTGCACCTTCTCTGAGAACACAGGCAACAGACCCTTGCTGTGAAGGTGGCTTTAGCACCTTCCCTTGTTAGGGGAACAGTGTGTGCTAGCCTCACCAGAAATAAGCTAAATATTTCTGACCCCATGATATGAGAAAGGACAACACATGAAGGTCACTGAAATCTTTTAGAAAGAAATCTATAAATTTCTATGAGCACTGGACTATATTCATAATATTTGAGGGCCCAAACAGTAGCAGGTGAAAACCAAATAAGTGATTGACACATCCTTCTATACATCTGCAGGCACTTTACCAACTAATAAAACTACCCCTTTTCTCCTTCATTTGAACCATCTTCTGTTCTTTTTCTGAAGAAAAGTGAGAATTCAGGAACAAATCCTCCTGATAATAACACAAGGATTGAAGAAAATCTTTACTGAATATGAAGAGGTACAATATAACAGCAACTCATACCAAAAGGAATCAGATATGGAGTAAATCATTCTTTTCCTTAAAAAAAAAAGTCACTTTTGACATGTTTTCCATGCAGAAAAATAGACCAAATTCACTTAAAATTGCTGAAATACTGGACTTTTCTCACTCAAAACATCTTTTCACTCTGATGTGTTTGTGTAAAAATAAAAAATCATTTTTAAAAGGAACAAAGACAACAAAAAACCCACAATTTTTGAATACTTTAAAAAACCTCTCTATCTAGCACAACCAGAAAGCTTTCCCCTGCACTCCAGCTAATTCAGTTTGTGATTTTTGTTTCTTGTGGTCTCAAGCTCTCAGTGGAAGAAAACACTCAACTTACAGTACCCTACCACTGCACTAGATCTGAAACCTCCATAACAAGGGTCTGAAAAGTTTGGGGAGAGAAGTTCCTCAAACCACTGTTGAGGTCTACAAGTGTTGACAGTCATTGCTATAACATGACAACCTCCAACAAAGGTTGGGGAAATCCAAGAATGAGAGGCACAGCCCAGCATCACTGCGTACCACGCTGAGGCCATTCCTGCAGTGTTGGAGTAATATCACGACTCTCGCCCCCTCCATCCTCCTGCTGGCATTGTGTGCACACAGATCAATACCTGCATCCTCCAGGTGATTGAAATCCATGTTCTACCCTCCTGTCTCTGCATCCAATCCAATGATTAAACAATCCAGACAGCAGGGGCTAAGTGATCCCACTACACAAATATGATAAAATTATATTCAGTACATTCCTAAATTAATCCAGTGTTTCAGGGTAGCATTACTTGTACTGCAGCAGATATTCAGTGCTGCTCACATCTATCAATACAATTGTAGTGAATGTTAAAAAGTACTTTGCCTTTTCTGCAGCAATATTCTGCTTTGCTCTGCTCTTTTAATGACTGCAGGGACCTCAGGTGTTCTTCAACCTTTATAGTCAACAAAGCTCCAAGTCCGTAATTGGCTCAAAACCATTCTTTTCTGCCTGCAGCTACAGTTGTCCAAGTGAGATTTTTGTCATTTTGGACTTGAGGTTGGTTTTTTTTAATTATTGATGGCAAAGACAGTCATACAATATTTAGTAGATTTCGCTACCTCCAGACTGTGTAAAGTTTTAATCCTTCCTCCTCCATTTGTAGTACACAGACATACACACACAAGAAAACTGAGCAGCTTAATATTTCTTTAGCTTCAAACTGTGTCTGTTAGTTGGTATTGCTGCAGTCTTACAGTGAGAGGATAGAGCTGTACAACACAGCTTCTTTAGGAAAAAAACGTGCTGAAGTGTGCTACCTACAGAGCAAAACATTTGACATGTCTAAGAAATAGAAGGATAAGAAATTGCCCAGAGAGAGCGGGGAGGATGATGCACAGGCTTCTGTATTTCTGGTGATCACCTTTTGATGTCACACTGCTTTAGCTGAAGAACTGCAGGACTGAGAGTACCATTACCCACAGTGAAATGGAAAAGGGAAAGTGTTAACGAACAGCCCAGCGAGTTCTCTGCAAGCACGTTAGAAAACTGGAAACAGAGTAAGACTGAATTGTAGATTATTCAATGCACACACATTTTGCCTGAGTGAATAATCTTGTGAGAGAACTAACAGCTCTTTCGGTTTTCACTTCAATAGCCTCGTTGGGAGGCTTTTAACATCGACCGAATCCCCCCTCCAAAAAACAGTGCAAAAATGGAGCAGTGACAGCTGTTTGAGCCTGTTCCTACTGACGTTAATGGTGAGCCCTGCATCGCATGCTCATGTCAACAGTTTTACAAAAAGGATCAGCCAGTGTTAAATACTGATCACTGTGTAAACCTGAAAACACTAACTTCCATAAGAAATGGACAGTAGTGTTTATTTTTCCTACCCCATTAGATTGCCCTTTCAACTTTCAGAATTTGGATTCACTGTTTATCTTTCTAGATTGGCAAAAGCCTTCCTTTCCAGTTGTCTGGGAGAAATACATGTCACACATTATCCTTAGCTTTTTTATTAATCTTTATCCAGTCTTATTGTAAGTACTCTTGAAAAAAAAATAAAAATAATCCAGCACTCTGAGGTTGATAGATTTTACAGAGTGATCTTGCAGGGCGTGGCAGCACAGACTGTAGCTATCAGGCCCACTAATCATACAGTTCAGCCCAGGACCACTATACCCAAAATCTCCCTCCACTGTTAGGCTCGTACAGCTTTTAAAAGGGCTGGATTTGATCATCTGAAATGGGCCAGCAAGCTATTGTCAGAGATGAGAACCCTTCCCTGCTACTGCAAATCCACAAACTCCCTTTCTACAGCAGTTATGGTGGCCACAGACCTATGTCCTCTCAAATGTCTTCTGAAGGAGACTACTGGAAGTGTTTGAGCCTTAAAAGGCAAAGGAAATTAACATGTGAAAAATCACCAAGGGCCTGCTCCTAGAACAGAGGACCTGGTTTTGAACAAGAGGGAGACAGAAATAATCATTTGCACCAGATTCATAACAAAGGTACATTCAAGTGTGACTCACCTCTGGCAATGCCTATCTAACTAGAGTAAAGGAATCAGAAGAGCTGAATATGATGACCCAAAAACAAAGTGTGGAAAAAAGTTAAAGGAGAAATCAAATTAATCCTTTTAACAGCTCTGCCAGGCTGAATTTGGCTATGATTGTATACTTTTGCAAATAAAAGACAAGGTACAGGAAAACTCAAGAAAGACAGTTAATATAAGTCATCCATTCACATTAAATTGCTTTAGTCGTTCTTTGCTTCATTGAAACCAGTTGGACTTACGTCCTTGCTGAAGTAAGCAGAGTCCATCTGAACTCAGACTGCTTTCCTTGTGGTTCAAACATGCATAATACATGTGCCTCTGACAGCTTCCTCCAGTCACAGAACTGTGTGTCCTCATTTATTAGGACACAGAGGTTTGAGCTGGGACTGGGAGTCAAAAGCCACAGGGTCTACAGCTAATTACCCTGTTAAAACAGGCCCAAGAGCCCAAAGGAAGATTAACTTCTCTGCTTGAAATGAAGATCTGCTTGTAATTATCTTCAGTTGTTTCCTACTTCACTTGTTCATCTCCCAGTATATTTTCAATTACATCCAAGAACTACAGTAAAATGGCATTTTATTGCTAAGACAAGTAGTCTAAAATTAAGAATTGCCAGAATTAGAACTGCCCGTGCAACTTGAATTTGGCCCCACTGTATATATGCATGGTTTAAGTTACACAATATTTTATTCACAGGACCCTTGATTAATTTGCATTCTGAACATACTGCTGGGAACTTCAGGGCTATTAAAAAAATATCTTAGTTTTTAAATACCAGCTTATCCACAGTTCTGAAAAATAAAAAAAATATTTCAAGACAGTATTTAACCTCATAATTTCTATAGATTTGGGGAGTAAAGTGCAATAGTTGTGACTGACACAAGGTGGTCACCCATCAAAGTGAGAGAGTGGTTAGAACAGATAATTCATACTGTTCTGCCACATATCTAGACTACACAGCATCGCTTGATGAAGAATCATCATGTGACAACTTACGGACTGAACTCTCTTCTTCATCCCACAGGATAGGAAAAGGTTCCCCTGGAGTCATCCACACACCAAGTTAGAAAACACCATTTCCTAATGCTATTACTAGAATTGCTTCGTCTCAGTATCAGTGGTTAAGCATGCCACACTCGCATACACCTTATTTCTAGACAGCTTAGCAGAAAACCTGCAAGTTCCTCAAAGACTACTGCTCAAGAACCAGAGCCTGGAGTGATTTTGCAGACCACATCAAAGAGGTATGGAAGTGGGTCAGTCTATGATATTATGCCAAAAAGCCCTTTAAGCAACTAGAGTAACACTTCTGGTGCGCAAACACTACACTGTGGTTTCTAACAATGCATCCATGTCATCTACTGCAGACATAAGTGAGTTCCCTCAGCATAAGTGTGCTCAGCTGTGCCCTAAGCTGTACTCAGCTGCACATCTTCAGGGGCATTAGCTCTGGCCAGTCAGCACACTAAACACATTCCTGTGATCTCTCAGCAAATGAGAGAACAGTCAGAGCTAGCCACCTGGGATGGACTAAGAAGACATACTCTAAACTTCACACTAGGCCAGCTAGCTTTTGACCACACCACCAAGAAGGTGGCAATTTAAGACTGAAATCCTCACTACCTCAAAACCAATACGCAAGAACGCTTTAGATCCTCTTTGGCAGTTATTCTGGTGGATTTCTAAATACAGGAAGTGAAAGATGATACTGGTTTGCCTGTGTTCAGAGCAGATGGAGGAAAAAGCTATGGAATTCAATTTACACTGTAACCCAAAAAGCTGATTTATCAGCACAGGCTTTTAATGAATACCTATAGGTAACAATGTTTGGGTATTTTATTACTCATACCAGTTACATAAGAAGGCCTGACATTCTGGATGTACGGAGGATGCACAAATTGGCAAGTTAAACTCTTTACTACTTCCCCACCCTGCTTAAGGAGAAAAGTGCCAGGTTTTGTCTCAGAGTGCAGCAGGCATTTTAGCATTATGTTATCCACAGACAAGTGACAACACACTATATTATACACAGTCCTCAGGAGCTGCAGGTCACACTCATTCTGACATCAACCTGGAAAAAAACATTATTTTCTAAGTTCAGTTCTATAACAAAACAGAGCTGTGCTACAGCACTGGCTCTCCAGCAAGGCAGGGTGGAAAAGTAATGCCGCTCATTCTTCTGGGGTAAGAAGGGCAGAAGCAGAAATATGACTCAGAAAATCCCATCTGGCTTTCACTCCTCCCCCACTGTCCTCTTCCCTCCAATGCAAACATGGATGATAAGAACACTATGACAAACAGTGATGGGAGGAGGGCTTGCCGCAGACAGCAGTACACCGTGTGGGACAAGAGCTGACTAGCTGGGTAGGCTGCTACCTTGCTGTTACCTCCTCCTTTCTCATCCCTTTCTCTCACCACGAGACACAAATTCAAGCTTTGGTTGGAGCTGGCTTCAGAAGAGAAGTTTGGCTCCTTTTAGGGGATTACAAAAACAATGGAGAGCAAGGAGTGTGTGAGGGAAGGGTTGCAGTTGTACCCAAATCAGTGACCTTACTGGGGCAAAAGGTCAGCAAAGCACTGAGGATGTATGGGGACCTCCCATTAGAGTGAAAGGGCTTTGAGGTTAATGCATACCTTTACTGAATCTGACATGCGGAATTAAACTCTATAACTCAGGATAAGTTATAAAGCAGGTATGTTTATTGTGGTGCAAGGGGGATCGCTCCTCCTAACTTGCACACCTAGTTGTACTCACAATACATATTTATACAGTGAAGTTGGCT
>JAVJGI010000050.1:31875049-31944275 GCA_035590275.1 Ibycter americanus
CCTGCGGGGGAGGGCCCGCGCCGGGGGAAGCCCCCCAAGAAGCCCAAGAAGAAGAAGGACCCCAACGAGCCCCAGAAGCCCGTCTCTGCCTACGCCCTCTTCTTCCGCGACACCCAGGCGGCCATCAAGGGCCAGAACCCCAACGCCACCTTCGGGGAGGTCTCCAAAATCGTCGCCTCCATGTGGGACAGCCTGGGCGAGGAGCAGAAACAGGTCAGCGGGGCAGGGGGACCCCGAAATGGGGGGGGGGGGGGATACCTCAGATGCAATTACACTTTTATGATTCAGCTCTTCCTTTTTCCGCTTATTTTGGGGGCTGTTTTTGCGGCCGCCCGCCCACCCCTCGTGCCCAGCCAGGGTCGGCGGAGCTGCGCGCCCTGCTGCTCGCACCTTCCAGTCGGCGGGGTAACCCAGCAGGTGGGTTTGGGAGAGGGGGAGACTCCAGCCTGCGTAGGAGCTCTCCACAGCTGTAAGTCGAACATATCTTTTGGGGGGGGGGGGAACAACCCTGCACTTATTTTCATTGGTAGCAGGTTTTACTTCATTTTCAAAAATTTATTGGACTTAAGTGTTGCTGTTGCCTGTTATGTGACTTAGTGTAATTCTGCTTAATGCATCTGCCAAAATGAGAAGAATGCTGAACTTGTCATAAGCATATCTAGATTTATCTCGGGTCGTGCTCTCTTCAACACAGACTTGGGAGCTTCCATCCACCCTGCAATAGGACTTCAAATCCTAAATGCATACAGTTTCTTTGTGGTTGTCAGGTCTCAGTGTAGGCTTCATAGTGATTACACTCCTGCCTGATGGCTGCAGTAGCTTCCACATTAAATATATCCTCCGTTATCACCTTATTGTAGCAAGGAGACACACATGCCAGCAACTCTGGACTATCAAAGAGAAGAGTAACATTCCTCAGAAGTTTGAAACATTGCATTTCCAGCTGTTCAGCGTGTTTTGATTCAAAGAGTGAAAAATCACTTTCAGGTGTCAGATTTCTGTCTGTTCATTGAGATGTTACTGGATCTGTAATTTGCTTTGTGCATGAAGTAACATGCATTGATGTCAGCTTGTGAGAGGACAGGTCTGCAGGCAGGTGTGTACTTCAGAGATGTCAAATTCTGTAAGACTCAGCTGTGTGCATCACAGCAGGAATGAATAAAAGGATTACATATGCCCACCAAATCCCTTTTAGATGCAAGATCTCTACAAGTAAAAATTTAGAAATTTTCTCTAGAATTTATGGAAAATACCACTGTGGAAGAGATACGGAAACTTCACCCTCCTGTGCTGACGAAATGTGGGCCAAGGGTGTGATGTGAACCAGCACCAGTTTCACCACTGCTCTTGTACTCTTTCTAGAAAGGCTGGGGCTTGTAAATCTGCAAGGAAAATTATTTGTTGAGTTCTTGCTAGTGTCCTGTGTTTTCCCTCCAACACTGCACCAGGTACAGTATCACCATATCTTTCTTGTCTATTCATATTTTCATGCCATAAGATGCTACTCAGATACCTTTTGTCCTTTTGGAAGTGCTGGCATTTAAAATAAATCCTCAGATGATTTAACAAATCATCAAACAGCACCCCCAGAAAAAGATCCTAGACAGGTGACAGTAAGAGGCAGTGTGGTTTTTGGGGACAGAGTTAATAGGTTGGAGGACTAATTTCAGTAGTGCTACTAGGTGAGAAACATCTCCTAGGGTAGACGTCCCTTTGCATTTGCTGTATGTGCAAAACCCACACTGCCACTGAACCGCCCACAGGATTCTTGGTTTTATGCACAGCATAAGTTATATGTAGGAAAATGTGACAATCAGTTGTGGGCAACACGTTTTGTGGGACATTGCTGTGGATTATAGTACAAGAACTGCCCATCGTAGTGGGAGACATTTGGGAGATGTGTCTTGCAAGCAGATGACATTCAGCTTTACTTCTTACCTGTGGTGCCTGGATTCTTCAAAAATTCTGTCAGTGCATTCTTAAAGAGGGATAGTTCTTGCTCCTTTTCCTACTTACAACAGTTTTATACTGATCGTAAGACCACGGATTTAAGGAATTTACTCCTGATCTGCAGTAGGAAAGAAAGAAGAGAATAAGGCCCTGAGGCTCTTCAAATCTCTGTCATCTGCACATCTCTGAAGAGTCAGCCAATGACAAGACCAATATTCCAGGATTTAAAAGTCAGCACTGATATTGCTAATGCCCAATAAAACAAATATTTTTATGCATTAATTATGAAGATGGTTGCTTCTGAGATTATAGCAAGAATCTGTAATTAGCCTCATGAGTGAGATTCTTCCTTTTAATTCTTTTGAAGACATGGAACACTTCCATTTGAAACTTGGGATGTTATCAGTCTTATACTAATTTCCCTTCCCACCTACACCTTTCAGTTCCTAGTATGAAAAGTCATTCATTTACTGTAATAAGCAAGGCAGTGGGTGGATTAAACTGTAAGCATATCTTCTGTAGATTTAATGTCATTAAAGAGAAGGCTGGCCATTTTCTTAGTTCTCACCTTTGGACAGGAACTTTTCCTAAGATCCAGACTCATTTCTACTTTGACTTTGGCTAGAATTTGTGACACTTAACTGTCCTGTGCAATAAGGAGATAAGTGTGAAATGTCCTGAATTTGGAACATGAATGAAATTGAAGGTTGCAAGGATCCCCACTAGAGGTGAAGAGCTGTAGTCAAGCCTGGACCATTACAGTGAGAATAAACCACACTATAAGTTTTTAGTTTTTGCTAAGACAATGTAAATAGTACAGTGAATGACACAATTGTCTTACATAGCTTACTTTCCACATTATATTAAACTAAAAACTTAGCCTATCTGTTACCCCTTTAATTCTGATTAAGACATAAAATAAATCTTCAATCTGTCATTTGTTCATACTCAATTTTTTTACAGTGTAATCAGTGAGAATTTGGTCTCCATAAGCAGTGAATAAGGGTATCAAGAGTTCCTTCATGACAATAAACGATATGTTAGTCAGTAAATAATAAACATGTAACTGCAAAATATGCCTAGATCTCTGGCTTAATGGCTGGTTTCTGTCCCTAGAAATACAAAATCTAAGATCTTTAATCTGTACATGGGAAAATGCTTAAGCAAAGACCTAAATAGTGTCTAAATATTAAATCACAAGCCTGTTATGTGTAATCATGAGGTACAATTCAGTCATAAAAGACCCAATCATTCCAATGTTTTCCAGCAGGAAATGGAGTTAACAGTGTAGATATTTCTATAATATACTTTTAGAGCACACAAAATGGCCTTGCATGCTTTACTGTATTTTCCCTTGAACTGAGACAGTGAAACTATTATTAGAGAGGAATGATGCTACAAAGGCTGTTGTTTTAACTTGTGACTGTATCGCTGCCTCCCACTGTCTGTCTCTTCAAACAAAAGTCACCTTTCCTCACTATCAAGAGGTCTAGAAGAGGTGTCTTTACCTCCTTTTCTTATTCCACACTATACTGATATATAAGGTCAGTTTATGTATGCCAGCATCCACTATCCCAACTGCCAAGATGCTTAACAAGCAATTAATTCCTTTTTCTGTGGTGCCTTGCACACTAATCCTACCAGGAACTCATCTAAGTATCAGTAGAGCTACTTCACTGTTCTTACATCACCAATGTGAAACTCCTTTCTATATTGCCTAGAAAAATCTTGAAAGTGGCTAGGTTGCTGCAGTGCTGAAACCACTGACTCCCAGGCTGACCAGTTCAATTCCTGGCACTCACCTGTTACACAGCATCTTTACTCAGCTGGAGACTTTTCATGTAAGCATCTTTTTGGTTTGCATGTGTATGCCACCAGGAGAAATCAGTGAGATCCTGTTCAGCAGAATTATGGTGCAAATATTTGGTAACAGCAATGTAAGCTAAGAAACGCAGGGCCAAGAAAATGTCAGAATCATATAAAAGGATCCTGGCATGTATCGCTATTTATCTTAACAATAGTTAAACAGCATGGAATACTATGTAGTTTACCATTTACTGGCTTGAGCTTTATCTTGAACAGTTTCTGAAGCTAGTGAGAATACAGGTAGAAATGTCTGGTTCCAAATAATTTGTGAGCTGTCAACAATACTTAAAATGCTGATTTAACTTTATCCTTTCATACTTTCCTACAGTCTAACTTTTTAAAAAAGAATAGACACCCAGCTCTCCAAGTATGATGAAAATGTATATATATTAAAAATAAACCTTTGAAAATCATGTGTTGGTATTTTCTGTAAATAGAAAGTCAACTTCTCTCTACTCAGAATTGAGAGTATATATGGCTTTTTTTTTTTTGCTGGAATTTCTATTCTCTTGTTAACAACCAAAGTATGAAGCAACTGTTTGAGTTTAGTAGGTTTTAATCTGTCTTGAAGTGGTTTAAGAAATCAGGCTTTCTTAAATGTGTTCTGCTGGTATAACAAAATTTTATTATGCCTTTATTTGAAATGTTTGAAGGAAGTATTATTATATATTACAAATAACTTGGAATGTTTAATGTTGGTATCTAATAAAAACCACAGAAATCCTCAACTAGAAATAGAACCGTTATTTATTATGCATATGTAGGTGAAGAGAGTCTGAACAATACACTGAATAAAGTAAAAGAAGTTAAATATGTACGAACTGGAACTCCTGTTTAATGCATAGGATAGCGAAGAAAAAATTCTTCTGGAAAGGTATGGGTTTTTTCTTTTCAGTTTGTTATTTAAGTCAATGGTGGTTAAGAGCCTTGTCCTATACCTGGAAGACTTTCTTGAGTTGGCATCTTAAAATAGCAGCACCATCTTGAAAGATGGAGAGTAATATGTAGCTTTTATGTCCTTTATAGCAGAAGCCCTCAATAAGTAAAGTGCTTGTGGAGTAACTTTTTTAAATGAACAAATATATAAAAAATGTAATCTTTTGTCAGATTACTGGGTTGTTTGCAGCAGACACTTTTTCTCCTCTGCACGTAAGGTTTCCTGATACTCCATCATGAATCAAAAAACACGACTCTTCTGTTTGGGCTGTTTCAAGACAGGTAGGCAGGATGCTGGGACCACAGGTAGTGTATTTCTTTGTTTGCATAAGGACTTGTCTCTGCATTTTAAATGCCAGCAGTAGTGCCAGCAGAAGAGAAGATGGCTTACAGAACCGCAATCTTTTCATCATATATTTCTGGAAAGATAACAAAAAGCAACATACTGTGTGATTTAACATGCTAGTTTTGTAACAAGCTTCCCATGCAAGTGCTGTCGTGAGCAGCAGCCATACTATCTCTGTATAAAATTCCACTGGGGACTTATAGGAAATTAGGAGCAAGTGAAGCAGAACTATCTTTGAGAAAAGTATTGTTGTTCTTCTGAATGAAAATGTAAGTAATGGAGAAAATATAATTTCTTCATAGTTTTGAATGGTGTCACTGAAGTATTTTATATGTCATATTGTAATTATCTGTGATCATTTCAGTTGTGATAATGAGTTCAGACTTCATGCCATTCCATGCCATCTCAAATTCTTCTCACTATCATTGTGGGAAAAAACTTTGGAGCACTAGGAAAAGTGAATAGGTGACTCATTTCAATAGATATTGAATATCTGTTGCAATGCATCATTAAGGGAAGTATCAAATATTGCTTCTGTTGCCCACTTACATAGAAAAAAAAAGCCATGTCTATGTAGTAAATTCAGTCTTACTATGTAAAACATGTAATTAATTACCTCCAAGTGCTACCAATGAGGTTCCTAAATATTGTTTCTAGACAAAAAAGAAACTAGAACTGAACAATAGCTTGCTGCGTTAAGAAAGCATGAGTGTTAAAAGCCTCCTGTGATGTGACCAGCATGAATTTTACAAAGTGACAGGTGCCTCAAAGAAAGTACACCTCTCCCATAGTCTTTAGCATTTTATCTGCCATCATCATGTGCCCTTACTGCCTATACTTGATTAAAGAGCTAGATCTTAATGCTTAAATTATAGGAAATACTTCAGAAAAATATTTATCTTCCAGGGAAAATAGCTAAAACATCTTCAGCATAGAAAATTGGCACAAAGTCATCTCTATAGATTCCCATGATGCTTAAAGATTGTCACAATGGGTTTTTAGGATGCCACATAATAGTGGAGTGCTGGAACGTATTCTAGAGGGAAAAAGTGCGTTTGCATTAAGTCTAGTCTGATGTCATGAGGGTCTTCCTGCGTGATGTGATTACGCAAGTCCCCTGAATAACTGAGTTCCACTGAGAGTCTAGACAAGCTAGCTTTTATTCAAATAGTTTAAGAAGATGCACAAAATCTTAAGTATCAGGTCTTCATGGAAATGTACTGTAAAATGCCAGTCATCATTTCCAAGCTTTATGAAAAGCAGATCGTGATTTGTTGTTCTGTTACTTTTTATGCCTGTTTCTGAAAGGCAAATGCTGAATAATTCTGTAACAAAAACTACCAAATCTGGCAATTAAAGCAGACTAATTGCTGACACCAGGAAATTAACATTTACTATGAGAATAATTATGAAAATGGTATTTTGTAATCCAACACTTTGGTTCCAACACAACACAAATCTATAGTCTATGTTACCTGGTATTTCAAGGACTTAACCCTCTATAAAAGATTAATCCCTGTAGATTTTGTCTCAGCAATCCTCTCGTCGGCCAGTTTTAGCCACCACCCTCTTTTTTTTTTTAACTCCAGTGAAGATTTAAGAAGGGACTGACAGTTTACTGCTTAAATCTTGAGGCAGATTTCTCGAGAAGAGGGATTGCTCTGTTTTCAGTTTTTACATTTCAGTGGTGTTAAAAGCTCAAGTATGAAGTCAGAGAGCAATGTTCTTTGATTAAAACTGAGGGAATAGGGTAAAACTAAGAGTTAATACAGTAGAATTAAGGGAATTATCCCGTTTCTTTTGAAATCAACAGCAATACTCCCTTTAAATTCAGTACCCCAAATATTTCACTTACTGAAGTGTAGCTTGAGCCTCCTCAAGATGCAGAGTGTTCTGCCACTGTAAAGTAAAACATTTCAAGACATATTTAACTTTAAACATGAATAATGCAACTGAGTAACTCATATATTGCTGTTGGACAGTGTTCTCAATGTCCTGCTAAACTGACTCGGTGATGATTATGGGGTCTTCATGCTATAAAAACAGTAAGATTGGAGCCTTAATTCATATTAGAGTTTTACTAAAATACGAGTATTGGATAAAAATTACTATTTTGTAATTTTCAGAGTTCGTTTTAGCTTAGCAGTAAGGTCTTCAAATATTTTGCTTGTCCTCCTCAAGAAGTGCTCTGAAACAGTGGAGAAATATCCTAAGCTCTGAAGGAAAGAAGACAGTGACTTCATGCCTTTTTCATTTGGGTCTACATGAGAGATATTTCTGTACTTGCGTGCCCTATCAACACATGCATGGTAATATGTTGTGATAACTTACTTTTTTTTCACAGCTCTTTAGAAAATGTTTTGTTGTTTTTTCTGGTGTGGCACTTGTACTTATAAAGAGTGGATTTTGAACACATACATACATACATATATATATATAGTAATTACTGCTTGAAAATATCCATTGCATTCAGGTTTCCCTCCTTCCACAAAATTTTTGCAATGCTTGGGGATTTAAGTTTTCCCGTGAAAATCTAGTAAAGACGTACTGGGAGATACATTACTTTTAGAGGATTATACACTAAAGCAAATCAAACTGAAAGATATCCCTGGCTAAAATAATAAAGTGGAAAGAAACCCTTGAAATTTTTAGCTGATTTTAAAAGTACTTTCTCCTGTCTATCATTTTTGTAGTCATGAGTGAGAAGCCTGTAAACAACGCTTCCCCTTTCTGAACAAGTAACACAGAACACAGCAGACTCTCAGTATAGTTTATATGAGGAAATTGTCTTAGAAGAGACTGTGGAGGTAGCTACTACGCTAAAATGTAAAAGGGAAAAGTGGGGGATAGGACAAACCTCTATACAAAGATACCATTGAAGGATTTTATTTATTTTAATGGTCTCTGTCCTGCTTAAGGAATTGTTGGGGCCTGTTAGGGATGACTTAGATATGAACATGTATTCTGTTGCCTACTTCCAGTAAATTATTGGCATGAGATGCTAAAGAGGGCAAGAAAAATAACAGTAGAGCCATTAATTAATGGTTTACATTTCCATTATTCATAATTATGTAACAATCTTATGAATCTACCATTCAGCGAATTTTATCACAGTATTGTCTCAAATCGCATTTATGAATGGGTTTTAACTGAATAGTTATTTATGAATATTAGATTTGCTTAAATGGTAATTAACATAGAAGCTTGATGAAGGGGAGGCTATTATTCATTATTTCCATGTCTCCCAGGATTTATTATATCAAAATCCTAAGTAAAGTGGAATTATTTTCAAAGAAGTAGTGATACCTTCACTGAAGTGCTAAAGATGGAATGGGATCATGTCAAAACATATTAACCTGATACTAGGAGAAAAATGCTTCAGAAGACCTTTTTTTTAAAGTGTATTTAAGCAATTTTCAAAACATATTTAAGTTAAAGAAACACTCTGGAACAAAATGCTCTGCAAGAATGAGCTTGACTACCTTAGCATATTGCTGATTGCTTCAGCACATCTGCAGGGGAGCACCCAGCAGGCTGGCTGGAGCCTCTGTTGATGAAATTTGCCAAAATATCCATTCATTCTTTGTGTTGAAATGAAGCACAAGGAACTTTGTCAGTATCTGTTTGTTTATTTTACTGTCTCTTCTGAAAGTATCTTTTTTCTTCACAGCTTGACCAAACCTGGATAACATCTTCCTCAGGAGAGCAGTTTCATTATGGTTATTTATACATAACCAGACAGTTTGTTATGTACCCATCTGCACTCAAATTCTCATTGACTTCAGTGTGAATTTAGTGCACCGGATGGCAGAGGGAGGTACTGCCTAGTACTTACTTTCATTTTATCTGCCAGCAAAAGCCATCATGTTAATTCACAGGATAATGACATTTCTCTTTCTGGTATTTTTTGCATCCCAAGAAAATTACTGATGTTAACCTTGGTCTCCCAGTTACATTCCAGCATGAATATTTGCCTTTTTATTATTATTATTTAAATTCCCTATACAGTTTCCAATTGTCGCAGCAGTCCTATTCTCACCAGAGCTGTTAAAAAGCATGGCTGCACACTGCTAACTGAAACATGAGAGCCTCCATTTTTCATTTAGTCATCAGCTGTGTTTCAGCTCTACAGTTTATTTACCATGGGATCTGAAGCATCTTACTATTGCTGTAGAGCTTCTTCCATCAAGGGAAGCTTATAATCCATATCTTTAGAGGGGGAAAAATACTTTGATTTCCAATAAATTTTAAAATCTATTCTGTTACTAACTACTGGTAACCAGTTTAATTCAACTAAAATCCCCCTAGCTGTGAAGTGATGTCTTTAAAAGCACTTGACAATGCTGAGACCGATGTCAGGCATGCTGACCAGGCACATTTCAGATTGTTTCCTAATTTGGTGTCTTTCCCTGTAAGGTTAGACCATGATACTCTGGAGTCAGGGACTGTCATGGATGGCAGAACATGGTAGAGCATGATTTCATGAGTATACTTTCATGGTCATTGCTAGGGCTTTTGTCTCCTTACCTTAGGACATGCAGTCTCATGACAGAGGAAGGGTTCAGGCATACTGGCTGAGGACCAGGTGGAGTAATGAGTTTTCATTATCAAAATGTGGGAGTTTGTTAGTCCAAGTATAAGTTCTTCACACATACTATTAATTAGAGGGGTTTGGGTTGGAGTAAAATACAATGAAAAGGCAATGCTCAAAAATGCAGGTACTAAACATGTAAACATTACAATAGCAATGGCATCAGGCGCAGCAGAATGATGTTTGCCCTCAGTTATTCAGAGCAGCTATCTGTTGCACAATAGGGAACAATGAGGGTGGTTAGATGTTTGCTGGTATAGGAAATATCCCAATTTTATGAAGTGTTTTGAAAGTACATTGGAGTAAAAATTACTATGCAAATATAGGAACTCATTTATTTAAGGGCAGTGAGCCTCCCATGGCATTCTCAGTGCAAATTTTAGATAAGAAATTGCTGTGCTGTGCAGAAAAGGAATTCACAGGAGCACAAGCTCTACAGAAGATCAGTTCAGCAGTCAGTACAGCATAATACCACAGACAACAGAAGTTTGATGTGCCACGACCCTCAGCCTTATTGAGTCTCCAACACCTGTGCCATTCCAATTTCAACCTGCTCTTAGAACCAATGTTTCTGATAAAAATTTTAGAAAAAATAACAAAGCTGTTGTTTACAGATGTCTTTTTCAGGCCCATGTGTTGAAAGGGGATGTTAGAAATACTGGCTGAGTACCTATCTTTAGTCTTGTAATGATGCATATGAACTCTACAGATCTGTGAATTCTCAAAACAGGAAAGCCTTTTGGTGAAAGACATTCTGGAAGACATTTAAAACACTGAACTCCTTTAAACGGCTCTGGGTTGTTGACCTGTGGAGAAATCTGAAGTCTTATTTCCCTAACATGAAAATAGCTCGCCAAGAATCCTGTCTCAGGACATGTGCATAGAAGAGCTGTTGTGAAACAAGGTAGGGCCTGAATTTAAACTTTGTTTGCTGTTTTACAGTCTCCACATAGATAAATTTATTTGGATTTAGGACCTCTATAGCATTCAGCTTGATCTTCTTCTAAAGGAAGGATATTCTAACTTCACTGTAGTGTGTCAACATTGAGAGCAACTGCAAAATGTATATTGATTGCAGTGTCCCTTTTCAGTCGTGCCCAGTGACAGAGCCAGAGGCAATGGGCACAAACTGAAACACAGGAGGGACCCTCTGAACATCAGGAAACCCTTTTTTACTCTGAGGGTCACGGAGCACTGGCATGTGTTGCCCAGGGAGGCTGTGGGGTCTTCATCCTTGGAGATACTCAAAAGCCATTGCCTTGGGCAACTGGCTATAGGTGGCCCTGCTTGAGCAGGGGGGTTGGACCAGATGACCTCCAGAGGTCACTTCCGACATCAACCACTCTGTGATTTTATAGCTATGAATTTTAGTAAATCTTGGTTTACTCATTGCAGGAGGATTTATCAGATGGAGGGAAGGTAGAACAAAATTTTGTCCACATTACAGAACAAGGCTGATGCACTTCTTAACTTAGATTATCAGCTAACACTTTTCATCTCAAGTTAGCAAGCCAGAGTTTATCCTTTGCAAAACCTAGACAAAAAACACTGAAGGTAAATTGAACTTACTCTTGATCTGTTTTCCAATAGGCTGGCCTGCACATATTTTTATATCAATTGAAGTTAACTGCAAGTACTCAGCATGGATGCATCAAATTCCCTAAGTGAACTTTATCAATATATAATGCATTTATAACAATGCAGCTGCAGCCACCTTACTGATTCACCATTTACCTTTGGTTTCTAAATTTAAATATCATATTCCTCTCATCTTCTATTATCTCTGCCCTTATTGTTTTCTCAGGTTCCCTCAAAACCTGTATACCACTTTCACTGTGCGGTAGCTAGGCTTATTGCAGATCTGTGTACATAAGAATGGTTATGAAATACTGTCCAGCACTTTCCATACTACTGATGATTTTGCAGGAACTTCAACAGGAAAATTCTACATTCCATTAAATATACTTTACAAAAGTTTAAGTACAGTTTCCAATCCCAATGGCTTTGCATATAACAATACAGAACCTAACACATGATCAAGTACGTTTATTTATAGAGACAACTCCCTTGAATTCAGAAATATTACTTGAAGTGGAACATGTTGCCAGGATCACAACGTTGTATTTGAAGTACACGTCAAATATTAACACGTGTTTATACTGTTAAATGCCTCATTGATTTCCTACCCTGTCCACTCTTTTCTAAAGAAACACCTGGTAATTTCCTCATCTGAATGTTTGAATGAATTACTCTGTTTTTTGTAGTCTTTGGGACTTCTAGATTACAGATTGATTCAAATCAAGCCTGCAATACTTTACTTTTTACTGAGTATCTCATCAAATCAAATCTCACTTCAAATATTCTTGTCCAGTGGATTGTTTCTCATTGGTCTCCAAATCATGTAAGTAATTTAAACAAGGATTTCTCTTTCATTCACTTTTTGAGTTTGACTGCTTTCTAATGAAACTGAAAGTCTCTTGCATTTAACAGTAAAGCAGAATAATACATTTTTCATTTCTCAGTACTTAGCAGTAGATTGTTGTTGGTTTTCAATTTGTGTTTTCAATTTGTATTTTAAAGTTCAATGATCTTATGTAGAATTATTTGAAAAACCTTCAGCTTATAGACCAGGAGAGAAGGCAAAGGAGGGAATAACTTAATATCATTACTTATGGCTATTGTGTGGTGGTAATCAATGATGGGGGGGTGTGTGTGTGTATATATATATATATATACACACACATTCCTATATAATAGGAAGATAAATGGGTAAAGGAGACAGCAGAAAAATAAGTTTATCATTTCCAAACAGATATTTACCGGAAGAAAAATATCTGCTTTTCTTCAAATAGATGACATTTTGCAGAGCTACAGATTCAGAGCTTGAAAGCAGGTGTGAATGTGTTTAATGTTTCTTAATCCAAATTGTTTATACAGTTTTAGAGCTGTACCTTTTGGCAAGCCTTTTGCAAGGCGGATGGCATGCCATTATTCTTCTTTCACAACAGCTGACAGAGGAATCATGTTTCTTTGCTTCTCCCTTCTCCAAAGCGAAAGACCTCAGTACAGTTCCTGTCTAGTTTTCAGCGCACTCTGGGTTCTGATGCCATGAAGCACACTTAGGTTTCACACCTGGCGTGATAGGGAGTGGGCTGAGCGCACCACTAGCCCTGTCCTGATCCCTGTTACCCTTGTTGGAACGGAAACATCAGTTCCATGGCTAAAATACTGACATCTCAGAATATCAGCTTGTGAGATGCAGAAGGCAAGGTGGTATCTAAGTCCTGATGACTGAGAGGAGACTCAACGAATCTAGAGAAACTTCATGCTAGTGTGGTAGTGGTAGCAAGACTTTCATGCACTTCATGTGAGAGTATCATCAAGGCTTGAAATATTGACAGCTGATCCTCTAGTCCATGCTCAGGAAAAAAGGTCAAAGATAGTATCAAATTTCCTCAAGAAAAGAGATTCAAATAAATAGATGTTTATATATCATACACCAGCATGTACAGTTTCTAAAAATAAACACAGATATTTAGGTGTTGTATTTCATCTTTGTTCTACTGGACTTCAGGAATTATTCTAGTTACTAGGCTGTGTTATGCTTCATTTGAATTAAAGTTACTAGAGTTTCTATGAATACACTATTTTCTGTTACTTCTCTCCCCTGAAATATATACAAGCACTATAAAAATACAAAATCTGCTCCATTTCAATATAAACAGCAACATCTACAACATATTACACGTAATTTCTGAGCTATAGGTCTTCAGCTTGCCAAAAGTCTAAAAGCGTGCATCAATCCTGATTAAACACAATGGTAATTTCATCAGGGGATGATGCTGAGATCCTAAACTGCAAGTGTACAGCTCAAGCAGTTTGTGAATGGTAGCCAGTCCCTGTGATTAAATACCAAGACTTGAATTTAGCTCAGGACTGCATCGCTATCTGTCATCCACCACACTTGTTCCTTTCTTAGGGGAAAGCAAGCTGTCAAAGGCACAATAAGCAACCCCAAACTACGCTGCAAAGTTACCTCAGAGAAACTGGTAAGAAAAACCACTAGACTTAACAGGGCAGGGATTAGTCCTAAAGGCTGGAATACAAAGTAACTGATCTTGCAGTCATTAATGAGGGGAAATTAGGCAAAGAAAAGGTTGCCTCACTAAGTGCTGCACGGCTCACTTCCCCCTGAGTTAGCAGCAGCAGCAGCAGCGTTGCAAACATGCATTAAGCCTACCAGGCTGAGAGGAGCATTGCAGAACAGAGATTATTGGATAATTACATTGATTTGTACCAGGAAAGAGCTTGCTTACAGAACATTTTAGTAAATCATTATTATCCATTCTGAATTTATGATTGTTGATTGTAAGGTGTGTACAGAGGTGAGAAGGGCCAATCAGTTCATATGAATCTCTGAAGCTCAGAAGACTGAATTATTCCAGTCCATTTACCAATGTATTTTCATATCCATTTTCCCTGCTGAGAAGGTTTTAACCTAGTTTTTGCTCTAAAGGCAAGGAAAAAAATATCTGTCATTTACAGTAAAACCATGAAATCAGAGAGGATCTTGCAACCAGATAAGATCCATTTTCAGTCTTACAGCCAACCAGGCGACTTCAGTTACAAGTTCACAGCATCAGCATAGCTTGGCAAATGGTCAACCACAGAGGTAAGCCTCCTCCTCTTCTCACTTTGTTGTTCTGTTTGGCACCACACTGTTTGTCCTATACCTGGTTCTGCAGAGCATAGGCAGTGATTGCATCTCCTGAGGTGCAATTTTGACTAAATTCCTCCCTTGGTATCATGGTTTAACCCCAACAGGCAACTAGTACCATGCAGCTGCTTACTCACTCACTCCCCTCCCCTTGGTGGGTTGGGAAGGAGAATTGGAAAAAGGTAGAAAGTGTGGGTTGAGATCAGAACAGTTTAATAATTGAAATAAAGTAAATAATAATAATAATAGTAGTAGTAGTAGTAGTAGTAGTAATGAAAGGGGAGATAACAAAAAGAGAGAGAGAAATAAAACCCAAGAAAAATAAGTGATGCCCAATACTATTGCGAATCACCTGCTGACCAATGTCCAGCCAGTCCCCAAGCAGTGATTGTCACCTCCTGGTCAACACCACGCCCTGCCCCCCACCACCCCCAGTTTACATACTGAGCATGATGTTCTATGGTATGGAATATCCCTTTGGCTAATTCGGGTCAGCTGCCCTGGCTCTGCTCCCTCCTGTCTTCTTGTGCACTTGCTCACCGGCAGAGCACGGGAAACTGAAAAATCCTTGATTTAGACTGAGCACTACTTAGCAACTACTAAAACACCAGTGTGTTATCAACATTATTCTCATACTAAATTCACAAACACAGCACTGTACCAGCTACTAGGAAAAAAATTAACTATATCCCAGCCAAAACCAGGACACTTGGTTAGGGCCAACTCGGATTACTCCTAATACCTCTTAACAGTTGCATATTACCTTTTTCTCCTTTCTTTTTTTTTAACCATTCTGAAGCTGCAATTCAGATTTCATCTGCTATAGACTTGATTAAAAGCTACGATTGAACCTTTTTTTAGGAATTTCATTTTTTCTGTTCTGTTCTGGATCTTTACCACACCATAATGCATCTACGTCATTTATCTCGTATACAGACCATAGCCTTAAATTAATACATGTTCTGAAAGAATGAAATAGTACAATAATTTTATTTTATTTGAGTAATAGTTGCTTTCTAAAAGGCTCTTTTTCTATCTGTTTTCGTATCCAACTTGGCCAAAAAGTACCCTTTGATGAAACTTGGTCTGGGGAGCTACACACCTGAACTCTACTAGGATTATGAGATGAGTCAATGACATCCAAAATTCCATACATGGAATATGAGGTAGATTTTTCAGAAAATTACTAACCATGCTGCCACCTAGTGAATCTGTACTGTCTCTGATAATACTTTTGTTCATAAAGATATTTAACTCCTTTTTTTGAGGGCAGAAGCAGCTTTCTTTTAAGAACTGTTTCAATAAAATAAGAGCTAGAAATGTATGAAATGCATTACAATTTTCTTTAAAATTTGGTTTTAAATAGCCAGATACAACTATTGTAAAATGCTAGTGCTTTGAGCTTGGGCACTGTTGTTAATCAGTAAATACCCTTTTTTTGTAGGATCATCCTACAGAACTCCAAAAAATCATAATCCTAAAGTCTAAGGCCACTGTACACATAAGCATCTCTTTTCAATCTTTGTGCTCTCTGTAATGGTTAAAACCTCACCATTTTACCAACCATCCTGGGTTTGTTCCTGCACAACTAAAATCAATGCACTTGCCATTTATTTTAATTGAACTGGGTTCTTCTGTAGCTGCAAGACTTAATCCATATGTTTGCCAAACTGTTTTTAATAGAAATCATCTGCCCAACAAGCATATCAGCCCCTGTTTGCAAACACTTTTTAGAGAAGAAAGTCTGCTTGGATTTCATCTAAGAAAATTACGCATTCAGCAGGCTTGATTTTTTATTTCTTTTTTGTCTGCTGTGCATCTTAGTGCAGGAGAATGCTGAGTAAAATGATTTTTACAGGGAAACAACAGCAGCTGATGCACAGTGAAATCAATTCTTGCTAACAGTAATTAGCGTTCCATAAGGAAATCTGTGGCATAACCTCTTGTCATCTAACATTTAGAGTCTTTCCCAGATAAGTGAATGATGGCAAAGCACCTGTGCAATCTTAATGCCTTATTCAAATCCTAGAAATGTGTCCTGAATCTCCTCATCCTGTACACTTATTCTCCCTATACCATATCAAAATAAGCCTCGAAAAATAAAGACAATTGGTTGATCGTAGGACTGTTTAATATAGGTTTGTTTCAGGGCCAATTTTCTTGTTTCCAGACTGCTGTTACGGTTGCCTCTTTTGTTGTTTGCCTCCATAAAATTGTGTTCCACTTTTGCAAAGGGGAATCCACTCTGGCTGCTGAAGCTGGGGCTGACGTGTCCTGGAAGAGTCTCACACCACGCTGTTCCACAGTCTAGTAGTCCCACCACCCTCAGACTGAAGATGGTCTAAATCCAGGTCATCTGTTTCCTAGATGAGTCATTGCACACTGCCAATCTGTGTTTTTCTTTTAATAAAGGACAATTAGAATGAACAAGGAATAGGCTGAGCAGAATTAAAATGCTGGGAAGTTAATCAAAATTTGGATGTCATCAACCTATCTCATAATCCTAGTAGAGTTCAGGTGTGTAGCTCCCCAGACCAAGTTTCATCAAAGCATACATCAGCATAGACACATCTGTGGCTCACAATAAAAGCATTTCATATTGGACATACATATATCATCTATAAGTATTATAAGGCTGATTTTAAGACTGTCTGCAGTAAATTAGCACTGAGGAACAAGAGGGTGTAAGCCAACCTGAGATTTAACAGTCTGATGCCTGCGTAAGGTTGGAGTTTATACAAAATTTAGGTCGAGAGAAGCTGATCCAATACCTTTCAACCCCTGTGATTTATTTCCTAAATGAGTTGCCACCATACTAATCCAAGTGCTGCTATATAACCAGAGATGTTTGTTTAGTTTTAGGCCTGTGTTATACACAGGTAGCCCTACTGGACCCAACTCTGAGTGCTTAAAACTTTCCATTAGGGCCGGATTTTTAGGGAAGCAGGCTATTTTGGGTGCTGAATTTTCTGAAATATTTGGCTGGCAGCAGTGATAGCAGGAGTTAAGCTAAATGGTCAGCCTTGCTTTGGGTTGATCATAGCAGTCATGCAGTTCAGTGGTAAATGTTATCAGCTGCAAAAGCCCATGTTCAGGGTTGTTGCCAAATCCAGCAGCCCAACGAGGCTGCTGCCACTCTGTGGCCCCAGGGCTGACAAGTAGCCTGTGTCCCCAGTAGGCACAGGCATACATGTGTCCCTAGTAGGTGTGCACACACACGTACACAACACGTATACACTGCCAACTACAGAGATCAACACAAACCACAGCACTTACACAAGAACCAACAGCCTCATCCTCTTCCCCTCTCTGGCTGACCCGGCTGTTGGTCTGCTAGTGGGAAATACATATGTATATATGTGGTGGGGATCCCTGTGGCAGCTGGGCTTAGGCACAGTCCACCTGGTATCTGGCCTTGGATCCTCGGTCTCCCCAGCTGTTGGCACCTGTGCATGGGACCCCCCTACACACACCAGCACACAGCAGCCCCCAGGGGACACACACATGTGGATGCCTTCCAACAGCTGAGTTCAGCTGGTGAGTCATCACCTCGTCATGCACCAGGATCATTGCTCTCCCCACTTGTCTCATGGACATAGGCACCCACACCCACACCCTCCTCTGGCTCCCAAGGCCCTTGCCCTGCTGGCATCCAGACACATGGCCCTGTGACCCATGGTGCCACTCCAGCTGCTGACACTTAGACCCACCCACGCACCCACACCCACAGATTAAAATAATTAGAAATGGAGCTGAATGAGGAGAAGCCAGTTCAGGCTGCGCTGATGAGGTGCAGGACATGGCCACACAATGCACTTCTATCTCACTAAGCCTGAAGAGCATTTGATTTTCTGCATCAGATGTAAAATGGAGATCTTGAGCACTTGTGGTCTTTAAAGTACTTTGCAGTTCATTTGTTGTAAGAGATGTTACTAATCATTATATCCTAGAATTTATCCTAACAAAGGTATCAACTGGTAGAGCTACTTTTCATCTTATCTCTGTTAAAAAGTATCTATGGTATGAAGAAATATTGAAGAAAGGCTCTTGCGAACAAAAGCCGCTCTTTTCTATTCAAGGTAGCTAAAAACAGGAACAGGAGAATGAGAAACTCTTGCGTAGTTTGTCAAACATTTGGGAACCTTCAGTACATAATGTAAGCTGTTCTTGACCTGCCACTTTCCAACAGGCAATTATCTGCTTTTATTTCTGGTATATCAATAGCAGAATGTGGGATGTAATCCTAAATGCAGGATTATATGACATTCTGTGAACCAAAGACGTGGTTTATAATAATCCCATACGGTATGACATTAATTTCTCACTTTAAAGAGACTTTAGAACTACTTCTCTACTTTGAAAAGCTATTAATTAGCAGCAATAGCCAAGGAGAAACTACGCCACATTCACTGATATCTGTTGACTCAGTTACTTCAGAATGCGTCCACCAGTAATGTTATTTTATTAACAGTAATGTCTTACGCAGATATTTTACCTGAGAGGCAGTTCTGCAGGTGCATAACTTCTACAGATAGTGCACACATGTCCACTTTATCACTGTTTCCCTGAAATAAATACATATATATAGAGAGAGTGATCAGTATCAAGCCATGTTGCTGCATAAAGTTGATGTCTTTTTTAATCCTTCAAAAATATGATCAACATCACCTCCAGAATCAACGGCAACATTTGGCAGTCAAACAGCAGAAGCAGGTGACTGCTGGAGGTCCTGCAAGTATGAAGTCCTGAAAGAAGATCACTCTTGTGGAGGTGAGATGTTAGGATTGACGGTGGTAAAGTTTCGATGAGGATCAGGTGGAGATTCTAGTAGAGTACAGCAATATGCTTGTCACCTTGAAGGTACCAGTCACATAATTACCTAATGATGTAATTAGGTGCTATTTCTGCAGATTCCTCTGAAGGAATGAAAAGGGAGAATGGTCAATCATGGGAGATCATAGAATCAGTCAGACCTCACAGAATATTTTCTACAGTGAAAACGCACAGGGGAGGCTGAAGGGCAGGTAAACCAAGACAGAAAGAAGACTACTCCTTCACTGGTGAAAGCATGTAATCTGAATCCAAGCCATATTACTATTTCTAAACAGTCTTATCAGGGTCCCTGAAAGCAGCCTTTGTCAGGTGTGCCTAGTCATGTAGGTCCAATGCTACTATTGAGACAAAGAAGAGGAAGAAGGTCTTTGGGCCGTACAGCTCAGGGAGATATTATTGCAAGTTTTCTCCTGATTACACTCAAGAGATGGAAAGACACAGCAGAAATCAGTGTCGGTACAGCAGCTCAGGTGTGACATTATCCAAGTGAAATTTCTGGGAAGGAGGACCTGTGGTTAGCAAAACTTACATGAGTAAGAGGTATTCGGTGCCATGTCACATGGAGCCACATAAGGCAGGGGAGCAGTTTCAGACGAAAAAATGGGGGAGCATTGCATGTCTTCCAGAAGGTTCTCAGACTATTCACACTTTCTACAAATCACATTTCTTCATTCCCTAACCGTGAAACTTTCTGTCCAGCTCCCTTGGATATTGCACAGCGCCAGCAACATGGTCATGGTGCCTCTGCTCTTCTCCTCCTCAGCCTTAAGAACCCTCAGCCACTTCTGTGCTATCCAATCTTTTAGAAGGTACCAAATATTCCTCTTTTTACATTCTGCTCCTGTTATTTGCCAGATGCTGGATGCCACCCACAAAGGGTGGGCAGTGAGGTGGGAGAGAGAAGCATTTAGCAGCTACATTTTTATGCTTTTGCAGGCAGTCCTTGTCAGAAGAGATGTCACTGATGAAGAATCAGAACAAACGTCCTATTTCAAAAGGTCTAAAGGGAGCACAGCAAGGTACACACTGACATCACTCACCAGCACGGTCCCACCTGACATCCTTTGGGTTTGAAAGGCCAGAGCTACCTATTCTGAAATGAAAAACATAGCAACTCTCCTTCTGATGCTGGAGCTGCAGAGTACTTTTATGCACAGAAGTTGCATTTTGTAGCCCTTGCAGACATGCACAAAATTTGCAGGGACATGAATGCAGTTACAACAACTTTTGAAATTATTAGAGGGTGCAGTGACCTGAGCCTGCCACCTTACCAGTGCCTCATTAGTTGTGCATCCTTAGGTATTTGATAAGTAGAGCACGGGAATTGCTGAGTTTTGTATGAGACACCCCCCTGCCATATACACACAAAGTCATCCAGTTGCCCTGCTGAAGTGCTATGCCTCTGTGTTACGAAACCTGAAAGGTCTCTCACCATACTATTCCACAGAGCTTTACAATGTACTCTATAACTTTCTGTTCAGTCTTACAAGAGCATTGACCAAGTTTTGAGATAAATACAATAATTATAATTCAAAGTCTGCACTGTAGACGGGACAGGCAGGAAGAAGAGGTCACTGTTGTGAGTACAGAACAACATACATCCAGCTCCCCCTAAGCAAGAGAAAGTGTAGAACAAGAAATAAATGGTTTCTGTCTGGTGACCTGGTTAGGTGCAGAAAATCTTTAAATGCACAGGCAAGAATGATCCCTTCCTTACATAAGCAATATTCTAGTTATGAGTAAAAAACACTCAATATGTATCATAGAAAGTCAAACAAAATATTTATAACGAAAACTAAATTTGACCAGTTTCCCATCCTAAGAAGAAGGAGTCCCATCCAGAAAACCTGGCAGACCAAGGAGTGTTGTCTGTAGTCTCCTCAGAGAAATTTGCATAACAAAGAGGTTCTGGGTTTTGAGTGACTGTTATCAGACTCCATGCTGATCCTGGCATCATCTCCATCCTGCAATATCTCAGTACCTAAACCGCAGGCAGGCAGAAGTGTCTGGCAAACAAAGCCTAGTCCAACCCCACATAAAAATAAATAAAGAGCAGCTACTGCTGGAGGGCCACTTTTTTTCTTTTGATTCTTAGGAGACTATGTTGGGTTTTTTCCTGTGGTCCCACACTGCAGGGCAGACACAAGTTTGTGAAGCAAACACTGCAGCGACAGCTTTGTTAGACCATTGCTATGAAGTTTGCTCAACAGAACAAATTATCACCTCTTCCCTAAAGACAAGAAGACCAGGGGGGTATTGCTTTATATAAGGCACATTTTGAGGGTGATGTACCCTCAAATTTAAAGAACTTTCAACTGCAGAAATGCTTTCCAGCAGGAAATGGTATCTAGTCAGCCCCAGGACAGTAGAGGCCACGTGGATAAACCAACCAGCCAGTCATGTGAGGATGCAAGGCTGCCAGAACAGCAGGCACTGCAAATGAACATAAGTGCATATGAAGTTAATGTGCTGTGAAATTTGTATTCCTTCAGACAAAGGTCGCAAGGGTCTGTAGTTCCTTATCAGACGCTAAGAAATGGGTCATATGAGCAGTGAGAAGAACCAGCGCTCCATGCAAGCAAGGAGACTGTTGCAGATCTGTTTAAACTGATCTAATCCCAGACTACCATGGTCCTCCCTTCCCTGCATCAGTACTACCAATGGGGACAATGGGAAGAAAAACATCCATGCAATGTATCAGTTTAGGCTACCATAGATCCCATAGCTTGAATGGTCTCATGTGAATGTGTCCTACAAAGTTAGTTGTGGGCTCTATTTATTGATTTTTTTTTTCTCCATAGTGTATTAATTTGGACAGTTTATTTTGTGCAAGCTGCTTGCAGCTATTGACCAGTAATGGTACAGTGTACATAAGACAGGAATATGATCACTGCTGTTAGTCCTCGTAAATTGGTCAAGTTCAAGTCGGAAGAGGTGTCCTTAAACATCATCACCAGACTTTAAAAGCCTTTTAAACTTAACAGTGCCACAGAATTAAAGGCTTCAACTTACCAAGAAGATTTTTAAGGGCACACTGATCAGAAAGCTTATAAGCACTGGATCCAGTACCTTGGGTTTTGTTTTTTAATGAAAAGATTTTCTCCTTGGTGTGTGTTACGATTTCCACTGCTCCCCCTGTCATGTCCAATTGTAATGTTGATCATACTCTATGAGATCAAAAGTCTACAACACTAACTTCTGCTCTGCCCAGAAGAATTTAACTTCGTGGGTTTAAGCACATTTAAACCATGAAAACTGACTAAAAAAAATCAAAGCCTTAGATTCTAATGAACCTTCCTCATCTATTTTGCTAAAAATAGATGTCATAGCTGATATGTTAAATAGCAGAAATTGCTTCCAAGATGTGAGACTAGAAGATATCTTTCACTGGTTAATATGTTGTAACCATTTCTGAGAATTTTATCAAGAGTTTGGTGATAAATGCAGACAGCAAAACCTGATAATAAAGCTTAGAAGAGTGATCAGTTATCTCTGAAACCAAGTGGTAAATTTAGAAACCTCTTTGTAATAAAGTGTCTCTAAAAGTGGCATAGTTGTGGTTGTCACCAGCAAAATAAAGTGTTTTACATTGACAAAGAAAAGAAGGTAGGTGCTTTTTGGTTTAAGCACCTACCCTTCTAGTGTGTCCATATTGGCTGGGTTTGGCTTGAAAGAGTATGCTATATGCAAGCTGAAACATCAAGGCTTAAAGCAATTTATCATCTGACTATTTTTGCTTTAAATTTAGTAATTAACTCCTTAATGTGCGTGTATTGAGAGGATTGACACCAACATTAATTATACTACCAGTCGGGGAAAAAAAAAGATATGTTAAAAAAAAAAAAAACAAAAAAAAAAAAAAACAAACAAACAAAACAAAATAAAAGAAAAAAAAAAAGGCAGAGATATGTAAGCAATTTTTTACTTTGTCAGTGCAGGCATTTTGTTATTTAAATGGAAAAAGCATATCTTAAATACCAGGACTACCACCCTGCCAAATTTCAGACCATCTTTTAATGTCTGCTTCTTTGCAAGCACTGAAGCAAGTCCCCCAGGGAAGCAGTCATCGCCCCAAGCTTTTAATGTCCAAGAACCATTTGGACAACACTGTCAGATATATGGTTTAACTTTTAGGTTGCCCTGTCAGGCAGGGCAGGAGTCAGGATCTGGACTTGATCTTTGTGGGTCCTTTCCAACTCAGGATATTCTGTGATTCTATGATTCAAGTTTATTTTCTGAAGTAGCCATCGGGGTTTTACAGTTTTTTGGTTGGGTTTTTTTTTTTTACTTAAAAAAAAATTAATCCCTCAGCTGATTTTAACATAAGGAATATTTGGGGGTAGCCATTATATGTGTACAATTTTTTCTAAATATAGAATTACTAGAAAATGTTTGTGAAATGTTAATTAAATATGCTGTCCTTGGGCTGAAGGTGAATCACGATTTCTGATGAACTAGTAACTCAAAGCTGTAAAAAACCCAGGAGCGTTAGGAAGTCTGAGCTAGTAACAAATTCTTTGACTGCAGCTGATGTCTTAGTATGCATATAAATAAATAAATTGATAATAGCAGCCCACTGAGATTATAGCAAAAACAGTTAATGCATAATTTTGCATGGAATTAGGAAAATGTCAGTCATAGAAAGGGTAACTGGCAAGTGTTCTGCATCAAAGCTTTAGCAAGCTGACAGATGGCTTAGTTAACATTTTCATTTACCAGTCTACTGGACCAGTTCCCATGACCCCCATGTACGTTAAGAATAGGTGTAACTAAAACTATTGCTTCATGTATAGCTTTAACTATAGCTACTGATACAGCTCTTGAACTAATCTCCATTCTTTCAAGCAACAGCTTATATTCCTTTTATTGGAGAAGCATAACTTAAAAGAAATTTCTGCTCTGGGAATATTTAAAGCATCTGTCTTTTAAAAGTTAGATCATCTCTTTCTCTCTCTACTTACCCAGTAGCATAATTATCAAGGCACCAGATACAGTTTATGCCACTGGAAGATTAGATTTGCTCTGATGTAGATTATTTTGGTGTAGGCTGGACTCTTCAAGGGGAGAAAATCTATCCCCATGGAAATGCTGTTATCAATTGCCATGATTTCACACCAAGGTGAACAAATTCACCACCACTTCAAAGTGTTACATGCTTAATTCCTAGACAAATTATTGTGGCATAAAATCCCTAGTTCTGAGAGAGACATTCAGGTTCCCTACACAGTGGACATACCATGTTGGGTATCAACTGAGGGAATCTGCACAGCCTGCTGTCAGCAAATTAAAACTAGCAGCTTCACACTGCTCCTGGCCAAACTGGGCTAGCCTGACCAGAAAGTCCCTTCAAGCAGTTTATCTGTTCCTGGCCCTAGGAACTGCCCCAGCCAGTTTTATAGCAGTCTTCCTTTCTCTTCCCTTCCTCCATATCAATAGCATCTAAATGTACTTCTTTAAAGGTGCCTGGCGTCCTAGGCAAGTGTCTGCAAGGCAGAAACCACCAGTTTTGCCTAGCAGCTACCAGCATCAGAGCCATGGACAAGGTGCCTTGACACCAAGGTTGCATGTATAGGCAAGACTGATGCCATTTTATTCCTCATCAGCTACAATGTGCAATGGCTGATGGCTCAGACCAAGCAGCAGAAACCAGTCTGGCCCTTTCTGAGCAGGCACTGAGCCTGCAGTCAGGCTGCAGGACCTCATAGTCCAGGAACGGTGAGGAGCCAAACAAGGGCAATGGGAATACAAACCTGTTCCACATGGTGCACGAGGCATGGTCATAGGGACAGTCCCAGAGACTTGCTTAACACAGCAATGTAGACAGTCTTAGCTATGTCATGGAAACTATATGATTTTAGTTCACTGTTGCCTCACTAGAGTCCAAACCCTCAACTGTAGTAAAAAATAGCCCATGACAGTAGTATTTTATTAAGTAAGAACCATCAGCTACATGCAGTACAGGGGCTAGCACACTTCCTGTCCTTTGCTCCCTTCTCTAACACAGCTTTGTCTGAAACCAGCACAGCAGAGCATGGCTTCAGCGCCTGCTTCAACAAGAGCTGAATGTGAAACGTATTTGCTAATTGGCAGTGGCAGTAGCATGGGAAATTTCACCAATTACACATTGTATTTTAAACAATATTTGTAAAATAAGGCCTGGTTTTCTGCCAGAAGAGGATCCAGCAGGCAGGTGCAAGAGGATACTTTAATTTTTTTGCTTGGAAGTCCATGGAACTCGGCAGTTTATTATTGCTGTCACTTTCAGAAGACATAATGCTGCCCTTCAACCACACAACATCAGAACTGAAGGAAAATAGCTAGCAAGAATTCACTGTCAATAATAACTGCAATAAAATCCCTGTTTTGTTACCACCTGCTTATGTTGAATAAAGCTGTTAGCTCCAGCAGTGGTCTATGATACTTTTTACTATGCTGAAATTCTATACATTTGATCACTCTTCAGTCAAAACCAACAATACATGTAAGACATGTTTGACACAAAGGAGCACATTAACATTCTTGACTATAAACTTCTAAAAATAGTTTTGTTCTGCATTGTTCTTGTAGTTTTTAAACACTTGCAGTCACTCCCCAGCACAAGCATTTTGTTTGTGCTATTTCAGCTCATGTATTAGAGTCAAAATTCATTCTCCATCACCCAAAATTTCCCTTGACTTCAATTTTTCTACTTTATCTTTCCAAACAGGGAACAATAGCCAATTATTACTGAAAACTCCTACTGTAAATAAGATTGTGGAACAGTATTACATACACACACACAAACACAGGCAGCTGGAGGGACTTTCAGGGAGGCCTTTTCTGAAATTTGCCGGCTGTATAGCAAAGAAGGTTGAGGTGGTTGGGCAACCATCCTTAAACTAACCCAGTTTATAGTTCAGTATTTTAAATTAATGCAGAATTAGCTGTGGCTCGCTTTCATAATTCACTACCCTAGCAGGAACATGTATTATAGAAATACTGATGAAAAGCTCTTACTATTAATCTCCTTGGAGCAGTATGGTGTAATTCTTTAATGTCAAGAGATTGTAAGAGTCAAAACTGGGATTGTAGCTAATTATTTCCTCTCAGTGAAACTGAGCTTTGCAAGACAGCTTTGCAAAACATAATTGATAATATAGCTTGTATCTTTACAAGCATTTATAAAGACAATAGAATAATTGTGATAGAAGTATTGCTGTATGGTAGCATTTGAAACTTCATTTAGCAGCCACTATGCTACCCTTTTATTGCCTTAATTACATTTTTAATTGCATAAGTAATAGCAGTCAGCGTTGATTATTTTTAGCCCTTTAAGATATTGCTGAGTTTTAGATACTTCATAAACTTTAAGGTTGTAAACATACATTCAATCGTGTAAACTTAACATCTGTATATCACTGGCAATCAAGAACATAGACAACCCTTAGCTGACATAGGACAAGGCAATGTGAAGGGCAAAGCAATCCCAAGCTTGTCAAATTTTTCAATGCAAAAAAGAGGACACAAATAATTGTCAGGACCTGTTCAAGGCTGCTTGTGCATCTGTGCTTTCCCCACCATCTCCCTGCTCTGCACCAGGCAGCAGAATGAAAGCACTGCTGAGCTTTCCCCAGGTTCACCCAGGACCCCAGAGCGTGGGCTGAAGGGCAAACCATAGTGTCTGTGGGTCATCCTGAATGAAAAGTAACCCACCTCCTGTTCTGCAGAGAGGCATACACCGTATTTACAGCCACAAAGAACCTGTGCTGTGCTATGCTGTGCTCTAGGCACGGCCTTGCGCGGTGCTGGACTGGCATGAGCTGTGACGGGACATCTGTGCTCCAGCACTTACAGCACCCCAGAGCTCGTGCTGCAGCAGGAGGAGGACTCCAGACTTTGAAGATATTGTTAAAGATCCTGAACTCTCAACTATACTTAGGCAAGAAGATATGAAAAGAGAAACATCTGTCTACACTTTTAAGAAATACAAGATTTGCAAGTGTAAATTGAGAAAATCCAAATACTAGCAGTCTTAATTAATTCAAGTTGCCTAGTAATGACTGATTTCCCTCTTCTCCCCTCATCTATTGCTAAAGATTATCTCATCCGCATCAACAGGCTAATGAAACCTCTCTGCCCACCAGAATCCAACAACTTAAGTTAAACTAACAAAGAGGATTTAAGCCCTGACTTTATATTAAAGTGGCCATGAATGCGTTGTCTTCCATTGACTGTTTGAGACCTGGGGGTGATGAGCTGCCAAGCAGCCAGCAGCAAGATGCAGCCAAAGCACTGACTTCCTAAGCGGCTGCCCCAGCCATTTCTGCTGCAAACGTGTAAATGGCACCCTATGGACTCACGCCAAGCCTAAAGACTGAATCTTGTTCTGCACTGAATTTGGGTCTGATGAACAGTTTTCAGAAGACAGCCTGAGGAAACAGTAGCAGCAATATCACCCCCCAAAAAAAGGAGAAACTGATGTGCGGAATTAAAGTCTATAACTCAGGATAAGTTATAAAGCAGGTATGTTTATTGCGGCGCCGGGTGCAAGGGGGGTCGCTCCTCCTAACTTACACACTTAGTTGTACTCACAATACATATTTATACAGTGAAGTTGGCTAGTTCTGCCCAAAGTTTACACCTACTAACTAATTATTGGTTAGTTGCTTTCTCGTTTCAATTTAAAGGTATAGTTCATTTTAAATTTACTGCGCATGTTCCCTGAGCGGGGGTTCACTCTCTCCGGGGGGGCCATTTGAGTAGGAGGTCGAGAATCTCCCACTACCACAATTATTTTACCCAAGTGTCCTTGAGTTTTATCACTCCAGTAGTTTTTCAATTAGCACATCCTTATCAGAAGACTTACATTCTTGTGGAGCTTATCTACATCAGTACTAACTGTCCCTTCTGAAGTGCTGACTGGGCCGAGCTCCAGGCCTTCCCTCGCAGACAGGGAGGCTCCTGCCTGCCTGTTGATGGTTACTGTTATCTATGCACCTTCTGTCTGCATAGTTCTAGGTTTTTCACTATATTTTCTCGCATCAAATCTTTGAACGTGAAAAGACTCAAAGTGTTAGAACAAAGGAGAGAGCACTGGCAAGACCACAGACTGCAAAACCCTCTATTGCCTTGTGCTGTACTAATAAAAAAGCCACTTAGGTTATTCCTATTAAGTAACCCTAACCAGTCAATGTTTCATCTCCTTTTTAAGCCAGCACATGTATTCATTGTAGCAGCAAACCCATCAGAACCAAATAGCATATGCATCATCTTTTGTTTTCCATGGGGATGTGGCATAAACACTTGGACAGCTTGTATAAATGACAACAAAAACTTTGAATGCAAGTTTCTCATCTACAGCTAATGAACATGCCAGCTGGAGCATCTACCACTGGCCACAAGAATTTTCTTGTTTAACTGCAAAGGAGTCCACACTGTTCTTTCTTCTGAAATAAGTCTTAGGCAGATATTTATAACCTGTGGTATACTGTCTACGTGCCTGGGAGCATCTCAGTTTGTTTTACTAGCATTGTTAAATATAATATCCTCTGTTCATAAAACATCTAAAATAGACTCCCAGAACCATACGTAAAGAGGGTAGAACCTTGTCTTCTTTTCAGTCCACAAACCACTTGTTTGTGCTTTGTGCAAAGGAACATAAGAGGTTTACAAATTACAACAGTGAAATTATACAGGAATTGCAACAAGGACCATCAAGAGCAGCTATTGATAATGATATAGGAGTAGGAAGTTTTTTCTAAAATAATGTTTAGATTGCTGTTACAAAATACAAAAACTACTGTAAAATTTTATTTTTTAAGTATGTAACTTCAAAAAGAAGTATTCAAATAGTTAAAAAACACTGAAGAGTCTGCAATTATGCAGATACACAAGGCACAAGAGTTCTATACTTAACCTACACTCAGATGACTTTGGATTCTGTGTTCTAGTTTAGGCATATTATAAAATAAATTTCATCTCACAGTGCTCAAATAAGAGCTCCAAAATTCAGGAGAAAGTAGAAGAAAGGCCAAAACTGAGATTTCCATTTGGATTCAATTCCAATTATACTCTTCTGGGCAGTTTCCTCCCTATTATTTTTAATTAGCTCCTCTGACACCATAAATCACACATAATAGTGAGGGTAGTTTGGATTTTTTTTTTTTTTATTAACAAGTCCTCATTAAAAAACCCACCAAGTATGACGAACACACTCTACTGACAGCAACTAAATATTCCCAGGGCCATGAACATTCTTCAGTTTTAGAAGAACACAGGCAGACCAGTGAGGACAGAAAAAAAAAAATTAAATAAAAAAATCACAACTTACAGAAGCAAGGCAACAGATCTCTAGGAACTTGTAGTTGCTCACCTGTTACACACCACAGGGCCTTGTTCCAACCTTGCCAACAAGGGACTTGTATGGAAACTCCTCTTAATGACAGCTCTCTGAAAGGAAACTAGTCAGTTCAAGGCAGGCCTCTGCAGTGATCCCTATGACGTATTTAGAATTAGCAGTAGTAAATCTGTTGCTGTAGCCAATTTATATGGTAGATAATTCCTGGGTAATTAGATTCTGCCATATCTTCTGCTAGAAGCAGTACATCCTATAACGTATGTCTCTATGACATTGTAGTATTAGAAATAGTTCTGTTACTAGAGCCCACTAGTGCTCTCAAAACACATTGTGTAAGTGCAGGGGTGGGGGTTGCATACTCCACATAAAGAGTTTACTTCTACTGCACGCCACATTTCTAAAGCAAGCCTTTAACAGAGAAAGTACTACCTAAATATAGCATTTAATAGTTTCAAGCAACCAGTAAAGCCCTTTGCATTAAAAAGAAGGGGGTGAAGGAGCAGTAGCAGCATTAGTAAAGGCATGTACTGATGATGAATTGATTTCAGCCCACCATCCCCATTCATATTAGTGAACACCTTTCCCTGTAGCATTACTAACAATACTGTTCTGTTGCTGGGGTTCAGAAAGATGACTTTAATACTTTGTATTGCACAACAGACTTTATTTGATTATTTACCAAGACATGATCCAAAACGTCACAAGAAAGAATATTTTTCAGACTCGTCAAGCAAGTGCTGATGGGTAATTAAAAGTACAGCTGCACAGGGGAGGGAAGGAAGAAGAGGATATACTCCTCCCTGTAAGTATGGTAACTTCTAAACTTTAAGAAAGTAGAGGCAAGATGAAAGAAAAATCACTGTAATGTTCTTTAATTATAAAACACTAACCAATTACATTGGAGTGAGCATCTTTGCTATATTACTCTTACCAAAACTGCTTAATTAATTACACTGCTACAAGATGAATAATGTTCAGTTGCACTCCCTTCACACCTAGCATACAGCAGCTTGAGAAATCATGTGAGGCTCCTTTGATTGAATCAATATAAAGGTTAATGTCATCCTGAGGGAGTTTTGATCATGTTATCCATAGAATAAATGATTCTGAATTGGCACATGACTTTCCACATTAGTTTACTGGCTGGCTTAAAGGAGATGAATAAAATGAATAGTTAAAAAAGAAGCTAGAGGGAACACTTCAGTTGAAACTATGCAGTATTTTATTTCTAACCAAGCACTAGCTGCTCTGACAAGGGCTATATTTCTCTTCTCTCCCCCACCCACCAGCAAAACCAGAGCTTTGCCCTGTGTTTTCAGTCATGCCACTTATTCTCTGCAGCTTCCAGTGAGTGAAGATTTTGGGCACTAAAACAGGAGAAAGATTAGTATTTCTGTAATTTGAAAGTTAAGGAGAGCTTAGCAAAAGAAAAAATCTACAGCATTACTGTAAAAACTTCCCTGGAAGGAAGAATTAAGAAAGAATATGCTCTGCTCCTCCAAAGTCAGCAAGATTCTTAACCAATAGCACAATTTCTTAGCTAACTTGAGATGAAGACAGGATTGGTATTACAGCCAGCACTGGATACAGAGCTTTGAGCCTCTAATCAAGGAGCTACAACAATCTTGTTTCCATTGTTTGAGTTACTGGAACTCTCTATATTTGAGGCACTCATTTTCACATACTGCAGTATTGGCAAAGCTGGCAGACCAACTCACTAGCCATTTTGTACCTAGAATTAAGTCATCAAATTTACATCACAAAAAATAAATGTGTTTAAACCAGTTTAATTCCTTCCCTCACTCTCTTAAGCAGCAGACAGCATGAGAAGCACCCACTGCAGTTCCTTCAATTGTTTGTAAAGACTGGAAAGGGAAAAAACATAAATCCACTAATTAACAGAAAAACAGCAATATGTGGAATCTGGCCTCCATTGCAACCAACAGGACTTTTGCCAGCCAAGTTCACCCACTGAGTTTAACAATAGTTGTTGGAAAAAAAGTGAATAGCTCCATTAGGAGTTTGGAGTGAGAAAAGAGTCACTTGGCAGCTCCTGACAATAGAACAGGATATTTACCTGGCATACTAAGTTTTGCAACAAGAACACTGACATCAGTGTGAAGGTATACTAAAGATTAGTTTACCTGCACAGCCTTACTCTTTCAGAAAACATTTGGCAGGAAATCAGATTTTAACTGTGGGAGTAAAGCCTTTAGATAAGCATTTCATCTTGTACTTTTAGCTTTATATAAAGGACAGAAGGTGAAGAACAGCTACAAATCAAGTCGGGGTCATCCTCAAGGAAGGCTACATTCCACAAGCATGTACCAAGGTGTGAGCAAATCCCTCTTTCTCAGGTCTTCAACCTCAGTCCCTAACTGTGCCAAACCATCAGCCCTCATCATCTTCCTCTTTGCAGGGGGGGGGTGATTATCACAACAGCAGTAGCAGCTCACTTACCTTCAGAAGACTAACCAGTCCCAGCATCAGCATGAATCTGCTTCCTTTGATCCAAAGCAACATAGAAGAGCTTTACAGAAAGATATGCTTCTTTCTTCCTTCCCAAGCAAGCTGTCTCCTTTTTTATCCTCACCTCTGGTAAAGCAGATGCTTATAATCCACTCTGCTAGTTTGACTACATCATAGGTGCGCACAATCTCAAGGTTACTCTAGTTCTCTTTACTGCCTCACAGCTAGCAGTGATGGGTAGTTGATCTCTACTAGGATTAAGCAGATTTCCGCACTAATAAAGGCTTTTTCAGTTGGAGCAGGTACTGACATCTTGTCTCAGCCCAATACCTCTTGCCAAACACCCAGATTCATGTACAGCAACAAAAACTCCCTCTTTGTAACTCAGATGCCTTCTCCACCACATCAGAGCTTTTTATGAGTGATTGCAAACACCTGGTCGTCTGTTCCTGGTTCTCAGCCCCTCCCTGCACAAGGGCAACAACCCCTACCTGACCTCTCTTTGTAAGTTTTAGCAATGTGGATCTTCTCACTACATCACACTTCTCTTCACCAAAGAAAATTTGGACTTCCCTGGAGTATGTTCTCAGAGCTATAGAAAGTAAAACATGTTCTTCTCTCCTGCTAATTACCATGATTGCATTATTTCCTTATTGCCTCTTACTGTGAATCAGACAACTTCAGCACCAGTGAGGACACTGTGCTGCTAAACAATAGGTACAGGGGTAGCCTCTGTTCTCAAAAGTCTGGAGATAATCAGAAACCTGGAAGATAATTAAACACAATTTTTCTCTCAAAAAATATAGCAGAGATTTTGTAACATGAATCCTGTTACAACCCAGTCATTTTTTCAGTGGAGCCAATAGCAACATTTTTCCATAATATATGTGAGCAATCCATAAATAATATGTCATTTATAGCTTGCTGTAATAAACCCCCAGTGTTTCAAAGAGGCAATAGGGGGAAAACTTTAAGACAGTATCACCAGGAAGGAACTGAGTTGAAGGAAACCTACAGACTGCAGTAAGTCAAAGGCCTAGAAACTTTTAGATGTTGACATAAAAATAAAGATAGTGCTGATCATTTCAGGATTTGCCACCAGCCACTAACAAAAGGAAAAGAAAAAGGAATGCAACTTCAACAGTGACGAGGCACCAGGTAGATTCTGCCTCATCAAGGGGTGACATTGCAGGCCTGCCTCCCACTCCAGTCTCCCAGACATCTCATAACTGGACTGGGCAAGAAACCTAATGTATCTCAGAGGATACACAGCTTTATCTGATTTCATTTTAACAACAGAAACATGAGCCAAAGCTAGAAAACATCATGCCATTTTACAGGTCACCAAAGGATTCATGTTGAAGTTCCTGCATTTGGTGTCATCAACAGTGATGGAACACTGACATTAAGAGTGAAAATTTGCTCATGCCAAGGAAATGGCAAAGACAGAATTCACTTGACCCCATTAGTTTACAAGCTTCATCTTGGTTTGGTCCTAAGATTTTTTCTGAAGAAGCAAATAATCTATCCTGCTGTACCACTCAATACGAATAGGAAGACCGAATGGTGGGATAAGACAATATTGTAGATCCATAGACTTTGTAAGACACAAAATGTTTGGAGGCAATTAAATAGGAATGAAAAGAACCATGATTAATAATTTATTTTTTTAATGTTTACTGTTAGACATTTTATTTGTGTTTCTGCAAAAACACCTGTTTTGTTTTAATATTCTGCCTCTGATGAGCTCCTTCATAAATATTTACTTTGCAGTATAAAAAATTTAAGCTCTTAATTAAACTGTCATTGGTGTTTTATGGCAATAAATGCATTGAAATAATGACAGCATTTAAGAAAATTTGCACATTTTTATAGAGATGATCACTGTTGAGGTTCATGGGGTAACGTGAAAGATGGTAGTGTCTTCATACTGCTCATAAGAAAGACTTTTTCATCACTGGGCTGAGAAGATTCTTAGTTTAAAAACCGCTGATGGAAAAAGAGAAAAGAGTAGAGGAGGAAAAGGACTGACTGTCATTCTGTATTGTGAATGTTCAAGCAGTTCTGAGTAACAAAATGCTGCCTTGTGTTACTCAGCAGACCCTTCTCCCCTTGACCTTAGATATTTTCAAAATCAGAATCCTGGTTCTTCGCATAGTTATTTCTAATGTATTTTAGAATTTGGAATTATTATTTTTTTAAATCTACAAGGACTCTGGAGAAGTTCGGTGTAATGGGGAAGATTATTTCATTACTGAAGTTCTTGTCTATAGGTACAGACACTTCTTCACATAAAGGAAAGACCCAAGAATTTAAAGAAAAAAAAGTCTTTAAAAAGACAGTATTTTCATAGCATGTTATTTGTGCACTGAAATTACTGAGCTGGAAAGAGTGGCTTTGAGGGGGACCAGCTGTCAAATAAAGGTGTATGTTAGAATGTACAAGGTAACCATCTCACAGCAATTCAAAGTCATCTCTTAGGAGCAGAAGCCCTAACCCTGGTATAAATTAAAGACAAGATTTCACTTTCATTTAAATATGTTCTATTTTTGAAATGTACATGAGACCTCTTTAGAGTGAAATTGATTGTGAATAATTTTACTGCATGGATGATAAAGAAAAAAGCAGCTGCAACATACACTTATCAGGAAAACATGCAGAGGGACAGTATGTGGTCCTGCTTCACTAGAAAAGCTTACTTCTGTTCGTCCAGCAGCAAGAGACTGCTGCAATGTTGTGCAAGCATCAGGGAGAGGGACTGCAGCTGCACTGCAGATGGGGAGGTGCTGGAAGTTTGCAGTTAGTTTGCAGAAAATTTTCTAGCCATATCACAACCAAAAGAGAAAGAGCTGCTCCCCCACCCCCTTCCCTCCCTCCCCCCTTCCCCAAGCACTATTGGGACTATCCATCATAAAGCAGATCAGAAACCTTTAACCTTATGTTCCAGCTATTCTAAATATTTCCTAAGGCCATTTTATGTTGCTTTGTTTTATTCAATGGCAAGGTAATTAACAGCAGGGACAGGTACGCATAAGATCCTTTTTCTAATTCTCATACTGCCCTGGAGATTGATGCCATAAACACCTCCTGTAAAGTATTAAGTGCCTTTGACCCCTATGGTCATATGGAGCATTCACACTCTGTGAGCGGTGGCAGGCAGTCCCCAGTACCCATCTCCTAGGGGCAGCGGTGGGGCAGGAGAACTGCTAACACTATTCCCAGTTTCCTCTGTATACCTGGTACCTAGCAGTTATTTTCATTGCTCTGCCTTTGTTTGGGGAAGAGGAAAGACAGCACATTGAATCCAAAAGTACATACATGAAAGCAGATCAAGTTTCTGTTACAGTTAGATCAATCTGATCCATTAGGAATATCATCCGGACCGTTTGTAGATACCTAATGAAGTGGAGCAGCCAGATGCACTTTGTGTTTGGTTGAGACAAATCTCACTGAAACATCCTGAAATATTACAATTGACCAGTGCTGCACAGCCCGCTCCTTAAATCTTATTTGGTTCATAATAAGCCAGCTTCTGCTTCTTGCTGCCTTGACTACTTGACAACTGGGGTGTGCAAGCTCGGTAGTAACCCAGGCCCTGCGATAGCGCTTTCACCTACCAGGGAAGTTCTTCCAGGTTTGCAAGGGCAGAGTGTGTCATCTGGATGGGGCAGCTGCTCAGTGTGATGGCATAGTCCAGACCGAAGGGAAACGCACAGGTAAACTAATAATGAGTTTGAACCTACTATGATCATCATTCATAATTTCTTTTTAGTAGAATCATTTTATTCAATCATTTTTTCAGTAGAAATTGAGGTTAAAGGAAAAAAAAAACTCCAAATGCATAAGCTTTGCCCACTCTTTTCCCACAATCCAAAGGAAAGCACTGTTTTTTGGAAAAGGACCTTCTATGTCTCCTCTTTACCATCAGGCAACTTCTATGTTTTAAAATGTAGTGTCAGACAATATGTGCAAGCCAGTATCACAAGGTTATACAATCTCATCCTCTTCTACCCTAAACTCAGGTCATATTTTCAGGACACTCCTGAAGGAACAAGGGTGTCTTAGGAGACCACAACTGAACATGTTCCAGCAGCAGGACTAATTAAGGCTGTTGCTGATCTAGGTGGAATCCCCACAGACTACTGAAAATGTGTTTACTCTTTCCTAAAACTTTCAGTGAAAATCAAGATCCAAGTAATTCTTTGGGAGCCCATGAAGTCACAATGACATAGGGAAATAATTCAACCCACGCTGAGTTAGGAGTTATCATTTCTTGTTAACTTTCAAGGAACAGTCCTCCTTGTCTGACCTTCACTCACTCCCACTGGTTCGTTCCAACATGCACTGTTCCATTTTATTTTGCTAGGAAAAAGAAAAGAAAAAAAGAAGCTGAAAAGGCAACACTCCCCAGTTTTGATTTTATGTGAAAATCTCTCTCGCCAGCTAGTTTCTACTGGCTCCTTTTGCATGGTTCCAGCATGGTACACTAATGTCCATCTTTGAAACAAAAGTTATTTAGATCATTTTAGGATTTAAGCAGAGCTCAGCTGGGGCAGAGTAAAGGTTGAAGTAATCTTCAAAAGACCTTTTTAAAGATTCGATATTCATTTTCTATTTCTGTTCTGCAGATAACCACAGCACAGAGTGAAGGAAAAACTAGCACATACTTGGCCGAACTTCTCATTAATAAGGACACTGCTATCTGGATGATCTTGCTCCTTTTCTCTCTCATGCTGAGAGGGAAGGACACCACAACAGACATGAAAAGACAAAATACTCCAATACTTCATAAAGCATAAGAGCTTTTTTTGTTAATCAGTAACTGTTACTGGCCTATATATATATTAGGTTTGCATACAGGACTGGCAGGAGCCCTGCTGTTAAGGTACAGGCATAAGAGTGAAGACAGAAGTGTTTTCCAGAGCCATCACAGACTGCCTGTGTGATGCCGGGTGAAATATTTAATGAGTGTGTTTTCGTTCCCCCATTGTTCAAACAAAGCTTCCCACCTCTTAAACATCTTAGGTATTTCAAATTGCAGGACAAGGACATCTTGCTGTGGGTTTGTATAGTAACAACCTTGACGGGCTTCTGGTCATCATGTAAGTGCTACCTTCATAAAAATAATCATGTTGCACATACTGCACACAATTAGGACAGAGAGCTACTCAAGGTTTTGTAGTTCAATATTTAATGTTCATCACAGGACTAGATATCTGGGCATCTAAATCAATAACCAGATTTTCTAAGATGAGAAACAGGAAACAATTTCCCTGGTTTTTAATACTTGATAAGAGTATCTCACATCCAAAGACAAGCAGCAGTACAAGTAAGACTGAAATGACAGCCTGGGCCAGGAGCTAGAAACATAGCTCCATCTGGGGTTTTCTTACTTCTAACCCTGTGTGACAGCAAGCAACTCAGTTACAAACATTTAACTCCTACAGATTTCAATCATTTAAGGTGCTCACACACCTCATTTTTTCTCTGCCTCAGTTATCTACGAACCTTCCCAACACAGGGACTGGGAACAAAAAAGAAGCTTAGGGCTGCAAGGAACTCAGATATTCTAAGAATAGGGACTGTGCAGCTGCCCATTAAAAAAACAAGAAGTTGTCAGTCTGTTAAATGTGGTCTCAAAATGCATTGTTTGAGAGGAAAAATCAACATAAAATGGAAGCAATGGAAGTTTGTCTTCCACTAGTTGTTATGAAACAGAACAAACAGACCATGCTGTCTTAAGTGAGGCATTATCGTTTACTGCTTTACATGGGTTATAATTGTGATTTTGAAACAATGTATTAGGTACTGCAAGTAGCTAGTAATTCCAGTGGGTAGGAAATATTTTTACTGATTCCTACCATTCTACTTAGTGCTTCCCCCTGCTAGGCAGCAGAGCCAATGTTTGCTTTTAATTAAATCCTTCCTCTGCACCTTGTTCAGGACCTGGTAAGATAAGGCCCTCAAAAATGCATGTGCAGGCCATGCAGTGAGGAAGCAGGATTTATACCACACAGCAGAGGGGATAAATCAAGTTCATAAAACATGTTATTTCCAGCTGTGATGTTATACATACTACTTCTGAGAAGCAGCAGGAGCTTTCCTTTCCCTATACAGCTGCTTTCAATACACAACAAAATGGTTTAAATGCCTGAGAAGGCACTAAGGATGTTTTAAGAAACTGCCACAGTAAAGATTTTTTTTTAGAGAGAAGAGTGGAAGGGGAGATTCAGGCAATAAAGATGTTTCATTGTTAGGTATGAGAACCTTAGCTGCCAAAATTGTTCTTTGCTAGTCTTGTCACCAGGAAATACTCTTCTCAGAGTAACCTCTGATACTCCAGAGTAAATTCATCTCATCTTTGCTACAGCTTTTCCTTCCGGGGAATTTGTTTCCTGAAATAAAAATCACAGCATGGTGATAGTGTATGACCCACTAGTCATAGTGGGTGCATTAACAGACCCATGCCATCCAAGCCACACACCTCTTCCAGCAGAGGTGACACGAACTCCTGTACACCTTCAGAGAAGACCGCCTTTCTGATTTTGCTGATTAAGCCAGTTTTGTCTCCTCTTTAGTTTCTACTAGCTGAGTTTTCTGGAGAAAACATCCTGCTCTGAGGATGCTTTTTTGTGCTGAGTAGGTTCTAGAAAGCAGCTGAATCTTCTGAGCTGGCTATTTCCCTGTTACTTGCTGTAACGCCCCTCTCATCTTTTGTGCAGAGGTTTTCTAACAAACAGAACCTAGAAAATAGCCTGGACAGCAGGCAGCCCCTTAGCTGGTGGGTCTGTTCTAATGTTTTTCTTACATTTGCCAGTCCTACCACAGAAGGAGACCCAAAAGAACTGCTTGCAACTTGAAAGCCACCAGCTTGCTCTCAGAAAAACTTAACAGAGCTGAGACAGGGCTAAGCAGCTAAACTCACCCAAGCCTGTTCTCACATGTTGACAGTTAAGGACCAGACCCAGACAGCCAAAATAAAAGGAACTTCCTGCACTCTGTGCTAGACCAGGAGAGCTGACACTAAAGATCTCAGAGCCATAAGTCCAGATGGGAGATTTTCTAAAGTGGTAAGGCCTCTCAAGAGCCTGATGAGCTTCTAGATCAGATTTATTATATCTTTGCAATCATCTGCTCTTTTTATCTCAATATGATTTGTTTAAATAAACAACCAGCATGGCTTCAAGTGTCATTTCACCCATTACATGAGTAGCTAGACAGCTGAAGAGGCAGGAAAGAGAATAATAGAAAACTGATGAGGAGAGAAGAAAATAATAAATAAGACCAAAAGAAAGAATGAGCACCCTTAGGGTTAGAGTCAGCATCCAGCTGAGAGGTCTGTGAGTACAGAAAAGATTATTTACATTGAACTATGAATTTTAAAAGTAATATTATATAAGCCTTCCAGCTTTAACAATTAAAGAGAAAAGTAATTATAAAAATTACCCAAATGTTAAATGGTTTGAAAATAACTGGAATATTCCTCTCTCTCCTAGTGGAATATTTTGCACAACAAAAAGAACAAGTTTCTGAAAGATGGGTAGGGGGGTTTTATCATTCATTTTAAAATGCAAATATTTTAATAGATTTCTTTTAATATATATGATAATGAGCTTATAGATGAGGCACAAACCACAGGCCAAGTAAGCAGATGTCTTGTCAACAAGGTCTAGAATTTAGAATCATTAGTGCTCTTTTAAGAAACATACTTACTTTGACATAAAACCGAAGCATATTATAATTTTCAAAATCACACTTCTCTGTGTGACATTTTTCTCCTCATTAAAATGAAGAATGACACAGCCAGAGAGAGCCCCATCTTTCCTGCTTTGTTTGCAGTTCAAAAGATGTCTCTAGCAAATTGTCCCAGAGAGACAAAATATTAAGCACCTTGAGTGCTGTTCTGCATGCAATTAATTTCACAGCCTTTGGAAGTTTTTAATGTCTTGTGGTGACCAGTGAAATAATAATTAGTTGCTGCTCATTGTTCCCATCTTGTTCATTCTCTCTTTTCTGCAACCTGTCAAATCCTGTTTAACTCTGCTTGTTTTTCTAGGTGTCGATTCCTTCACATTGTACAGCTTTCATAATGAAATTCCTGAACTTCTTGTTCACCCTTCAACTTTGAAAAGCAAAGAATCATATAGACCTGAGCAAGGGAAACTCAATGAACAATAACCAACACACAGTATTTCTGGAACCACAGCACGTAAACAACACATATAATCATTAAGCAAATACCATAAAAATTAGGTCAAGTTTCTGAGTTAATTACCTATCAGGTTGGATTTTTGCCAATCCACTGAAATCAACAGAAGGTTTCCTACTGCCCTAAGAGGCTTTCTATCAAACCTTAAATTAAATTCTCTTTCAAACACACGCCTTTCTTCCTTTGGTGCACACATATACCCAAAGGAAAATTCCATCCTTTGACTCTTATAAAGTAGTGAAATTTATCCAAAACACAAGCAGTCACATAGAATATGTTCCTTGTGACTAAATACTGTTGAGAAGCCTGTAATGTCTTGGGTAAAAGAAAGAAAACCCACCAAAACATGGTTATTTGTCCTAACATCTCAAGAAAAGCAGAATTAAAAAGGAAGAGCATTGTAAACACCACCACTGGTACAAATAGAGGAATTGGCAGTATGAAATAAACTTTCAACACAAAGGTTTTGACGCTAAATTTTACAGCAGTAGGGGACAAAATTTCCGATCATGCCTTCAAATTAATGAGTTGGGGTTTTCTGTTTAAGGATAACTTTGAAAGAAAACTGTATTCAAAGAACTAAGCAGGAATCCTCCGTGCAGAGGTTTGATGTTACACATCGAAGATCTGAAAGTGAGCATACATTCACCCCGAGACCCAAGAATGTTTCTCTTTGAGACAGAATGTATAACCATCAGTGTACATTATTAACCAGTAGACTCAGCAAAGACCCTGTTATGCTGTGCACCACACAGGGAAGTCAGAGAAGTCACAATCCTTATGTCAGGTGGGTCTCATGTGGACCAGGCAGATACAAAAGAGTGATGCAAGTACCAGGTAGGAAACAGGAAGGAAGGTAATCAAGGTGGGCACAAAAGTAGAGGTGGCAGATTATTCAGGCATAACTCTGATTTTAGCATCCCAGTTCCTCTCTCAAGGTACTTTGCCATCCATTTCTTGCATTTAATAGCAAGATCGAGGGAAAGGAAACTGATATTCCTAATGAGGAGGCATATAATATTCTGGAAAAAACCCAACAATATTCTGTAAAAAGCCCAACAAAATACTGTGCAAATATCCTCCATATTAACTAGTTGCAGAAAAGAGCAGAAAAAAACTAAACTGTACTTGGAATTCTAACATTTTAAAGGGAAAATAAAGGGAGAAAGCACAGCACCTACTGTTTTCAGCATTTTTTTCCAAATTTAGCATCTAGAAAAAATGCAAAGTTTTCCTGCACTCCTCGGAAATCTATCATAAAAAGCACTTTTTCAAACTATGATACTATCTTACTGCTCTTGGTTTTCAGGCTGTTTTCCAGAGCTAACAGAAGTTTGGATTCCTGTGATCTAAAGTCAGCAAGAGTCCTTAATTTCAAAGCTCTTTGTGGCTCAACCCATAAAATCCAAAGATAATTTCCTAAGAAAAGAGTTTGGGCAGAACTTGTCTGGCACAGCTAAATCCCCTACAATGTCTGTAGGCCAAAAAAACTTTCCTAGGGACCAGATCTCTAACTGAACTTTCTCAGAAGCCTAGAATCTTCACAGATTTTTCTAACTCCAAAACATGCCTGCAAGCTGCTAATAGGAGGAACACAAAGCAACTTGTATGCAAAATGCTGCTCCAAAAACATGACCACTATAATGTAGTCATAATTTGCTTCTTAAAGAGAGGATGAAAAAAGAAAACGTGACAGATGATAGTTGCATTGCCTAAATGTACTATTGGATGGTATCTACAATATCCTATATAGAAATAGAGTAGAAAAGTCAATGGAAACCTTTCATTAACTTTAGTGAACACTGAAGCAAGCTTTAAATGTTTTCTTCTGGGAACAGTAGTTCTGTTCCAACACAAAAGCTCTGCTTACAGAGACCTGAACAGTGTTTCAACTCTCTCAGTGTCTGTATCTCTGTGTACCCTGCCTACATAGGTATAATCCATTGGAGGTCTGAAGAGCAAGATGTTATTTCCAAAGCAGAAGACACTCAACGACCTGATTATACCTTTCCCAGGTTCAATGCATGGGCTGGTAACTCATCACAGATAAAGGATTTAGAGGATTTTGGGTATTGGAGACTGAAGTTCTCATCAATAACAGAGAAGCAGCAATTCAGATAAGCTGAGTTTCACACTTTGCCCCAAATAATTTAATGAATTATCATTCCTTCCTTTGCTAGTGCTGCCAGCAAGCACAACCCATTAGACTGTAAGGAAGGTGTTCATTTATTAGGAAATGGTCTGTACTGGTAGGTCATAATATAGCAAGATGGAAGTATTTCTTTGGTCATGCCATAATGAGCCTGGCAATCTGGGTACAGAAGATCCTGTATTCCTCTGACAGCACCTTGAGTTTCTTCGGGTCTGAAGCCTTGCTGATCTTTTGATACAACTGCACCGATGGCACGGTGCTGGACTGGTTTCTTTCACTGAAGGCCTGGCTCCTAGGCTCCAGTTAATGACACTTATAGCAGCTGAAATGCAAAATGCCCTAATCTTACTGGAGAGAGGTATACTTATTAAAATTATACAAAATTTTAACAAATTTCATTCTTTTCTCACATACAATTTCCCTGGTTCAGTCATTGACAGTTCTCTCTGTGCTAGCATTCACTAAAGCCCCCTGTGATCCATTTACCACTTTCCCAAAGCATGGCTGAGACCCAGCTGTTCTCTTACAACTGATATCCTACAGGATTTTTATAAAGGATGTGAAGGAAATGGAACTAAAAACGTCCTTCTCCAAGACAAAAGAAATACAGGAATTTTAACTTTCTGTGAAAAGCAACAGGTCTTACAGACTTGAAAAATTCTTGGGGTATGCAGCATGAATTCCAGCCAACATCACACAGCTTCTACAAAAATATATTTCTATGACCAGCACTAAACGTATGATCCAGTAAAACACAGAGACATATTCTTAGGTTAAGGCACATTAAGTCACGATGAGTTTAGTGAAACTGATATACACTTGAGCAACAACTCGAATATTTTCTTCTGAATCAGGATCTAATTCTCAGTAAGACAGGTTTAAAGTCCCCTTTGTGCCATTGGAATAGCACAAGGGCAAGAACAAGAATCTCAATTATTTTACTCTAAAGCCACAATTTCAACTATTTGAAATATAAATAGTTGAGGGCATGTTTGTAAATAAAACAATGTTGCAAGCCATACGGATGACAGCAATAGGTATTTGGTACTATACATAGGGCTACAGCTTGATATATCCTCACTACATAAGCTGCATAACCATGAGATGTTCCTTAGGGCAGGAAAACTTAACAAAGTTTTTGTTTTTCAAGTTGAAAACAAGCAAACGAAAATTGACAAAGTGTATAAAATAAATTAAATTCTTACAGATTTTCAGGAAACAGCAAAACCTACAGATATACAGGTTTATTCCAAAACTCATCAATCATCACAACCTTATGTTTCCATTCCTCTAAACAAGGCCACTGCCTGTAAGTATCAAATTCTATGCATTCAGAAAAAGATCAAGCACAGTACTAAATACTTCCCAGCACTTTTTGTTGTCCGAAGTCAAGACACAATTTTTAATGTTTACATGTTTGGTTTGCCTTACTGGAAAATATCCTGGTTTTCAACGGTTTTGTTTCTTCTGTAACTTCAACATATTCTTGTGAAACTTTTAGCATAGATTCTATGGTTGTATAATAGAAAAGTTTAATTGCTTGGGAATTGTAGTTATTGAGCACATGAAAAAAGAAATCACTTTCCAGTAACAATTCCCACGTGTAACTTCAGTATGAACTTTTCAATTAAAGAGCCGGAAATGTAATAAGAGAGCATTCCATGTTTACACAGCACACACAGGGGTAGGAAGTAAAATGAATTCTTTTACTGGGCTTCCCACAGACTGAAGAAACTAGTTTCATTTTAGCACTTCACAACATAGCTATTTCCAGAGCTTTGCACACTAAACCCAAAGAGAAAGATAACTAACACCACATCATCCCAGGTTTAAAGCGTACATTTAGCTCTTTCAGGGGAAAACTGAGCAGGAACATACAAAAAACTTATAATCTGATGGTAAGAATATACAATAAAGGGTAGGGCTACACAGAGCAAGGCATTATGTTATGATAGTAACACAGGACTTTGCCCTTGTCCAACAGATACATCCTGTCTCTAAGCATCGTACTGTGGGTACATACAGAAGTTGCATCCACATAGTTTCACAGAAGTGGGAGCTGTGAAGTCCCAGGTAGCCCAGCAGCATTTATTTATTTTTTTTAACTTTTTGCTGAATGTTTAATATAGTTTTAAATTATTCACTTACAGAGTTTGCCACTCCTTTTTCTAGACAAACAAATAAAAACACTGGCACAGCTGTAAAACCTAATATATTTGGCCTTTCCACTGGTAGAAAAGAGATGTGAGGTTAACCACTTCCATAACAGACACAGCTTTCTCTGCCATGTGTGCTTTTTGGTCCAGCTAATGCAGTACACTCAATAGACTCAGCACACATATACTATAAAGTCAGTGGATGCATGTACTGTGGAGCACACAGAAGATCCCCAAATCACGACCTTTGCAGGTCAGGTTGAATTCCTACACTTTCTTATTTATTATGGGGTAGACAAGTACTATGTGTGGTGTCACAGAAAAGAGGATATGCTGTAGGGAAGCCTGGATTGATATACTATATCCCTAACAGATGGTGCTTTATTTTCCTGATGAACTCTCAACAGTAATAGAGCAATAGTAATGAGGTAAACATTTCACAGCTCTTATTAAGAGCAAAGCAGTGCTTTCAAGGCACTTTATGAATATTGCATCTCTTTTCCACCATCCATTTTCTATCTTGATTTGGAAAAAATAACCCCTTGTTTGTAAATTTGAAACACTAAAGCACTTACTTACCTGGCATTAAGTTTAACTGCTAGATATGGAACCATTTGCTTGCTACAGAGCTCAGCAAGTGTGAGATTACATGTATAGCAAGAGGATAGCTAGTTTGAGAAATAGTCCGCACTGGTTCGCCTTCATATAGCAAAAGTTTTTGCTATATGATTATACACCAAAATATTTTACAAAAGACATCCTGGAAAACACATAAAAGTCATTAACCATCAAATGGAGTAAAAATATAATGCAATTCCAACCTAAAACTCTGCACACACCATAAATCCTCATCAATGAGTGACCATTTTGCATTCACTCCCATAAAGTTCATATAAAAATCACAAGATTTTGCAACCTGAACATAGTAAAGGCTGCACATCTGCCATAAATCCACGGAGGGACAAGACTGAGATTTACAAGCAAAAAGAAAAATCATGATGAAATTCAGACTCAAATGAGCTTGGTCCTGTAATCAAAGAAATGGAAATGGAAGAGCTTGGGCTACATTAGAAAATAGGATTTCCTAAAACCTTTTCACAATATTCTCAGTTGGTGTGAAGCCCCTGATCTAGTCCCATTGTTCCATGTTGGTGTTCATAACAAATTATGATGATACTTATAGCCAGTATTTTCAATGGAATACACTGTTACAGTAAATGCTGAAATCCATTGCAACTGGAGTCTACTTGTCTTATGCCAGATCTTAAGATCTTTGTCTATTTTTGACAGATGAGACTGGAACAATGCTGTACAGAGGTGCTGCAGCCTCTATGCTCAGAAGTACACAAGCCAAGACAAAGGTAGGTCATTATTTAAGGGAAATACAATGTCTTGCCTAAACTCACATAAGCCTAGGTTATTACAAAGAACTTGATACTCAGGTCTCTTGCATCCCAATCTATCACCTTAACTGCAAACTCTGGAAAAAAAGAGAAACCTATATTATTTTGTTGTATCTGTATGAAAAAAAAAGTTATCTACGGACTGTACTGCTAGTGAAAATATGAAGTGAGTTCCAAACCAGTTTTAGCCTGGTCAAAAAAAAACAAACAAAAAAACCCCAACAGCTACAGGTGGATTCCAATTGCTGACACACAAAGTGGACAGCAGCAAAATCTTGAACTTAATCTTAAGTTGAAATTTAAATTTAAATTGTATGTCAAGCTCAAATAATAGTTATGAAACACTGCATGTCACTTTCTTTGGGTTTTCATTGGAAATAGAAAGACAGTACACAAGTCTACATATAAATAATATGTGAGTATTATACTGTTGCAAAGGGCCATGTAGAGGAAGTTTTTGCTCAGACCAATACAGTATTCTAGATAGTTGCGATGAGAAACGGCTTTTGTCCTGGTTTCAGCTGGGATACAGTTAAATTTCTTCTCAGTAGCTCGTACAATGCTGTGTTTTGGATTTAGTATGAGAACAATGTTGATAGCACACTGATGTTTTTAGTTGTCGCTGAGTAACATATACTAAGTCAAGGACTTTTCAGTTTCTCAGGCATTGCCAGAGAGAAGGTTGGGGGGGGAGCACAAGAATTTGGGAGGGGACACAGTGGGGACAGCTGACCTGAACTAGCCAAAGGGATATTCCATACCATAGGACGTCATGCTCAGTATATAAACCAGGGGGAAATGGTTGGGAGAGCTGATCACTGCCCAGGGACTGGCTGGGCATCCATCAGCGAGTGGTGAGCAATTGTACTGTGCATCACCTGTCTGAGTTTGTTCTCCTTTGGGATTTCATTCCTCTATCTTTCTCTCACCTTTTTATTATAAATGTATTATTATCATCATCATAACAAATATTATTACTATTACCATTTTATTTCAATTATTAAATTGTTCTTAACCCATGAGTTTTTATCTTTTTCCCATTTCTCCTCCCCATCCCACCGAGGGTGGGGAGTTAATGAGCAGCTGCATGGTACTTAGCTGCCAACTAGGGTTAAACCACAACAGCTCTTTATAATGAGATTTCATAAGGAATTAACTTTATATGATATCTAAAGATTAACTACTTTTTCTGCTAGATGAACTATTTTTACACATGCTTTTTCACTGCCTAGACCATTATTATTATTTACACAGCAATGACAATTATTAGCATCAGGATGACCCCGATGGGCCCTACACAAGTGAGAGAAAGGCAGTCTTTAGAAAGTGCTGACAAATGTTAGTTAATAGTGTCAAGTAACTGCAGCTACTTTCCTCCATGAGTATTTATCAATACACCAAAACCAGTTGCTCAACACTGTTTCTGAAGAGAATTCAGAACAGTTTCTACCACCTAAAAATTATTTCACCTTAAGTTTTCCACATCATTCACTTAATAAACAATGGGAACAGGTAGGCTAGAGGGGGCTTAATGATGAAACACTCTTGTGATGCATTTCCCTCTCCACTGACCCCAAATACAGCCTAAACTACTAGTTTAGTAGGCTATGGTTAGATGAGATGATACACTAAATGTGATCTTCTGAACATTGGCTTCTGTAGCTAATCAGGTAACGCGCTATGTAATATTGCTTTCCAACAAGTCCTGTAATCACTTGCCCCACACATGTAATGCCTTCACCAGATCTGTACAATGACATAGTTAGCTTACATTATCACACCACAAAGTAGGTCTTCAACTGCAGTCAGTCACTGAGAAATTCGGGTCCCTGTGCAGTGGAAGACTTAGTTGAGAATGGGTGAACTAGGGCTCTCCTTTCTCCTTTTACTCATAGCCTTCTCTTTGTGTGGACTTACTACCCACAGATTTCTGTTTCTTCCCTCTTCAAAGCTTTTCAGTACAGCACTGACAGTATTCAAAAAGCTTTAGCTTATTTCACATTTCTGTCCTCTCTTTTGTCTCTCTGGCCCTGGCAAACCTGTTGAAAAATACAACTTCCCAGATCATTCCAAAGTGTGTAGATATTCTGGGGGCTCAGTTCTGTAAATCTTTAAAGTAATCCAATTTTAGAGTATGCAGAGCAGGCACTCCCTTGGAAAAATCAGAGGCCTTTTCCAAGCCGACATCACAATCATGAAAATACTGTCTGGATTAGTAGAGAACAAAATTCTCTACTTGCAGAGAGATCTATCACATCCTTCTCTCAATTATACCCAGTCAATTTATCTCTTATTGCCATAAAAGAAGTCTAAGCCCTTCATAAAAGCAGACAGTTCTACTCATTTTGTTCATGAACATAAATGAGTTATGAAATAGAGATAAAGTTGTGATCTAGAGAAAACTGTGCATTTGATTTTGTGGGTTCTAACTAAAAGAAAAAATCAATGCTGGGAAGAGGGAGGGAAGGAGAGAGGGGAGGGAAGAAGAGAAAAGAAACCAAGTATGAGGCAACCCAGTGAGGCAGTGAAAAGTCAATCACATTTCCAGTGATGCTGTATTCTATAGTCACATGCACTATGGTTTACCACTCGTGCACAGTCATTCCTTGAAGGAAGCAGTGGAGGGTAACCTGACATTTAACTGGTAGAGAATAATTCAACAATGCATGAATATAAACAATACAATGAAAAACTGCCTGTTCCTATAAGTGAGTTAACCACTTTCACTCTTCAGCAATGTTTCTGGAAGGTTGACAGCAAGGCACTATAGGAAATAAACACATTTAATGTCAAACTGGGCTTCACTTTACTATGTATCAACTTCCAATTTACTTGGTAGGAGAGAATCATCAGGCAGCGTCATTTTTGTTATCAAACCAGTTTTTGAAAGAATCATTGAAACTGGTAGTGAGGGAGAAAGAGCAGGCAACAGAGAATCATCACAGAGAACTGTTTGGGGGTGTTTCTAGGAAGGAACTCCAGTTTGCAATATCAGTAATAGCAGAAAACTGATGATCAATCTACCAGAGAATGAAGTCCAATATTTTAAGATTATTGGAATAATAAGGCATTGCTTTAAAAAGGAAGCTTTAAGCCACTGTGTTTGGCATACAATAACACAGTAATTGATGAATTGTCCTTCACTGAGGAATTCTATCAATAAAAAGCTGTATGTGATGAATTAGTGTGATATGGCTACCAGTATGACTATCAAGGTTAAGGCCTGAAGGAGTAAAGTTCTTTCTTCTTAAATATTTGGTTCTTGTTTTTCAGATGAAAAGTGTGGTTAACTAAGAAAAAACTGAAGGTGACAATGTACAACAGAGATATTCTTTGTGAAAATGCTGACAGCTAAGAATAGCAGATCCATGAAGAGACTTATAAATGGCTATACGCATTGGTAGTATATTAATCCAATCTCAAAGACAAACATAGATAGGCTTTCTCTTTTAACACACTACCCCAGAAACACAATGAAATTTACTATTGCTGGAGAAAGAATTCTGTTCCGGGGAACATTTGAGAAGGAAAAATAATAATAAAAAAAACATTCAAGAGAAACTCAAATTTAATTTGGAAATAGACCATTTTATTTCATTATAAAACCAGACCTCAGAGAATCCTAGCACACATGTGCAAATAGTTCTGGAATAGCAAAGCTACAGTTGGAGGTTTACCTCCGACCAAGGTAGGTAAGGACTAGAATCCCTGGATCTGGTCATTACTTGCTTGAGACTTGGTCTTCTGAATTCATTATCCATGATGGGAACTCTTGTATACTTGACAGGACTCTGCCTAGCAAAGCTGCTCCAGAAGTAGAGCCGAACAATCGGTAAACTCTCAGGAAATCAAGAAACCTGCTAACCAAAAATTTTATGGGCTGGTCAGAAAATATTTCATGTGTACTTTCACCAGAACAGAAGGAGCTCCATAAAACATTTTGATTTCTACATGACAGAAGAAGAGCAAGCCCTCAAGGGTATTAAAATGGTTATGAGCCACTAAGTTGTGGCATCCCTGCCTCAAAGAAAAGACAAATGAAGGCCAAGCATGAATCAGGAAAGTAATTTCCAGAAATCAGAGTGACATACTAAAAGGATTTACAAAACATTTTTGCAGTGTTATTGGTAATACTAAGACACAGTTGTGTTCATTCTTCTTCAAGATAGCTGAGGACAATCTGGAGCTGGTGAAGGAATGGTCTGTAAGGGTGATGTTTACGCAGACCTCAACTTACAGGAGACAACTATGAGCTTAGCCTGTTTAGCTTAGCAGAACGAAGGCTGAGAGATAACGTAATTGCTTTCTATAAATATTCCCAGGGGAGTAAGCATTATGGAGGAAGAAGAACTATTTAAAGGACATTGTTGGCATAAGAACAAGCTAGCATAATATTTGACTGAAAATTAAAGAGGAGTGTGTAGAAGAAAGATTGAGAATAACCAATATTAACAATTGGATGCCAGTAATCTGACTACAGACCTGCATGAAAAAATTACATCTTAGACCTTCACTTCAACAAATACTGGAATTTTTAGTCATGTTTCAGTAAGATGTTCATAGCTTCACAAAACTTAAGTGCTACTTTTAATGAAAAGCCTTAAAGCTTTTAAAACTGTTTTCCCCCATACAGCTCAGCCAAAACCATTTCAAAAATAACTTTGGTTTTCCCCTAAGCTGCAGTTTTTGATGAATAAATGATAAAATATGAGGGAAAGGAACAGATATACCTATAAACCATTCATGCTAGCTTCAATACAACCGAAACATCTTTGTTCTGGGTGAATTCTCAAAAAAACTATTACAGACAATAGCCTGTCTAGATTTCATGGGCAATACAAAGAGAAAAATAAAAACGAAGGGGGTCAGGAGAGAGTAAAAAAGTGACCCCATCTGTTTACAAAACTTACATAACAGAATAAATTTACAAGTGATGTTTAGTAACATCCCAGATTCTAGTTGAAAATACGCATTTTATCAGATTTCTGAAGTACCACCTTTTCAAATTATTCTTTCTTGTGTATGAGTTCTGTCCTTGATAAGTGAAAATTTTTTCCTGCATAAAATACAGGCTAACACCCTTACGTTTCAGGGTGAATATGACTGATTTCAAAACTGTATTCATCTTGTCCTTTAACACAGTACTGAGTATGAGGTTTAATAAAAGAAAAGGCCTGATGTACTTACATATGAGTCCCTATATGTCTCCCACTTTAGCAGCCTGTTTACTAAAGCATTTGCCTGCTCCATCTTCTCCAGGTATGATCTGCTGAGGCATAGTCCTGTAGCCAGCCAAACGTTGTCATCTTGTCAGATACGATGTTGTCTAAGAAACTGTGTTTCTAAGAAACATAGTCTCCCACTATGATTCAGAGCCATCCATCACCCAAGGGAGGCAGGGAAGAGACGGGATTCCAGTTAATATTTAAATCCAAATCCTGTCCTTCTTTCCCTGTGGCTTACATTTAAGGTGGGGGAAAGTATGTTCAGTCACTTCTGAACAGGTAACTAAGGAAATTGCTTCTGTGATATTTTAGTCCTACCTTGATCAAGGGTCCCCTTTTAAATTCATGTAACCAACACTTTTAACACAGTTTCTTAGACAACATCGTATCTGACAAGATGACAACATTTGGCTGGCTACAGGACTATGCCTCAGCAGATCATACCTGGAGAAGATGGAGCAGGCAAATGCTTTAGTAAACAGGCTGCTAAAGGAATGACAGAAGACCTGCCTTTAAGGATTTTGAAGGTGGCTGCTGCTGGGGAAGAGCTGTCCCCATTCTTCCCCTAGCTGCAGTCTCCACAGCTATTCTTCGACCTTCCAAAAAACCCAAAGAAAACTGACTCTCCTGAGCCGGGTGGTTAATTTTCTAGAGCCAGCCCAGCATCAACAACAGTGGTGGTAGCGCTCTGTTTTACACTTTGCTAATAATCCCTAAAGAGGCTATTCATTCCTGCTGTGAACTTTCCACTATATAAATAACTGGCCATAATGCAAGTTCTCTTGTAGGAGCCTCTCCAATAATGAACAATTCACCTCCCAGCCTTTGCAAATGACCTGTGTAATCCTTCATCTTAGCTCAAGAGGGGCCAACGGCCCACAGCCAGAACCGAAGTTGCAACGAAGCCCCACGGCAGACAATATGGGATGAGATTGTTTTAGAACATGCAAGACCAGCCCACACTATTTAATTGACATTTATCACCAATGTGGCACCACTTCACTCACTACATGAACCTTACCAAACAGTTCTGGCCTCTGGAAAGCTTTAATGACCTTTTAAGAAAAATGGCTTTGCTTTAAGGTTTATTCCTAGTGTACTCAACCTGAAGAATACACGAATATTGGACAGGCTGTGCCATGTGTATGCATATGAGGCTGCTAAACTGTGAACAGGTGTATGTCCCCCAGAGCATTGAGCATAAACACACAAGTAACAGTTCTAGGGGTTTTCATGTCAGCAGTCTGTCTGATACCAAAAAACTGAGATTCATATTTAAAAATTCACCTCTCATTTTAAAAAGTAAGTGCATTTGGATCAACCTTTAATTTAAGTTGATCCCTTGTGGTCAAGCTAAAGCAGTGCAGGAAAGGCAAATTATCTCTCCAGCTCTTTCCCCTAACCAAAAAAACCCAACTGTGTGAATTTGGGCTATCTACCAAGAAGAAAAGAAGAATACACATGTAAGATACACAAGCAAGTATTTCCTGGGTGGCATTGTAATTACATGAGACAGACCTAGCTTTCCGGGGGATTTGATGCAGAGTTGTTTTGTATTCCAATTGCAATTGCTGAGTGCCATCCAAAACACAACTAAGCTGAAAGAGGCAGAAAAACAAAAGCATCTCCTTTGTCCCAAATGAATTCAACTTCGTTAGTTTTGGCAGCTTTTCAAAGATCAGAAAAAAGTATTTGTTTGATCTTTCCCTTCTTTCCACTTAAGGTCAATGATTAAAACAGGATCAGCTCAGTGACTACACCTCCAGTTCACAGTCTGTTGGATAAACCTACTAAGTACCATTCTGACAGCTGTGGGGAAAAAAAAAAAAAAAAAAGATACCAAGACTTTTCATAACAGCATTACAGAATGGGGAAGATTGTTTCTTTCTCAGGTAGTTAAAAGCCTGGGCCATGAGGCAGAACAATTCTGTTCTAATCTTCTCTCTGCAATAGACCTACTTGTTGAAAGACAGCAAGTCATTCACACTAAAAATTTCAGAGACATATGTCACAAGCTTGACACACAAACCAAATTCAGTCCCCAGTAACTAAAACCATCTGCAGAATAGCTTAGGATCAGTAGGTTTCCCTGGTGGCAGGGATGCATGGAAATATGAAAAAGAGGTTCTTCATGAAATCAGCAGTCTTGTGTAAAAAGTTGCATCTGACATGCCTTGTCCTGCCATTACTTAAGGTTTGATTTTCAGAGTCCAGATACATACATCAGTCCTTGAAACGCACCAGGTTTGGAACTCCTCTCTGCAGTTCTGCTGCTAAAAAAGAAGCTAAATCCTGAAGAAGATATATGTTTACATAATGTGAAGCTTGAAGAGAATATTCACCTGCTTCAAACCCTTTTTGTATAATTGTCTAGAAATGCTTAAGCAGACAGCACTGTGGACTGGGAAAAATGTCCTATTATCAACTTCAGAGATTTAAGGATTAGACTGAATCCTCTTAGATTATTTAAAAAACCAAAAATTATTTTCTCTCTGCTCTTGTAATAGACTAATTCCATTTAGAAACTCTTCGTCAAAAGAAACATAATCTTTCTTTCAGGAGAAACGAAAATAATTCATAACAAAGCAGGGCAGCAATGAGAAATATTGTCCAGGAGGACCTTAGACTGGGTTCCTTTACAGAGTGTTTCAGTGGAAAAAAATATGGTCTCTTGTTAAAATATTGAACAATAATGAGCAATTTGTTCAGTCTTATTAGGATTTCAAATAATTACCCCAGACCATCATCACTCTCTGATAAAGAACCAATGTCTGTTTAATAAAAGGAGCAGTGTTGTGTAATAGAATCAAAAGCACTGAGTTTTCAGCTCCAGTCACAAATTACACAGTAAAACTGCAAGTCTGACGAACAAAGGTATTCCTAAGCCATCTTTATGTCTTCTCATTGTTAGGCTGGCTGAAAACCAAACTTTTTTCCCCTAGGATAAGGTTGAAATAGTTGGAAATATGCCTTAAAACAATTCTGGTTCAATCCATTGAAAGGGCCCACATGAAAACCTAACTCAGATATCTGCAATGTGGTGAAAACAAAATAATGCTCCTGTTCCTCCTTGTATCCACTCACGTTGTTATGAAGCTCACCCAAACAAAAACCTAAAGGTTACAGACCTTTGGCAGTCCCTTACCAGTCATCATCCAGACTTTCAGACTGTCATGAACACATTTGCACATTACAACTTTTCTGGATTAAGCCAGTTGTAGTTCACTAAGTACAAAACAAAGGAGAACAGAGCTCTCTGTCAAAGAGTTCATGAAAATATGGGACCATTAGTCTTACAAGGAAGAGATATACATTATGTGTGTGTGCGTGTACAAATAGGCATATGACCATTACCATATTGCAGCTTGGAACATGAATCTCTTTTTTGTGGCCTAGGAACCTTCAGTGTCAAGAAGTCTCCCAAATTGTAGTATAGATGTTCATTCGCAAAAAATATATTCTTATCATCTCATGTGCTATCAAGCTAGAATTTGGAATAACTTTTACAGATATATATCCATAATTAAATATAAAAAGAGAATAAATAGTAAAGAGTTTAAGACAGCAATATTTTCTGCTGAAATTGCTGATGACTACATGAACACTAGCTTTAGCCTGCTGAAGCTAATGCTGGAGCATTTTGTTGAATTTTGTTTTAGTCACAGAGTGCGCTTTGAATCTAAACTGACCAACCATAAAACTGCTGAATCTGATTTACTTAATCAGATTTCTCTTTTACTGATACAAAAATTGATGCCTGCTTTTAATCTGAACTGACAAATTTGAAAGGGAAAGACTGATACTTAAAATGAGTGGGGAGGTGAATCCAGGTGAATCTAGGGAGAAATGCTCCTTCCTGGCATGTCAGTTCATTACTCCTTTTTTTGCCAAGTAAACTTTGGGCAGTTTTATGACTGTAAGGAAAAGAGCCAAATTAGCTCTATTTTCCTCCTCCTTAAATAACTGAAAATAAAAAACTTCATCCCTCCCAAAGAAACACAAAGCAACAGAAAAGAATCTACCCGATACACTGTGCATACAACAGAAAGTAGCACAAATTACAGAAAACTTGGGGCAAGAATGCATGCTTGAGATTACTTTTTACAATCACTTCAACCCAAGAGAAATGCCTTGGTATCAAAATGCATTTTAAGAATTATAGAGAGCAAAGCTCTAACACAAACAAAATTGAAAACATTTCATTATAAATATTGCAATAACAAAGCAAACAAAAAAAATTGGAATAACTTGTAGTACTAACAGCTCCTCTGGATTAGTTATATGCAAACTTACTATAAAAAAACTAGCTATTAGTTCAATTCTATTCCCATTTAAATGAATGAGGAAATGTTAACAACTTCTTTATAACGAAAAGTCAGATAAACCAAATAAAAATAACATAAAAATTATTATTGATGAGCTTAGTGCTTAGCGGGGAAAACCTGCTGTGCTGAATACCATGTTTTAATTTTAGTTTAGTATGGTTTAGGTCTTAGGATTCAGCCTGGTTTTCAAAGTCAGTTATATCTATCACAGTATGTTGGATTCATCCACATACATAATTTGCACACAGTTTGCTTGATGGCACTATATATAACAACTTTCAAGCACTTTGAGAATTTCAAATAAGTATCCAAGAAACACACAATACATAGGACTTCATATTCCTAGCTATTACAAGGAGTCATTGGAACTCCTGAAAAAATCTTCTCCAGGAGAACAAAATGAGGAAATAATCCTTTTGATTCCAATAGACATTTTAGTAAATAAACTGTGACAAATTATTTTTAAAACCCCCAAACATTAGAGACACCAAAATATCGATTAAGCTACTATGAGTAAGCTCATGATAACTCAAGCTAAAAGAAGTTCTAATAATACAAAAAAAAGTCGGTTGTAGCAAAAAGTGTTCTGATATCAATAACTATCAACGAGCAACTTCAGGAGCTACCTGCAGCAAAAATAAATCATCTGCCACTTTCAGAGAGCTGTGGTTCAATGCTATCTGACAAGTAGCACAAGATTATATCTGGTTTTAGTGGGGATAGAGTTAATTTTCTTCTCAGTAGCTAGTACAATGCTGTGTTTTGAACGTAGTATGAAAATAATGTTGATAACACACTGATGTTTTAGCTGTTACTAAGTCGTACTTACCCTCAAGGACTTCCCAGTTTCCCATGCTCTGCCAGTGAGCAGGTGCACAACAAGCAGGGAGGGAGCAGAGCCAGGACAGCTGACTCGAACCATCCAAAGGGGTATTCCATACCATAGAACGTCATGCACAGTATATAAACTAGGGGGAGTTGGCCAGGGACCGCTGATCGCTGCTTAGGAACTGGCTGGGCATTGGTCAGTGAGTGGTGAGCAACTGTATTGTGCATCACTTGTGTGAGTTTTTTTCTCTCAGGATTTTAGTCCTCCCTCCTGCTCTCTCCTTTTCATTACAAGTAGTGTTGGTGTTGTTAGTAGTAGTAGTAGTATTTTATTTTGATGATTAAATTGTTCTTATCTCAACCCACAATTTTTACATTTTTCTCTAATTCCCCTCGCCTTCCCACTGGGGTTAGAGAGTAAGCAAGCAGCTGTGTGGCACTTAGCTGCCAGGCGGGGTTAAACCACAAGAGAAATCTAACTGAATTGCTAACAAAACCTTGTCCATCAGCTTACTAATGAAATACTTCGAGATAATCAGGGTGTTCATTACCAAAATAGGTCCCATGTTCACACTGGGTCTTGCAGTTGCTGACAAACATCATGGCTAGAGTATCAAATCCTGTTCACATTAACAGGAACACCAACTCTAAAGTCAGCATATAAAAAAGATCTATGGGAATTGGCCTCAAGAGATCAACAGGATCTGACCTAATTAGCACTTATCTAGGACTGATTTAGATTTAACTTGGTCAAAAATGGAGTCAGCTCATTTACTTCCAGCTGAAATTTACTTTCAGCTCATTTTATGTTAATACATTTATATTCTGCTAGCAGGATGGGGAAATAAAGTCTTTTCTTTAAAGCAGTAGAACGTTGCCTGTACAAAAGATAAAGCCCTAGCACAACCCTGCACCTTCCCAGCCCCCTCGCATAATCTGGTTTTAGTACTGTCTTCCATTTTTGCTGTGCTTTTCCTACATTTGGAACAGCAAAAATCTCAAGGTCATCCTGAGAAAGGAAAGAGATGTACTTTGGTTGGTCTTTCTAGTTTAGTGCTGACTTCCAGCCACCACTATTTCAAGCCTGTTCATATCTGACTGGTCAGTACCTCTCCTTGCAGAACACCATTTTTGGAAGTGTAGCTATTCCTTCCAGTTCACAGGAGGTATGTTTGGAAACGCAGAAAGCAAGGAAGTAACTCGGTCTCTTTATACAAGTATAATTGGTGAGTTTAAGGGAGTGCTGTTGTATTTCTGTGACCTATTGTTGTAATCAAACTGCTGCCAATAACAGTGAACATAAAACTGAAGAGAGAGAGTGGGAGAGAAAGAAGTACAAAGAAAACACTTTAGAAAAACAAATCAAGAAAATATCCTAATTCCAACACACTTAGAGTCTCAATGGGTATCAGCAAGGAATTTAATAGATACTACACTGCATATAACTGAAACTTCCACACAGCATTTGAAACAAAGCTCAAGTGTGGAAATAACTCCACAGAGGCAATGTTTTATTATGCTTGTATAGAAATATGATTGGAAGAGACTTCTTAGATCACAAGGCCAATTTTGGACAACTGGTGGCAATCAAGTCTTTGGCAAGAAAATGCCAATTTTCTAGAGTGAATTCCCTAACACAGCTCAAGTCTGGAATGTGTTCGTACACAACAGTGGTTATGGTGTTTTGCTTCCACTAAGAGACCAAGCTGGTGCTGAAGAAGCCTGTAAAAGCATTCAGCTCAGTCAGTGTTAATTTTTTTTTTTTTTTTTTTTTTTTTTTTTTGAGATTTGTCTGTTTGTAAGAACAGTGGGCTTTCAGCAACATTCAAAAACCACTAATCCAGGAAAGCTGATGTTAAAGATCTCCTGCAGGTAGAAAATGAAGAGATTGCCCCTGCAAGTCATTGTATTTTTTGTTCTTCAAGACTTTTGACCCAAGAGAAGATTATTAGTCACTGGAAAACATCCAAGGACATGATGTATCTCATTTTGTTTGGGTTCTGTTGGCTTTCAGAGAATTCTCTGTTCAAACAGTCACCTTATACTAATTTAAATGATCTGAAGTACTGACTGTAGATTTGAGAAAACAATGTCTTAGGCTCAGAAGAGCTGTGTTATGTTTGATACATAGCAAACCAATAACCTTTTATATAGTTTTGCAAAATTGAGACTTAGAATGCATGAAGCATCAGTTCCATTTTCAAATTACCGCATCCAGCATGTAATAAAGGTAGCTGAAATCTTTGGTGATATCTGCAGTACTTCCAGAAATTGTTCCTGCTGTTTCTAACGCAGTGTCGGATACGATATAGCAGTTTTCTATTCTTCTCCTATATTGTGTGCACTGTAGGATTTATTAGCATTACTGACACATTGTAAAAGAATTATATGCCAATTACAACTGCATTAGGAATAAACTTTTTCAATACATTGCAACAAGTAACCCTTTCCTCAATCCCAAAGTTTCTGAGCGCAGAAAAATCCAACTCATTCCCTGTCTACAAAGAATTCCATGGCTTGGATTCAATTTCAAAATACATGGAATTGGAATTTTCTGTCGATTAATATAGAGGGTTGTCTCAGGTCAGTTTAAAATAATGAAGTTCTGTGTTCTTACTGTATTTGCATATCTTACAGTGATGCCCAGTTTTCACCAAAAATAGAGAGAATGTGGAAGTCACAGTGCCATATCTGAGTTTTTCAGTCTCTGTAAAGGACTGATTTGAAAACAGGTTTGTCTTAATATATTAACAATGTTGACAGAAATAAACACCAACAAAAAACAGACACTCTCCAAAAAAGGATTCTGTACTTAACCTTTTTTGTTCAGGAGAGACAACAAAAAAAAACCCAAGATAGAGAGCCTTTAATAATTTTTTTCCTGCTTTTAGCAAAGTAGAGGTTAACACAGTAGCCAAGCAGAGCTCAAATTTTGAAGTACTTCTATTTCCAAAAAGAAAATACAAGTATTTAAAAAGCAGCAGTCTCAGTGAAAACCCTTACATTATTTGGAGGATTTTAGAAGACTGCATTCTGCAGTGTAATAAAGACAGACAAATTAGTGAAAATACATGCAAATAATATTAATGTCCCCTAAAGATGTTTTAAATTTGGCATTGATTACTCTATATTTGTATATCTTTATGACTTCTCATATACTATTTAATTTCATTGAGATAAAATCCATTTCATATCCAATTGATTTTTTTAGTCATAGGAAGCTATTAGTATCTGTATTTTTTAATCTTTATGGCTCACAGTCTTTAAATGACCATTTTAAAACAGCTGATTAGATGAAGACTACAGAATTCGTTATAACGTGTCAAGAAAAAAAATTGTTAAAAAATAGATAAAATAATTACTCATTCTTTGTGACTAAGTAGCACATTTAGAGCATGAAAACAATCTTTACTCTTCAGTTTAACAGCTATTGGAGCACAGGCTGGGAGATGAACCATACATGAATTATATCCTTGGCATTGGCTGTAGTCTTACTGGACTTGCCTAAGATCACCTAGACAAAAACCTCCAAGGTTAGCCATAAATTTTGTGATGTACGCTTTCCTGAATGAAGACCAGTGGCAAGACAGGAATTGTCAACACCAGTGTCACACCTTTATATTAAATATAATATCAGCTCCACATGAATCAGTGAGATTACAGTAACCACTGTGAAACAAACCACAGGGCCACACTCAGATTTCATTTTTGTCTATTTCCATGACTGGAATGGAACAAATACAGACCCTTGGGCAAGCTTATTTTAACCTGCTGTTCCAGGTTTTATCTCCCTGCACAAAGTATTTGGCAGTATTGGAATAAAGGATGGCACTCTTAAGGAAAGACTCCAGTTTCATGCCCCTTCTGTGTCCTTGGTTTATTGCACAATGGGTTGGAGATTGTAGGAGTTTTTCTTCTGCTGGATAAATGGAAGCTATTAACAAGGTCCTTGTAGTGGAACATTTAGGAAACATCGTGGGCTCTTCATTAGAGTAAATGTCAATATATAGCACAGCCACTAATGTAAAAGAGCCAAAAACTTTTAGTAAGAAGGATGGAGGGAAAGCAGAGAATCAATTTTTTTTTTATTTCTGCTTCATTTAATTTAAACATTTTACATCTCTCATTTGTGAAGTGAATACTAAGTGAGAAACCTCAGCTTTAAACTGTACACATAGATCAATCAAGTAAACTGCATGCTCATTTACACTTTGTTTATAAGTTCTTTCCTGAAGTCAGAACTACACAAATGTCTCTGAATAAGCCATCTGGAATAAGCCCGCACTCAGTCTATCCTATCTATGAATCATACACAGAGTTTCTTCTTTCACCCACAGGAATGTATATGCAGAGTAACACCAGCAAGGTCAATGTGAAAAGATAATTTTAGTCATGGTCTGCATATTTGGGTTCAGCTTTCTGATAGCTGGCACTACTGCAGGGTGCAGCGGAAAATACTCAGGAACCAAGCAGGGCTTAAGATTGACCAAATTCAATTTTTTGTTCCCTCAGTGAAAATTATGGATGGCAGAGAGCTTTTCATCTCATTTAAAGATACCATTACAGCGTCAAGCTCTCTGAGGCCAAAGCTGGCTAGAGAATATAGATGATGAACTAAGATTTAACATCTTCTTAGGTGCTAAACATTCAAGGGGTCTTTCACTTTACGTTGGCCCACTTGTGAGCAATACAGATCATTTTAATAAATACATGGTGTCTATACCACTGAATCCGATTTGCCTTGTCATTTCTTTATCATTCTTCTCTTGGAGGAAATTGCTTCCAAATTTTTAACCTTGCAGGTTTTTGGGCCAAACTGTCGTCACATCAGTAACATGACCAGTGTCATTCATGTCTTCTATAGCCAAATTCTCCTGTTTGCAGACACCTGGCAAAAGTTTACGCAATTAAATGATAGCTGAGCAGTGCAGAATAACTTTGTGAAGCCCCCATACAACAAAGAATCTCTCCACAGTAAATAGCTCTACTGATTTCTCATGGTCGAGACACCCTCCTGAGTCCAGTTAAATAAAATATTTTTCTTAAACAGTTGTCTATTTTTCTTTATGCTGTATTTTAAACTGGGAGGGAGTGGAATTTGTATTTATCTAGGAACCATATAGAAAATCTGAAAAATAAGGACATAGATTAAGTACTTTTCCCTACGAAAAACAGTATCAATGTAAAACACCCCTTATGTTCCTTTTGACTTGCATTCCAGTGTGGAGGTTCAGCAAGTTTATTCCACGCTATGAATACAAAATTAATGTCAAAATATTTATATAGCCCATAACTCACAGACCCATTTCATCAGCTAATCATAATCATTGGTTTTGGATTGCTTTGGCAACAAATTTAACAGCAGCACTGTGTAGAAGAAGAAGAAAAAGAAATATTTTGCATAATCCTTGTCGGCTCAACATCATTTTTCAGTGAAAACTTTGCATTGGATGCTCTCTCCTAAAACTCTGTCCACATGACACTAGACTATCCCCACTTGTTAAGAATGTGAGAGGTTTTGTTTTTTTTTCCCCCTCCATCATTTATCAACAGTCCCAGCAAACTGGAGAGGTCTCAGAAGACTGGAGGTTAGTCAGTGTGACATCCATCCACAAGAAGGGCCGGAAGGAGGATCTGGGGAACTACAGGCCTGTCAGCATGACCTCGGTGCCAGGGAAGGTTCTGGAGCAGATCAGCCTGCGTGCCATCATGCAGCACGTGCAGGACAAGTCCGGGGTCAGGCCCAGCCAGCATGGGGTTATGAAACGCAAGTCCTGCTTGACGAACCTGATCTCCTACAACAAGATGGCCCGCTTAGTCAATGAGAGAAAGGCTGTGGATGGTGTCTACCTAGACTTTAGTAAAGCCTTTGACGCTGTCTCCCACAGCATTCTCCTGGAGAAACTGGCTGCTCACGGCTTGGACGGGTGTGCTCTACAGTGGATAAAGAGCCGGCTGGATGGCTGGGCCCAAAGAGTGTTGGGGAATGGAGTTACATCCCGCTGGCAGCCAGGCACAAGTGATCTTCCACAGGGCTCAGTACTGGGGCCAGCCCTGTGTACTATCTTCATCAATGATCTGGACAAGAGGATTGAGTGCGCCCTCACTAAGTTTACAGATGACACCAAGTTGAAGGGGGAGTGTTGATCTTGAGGGCACGAAGGCTCTGCAGGGGCATCTGGACAGGCTGGGCTGATGGGCTGAGGCCGATTATATGAGGTTCAACAAGGAGAAATTTCAGGTCCTGCACTTGGGTCACAACAACCCCACACAACACTACAGGCCTGGGGGAGAGTGGCTGGAAAGCCTTCTGGTAGAAAGGGACCTGGGGTGCTGGTCAACAGCCAGTTTAACATGGGCCAGCAGTGTGCCCAGGTGGCCAAGAAGGCCAATAGCACCCTGGTTTGTATCTAAAATAGTGTGGCCAGCAGGACCAGGGCAGTGATTGTCTCCCTGTGCTCGGCACTGGCAAGGCTGCACCTCGAACCCTGGGTTCAGCTGTGGCCCCTCACTGCAAGGGGGACATGGAGGGGCTGGAGCGTGTCCAGAGCCAGCAGGGAGCTAGGGAAGGGGCTGGGGCACAAGTCCTGTGGGGAGCGGCTGGGGGAACTGGGGGGGTTTAGTCTGGAGAGCAGGCGGCTCAGGGGGTACCTATCGCTCCCTACAGCTACCTGACAGGGGCTGTAGGCAGGGCGAGGTAGGGCTTTTCTCCCAGATAACTAGCAAGATAGCAAGAGGAAACAGCCTCAAGTTGTGCCAGGGGAGGTTTAGATTGGATATTAGGAAAAACTTCTTCACTGAAAGGGCTGTCAAGCATCGGAACAGGTTGCCCAGGGAGGTGGTGGAATCACCATCACTGGAGCTGTTTAAAAAACATGTAGATGCGGTGCTTAGCAATAGTGATGGACTTGGCAGTCCTGGGTTAACAGTTGGACTTCATGATGTCAAAGGTCTTTCCAACCTAAATGATTTTATGATTCTATGATTTTAATCAGGGGACAATTTTAACATTGTAATGCTGAAGAAAAAGAAAGTTGTATTAGGAAGCAGTTGCATTTTGAAGCAGTCAGGAAAACTGCTTCTTAGTTTGGGACACACAAACAAAGCTCAAACAAGAACCAGAATTAGTAGACTGACTATTTTCTAGTTTTACTATGAATCTAGTTAAATACAGCAAAGTACTAAAGACAATTCTGAAGAAATGTAAATACCTCTAAAATTAAGTTTGTTGTTATAATGTCACTTATTTAAATGTAACAAATAAAAATCTGTGCAACTCCAATCACAGCTGAACCTCTGAATTAGGATAAATTTAACTACCCTCTTTTGACACCTCATATGATTCTAAGAAGTTACATGGCCCAACAAAAAAAATCCTTTGCACTTAGAATTTTGAGTATCTTTTTTGTTGTTCTGTTGTTGAACTTTTTTTGAAAACAATTGAGAAATAACACAGAATTTTACCCATCATAAACTGAGGGACCCTACCTACAGCTAATAGGCCAACATGCTCACTGGAACTGAAAACAACCCCAGGTTCAAGTCTTTGTCTTGCTTCATTCTGACTTAGATCAGAGGCTTAAGTTTGTGCCATTCTGCTCCCCAGAACAGAGAGACTCCCTTTTAGCATTATCTGACTTTGTAAGATATTAGCTGATTCAGCCCACTGTATTAATCCTAGTCCAGCAGTCGGGGAATTCCCATGGGACACAGGATATCTGTACCTAGTCCTGGTTCAGAATTTGGACTAATTGCTATGATTCACTCCTTTCGCAATTTTTCTGGAAAAACAAATGGTGGTTTGGGCTGAGGAAATCTTTGCAGCAATGAGCATTTTTGACCATTTCATAAAATACCTTTTCTTTCAAATGAACAAAAAAAGTAGCCCATTGAAGCTGTCAGAGAACACCAAAGCAAACCTCACTGCCCAGAATGGCATACCACCAGAGATGCTAGTGTGCAGCCCAGAAGTCTCATGTTGGCTCAATACAAGATACTGGTTTAAGAAAGGATATAAAATTGAAGATTGCATTAAGAGCTATCACTGTTCTACATTCCTGTTTTCTCAGACACAGCTTTGGCCCATTCCATCTTTGTTATTTTCTGGGAAGACAGGGGGTGCTGTGGATGCTTTCTGATGTCATGATTCATACATTTCCTTCCCTCCAAGAAAACCCTGAAGCAACTCACAGTTAATATGAAATAATTTTACTGGAGTTTAATTTGCAACAGGGCATGTCCCAAAAGGAGAAATAGATCATGGAGGTTCACAGGTAGCCAGAGGAATTCTTTCTTTTCAAACCACAGTTTGTTTCAACATAACTTTTCAGAGAGACTGTAAGATGTAGCATGTTTCTATGGAGAGTGCAGCCCCACGTTGCTTGCTTTGTAACTCTAAGATGAAGTATTCTCAGAAAACATCTGTGAGCGAATACTGAACTCCAGGTATTTAGATACATTTTGACCTGGAGAAAGACAGGAGGAGTAAAATGAAGATGCCAACCACCCAGACAAGTCAATATTGTCCTTTCTTTAAAGCTCCTTATTTCCTCCTTCTAAATGGATATATTTAGTTAATGATAATGATACTCTGATTCTGAAGTTAGTGTAGTTACACTAACTTCATCCTGCCAGTTCACCTCCTGACATGGCAATCTTGCTCAGCAGCACAAGGGCTTTGGATTCTCTGCTCCTGTCTCCTCTGTCACCCGCACAAAACAAGTGCAGCTTTGCCCTTGGCACTTTCTTTCCATCAAATTCTCCCATGTGTTTTTATTGTTGTTGCTGTTACTTTGTTTTGGATTAGAACTTGATCTCACATACTGGGTGCCTTTAGAAGAGGCTTCTGAAGATGAGTGAATATTTTGAGACCTCTCCCTATCCATTGAAAGATGCTGTCTAGAATGAGAATGTTGTCACTAGGAAACATTTAAAGAAATATTATCAAAGTTACAGGTCCTAGCCTTAAGAAACGGAAAACAAAGAAATGAGAGACATAGCTAAAGAAGAATTTTTTAACCTTGAAATTTCCCTCACCAAGCCATATGCTGCAATTTCTCAAAGGGTATTGTTGCAGCATAGGGAGAACAATGAGTATTAGTTGAATAATCAGGATAGATTATCAAAATATATAAAATCAAAGTCTGTACCCTACAGCAAGTCATAAAGAAAAGCAGCCATCTGGAGCTTAAGAAATGCTCTGTCAGTAAGACTTTATTATAAACACACAATATAGGTTGCTAATTAAAAAAGCTACAACTAAGCATTCTCCCTCTCTCCATGGACTTTTTTTCTATGTAAGCTTTAACATTCAGAATTGTCATTTTCATAAAAAGACCTTTAAGCCTCTGGGGCTACAGGAGACTGACTACAGGTTCTTTGATTTCCCCTATTCACATACAGTATCTAGAACAAGTCCAAAGACCAATAAGCACTAAGAAGAATGTCTTCAGTCCTTGCCCTGTTCTCTTTTTCTTGCTGATTTCAAGAACCTTCTACATAGCATTATGAAAGCTAACACACACTGAAAACCAACAGGAAATTCTGACAAGGAGCACGACTGCAGGTTCCTGAACCACACATGCATTTTTCTGAGGTTCTCAATCTGTATGATTTCTAAGTAATGCAACAGCAAAAGCAAAACAGCTTGTTGATATCTACATAAAGGATGACCAGAGAGAAAGATACTGAAGGGTAAAACAAACAAACAAACAACAACAACAAAAAAAAAACAAAACACACAAAAAAAAAAACCTAATGAATTATTTTCCATTTTCATTTAGATAGGAAGGAAAATGCACACTTTTTTTACCTGAGTGGGAAATTTTGCTTCTGTTTTTACTGATGATGCTGAAGTTTAATATTTAACTTCTGGTCAGGAATATACTTCCAAGAACCACATAATCCTGCATAATACATGGCTTTTCTGTTGCATTTAGAGCTTTCAGTTATGAGCAATCATCTTCATAAAAATGTATACAAAAAATCCTGCTAGTATCCTTGCTCTTCTGACTGATACTAAGCTTATAAGCACCTAGCATGCTCTTCCAGACAAGCTTATTTTCATTACTTACCTAGACAAATGTTTTCTTTCTTCACAAAAAACTTCACATTAAGATTTGCTTTCCATTCACTTTCCTGCTCACTTTTACAAATATATGTACCTCCAGGAGCCTCGAAGTTCAGCAGGTTCTCCAGCCTGAAAAGATAACACAAGTACAAGTAGTCTGAAACTGACTGCACCGGACAACGACAAATCTGTATTCCATACTGATATGGGAGATTATTACAGAAAATACAGGTTTTAGAAATCACTAATTTTAAAAGCTGGCTTTTGTTGCTTTCTCTTTCAAATGGCAGAAGACAGTCTTCCTAAACCCAAGAGAAGTGGAAGAGATTTAATCATGGTAGCAAATTGGACTATACATTCTAAATCAGAAAATTCACATTGTTACTGAAGGCATTTAAAACTTTGTTACTGCTTAGACTCTTTTTATATACACATGCTTATAGGTGCATGCATGTACATCACACACACACACAGAGCTTGTATTCACACAGCATTAATCTTTAGTGTAGTAAGCACGCTGGAACACATTACTGAGCAGTGTTGCTCTCCCAAGCCACGGTCCAGCTTTAAAAAGAACAAACCACAGTGAGGTGAACATCGTGTGGACTCAGAGATACTGTTGTTCCCTCTTCTAGGTGCAACAGATAGCAACATAAAACAGATAGTGGCAGTGGAGACAGATCTGGGACTGCTCAAAGCCATCTTAAAGATGGCTTGCAGAGTTTTGCACCCCTTCTACCAAAAGATATCAGCAGCGGCCAGCAGAGGAATTTTGAAGGGCCAGACCTGCATCTCCCAGTGTGCACACAGAAGAGGAGGCATATAATTGTATGCTACAGTTATATATGAATTTATCCATACATATTTATAGGTATTCTAATCCAGAAAGTGTACACTTCATTCCTCCTGTCTAACATACCAGCCATCTCCACCAGAACAAGACACAGCAGAAAAACGGCAGCCCTTCTTGCAGTTAGGTGCGGTAAGATGGCCTGTTTGCACAGCTTTCTGCAGAAAAAGGTTCTTCACAACATGTTCAAGCTTCCAGTTCAGGCTCCAGTTTAAAAAACAAGCTACTTTGTTTCACATGATGAAAGGTGCCCTACTTACTGAGAAGACAAGTTACTTTTTGCTTTTTTGATTTCCTGCTGGCCAGGATGTACAGATGGTTTTTGGGGAAGAAAAAAAAAAAAAATGGACAGATGATACACCAAAGTGCAGAACAGATTAACAGGGTCACCAGCTTGCACTCCTGGAGTCTGGTTGAAGGATTCGTGCTTCTTAAAACTGTGAGTGGCGAGAGATGACAGACTCGTCACTCATTTAAAAGTGAGTTACAACTTTGCAGTATGAACTTACTTGGCTGCTTTCCATTGCCTTGGCTCTTCAGGATGTGAAAGCTCATGGGAAAGCACTACTTTGATGTTTTGCTGAATTTTTCTGTGGAACATTTTAGACATGAGGCGTATCAGATACAAATTCAAAGCATCTGGGTTAAAGTCACAGTTGGTTTTGCTAATTTTCTGCACTGCTTCAGGTGACATTGTAAGCAGGTTATTTAATGTGCTAATAAGCATATAACCAAGACTATCTGAGTAGGAACGACAGGTCTTTTGTAAAAAGATGTAGAACATGGAGTCATACTAAACTTGACAGATATTAGGATAAGATACACACAGAATTATCTAAGGACAATTGGATAGTGTGCTAGCATCTTCATTATGCCAAGAAGACAACAGAAGTTGTGCTAACAATACAGAAATGTGGCAAGAACTGCCAAAACTTGTGTCATATGAGACAGAGGACATCTTACACCTGACATGAAACTGCTCCTTGAACAGAGTAACTGCAAGGCAATATGGTAGAGAAAATCCTTTACAAAACTGGCATGGAAAGGCACCATATTCATAGGGAAAAGACAGAAGTTAATCCTGCAGTCTGGATTCTGTTTTGTCCTGTATTTTGTCATGCTATCTTTGCAAACAAAGGACCATGCTTACCTACATTCATATCCTATTGAAAAGCAGAAAAAGGAAAGTAGATCATGCCAAGTGGTTTCTGGCTTGAAGAATGAAGAACAAATTTTCTTTAAGGCTTCAACCTCTAATTATATCCATGTCTCTTCTAGGTTCTAGCAAGTTTCTAGGGATAGAGAGAGAAATTCAGGCTTCTGTGAGGATTTGATTCTGCAAAGAGCTTCATGGCATAATGCTGCTGGGCTCCTGTCAGTCCATATAAACAGATGGAGATTAAAAAAATCAGGCAGATTTAATCTTCAGTTCAATTTGTGTCTTCCATAAACAACTTCGCAGTCTGCTGACAGAGACAAAACAACCTGCTTTCAAATCCCACCATCCTCTCAGTTTCTGGCTGATGCCTGATTCCTGTGCATCATGATGTAGAAGACAGCAAGGAAAACTGACTTTCCTTACTGCCGTTGTTTAACCCTGGCTGGCAACCAAGCCCCATGCAGTCACTTGCTCACTCCCCCTCACCCAGAGGGATGGGGAGTAGAATTGGAAAGGAATGTAAAACTCAAGGGTTGAGATAAGAACAATTTAATAGGTAAAGGAAAAGCTGCGCATGCAAGCAAAGCCAAGCCAGGAATTCATTCACTACTTTCCATCGGCAGGCAGGTGTTCTGCCATCCCCAGGAAAGCAGGACTCCATCACCCGTAACAGTTACTTGGGAAGACAAACACACTAATGCCAAATGTCCCCACCTTCCTTCTTCTTCGCCCAGTTTATATACTCAGCATGACGTCATATGGTATGGAATACCTCTTTGGCTAGTTTGGGTCACCTGTCCTGGCTG
>JAVJGI010000050.1:31944286-31983422 GCA_035590275.1 Ibycter americanus
CCCCTCCAGCCCTCTTGCTGGCAGGGCCCAAGAAACCGAAAAGTCCTTGATTTAGTATAAACAGTATCCAACAACAACCAAAACCATCAGCGTGCTATCAACATTGTTCTCACACCAAATCCAAAACACAGCACTGCATCAGCGACTAAGAAGAAAATTAACTCTAACCCAGCTGAAACCAGGACACTTACCTCCAAGAATCAATTCTGCACTGTTTTTTGGGTTTTGTTTTCTGTTTTCCTGTTTAATTGCCAACCTTGTCATGTGAAGCATTTGTCAAGATACAGAGACACAATCCATGGAATCTATTGCGATGTGGCAGGCAGGGAATTCTGGGGCATTCCCTTCCAGCACCCTCCCAAGGCCCTTTGGACCAGGCTGCCAACCACACAGGGCTTTCTCCTGACAATTGTTATGCAGGAATGCTCACAGTATCTTTTGCTTTGGACACAGGTACCTTAGATGGTTCAGACCAGAAAGAAGCATCCCAGCTGGGTACAGCTGTTTGTAGTTTGGCTGTTTGCTTTATGCTCCATGCTATACTGTTGCTGCTGACATGGAAACATGACCTTTGCCAAATGAACATACTCTCTGTAACTTAACCATTGCCATCTTGCAGGAAAAGCCAATAAATGTCAGTAAATCTGGTGATAAATGAGCAAGGAAAGAAGGAACCAGACTGTTCTGAACTTTAATGGCTACAAAGGGCTAAAAAGATAGGAGGAGTATGGTCTGGGCATTAAAATAATCCTGCCTGATTCCCCAAAAATAGCAAATCTGTTGAGTAAAGGAGGTACAATTTTAAATTAATTTCTCCTATCATATCCACATTTTAACAGCAAGCACAGGAGGCTTAACTATGAGGTCTGACAGAAATTTCCAGGTTTTGAAATCACAAGTTCGATTTTTAAAGCTTAAATATCTCCTCATATTCAACGCTTGCTCTGAAAGCTCTATCACTGATATAGATAGCAGCTATACTGAATCGACTCAAGAGAGGTCTGTGACCGGAAGCAACTCAGCCCCATCTTGTTCTTTGGCATACCTGCCCTTCTGAGAGGAAAGCTCTGAAATACTTTTTGCAGTGTAGGTCTTCCTAAGTTTTCTGCTATCATTTCTTTTACTGAAGCTAGAGCATCAACTGTATGTACTGGAGCAAATTTGCTGGCTGCATTTCCATGGATCCCTGAGGGTTATTTTACCTCATTTGATACTAAGCTTTGAGGGTTGACACAGTTTGAAGCACACCTTATGACTGAGACTATACCTGGAAGGCTGTGGCAGTCACAATCATGCAGAAGTAGTTGGTATGGGTTGAACCAACACAGACAAATTAAGTTTGTGCTTCAAACTGGCACATTTAGAGTGAAGAAAAATATTCTGTACTTCAAAGTATGACAAAGGTAACACATCTATTTTGTAATCTCATTAACTTTGAAAATAAAAGCTAAACTTTTCAGAAGTTTATCAAAAGTACATTGTTTTCTTTAGAGTCAGCAATTCTCTTTTGAGCTGCCCATAAACTCAGGATAAACAGGAAGTCTCCTAAACCAAACCAGCAAGAAACAAGCTATTGCCCTAGTAAGCAATTGATGATCTCTGGCCCAATGTCATTGAATGTGTGAGTATGTCTGATTTTGCTAACTTCGTTGTGAAATAAGTCAATGGAATTCCACAGAACTGTCTGTGTGAATCCACCAACAAAATGAATGTCAGCGTAGATCATAAAGACCTAGCACAAAACACCCTAAAATAGCCCAAAGAAACACATGAATTCATTTACATTAAAGGACTGTGTATCAAACGCATTAGCAGACATCCTGCTGCTGCAGCTTACCAACTAAACCTTCTCTTCTGGTTTTTAAAGTTTCATTAAAATACATACTTCCTCATTTTTTTCTGTGCCACAGGAACACAGAGTTAAAAGAGAACTTAATGTGGGACACTATGGGCCAAGTTCTGCTGACAGTGTCAAAGTTAGTGATAAACCTCCCTTTGGCTTAGAGATGGAGAATTAGAAGCCCTAAAATAATATGAAGTAGTAATAGATGTCTTAAAAAACAATAGTGTAGCTTTTACTTGCAAAGCAGACAACTTCCAAGAGATTGGTTGATGTTGAAGTCAGAATATAGTGTTTAAACATTTCTCTGCGTAACTGAAGCCTTAGACAGAACTGCTACATCTCTCGAGAATGGGGGGTTATATTTCTTTCTTCATCTGAAAGGTGATTTCATGCTTCAGGAAGTAAAGAAAGTTTGTGCATTGACAATATAAATGCAGATGCCTCCCATAATGATTGACACCAGAGGTCATGCAAGTGGAGTTTCATTTCTACTCCCAGTAGACCATGCAGCCAAGCGAATTAACGTCTCTTCAGGAATTAGAAAGTCAAAGTTTTGACAGCTCTGGCTCCCTCCCTTGAAATGGGTTCAGTTCAGAAGGCCTCCTTGAGGTATGATCTGCTCCTCACAATTACCTTTCTTAATAGGCAGTATGAAAGCCAGTGACACTCAAAGTGTACTGTCATATAGAGGCAAATTCCTTTCTCTGCAAAGGACGTAAGTGGCAATGAAAGAAACTGTTATACACAGCAAGCAGTAAAACACTCTGTTATAAAGAAGTATTAATTTCATACAGCTGTCAGAAAACTATCTCTGTCCCAATCCTAAATGTACATCTTACAATGAGACACCTTTTCCAGCTTGTATCTGGAAGAATAATGCTGTTCATGTAGAAGATAAGGAAAGTATATTCCTAACAAGTTGCTTCTGCAATTTGCACTCTCTTACCAAATAGGGAATTTTCCAGTACAATAGAAAGCTATTGAGCTGCAAGCCAACTATTGTGACAAAGAGTAAAAACTGCAGCTCAGCATCTTCCCCTGCTGTGTATATTCAGACAGTTGCCTAACTTCTTCGCGAATAGAAGTATACAAAATATAACAGTATCGCAGTATCAATAGGGTAACTAATTCTTCTGTTCCTTTTTGCCTGATGGCAGGTTGATTTGGCCCTTGCAGCCAAGTCTGTAAAATTTGAAGTATAATATCTTTATGCTTACTTCTAGCCACACCAAGCCCAGCTGTCTCTGCTAGAACACTGCTTGATCAAGCCCATTACTTGATCAATGGGGTTTCTACCATAGCACATGCAAGTTCCGATGTGAAGTTCCCACGTATGTACACTCACCTACTGGACAAATGGCTTTGCTTTCAAACCATTTTTTACAAAAGCCATCAGAGGCCCATTTGGCAGAATTCTCAGAAATCACTCTGCTACACAAAAGAGGAAAACTTTTCTCAAGGCACCACAATAAAAACTGATGCTTACGATTAGTCTTTATTTGTTAATCTGTTTTCTTCAGTTCCTAAATTGTACAAATGCATTGCTTCTAACAAGGGATGCCTTACCAGCTTCATGTTAAAGACACCACTTTGGTTCAACTGCTACTGTAGAAAACTAGAAGCATGTTAAACAGAACTATTTAATTCACCGCTTTCCTAAACTGAGTAACTTTGTATCATGTAGGAAAGATTTGCCTTTTCTTTTCTTCATTATAGCTAATATTTAAGTGAGAATGCAGACAAATCCATCCAATTTATAGCCTTTCTCTTCACTTTTTATTGGCATAGTCACTAACTTCTGTGCATTTTCCAACCCGTGGAATATCACTGATAACTTTATGAAGTTATCACTGCTTAAGTGATGGCAATGCATTAGTGTATATAATAGAAACTTCTTGTTTGATATGCAGCTGGTGATTGGGAAGAAAATATCAAAATGATAATACTATTAACCAAGCAGAGTAGTGCCTGGGAGAGAGACAGAGAAACAAGGAATATCAACAGGAAGTCTAAAAGCAAATGGAACAAAAATCAGCATTAAGCCTATAGCTTTCTGGGTGACAACAGGAAAATGACAGCAAGTGACATCCAAAAAAACGACAACAGCACAAGCATTCAAGCTTCATTGCCAAATATTAACTGACATGGGCTAGAAAATCTCCCTGCATCATAGTACTGTTCATCTTCTTCGCAGCATCTAGTCTCTGGCACTATCAGAGACAAGATAGTAAACTTGCTGTTTCCCTGATCTGGCATTTTGGTGCCTTTTTCCTATATTCCTCATTATTCAGCCAGCTTCATCCAAAAATACTTCCTTAACCTTGACCAACATGTGATGCTGATTACAAAAAGAAAGTCTACACAGAGAAAAGGGAGAATTACTTAGAACATTCAAGTGACCAGATACTTAGCTAATGCATGACCTCCCATCTTACTCCACAGCTTAATTCACTGCTACTTCCTGACTATCACTGTTCTAGAGCTATGCAATGCAACGAAGAAAACAGAATACTACTCAATTTTGCTGGTGTCTCTCTCTCTGTGATTTCCAGGATTTTATATTACACCATGGCAGGTAAAGCTGACTGATTTCAAAGGTAGTATCTTGATGGCAAAGTCTGTAGAAACTCAAGACTTTGACAGCCAGAAACCACCGCAGCAAATATACATACAATATTCTCCAGCAGAAATTGTAAGCATTTAGCATTGCTGACTTGCATAACTTCTTACCTAGTCTAACACTTGTTACATCATCAGCTCCAAAGTATTTTAACAAACAGGACTGAAACTCTTCCTACAGTGAAGCTGTAGTGATCTAGTGTCCAAGAGTTCCAGTGGCCTATTTGGGAACTATCCAAACATTTGTGTTCTTGCATAGAATATAAATAGACAAGAAGGAACATAAAAACATTCTTCCAAAGCCAATTTGGAAACACTTCTTAAGTCACTCTTGAAGCATTGATCATTGTCCAGCTGACCTAGAAAACAGACTTCAAGGTTAACACTTCCCTTGACCTGATGTCATTCTCTCAAAGATAAAAATATCTTCAATTTCACACTGACCAGGATTCTTGGCTAGAGAGATGATAAATATGATTTAACATGTCTCTCTTTTTATTGGATCTCTTCCCTTCTGTAACTTTTTCTCATGCTCTTTTTCAATCAGGTATTAGTTTAAGTCTGTATGTGCCACATTAAGTAGGACATCCATCTTTCAGCTGGTAAAAAAGAGCATATGTTGAATGGAGCAGTGCTAGGCTGACTGAGAATTTGACCAAATACATGCAGAGGCAGATCACGGGGTATCAAGCTTCTCTTCCAACATTTCTGAACTTTTTAATGACCTCTCTTTGGAGCAGTGATTTTCCTTTCGAGATGAAAGGAACCATGTTTTGTGCTGTATCCCTTGAAACTTACCAAAGAAAACAAAATACACACACAAATGTGATGTAAGATGCCTGAACAAGGAAAAACAGTATTCCATAAAAATGAACCATCCTGGTTTTCATGACTCTTTACGTTTTCCTTCCATTCTTGAGTATAGCTTTGTTAAAGCATTTAAAAAAAAAATGAAGTCTGATAAATGGAGCTGTTGTTAGGATAAGATCACTAAAGCATCTTTTGATATTAACATGCTTTTAACATATGTCAAAAACACATTATGTTTAATTAATATATAGTTCAGGGAGCTGAGATCTAAATAGACCATAGGAGAACAACAATACTATCAATAGTAGTTGGGGAACTGGGAGTAGTTTAGTAGTAGTAGTTGTAACTGGGGTTGTTTAGTCTGGAGAGGAGGAAGCTCAGGGGGGACCTTACTGCTCTTTACAACTACCTGAAAGGAGGCTGTAGGCAGGTGGGGGTAGGGCTCTTCTCCCAGATGACTTGCAAGATAACAAGAGGAAACGGCCTCAAGTTGTGCCAGGGGAGGCTTAGATTGGATATTAGGAAAAATTCCTTCCCTGAAAGGGTTGTCAAGCATTGGAACAGGCTGCTGAGGGAGGTGGTGGAATCACCATCCCTGGAGGTGTTTAAAAAAACATGTAGATGCGATGCTTGGGGCCATGGTTTAGTGGCAGACTTGACAGTCCTGGTTGAATGGTTGGATGTGATGATCTTAAAGCTCTTTTCCAACCTAAATGATTCTATGAATACTATATTTGCAGATTAACTTAGACCAAGGTTGTTTCTATGACTAGGAGTAATACAATACAGTCCTTCATCTTCCTCTCACTCCTCCACTTTGAAGGCAATAAAAGTTAAGGAACTTCCAAACAGAACTCCATCCTCACAAAGGCTCATACAAAACAACAAAGTCAGTCCTGTCTCCCTATGAATATGTGAGATAAAAGTTTAAAAACTCACTACATGACTAGGCATTCACAGGAACAGAAATCTCGGATGCTGTCACCAACCACCAATGCCCTAATATCATAGACTGCAAGAATATGGTGAGAATGGGCTGAGATACTGGGTCTCAGCAGTCACCTGGAGCTCAGAGTGCTCCTGAGCACTCTCTGGGGTACGGCATGGACATAGCCATCCAAAGAAACATGAGATTATAAGACACTTAGATCTGTTAAAAAAATTTTCCAAATCAAGGAAGTTTAGGGTGTGGGATCTGTTCTATACTTCAGACTCTCCAGAATTTATTTTGATTATTTCAAACTAACTAGAAAGTACAGAAAATGTGGACAGTACTTCACAAGCATCAATTAGTGTATGTCCAGATAAATCCATTTGTGTCAAATTTCCAGTACACCTGCATGAAGAATAAGACAAATACATAACTACACAGCTCCACCACTAATGAAAAATACCCTATCCCCCTTTCAAAACGTTCTGACATTTCTCCTTTGATTCTAGGAAATAATATCATCATTGCACCGATGCGGCTAAAAAGATAAGTGAAAATCTATTGGAAAACTGTGAAGGTTCGATTTGATTCTGCTGTCAATAATTTGCTGCAACTTTTTGGGAGACAGCCTGGACATGAAGTTCTGGCAAACTCTTATCTCTTTGCAGCCTTAGAAAGCACAAAGCACTTCAACACCACAGTTGTAAAAATTTCCTTTAGCAAAAAGATGTTCACAGAGCCTTACAGGATCAAGACCTTCAAATCAGACTATCAAACAATGTGGGTGTAAGCTATTGGTACTTTTAGCACTGATCAAAGGGAACTACTTACGAACAGTCCAAGCTCAGTACTTACAGCCATAGCTAAGGGAAGTATTTTCAGTAACAGTATTCACTGTGCAAGCCACAAAAATCCAATCCAAAACCAGAGACAATCAGATCTTTGTTCAGAGACCAACTGACAAGCACTGCTGAGGGTCCCAGACTTTCACAGCAGAATCCAAATTGGATCTTTCTTTAAAGTATCAAATAGTTATTCAATGCTTCTACTTACATAGGCAGATGAAGAGGTGTTGTATGTTTATATTCTACATCGTTGTCTTCATGAAGGACAGTGAGAGATAAGAGGAACAAAATACAAATACCAGTAAACAAAATGGCGCTACAAAACACCCTCCAGGAAAAAAAAAGTAACCAACCAAATGGGATTGACACACATGGAGCTGAATACCTCAACAAACCATCAGCCTATATTGTGGCTGAAACCCTTGTGTCTGAACAATAAAACTAGTAAATATTATTTATATGTATAATATTGATCCTTTCATCCTGTACAATCCTAAAGCATCTCACAAGCTCTAGGCACAGAAATCCATGGAATGCAAAAGCCATTGACACAAAGCAATAATTCTCAATAGCTCAAGGCATTACTAAAACAAGAAAATACCAAATGATCAATTTTAGGAAACTGACAAAAGCACCAAGAGAAGTATTCAGCAGAAATCAGTTAAAAACAGTGATGGCATTTTTTCATTCCTTTTCCTTCTTTCATGTTTCTCTTTTGTTACTTATTAATAGTCTTTGCTAAGATTCAAAATCAGATGCCTCTCCTTTGGTGTTCCTAGGGCACAAATAGAGAACATGATTGATGTTCTGATCACTTGCTTATAGCAAAATACTAACCTTCTGTATTGCTAATTTTGATCTGAGATGGAAAAACGCAACATTATTAACTATTTCCTTCCCTTTTTCATCTTGTCATACTAAAGATCTTTCAGATTCCATGTCAGAGGAAGAAATGAGATATGAAAGAGACTGCTAGTTGATTTTAAGAAAAAAAAAAAATCAATCTAAACCATGTTCTACCTATAGTTCAGGAAAGGTGAACTTCTATCAATCACTACAGAGAACCACAGGAGGGGGAAAAAAAAAAAGGGGGGAAAAAAAATGAAAAAGAGCTAGATTTTAAGAAGGAGTTGTTCCTGTCAGTGCTCTTCTTCCCTTTCCTTCTACTTTCTCTGTGTTCTACGTTTTCACGGCACCAGAAGGAAGGTAGGTCTCAAGGGGCCTGGTGGTGTAGCTCAGCAGACTGAAACAGAAGCTCAGGTCCCTACTGCCAGCTCCTACCCAAAAGTGTTCAAATCTATGAGAAAAGATTCAGCAAAACAGGGAAGGAAAAAAGAAATAATGAAAAATTTAAGTGATGCAGCAAAACAAAAAGAAGAAACAGATGTGGATCTTACTCTTTCTCAGACTAAAATGAGAAATACAGGTGTCCAAGCAAGCTGGCCTTTCAAACCTTCTAAATACCTTAAACTTGCAAGTTAGATACTTACTGTTAAAACCAGCAACAAGGTTGAGGAAAGAATTCCCTTGTACGCCAACAGATATTAAGGCTTCTGCAAAAAAGCCCACACCAACTGCAAAGGCTGAAGAGGGAATACCACGTTCATAAGGCTATCAGCTACCTAGCTTTGCACAGAAGTGTTTAGGCAGGTCCTCCCAAGCAAAAACATTCTCCAGAGAATCATACAGATTTCCTTCTGATCTCTGTAGAAGCCCCTCAGCTGAAAATGAGAATGTTTTTGAGTAAAAAGTAGAATGCTTTAAGCACTGACAGAGAAAATGAGCACAGAAGCGTATGCCAGCATCAGTCATTCATTCAGTGTAATGGTGCCATGGGCTAAAGGAGGCCAGAAAAGCTATAGATTCATTCAGAAGACATTAAGAAAAAAAGGAACTCATGAGAGCAGGAACCTGTGTCAATAATTAAGTTGTTACTCATCAATCTTGTGCTCAATGGCATGGAAGCCATTTTGTTTTGCTTGTAAGAGGCTAGTTACATTTTATGTATGGTTTCTATATCCCAAAGCTTTCACAGCCTAGTGCAGATCAGCTTTAAGACACTGGAAAGCCGTGTTTTTTTCAACAAGTCCATCATACATGAAAGACAACAACATGCAGAGGCATCTGGACATGTATGAGATTTTAGACTCAGAGGTCCACTGTTGACCCAGACTTACTCTGGGCTCAAGGACACATATGTTTACAGTCAATTTACTTTCTATGCTCTCTTCTTGCATATACACAGAAATTAATTACATCAGCAAGGAAATAGGTTTGGTAGTGGGTACTCTCCCAGTGCCTGGACATATTTGAACTACACTGAATCAGAGCAAACTCAATGAATCTTTGAACTCTTCCATATGCTAAGCAGTGAGCTTTATATTTAGGGTACTCTGGGAGGTAACTGCCTGTTCCTCCTGCTGGAGATGACCCAGTGTTGTACAGAATACAGAAACATTCTCCCAGGCAGAGCGCAAAATGATTCTTCAAATTAGTAGATACCCTGTACTCCTAGTAGAGGAGAGACATACATCCAAGCCTGATAGACAAAAGAAATAGGTCAAAATCTAAGGCCTCGGTAAGGAAGTGCTATGAGCCCTTAACTAGAAAGGGGCTCCATTACCTTCTCTGACAAAATACTGCAAATTTAGTTACAACATAATATATTTACTTCCTGATTACAGTTCTGAAGAGTGTGTAGACTCAGAACGATCAAAATCATGTCATCAACAAAGACGTTTTGCTTGTCTTTATAATTGTCCACATTTGGCAGGCATCCATTTTTCAACATGATGGGATTCCCCTCAAAGACTAAAGAAGCGGATGGAAGAAGAAAAATCCTTCCACCTGTTTAATCCTTCAATTTTATCTTTTTTTCTCTCTCCAATAGTCTCTAGGAAAGAATGCAGACTGAAAAGGAAAGCAGCAATAGCCACAGTCAAATACATGTCCCTATATTTTTGCAGGACGAAAGATGATTGGGGGACTGTAGAAGTTAGATATGGAATATACCCACCTTCTGAAATCCAGGTCAACCCTTCCACCCTGAACAGTTTTGCAGTCTGCACTTAGGAAGCTTTTAGCTGAGCTTCATCCATGTTTTGTGCTTTTCCAACCTCCCATACCCACCACCTGGAGAGGCAATTCTAAGGGTAGAGCTGGGGAATGCCATCACAAGAAACTAGTCCTTTTGGGTTTTTATGTGACTGAACTACTGAGAATCTGAAACACACTTTTTTTATTGCAGCACAGTGAAGCCTAGTGACAGATGGTAATAATCACTGAAAAATAAATCTTATTTATGCAACCAGCTTTTACATTCATTGAACAAATCATTAAATCTACAATATATTTATGTGTGTTGGGCATTGCAGAGGAAGCAGTATGGGGCACTTTTCTTAAAAAACTAATATTCAGTTATTCATCATTACTACTAGATATAATGGGTAAAGTCTTCGTCCTTACAACATCAATGTCAAAACTTCACTCCTTATTCAGTGAGGACCAGGATTTCACCTAAAAAAAATACTCAGCACAGATAATCTTAAATTAAAAGTATATATTCAAATCCCTCAAACTCTGAAGAGGTGCAGCTCACGAACTAATCATTGTGACTTCAGCCTTCAGCTGTAAAATGGACCAACACTGACAAATGCAAACCTATCAGGTTATATTCTTTCTATCAACTGTGACAACTTATGACATTGCATATGCATCTTGGTATTACAAGCCTTTGTGCAACATATTCAACTCTACAGCACAAGAAGGATGGGGAGGAAGCCAGTGTATTTGAATTTATTTATCCAGTCCAGACTTAGGAATCAGCAATCTTAAGTTAAGAATCCTTTTATATGAATAATGGAATAACCCTGAAGATACACACGCTTCTCTGGAAACTAAGGTCTAGCTAAAATATAGCTAAAATTTCATCAAACAATCATAAATTGTTCTAACAAAAGGGAATAATTTTCTTTATTTTGCAAGTAGCAACACTAGGGCTCACAAATGCAGTTGCAGAGAAGCAACAGAACAAACAGCTTTTCTGACTCCCTCTCTGCTGGGCCATATGATGTTTAATAATCCTATACTCCTAGAAGTGGCTATTTACAGCCCTTTGTCTCTGGCAGGAGGCATGGACTGTGGCAATCTTCTCCTTCCTTTATACACAATAAAAACAAGTTAACAGAAACAAACTAAAGTAAAAGAAAAGGCATCTAATCAAGATACTACTGTAATTGATGTTTTCCACATCCTCCTCTCAGTCCCTACATCACTTCCTGGAGGTTATGGAAAGTAACAGGGGTTAGAAAAAGTTCCATCTTAAAATATTAGTAATTAAGGTCATTATTACCTCATTTTTAAAAACCAAGGTATACTGGGATGTCTTAAAGTAGTTAAGTAGTAGTAAAGTAGAAGTACCCCTCACCTAAAGCTGAAAAAATACTACTACTATTGCCACTATCACTTTCCACTGCAAATAGTGACAGAGGCTGGTACTATGAGGACTTAACCTGATGATTCAATTTTCTAAATAAACTCCTGCTAAAGTTGTACTTTACTAGCCTACTCTTAGGAGCAAATACCTGTAACCAAGCACTCTAAAGGTATCATTATGGTAGTCCATTGATTATTGTCATATGAAAGCAATCAGTACAAAGCCAAAAGGGGATACTTAGGAGGCAAAGAGTAGAGTGTCTTTAGAAGGACTGTCTTGTTTGTTTCAGTTTGTTCAGGTCTTCAACAGGGAAGTCTGCTAGGTGCCTCTGTCAGTGTCCAATACCACAACAACAAACCAATAAAGAAGGCAAAAGGAGAAGATGAGAAAATATTTCACTAAATGCAAGAAAACCTCTGTGTAGTGTGATCCCTTACATTGCTTTTTATCCTCTCAGAGGAAGAGATGGAAGGCCCAGTACCTGAGACATTTCAGGAACCAGAACGTAAGCATAACACTTGCAGAAAGCAAGAAGGGGGAAGAAAGCAAAATAAGAAAACGTAAAGCCTTGGTCTAGTTCATTTGAAAAGCATCAAAACAATAAAGACTTAATCCAAACCTCTTTAAACAGCAAACACCATTGGAAATCCCTCTAAAATTGAGTCAGATGAGTATTGCTATAAAAATTCATTTCCTGTATTTGTAAGGACAGGCCCTGCTGGAAGCAAAAGTGAATAGGTAATTCCAGATTTGTTAACTTCAGAAAGTTCCAGCTCATGTCTGTTTTGGAGACTGGAGACTGCTGTTTTGGAGCTAGAGTTGGATCTGTTTCTCATTTTGTCCTTACTTCTTCACCCAACCGCAACTATAAAGAAGAATGTCCAGCCCATATCACGTCCATGATCCTGTGCACATCTTCCAACGCAAAACATTTTTCGAAGTAAAGTTTCCTCCTCATTCTGGAGGTACAATTAGATGCAGAGCTCTGGAACTACAGTGTTCACAAGGTCAGATGATGAGCACAAGACTGGAATGACACTGTGCTTACTCTGAGTAACTCACACTGGACATCAGAAGAGGAGAGCTATCCACTTCCCACAGTCACTGCAAGTAAACACTTTTTGAAGGCAAGACTCTTTTATTTGCCACAAAACTGCTATCAAGGTTACACATATGCTGACATATACTTCAGAAACACACATTCAGCTGCCAAACAGCATTATCCAGGATTATGCAAATGCTCATTTTCTCATGAATGGGACCTGTAAATTACCCTGGCTGCTGATACCACAGTCATTCCTGACAATATATTTTTTAAATAAAACTACACAAATTCTAAAGATAATTTCACTCTCCTGAATGTTATCTGACTGTACCTGAAGATGGAAAACCTGGTAAAATTACACAGGTATATTCAGGATTCTTGGGAGGGCAGTTTCAATTTATGTTTCTTACCTTTTTTTCATCCTTTTCTGGAGAAAGAAAAAAAAAAAAGAAAATTTTCTATAGGATTTTGAGGAGATACATTTCCTTGTGAAATACTGCAGAAGGTAACAGGATTTGGCAAGGTTCAGTTGACAAACATAGAATCTGGAAATGTAACCGAACACAGAAAACAAAGCAGTAGAAAGTAAGACAAAAGAAGTTCTTAATGTTTGCACAGCTACAAACCTGGCTTCAATGCTTTGTGCTAAAGACAGATTTGCCCACAGAAACTCAATGGTTGGCTCAAACACATAAGCAAACTGGAAGTTATGTGAAGAAGCTTCACTACCCCAAACTATTCTCGTAGTATCAACTGGAAGACAGCTGCATGCACCATTTCAGGTGTAAAGCCCTTTGCACAAGTGTAAAATACTATATTTGTGAGCTAGACTATGTTGTCACATCTCTTTCTAAAAGTATTAAAAACTCTTTCTCAAGGAAAGAGTCAGCACTGACCCTAAGTGAAAAGGAAACAGTCTGTTCCCACAGACCAGAGCCCAGCAAGAAGATGATGAAGCCAACTGAAACACAAAAAGAAAATAAACTCAGCAAAACTGATGAAGCAAAAGCCGGGGTAAAGCAGTTTCTGTAACAACAAACAGCGTGTTCTCCTTCCCTCTGTGAAGCTAAAAACCTGTCAATCCCTAATGATATACGTATGTGCAAGCATTTACACACACTTCACATTTTCCTATAGGTATACAAGAACGATTGCAATACAAGCATCTCAAACCACCAGTAAACAACTAAAGGAAACATTACCAAACCTCGTGTCCCACACAGGCTTTTTTTCCATTCCTGAAGTCTCCTTCCTTCCCCTTTGCTTTTGCTAACCCTATTGTAGTGTACATAGCTCATTTAATCAGGCAACAGGGCTTAAACGTATAGGAAAATGTATCTTTACTACCAAAACACAGATGAAGAAAACAAAAATAGAAGGTGTAATATTCTGGAAGAAAGTCTCCAATAACTATTCCCTTGAAAGTATCTTTAAAAACATGGCACAGAAAATTGCTAGTTAGTAAGTTTTCTTTAATTCCCCACATTTATGGCTCTCTAGTACTGTGTTTGAAACAGTTCATTGGCAAGAGGGTGACAATACTCTGTCAAAGATGACTCTCCCTTCACAAGGTTTCCTGCATATTTTACAAAGATATACTCTGCTGCTCCCAGGGGCCTGCAGGAACCATAGACACCTCACAAACAGTTCTGAAAACAATTACAACCTGTAAGCACCCAGTGTCTAATTTTCTAACTCAGCCTCCTGGCACTATTATGTACTATTGTGGGGTCTTTTTAAAAAATAAATAAATAAATAAATAAATAAATAATAATAATAAATAAATCAGTAGGGCATATTCTAGGGAGGCACATATTCTGCTGCAAGATCTAGTTTATTTTAAAGTCTCCAGTATGAGGTCAAAACAGCAAAGAGTATTTAAAAGAAAAGAGAACAATAGATAGGACTCTGGAGTAGACCATGAGACTGTCAATTCTGCTGTCCTATCTCTGGCATTAACCAACTCACAGTGCTCCAGATAAAGGGAAAAACATACCCAAACAATCCTCATTAAACACCTATAAAATAGTATCATGATAGATATGCAATGAGGAAAAATTCTTTCCTGGTGTCTGTGGCAAGCAGCTTATATTCTCAAGTATTACATTTGATAGACCTTTTTTTAGCTTGCATAGCCACAAATTACATTACTGTCCATAAAAATATCCTGAATGTATAATGGAAAATCCCATTGGAATTCCTAAAATAATGGGGGTTCAGCAGAGGCTTAATGGTATTTCAGAAGCATTTCTACGTAAATAGAGGTGGAATGAGATTACATTATATTTAACAAGCTTACTGCATGGCTTGTTGGTTATATTTTTTTCTTAATTAAAGGTGCAATCCTGCAAAGTGCTACACACTGACCTCAGACTAGCAAACCTGTTCAGCACTTTCTTAATCCTAACTAGTTAACAAATTCTTATGTATGTTTAGTGCAGCCAGGCCAGAAAGATTAGCACCGTGCAGGATTGAACTCTAGGAAACTGGTTTGGCCTACTGCATTTTTTCTGCACAGATCAAAACAAAACCTTGCAGGAAAAGGCCCAATTCATAGAACACAGAACAAATGACTATGGAAATATAAATAAAATGCAAGGGTCATGCCGTGTTGGTGGCTTTTAAGTATATATCAAATCAAAAGGGATATTCTCCTCCAAAAACGTCACACACAATTGCCACAACTGAAGAAGGCTCACAAGAGTCTTTGAGACAAGGAGTTCATCAGACAACAGCCCAAGGCACTGGTTAGCAGTTACTCAACCATAGCTAATTAAAGATTAGGCGTGTATATGAATTTAGCTACACAACATGTACCCTCATCCAAATCTGTAGTGTAAAACCCAGCCAAGCCGCTGCTGAAACACTACAGCTGTTCTTTGTTACTTCAGATCTGCCCAGATGGAGGTCAGCCTCCATGTAAGCAGAACAGAGCACCGTGGCAACCATTACACAGATCACACTAGACAATCATCAAATGAACAGTTTGGAAACTAGACCATAGGATTTCTTTTGCCTCTGCCTGCCCACCCACCCACCCCCCATTGCAAATACTTTCTAACCATGAAGCTACAGAGGCACATTTTCCTTCGTGCTTCTTTCTCTCCTACTGTTCTTCTTCATCCAGAGGGTGAAAAACACCCTTTTCCACCTCAGCAGAAATAGCCTCATTTGAAGAAGCTACCCTAAGGGTGGAAGAAGAGTATTTGAGCTCTGCTAGGCTGTTACAGGCAGTAAGTATGGGTAGCCCTTTCCTTAAGTTTACATTGTGCAGCAGTTGGGATTTAAAAGGCAAGAGTAAGTCCTGCTCAGTTGTCTGAAAGGTTTGTTCTTCAGACATACGATGAAGAAAAGGTTTCAGGTGAAGAACCCCAGCTGGACAGCATGCCGTCCTGCAGAGCAAGGCTCACTGAATATTCACCTTTAGGATCTCACAGTGAAGGTCTAATGTTCCTCATCACTGTGAAGGAAACCTTTCACAGGTCCAAAGGCCAGGCACCTTGAATGATCTCACTCAAAGGTAGGAATTACGGACTTCTTTTTTCTTCTTTAAATGCTAATTGTTGGGAACATTTACAGCTGGCTCTAAATAAACACAGAAGGCAAATGGCATTGCAAGCTGTGTATTTGTGTTTGCACTGCAGAGGAGCAATGAGCAGATTGGCAAGTTTTTCCTAAGTGATCTTGAAATGGAATAACATTGATGCCACATGCATTATGTGAAAGTGGATGAATTGATTAGTGGGTCACAAAATTCCAAAGACCCATTATACAGCTTTCTTTAAATAATTAAGCACAGGAAAATGTACCACTCCTGCAAAGCTAACTAGGATCATCTTGCTACTTGGAAGATTCACTGTGTACTTCATTGCTAAAGAAAAAGCTAAGCAGGTTCTCACTGACTTGGGGCATTGCCCTCAATTTCACAGGCGCTGTGATATTTATTCAAATAAACCCTCATCTAGTGTCAACAAGCATTGGCCTCCCCATGCCATGACTCTGTTCAGTGGGACCTTTGCTTTCTCAAGGATTTGGCAGCAATTCATTTGTGAGTGTGAGCAGGGAGTGCAACTGATTTGTTTTTCTAAGCATTTCCTAAACGTTCAGGGCCAGGTTTTGTGCTTTATTTCTTGGCAATAGTATTGCACAACCAAAAAAACTCAAGCAGTTGGCAACAAAGTATCTCATTCGATATATTTTTTTACCCAGAACTGGCAATCAAGCCATAAGGAGTTATGTTAAAATTCAGCTATTTAGATAGTGTCCTTTTCATATCAGCTTTCCTAAAAGGTTCAAGTGTTGCCAAGTTTTAAGAAGCTATGTAGTAGCCCAAGGAATTGAATTATTTAAAGCTTAAAAGACAGAGCTATTAACCAGCACCTTTCTGACAACAGTAGGCTTAAGGAAGCTAGTACACATGAAAAAGTGGCCCTGCTTGTCACTTCAGCAACATTTTTATGAAGGCACAAAAATGAATGGCACAGTCTGTATCTTCCTAAAAGCTATTTAGAGGTAGACTAAATAAGTATTGCCATTTTTAAAGATAATTCCTTCAGAAACACACACCGTATTTAAAAAGAATTCACCTAGCTATAAAAGTAAAAGAACAATGAATCAACTGCATTTCACTAACCAACAGGTCCTTTAATAATCTCAAAGTACAACAGGAAAAAAAACTTACATGGGTACAACCTTACATCTAAAGTGACTAACCTGACCTCTGTCAGCGAACAAGATTTGGAGGGATTTAAAAGATTTTCTGTACTTTATAAGATCTATGTCAATGTTGAGAAGAGTTGGCATCTGTGTTTTGGTTTTATTTCTCAATTAGCTTTTTTTGAACTTACTGTATATCAATGTATTTCAGTTTCTCATCACCTCTTAATCAGATTGCTATCTTATTACCTGATACAGAAATAAAATACCCACACCAATCAAGTCAGAGCAAAGGGTCAGGAGGGGTCAGCCCTGGATAACTGGTATGTCTGTCTTACTCATATCATGGCACGAGATCATCTTCAAGAAATTAATCTGAAGAGTCAAAAAATGGACTCATAAGGAAAAAGGATTTTATTTAACTCAGCCAATCAAGCTGCATTAATTGGTTAAATAACTACAATTACCTGAAGTTTGCAATTTCCCATCACTATTTTGAATTTCAAGGAAAAGAGGCCAAATGAATTGTTCTGATGTTTTTAGATAACATTCTATTTTTCATCCAGCTCTATAGAACAGGATATTTAAATCATAACTGCTCTTTTTCCTTTCTTCTAACAAATCAAGTGCAAAGATATACATGGCTGGAGTCTGTACAGATCACCCTTTCCTCTGGGGATTTTTACGCATGTTCAATAACCTGCAAGTAAACCATTTCCCGTGGTTGGGGAGCATACAAAGGATACTTCTAAGTTTTTGCCCTTCCATCAGCATCTATTTTCATGAAGCACGTGTGAACTTAAATACCTTGGGCATATCCACCTCTCCATCAAATGTGGCTTAAATCAATCCCTAGGTTCAAAAGTTACGAGGCAAGGTGTTAGTCTCTCACATACACATTCAGAATGTGACTCTAATCTCATTTCCTTAAGGATACACTAAAGACCGAACTTACAATAACATTACATGTATAACATCTATATATATCAGCCACAGGAGACCCGGAGACTTGATGGGGGTTTTCTGTAGCACTGTTGAAACAGGTTTTTTCCCAAACACAGTTGTACTGAAAGCATTTTCACTACTAACCCAGAGCAATCTGTTGTTAATATGCACTGCTGCAAGGAGACAACTTCCTAAGGGATTGAATTTAACTGTAATGGCAACAGACCTGTGAGAGAACAAGCTGAAGACTATCTCACAAGCTGCTTCACTGAATTATTTCCAGGATGTTCTTTTAATCTAGTTTTGGGGTCTTTTCTGAAGGAGAAAGCTCTTTTCAACAGAAGGAAAATAAATATAAACCCACTTCTCTGCTTTCCTGCTTTGCCTCACCAGTGGCAACAAAACAGAGCAGCCACAGGCCAGCACTGTTATGTTTACTTTTACAGAAAAACATCACTGCAAACTGTAGATATACAGCACTAAATCAGTTATCTCCTCCTCTTCTTTTTTAAACGTTTGTCTTACATTTTGTTCTGGCTTTGGCTGGGATAGAGTTAATTTTCTTCCTAATAGCTGCTGTAGTGCTGTGCTTTGGATTTAGGATGAGAATAATGTTGGTAACACGCTGATGTTTTAGTTGTTGCTAAACGGTGTTTACACTAAGTCAAGGACCTTTCAGCTTCTCACACCACCCCACCAGCAAGCAGACTGGGGGGCAGCACAAGACGCTGAAAGAGGACACAGCTGGGACAGCCAACCCCAACTAACCAAAGGGATATTCCATACCACATGGTGTCATGCTCACTATATAAACTAGGAGGAAAGCTGGCTGAGGGCCACTGCTCGGGAACTGGCTAGGTATTAGCCGGCAGGTGGTGAGGAATTGCACTGTGCATCACTTGTTTTGTATATTCTTTTATCATTATTATTTTCCCTTCCGTTTCTGTCCTATTAAAACTGTCTTTATCTCAGTCCATTAATTTGACGTTTTCCCCCCCAATTGTCTCCCCCATCCCACTGCTGGTGTTGGGGGGGTGGGGGAGTAGTGAGTGGCTGTGTAGTGTTTAGCTAGCTGTCAGGTTAAGCCACAACACATTTGCACACATAATTACACCATCCACTTTACCAGATGTTTTGCTCCTGTAATCTGTGCGAGTACTCATTGTTCAGCAGGAGAACAAGGGACAGAGCACTCCCATCGTGTCACAGCAGGATCAGGTTCAGAGTGAAATTAAATTTGTCCGTTATCCTCCCACTCCCTCCTGTGCTATGATGCATGTGCTCATTTCCCCAATGCAAAAGGCAGTTCTCCCTGCATGGAAATCAATTTGATTGTAGGACTTTACAGACCTGTGCTGGAGGACTTAAACTTTTCACAGTTTTTTACTCCAGAAGCATAAGCCAAGTAAAAATCCCCTTCTATTTCTCTTCTGCTTAACCCTTTTCATGTAGCTTTAGTGTTTGCCTGCATACAGATGTGCCAATTTCCAGCAGCTCAAAGCTGCTCATGCTGCCAGTCTCAGTACATGACTGTAGTAACTCTGGCATATTTGAAAGCTTGTGTTTCTTTCTTGCAATATGATTTTTTTTTTTAGAAAATTGTTAATTATAGCAAAAAAAGAACTCAAGACTTAACAATAAAATCTTGGAATGGAAACAAAGTGTTCAGTTGACCAGAAGCAATTGCTTCATTACTATTTTCAGTTTAAGAACAACAACAACAAAACCTCCAGGTTAATTTGGGGGTTTTTGTCCTGTGGAAAGACAAAATTCTTTTCAGGATGGCAGCATTTTTCCCAGAACATGAAAATGGTTTCCCATCCCCTCTGAAACACCACCTCTCCTGGCTGTTTAAAGTTAAGCAGGTGCATAAAGCTCACTGATTTCCTCATGACCTGAGCACAAGTAGAATGCCCTGATGAAATGCATCCAAAATGCTTCTTTACAAGAATCCCATGATTATGGAGTACACAGGCTAAATCACAATGAAATGACTGATGAACAAGTTAGCCATCAGCTTCATAAAGAAAAAAAAAGGTCAGTATAAATTCCAGAGGGTTTTTATAAGCTGTAATTAATTATGTTATGGGACTCTAGTTACTTGCAGCAAACTAAATGCTACAGTGCCCATAATAATGCATTTCATGTCATTCGCCTTTTCATTAAAAACTGGTCCTCTTGTTAGGTTATTGTTTTCTACCCTGTAATCCCAGCTTCTCTACTCTCAAACTGAAAATTTCACATGTTGCTTTGTTCAGCTATACATAGGGAAAAGATGATGCTACTTTGCAGAGCATGTTTAGCCTTTTGACATTGGATGAAAATGCAGTGTTTGGAAATTCCATCTCAGAGGGAATGGAGTCCCAGGTGTGGACAACTTCAACTGAAGTTTTTCCAGCCTTCTCTAATAAAATGTAGCTGGACTTCTCCTTTGCTGACAGCAAACAGTGATAATCAAAAGCTGAGCTGACAGAAACCTGTCAGGCAAATGAAAGAGAAAGGTGGGGAATTGAAGCCCATTAACCTCATTGGTTCGTGGAATAGATTTGGATAAGACAACACAAATAGCAATTTGTTGTGAGCAGTCACCTTTTGAAATCACTGTAGGCAGTCATATCCATAGTTGGTTCACAGCCTGAAGACTCAAGCTCTCAGCCAGAAATTCCTATCCTACCCTATCCATCACAATTGTTACTTGTGTTACCAGCAGTTGAAATGAGACCATGATGCAGCTCAACCATCGTGGTGTTTGTCACCAGGCTATCATCTCAATGACACCAATAAACCTGATTTAAGACTGCAAGTCTTTTCTTTCCTTACATGTTTCAAGAAAGAAAAGTCCCCACTGGAGAGTAGAAGGATGATGAAAACACGGGAGAGTTGTATGACTGCTCATACTTGCTAAGAAGTGTTTGAAATAAAGGTGGTGGTAGATATGGGAGGCTTGATTTTCATTTTATACTAGTAAAGGATATTGTTTCATGTTTTAAACAGCAGTGATCTTTAATATTAGCAGGGAGTTTCCAGGCAAACGAAAGACAGAATATAAGTATGTGCAGTGGGCTGCTACCTAGAATTTGGGGAGAGTGTAGCACGTGCAGTAATCACCAAAATCCACCTGCTCTATTTCCTGCTGCAAACCGGCCAGGTGAACACATCACCTTTCTCTGCAAGTCTCCTTGACAGCACTTAAAGGTCACGTAATGCTGAAGTCTGTGCAGCTCAGGCCTAGTTATGATTTTGAGAAACTTTATTCAGTGGTTTCAAGTGCTCATACCAGAGGAAAAAATTCAGCTTGCTGGTAGAGGCCCATTATAGCTAAGGAGAAAAACAGCATTGTGCAAACAGTGCCAGAAAAGGAGATTGGTGCTCATACAGATTTGGCCTGAATGTCAAGTAGCTTCTCTCACCTTCCCACCTAATGCTGAAATGAGTGTTACCAGAATTAAAGGGACGCTGTGAAGCAAAATCTGCACAGGTTCTAAAGCACTTAGAGGACTTCAGCTGGAAGGCATGACAGTAATGAAACACTTTATTATTATTTTTCTCACTCACTCAAAGGAATATCTGAGAGGAAAGCCAACATTTTATAGAACTTATAAAAACATGAGAAACCTGACTCATTTCCCGCTCAGGTCAAAAGGAGTGTTTTCCACTGGCTGCCATGTGAGCAAGATTTGGACCAAAAGGCCTGTAACAATTCCTTATAAATAAAGTCCCTGAAACAACTTACAAGTAGATGGCTGCTATTTGCCTTGGCTTTCACCCACCTTTCACTACGGAGACAAGAAGAGGAAGATAATGAATCTGTCCAGAGATAAATGTCTGCATACTAATTTATCTTCCTCTGTTAACACTGAGAGCAAGAATGATTGGTAATTTTGTGGACTGAATTTTGTGGGCTCCTCAAGTAGAATCAGAAAAACAACACACCACAGGCCCATCTGTCTACAAAGAAGCTTCTCAGCTCCAAAGAGATGAACACTTCAAATCACTTCTCTACAGTATCTTCAAGTACCATACTTCCACCTCACGGTACTTAATTGTTTTAACTCACTTTAGCTGATTTCAGAAGTCTGGTGAACTAGAGGATATGTTTACATCTCAGATGCAAGTTTATTTCCCAAACATTGTTCTGCCAGCATTGGAAACAGAAGCCCTGCTTTCTGGAAGTAGGCCAACCTCTCAGTACTTGAACTCCATTCACGAAGTGCTAAACGAAGTTCAGCCACTGCATATATTTGCTTTGAATAGCTTTGCTGCTATTTCAGCTGGAAAAGACTCTACATGATTTCAGTATATATCAAATTAACATACTCTGCATTGTCCTGAAAAGATACCACTGCCCTGTCACACGCATTGTTCTGCTGCATTATCTAGGGAGTTTTTCTGCCTGAAGAAATATTTGTGCCTCCTACTTAGATCCTGCTTTAGCTAATGCTAAAAATACAACTAGTTGTTATAATGGTATTAATTATTCCCTCTTCACCTCTACCACTCACCTACGAATACAACAAAGCAGCACCTCAGCATGGAATGTACATTGCCTATGCAGAACGGGATCCTTGAGGGTCCTCCAAACACCTCCTGACAAGAATGTCAGATCAGCCACCCTGGATCACACCAAAAGCCCAGCCAGCCCAGTTCCCTGAGTGAGTGTGGGGAAAGGTGACAGACAGTACTCAGGGAAGACCCAGCCAGGGGCCACCACCTGTCAAAACACTCACAGCAGAGTAGGCAGCTGGGTTCAGTCACCTCTGGGAGGAGCAGCAGAGCCAAGGCTGGAGATGAAAGTGAATGAGTTGGGATATTTACATGCTGCAAGATAAGGACCACACCCCAACATGCTACCACTTAGTGGGAACAGTCCTTAGAAGTGCTTCTTATCCCAGAAAGCAACACAATAACTGGGATGCTGACCCAGCAGCTACAGGCAACATGGTGGGGGTTGAATGAACCCAGGGAGAAGCACAGCCTCCACCTCCTGGGCAACGACAAGCAGAACTAGCCCTCCACAGAAAAGATGGGGGTGATTAGAACCAGCATCAGCTCCAGCTCATGAAACCCAAAGACTTTCCATCATTTTTACCTCCCCTCCTTCCCTCTCCCTTTACCTTGCTTGAGTGTAACCATATCACTCAGTGTTGCTCACACAATGCTTTTGTTAAATAACTACTTTTTTTTTTTAAAGGCACTAATAGCCAGCAGCTCAGAAAGAGGATAAAAGCAGGGTAAGCATGTGATGGTGTTTCCATGGAATACTGCCCAGCCTTGAAAAAGCAGCACCTCAGCAGCAGAATCTCTGGGCTTAGGAGCCCTCAGCGGATATGCCTGCTTTCATGAATTTACCTAGTCTCTTCTCAGTCCCATGTAGGTACCTAAATACATTTTAGATTAAGTCTGTGTGACTAGTCATGATACATGGAGGCTAAGTGACGTTTTTTAAAAAACTAATTCCTCTCTGCACCCTGAACTAGACAAGATGTCCCACTCAGGTCTCCCTTCATCAGGGTAAACCTCTTGGAGACCTCTAATATCACAGCAGGCAAAGACAGCCACTCACTGGGATAACACCACACAACACAGTGAGGCCATACCCACAGGTCAGTTCCCTTCTTCAGCTTCTGTGATTCTCTGTAGTAACCTAATTTTTACTTCCATTTGAGGTAAGACATACAGGAATGCTTTCACTGTTAAGAAAAGCATACTCTCAGACAAAATCGAAATATCTTCCTAAAAATGTTTCAAGATTTCTGACCTGCATTCTGGTTTTTCTATAGTTAGCTATAAATTAAATCTGCCTGTGAATTTTGCTATTTTAATGATTCATGACTACAGAATGTGTCTTGAATGCAGGGAACATAAAAGGATTAGTGATGAAAAGGAAAACACATATAACATTTTTCAGTGTCTTAAGTTTTAATCACCAGGAAACAAAAAATAAATGAGCTATGGGCATTGTATAATTGCAATAAATTTTGAGAAATGAGTAGTGTCCAGAGCAAACCAATTAAGTTTAATAATTTCGTGCATCAGAGACTGGGAGGGTGGGAGGAGGGGGATAAATCTAACAAATTACTGATGAATATAAAGTTTTTAACTGCAGAAAACAATGTTTAAATTAATATGACACAGTGATACTTCTGGCTGCCTTTCTAATTGATTCTTTTTGTTAAATCAAGAGGAACTTGTGCACAATAAGCAGATTGGTGAGAGGCTATCCCCTACACAGAGATAACAGTTAACTTTAGCCAGGCATACAGTGGCTTACTGATAAAAGAACAGTCTCTTTGTTAATTTAGTGGGGCTTTGCTCATGGGTTTTCTAGTTTAAGGTCCTATGTAACAGCAAGCAAAGACCAAGGGATCACAGTACTCTCCAAAACTAAGACACCAAAAAATTTAACCACTATTTGGCTCACATGCATTACTTTTCCCTCAAAGTGAAACCTGGAGCAAATGCTCCTGATGCAATAAAAGGAGAGAGTCAGGTACTTTTCTCTATTTGCTGATTAATTCTTATACACATCACAGTAAGTATCAAGCCAACAAGAAGACTGGCTTACATTATAGCATTATCCAAGCAAAGCAGTTCTTGAAAATCCCATTGCCAAATGTGAAATGTTTGATTTCATTAGGTTCCACATCACAGCCCTGATTTTCAAATCACTTCTGAACTGAGAAGCCAACTAAGAGGGCATGAGAGGAGCTTAGATGTATAAAACAATGATTGCCTTACATAGAGATAGATAAGGAACTTCTGACCTGCATTCTACAAAGTTTGTCTTTACTATTAAGATGAGCAAGTCCAATTGGCTAATTCTTTTAGCTAGTTTCCTAGCTCTCCAGAATTTATTTTGCTATTATTAAAAAAAAAAAGGTAAACATCTATCTTTTGATCATAAACAGAGTGTAACAATTCAGAGGTGTCAAGAACACACCTGGAATATCACTCAGAAACTGCCCTGTTCAACTCAGTGAGGTGCCCAATGACAATAAATTGTATGTCAGCACTCATAATCATTTCATTCCTTGTAGAGCAAAGGGAAGGAAACTCAGATATCGTGAGACCAGAACTGACAATCAGGAAATTCTGTCAAGTTCTATCATTCTATCTGCCCCGTTTACTGTCCCTAGTAACAGAAACCAGTGCTGAACACAAAGTGGAAGATCATTTGCTGTAACATTATTTGGGAAAGTAACAGTGACATTTCATTTCACCCTGGGCAAGCTCAGGAGCTTGGCAGAGCTCGAGGATATGGTGCCTTCACAGAAGAAAATTGTGTTTGTGGGCACAGAAAGCCACACAAAGATATGTTGAACTTCTTCATTATCCAGCAGGTGCTACATCTCATCCCAGCAACTCAGGCAGAAATTCTTTGTGTAGGGGAATAAACACTGAAAAAGATTCCTCTCCTCCCCTTGATCAACTTGTAAAGAATCTCCCACCTAGAGAATGCATTTGGTCCTTCTTGAATACTTTACTTTTTTCTAACAGGTTTATTAAAAGAGAACACCACATACGTTAGTGAATTATGATCAAAAGTACATAAACAGAGTAAACTGACTTTATTTTTCCCACTTTACAGAAGAAACAGCTGAAACCATCCTTTCAGCATATAGTACAACATGCTACTCATCTCACCTTGCAGCTCATAGAACCTTGTATAGATCACTTCTTTAGCAGAATTTCACCAATAAATCACTGCAAATCATTAAGTTAATTACTCTTCTAAGAGAGATTAATGAGAAAGTTACTAGACCAAACCTGTAATTCAAATTGGCCTATTTTAAGAGTTAACAATCTTTCCAAGAAAAAAAACACCTATGGCAATACAGAGAAATACAGAGTTGAACTCCAACAATTTATATCACAGTGAGAAATTGAGAAGTTGAAGGACCAGGAAATAGAACACTTTCTCAGTGGTAAACCATTACATCTGAGTGCATCCCAGAGGCCTCCCAAGCCACACTGAGTGTTGTCCCCTGACATCAGGATTGCAGAAGAAAGGAGCCCACCCTTTTCAAAACCTAGAGGGGTTGTTCTCTTAAAGCAAGAGAGGCTTATTCTTTTAGCCATGATTGTTCAAAGTTGCATCCCTGTCAACCCTGTAATAAACTGAATTATATCAGTTCAGGTCCTTGCATACTCCTGCTTCTTGATTCAAAGCTTTTCAGAAGGTTTTACAAGTGAAATTAGTTTCAGCAACTGTTAAAAGGAGTGTAAAACAGGTTGTGAAGAGGTGCAGCTGCCCTAAGCACTGGAAAAGGGGTCATGAAGTTTTCCTGATCTATGTTGGAAATATCTCTAGACCATAAGGGTAATAGTAATTAAAATAGGACAGAGAACGTGTCTTTTAAAGATGAAGAATCCTCTTCACATCTCAGAGAACACGATGCTTTATTTCTACTTACTCTATCTATGAAATACTTCAGGCAAAGTAACTGTCATTAAAAAAAAAAAATTAGAATCAAAAAATAAAAAGCATATTGACGGTGGTACCCAAACAAAACATTCATTGACTTAGAATAAAGAAACAGGAATCTTTCTTTACAAGAAAAATCATGTGTTATTTTCATCCTTCCACTGAACTGTGCTTTACATGTAATGTTGGTAATTAAGTCCACATTACTCCTCCGTACCCAAATCATGTCCTTTTTTTGCGCTTACATCAGAGAAACAAAAATTATTATGTATCTTAATATCTAGATATTCAAGATCTGTGAGTTCAGACTGTATTTAGGTGCTATGTTGAGAAAAAATGTATATTAGGACCCTTTATATAATTACAGCTAATTAAAAATAAGATTTTTGAAAGACTACAGGGTTCTCTTCATGTGTGGGAGGCCCAGAGCTGAGAAAAAAGAGGATGCCTAGTCACATTAGGATGCTAACAATGGGAAGAAAAGAAAAGTGGAGCCAATTTCTTTATGGTGGAGCACGGACAAGGTATGCTGTGGTTTTTCCCAGCTAAAATTAGACATTACCTTAACTATTCTTTACCTTTATGGTCTGTGTTAATTATTTGGCATATAGGACAAACTTCATTTTTGCATCTGAGTTCAAACACGCAACAAGAGGGGAAGTTCCCCATTGTTCAGCAAATTCTCTGCTTCCTATTGTTGTGCAGTGCTGGATTTTAATTGTGCAAGTTACAGTATCTTAACCATTTTTCACTTCACCTTTCATTTTATAGCTTCTGTTATGTGTTAAGGAAAATGTTTCTTTCACTGAAGTAGCAGCATACCAGCAGCTCCTGAAACTGCAAGATAAGAATTCTCACCTGACTACTCATAACAAATGAGACATGCGTTGCAGAATTCACCCATTTTATTCCAGGAAGAGAAAATGTGTGCACTGGGAGACAGAAACAGAAATGAGACATGCTGGGTGACCTTGGACAAGTCACTTCACTTCTTTGTTTCTCTTTGCTGCTGTTTTCCTTCCTACCTTTAGTCTGTCTCATCCAATTAAAGAAACCTGAAGCAGGAGTGCTCTTTGCATTGTCAGCCTATCTAGCCAATAAGGTGGTGACCTCACTCGGATACAAAAGTAATAAGTAATAACTGTGACGACAGTTTACAAGTGATGCTCTGCATTTCTAATACTCTGGCTAAGAAATGTTGCTATAACTTATTAAGGCACATGTGTAAATTCTTCTTTACAATGGGAAGCTGCTCTTAACTCTTGTCAGATTTAATAGAACTTAAGAGCTTAGATTTTCACCCTGACGACTTTTCCTGTAAGGCTGTTGCAGAAGTCTACTGCTCCACTGATCCGAGAAAAACTGTTCTAATTACAAACCCAAATGCACTCTTGGACAACTCTCACCCTTCACTCTTACACCAGCAAGGTCTTCTCCTCTAGTGTTCATGCCTGTGCTGTATTTAGAAACAAATCACAACTCTTCCAGGCCTATGTTTTACCAGGTGAAAGAGGCCAAACTCTCCCCTGAGTTACATGTTAAGCCTCCATTAGAACCTCTGCTTTGAGCTCTAATCCATCACCCATGCAATCATTATAACCTAATTCTGGACTTCAGCTCCTATTAAACTAGGTCAAAAACCTTTCAGTTCTCTATGGCCAGACTGGCAGGGTGACCAACCCTGTGTCTCCATACACTTCTCCCCACAACAGGAGAAAGGCAACTGTGTTCTTGCTCCTGAAATCCACTGCTCAGTGCTGTCCTTACCTGCCAGCACTCAGCACCCATCCCAGGAAGGGAGGAGAACAAGCCCCCCTTTCAGGATATGCTCTCTTCCTTCCAGCTTGGGATTGTCTGCATAACTGGGTCTAGGGTACAGAAGCTGCTGGGACTAATGGCACAAAAAAAGCACAAAGAGCCAAGAAAGAAACTTCAGCTTAGAGGAAAATACTGTACCATGTTATATATTTGTAGTAGGAAGGATGACTTTCAAATGCCCATCAGAAGAAAATGTGTAATACGATCTTTTCTTTCTCTATCCTTTCTATTGACAGCATATCACTTTCAAACATCCTAATTTTGCTGGGTGAAAATGTATGCCCTCTTTAATACAGATAACTCATTTGCCATACATAAGCCTTGTTAATTTAGGATTAATGTTGCTGAAGTAATTAAAGTGACCTTACTCAAAACACATGACTATAGTTTCGTACTGAAGTCCTACTGGTTATCTGTGGGGCTAAGTTCAGCCTAGTGGTATTAACAGTTGGGCTGGCTTTAGCTTTACAGCTTCAGAGGTCTCCAAAACTCACTTTAAAATAAAGGTCTTCCATTAAATCTTCCAAAGACAAATAAATGTCAGTTGGTTGCTCTCAGCAGCTAACTGAGAAGTACAAACTCTTCAGTAAGGCTTAAAGAGTCAAAGATCAGACAGAAACCAAGGATGCAGAAATCATTGTATGTTCCCCTCTAATTTCAACAGCCACCAAAAAAAGGTAAACAGAAATGAATCAGTAGGTAGAGGTGGCACTTAAATTGCTAACAGATACGTATTGTCACATACATTAACTTTGAATTTGGTATGAATGTCTTTGTATCTAAAAAAAAGCTCAAAATAACTCTCCACCATACTGCAGAACAGCACTTTTAGTATGAGAGAGAATTGTTTAGCAAGCAACTGCTGCCAGATCAATAATTTATCAAGTACAAACTATGGTTATTTTCACACGGCTTCTCCAGTAAAAAAGAATCTGCTGGGAAATTTACATAAAAAGAAACTTCATAGGAAACCAAATGCTACTACATGGGCAAGGACATAAAATATAACAGGTTGTTTTGTTCAATAACACTTCGGGTTGGTGGTCATTTAAAATGCTTTTCATACACAAAGCCAAAGATTAAAGTATTAATGTAAACAATTGCAGAGCACAACTTGAGAGCACCACACCAATCATTTGCTACGGCTAGAAAGTTTACTTTAAAATTGTGATTACACCAATAAAGCCCTACCAATTTTCATACTGCAAAATATTTTGACCTCCCAGGCTACTACCTAGAATTACTGAACCTTCTCCTAGGAACAGGATCACTGTTTCAAAGAATTTCCTCTTGAAGATACAAACATCAGCTTTGCCCACTTTTGCAGCTGACACAAAGAATTCCATTCAATAAAATAGTTCCTTTATTTGCATATGGCTTCCAAGGACTTTGTTCAAAACCAGCTTACAGTATAATAAGTGTCATCTGCTTTTCTCCTGGTCATTAAACCTGTATTCATTCACTGCATACAACACCTTTGTTCACCTTCTTGGTGTCAACAAAGCTAGAGGGATGGACTGACCTCAAACGGAGGCTACATTATTACAAATTTCAAAGCAGGGGTATTTCAAAGACTGTTGCCTAGGGTCACTTCTGATACAAATTCCAGACATTCATGTTGAATTTTGTAACACGCTGCTATTCAGTCAAAGCCAAGTTCAAAAGAAGCATCCCGTTATGTGATATGTATGCTATTTCCTGATACAGAAGTCATTATTAAAAGAAGTGTACCCAGCAATGCACTACAGAACAAGAACCAGCATTGTACAGTTTTGCAATTAAAAGGAAAAGGGGTTTCATCTTTTCCAGCAGTTGCCTGTATAGATCGAGGGAAACAGATATCTGAGTTATGGGATACTGACTACCTAGCACCTGACTGGCTGACTGGCTACAGAAATGGAGACGAAACCAGAATAAATCCTAGCTGCACAGACTTCACTGCTTAGAAGAATGCCATTTGTGAAAAGCACATTTTTGAATATACACATTGCAGCATCTATCAAAATAATGCTGTTGAAGTAGAGATATCCTCTCCACACCTGTACACAGACACCCTCCACACAGTCCAGAGCCCCTCTTTATGGCATTTAACCAACTGCCACCCCAGGTTCAGAGCAAGACAAAACATCCTTGCTCCAGTGAGCTGTTTCTGGTCTGTACTTGAAATTATCTGGTCAGGTTTTACAGCCATCCATTGCACTGCACTACAATCAATGAGTACATCCTTAAACTGCAACCATCATTCCTAGTCTCCTTCAAATTCTTTATTAATATAGACATAATTAAACTGCTAAAACATAAAGACACAGCTTCTTTCTCTCTTACAAATTCCCCTGAAGTATCTTCCAAAAATTGATGCCCTGAGAGAATGCTAGGCTTGCTTTTCTTTTTTGTTTTTCCCCTCCACCATCTGACTTTAACACGCAAGACATGTAACAACGCCTGGGGCATCATCCCTGACTCCGAGAGTCTCCAGGCAATCTGCAGCCTCTGTGGTTCTGTTACAGGTGAGAGATGAGCAATAATAAAGGAACATTACAGTGTAGAACCTCTGGGATTTTGCAAAGAGATCAAGTAAATAACTTTCATCAGAAGCTTTAGAAGGAAAAAAACCCCTCCCTACTAAGCTTCATCTCATCAGGTTTCAGGCTTGAATAAAACGTTCACAGTGAAACCAAAGTCTCCCCAAAGCTCATCTGGGTTTGCAGTTTTGCTACCAAGTCATAACTCAGCTGAGACTGATTGAAAGCCCAAATGTATTTGAAAACACTTAGACCCACTTTCAAAGGACCCTGAGCTGATGGAGGAGTTTGTGCCTAAATTTTGGTGAGATTTAGTTATGTATGGTTTGAACTGTTCAAAGATGATAGTGAAATTACTTGATATACACTTGCACATCATTGTAGTGAATATATTTATACAGCTGCAAGGCCTTAAAGGTGAGTGTCGCTGGTAACTTGAGGGTGAATTGCTTGCAATGAGTACGTCTTCGTATTTTCCTGTTCAGTATATTATTTTTTTGTCTTTATTGCAGTGTCACATAAGAGGTCACAGGTCAGGATCCTATTATTTTACGTACTGCAAAAGCACCAATGTGAGTCCTTGACTTATAATTTTTAATTTAAGTTGTGGAAGAACAGGATGTCTTTTAGAATAAGTGATGCTGAATAAGCGGCCATTTCAACAATTCTCCATCAGGTCAGAAACTGCTATTGCTATTGTAAACCTGTTCAACATGGATCAGTGTCTAATAAATGAGAGTGTTCAGGGGGTTTTAATTTGCATTGGAAAGCTTACAGCATAAGCAGATATCTTAGTATGTTTTGCTTTGTTAAACATTATTCTGATTGCCTAATGCAAAAAGCATTTTTAAAAAGGTACGTAAATAGAATCCCATTTGCAAAAGAAATGGTGAAGGTTTGGGGTTTTTTTTTTTTTTTTCCTCTTTTGCTTATCTGCCTTATGATTTTTAAGAGGTTTGCCATCAAACTTCAACATATAACATTGCCTAGAGAATACTGGCTCATCTATGAATGTGCTGACAACAACATTAACTTCCCTTGACAGAAATAGGTGTGCAACAAATCCCTAGAAATCATACTGCAAATATATCCCTAAGAATCCTTCAGATTTCCTAAAGTAGACTGGAAACTAGAGATATGCTTAAAAACCCACAAGTAACATGTATTGTCAGCAAACAGGCTAAACTGCTGCTTCATGGATAATGCAGGTAAAGTGCCCCTAAAATGACTGTACCAGCAGCAAAAAAGTAGTAATTTTTATGACTTATGTCACATCACATCAAAACAGGTCAGATGATGCATTTTGTGGGGTTGTTTCACATACGACCCTACAAAATCACATGACAAATGATGGATAAGATGATTTCTCAGGAAGCAGTATGCTCCAGGTAAAGCCAGGATTAAAGTGAAGGGCCATCTTCAACAAAGTAAGAAATATGTGACAGGATGAGATACCTTTTTCATTCCTCAGTCAAGCATGCCCCTATGTAGTTAAATGGTAAAATATGATACAAAATAACAGGAGTAATCAGAAGAGTCATCAAAACAGAAAATACCTGTCCTTTTTCCTCAGTTTGCCTTGGAGTGGAAACAAGCTCAAACCAAAGAAAATTTTGCCTAAATATTACTAAACCATTGTAGATGGTAGTTGTAGATCTAGAACAGACTATGGTTATATCCTTTACACCAAAGACAAACTCTGCAATAGGAGTAGGGCAAAGTTTGTAGGAAGTTGGTCCATTTTCATTAGACAAATATAGTTTGTAAAGAACATACAAGTTTCAGGATACAAGCCTTCTTCAGTCATTCAGACCTCCACCGAACTTTCATTCCCTTTTAGGCCCTAGAGCATCATGCACTTTAAAAGTGTACTTCAGACTGGGTCAGTAAAGTTTAGAGGCATAAAAAATCCTTAAATTTAAAACACTAAACAAGAAATGGTGGCCTTTTCTTCAGGCTATGACCTGACAACAAACACCTGGGCTGTTTTAACTACTGAAGCCATGCAAATTAAATTCATTTTTGTTCTAAAAACTAACATCTCTCTCCATTTCAGTACACAAGAGCAACATCCTCTTCTAGTTCAGTGAACCAACAGCTAACTGTCTCCCTGCAAGTGGAAACAACAAACTCTTAGTTGCATAAAACTGTGTTTTCATACAAGGGAATGCAAGCATAAATCTAACATCTGAGAAAAACAAATTCAACCTAATAAAACACTGAAGTAACATGAGCTGAAGTTTAAATAAGTGCCCCTCACTCAGTCATCACGATATGCTGTGTCATCATTAATTCTAACATGAAGATGTTGCCAAGGTAAAGCATCATCTTACCAACAATTACCTCTGTTCTAGGGTCAAACCCTTTAGAACTTCTTATAGTTTTCCATCTTTAAGGTATCACATTTTAAGACTAGATTTTTAACACGGATAATAGACCTGCACAGGAGCAGACAGCCTGAAATTCCTCCTTCACATCCCTTCGACAGGTCATCAGCCAAGGAGAGGCTGAGAGACAGGGGAAAGGCAGACCCTGGATTATATACACCCTTTCACTAGACATGAAGGGGCACTTTCACATTTGGGGCTGTGACAGGACATTCATCATCCTGCTCCTGGAGAGAAAGGAGAGCCAATAATTGCTAGTAAAACGGGTATGTTGGAAGACAAGGAGCTACCACTCAAGCTGCAGGTGACATTTGTCCGCTTATTCAAGGTATGATCTAACCCACAGTATTCACTCTAGTCCTATTTACCTTCCATAGTGACATAAGTGAATCTTGCTCATGTCTGCAGAAAACTCTATGCCATACCACCAATGCCTCACAACACTAATGATGGCAACAGTATCAGCTGCAGGATGCTTGTAAATGCAAAGCTGGTTATCAACTCAAGTGTAAGTGAAACCAAATTAATCATATATAATACGCATACACATGTGCGCACACACATGCCCTGTGATTAAAATGACATATGTATTGGACAGATGTGTTTGTTTCTCCAAAGGAAACAGTATCCCAAGACAGTTATTAAAAACACAGAAGAGCCAATTGTCTTTTTATTACTTTCTATACTAAGGCCTTTACCATTGCTCTTACTAGGTCCGTTTCATCTGAAAGAACATGGAAACTGAAAATACTTACCTGCTCCTCAATGCCAATGTGAATTTAATTAGAAAACTAACTGCTTTCATTTTTCTGTTATAAACTCTTCAATTTGCTATAGAGATTACCACGGCGAAATTTTCTGCCAGCAATGAAGTCCAAAAGGAAACGATCTGTGTTGTTTCTTGGAAGAAAATTGCCTTTAGAAAAATCCTATTTCTTTGCTAAAGTATCAAGGAGAGATGTGGTTGAAGAAAGAGATGTATAGCTTTTGAGATTAATCATTATGATGAATGAGAGAAAAGCTGAAGGCTGTAAAAGATCTCCATAGTATATCACCACTTACTATCCAATAACTACACCAGTAGCTGCCATCTTCACTGTTTCTATGTAGATTCTCTCCTTGCCAACCTTGGCCCCCAAAGAAGTGATGTATAATATCCAGCTCTGCTCACAAGTCTTAAATTGCTGGCAGCTGCAAGAAACATGAATTACAACCAAAACACCATATTTAAACTATTTCCAAACACCTTAGCCACCCATAGAGTGTTCACTGTTTAACAAATAAGCAAGAACTGATGAAAACAAATCTTTGAAGTGAAATACTGATCTTTTTTAACCTTAGAGTCAGCAATTGATACAGCCTGTGCTGGTTTTGGCTGGGTTTTCTTCATAGTAGCTAGTATGGGGCTATGTTTTGGATTTGTGCTGAAAACAGTGTTGATCATACAGGGACATTTTCGTTATTACTGAGCCGTGCTTGCAGAGAGTCAAGGCCTTTTCTGCTTCTCACACCACCCCACCAGTGAGTAGGCTGGGGGTGCACATGAAGCTGGGAGGAGACACAGCCAGGACAGCTGACCCTAACTGACCAAAGAGATATTCCATACCATACAACATCATGCTCAGTATATAAAGCATGGGGAAGAAGTAGTAAGAGGGGAAATGATCAGAGTGACGGCATTTGTCTTCCAATTATGTCATTCCATTATGCATGATGGAGCCTTGTTTTCCTGGAGATGGCTGAACACCTGCCAGTTGATGGGAAGTAGTGAATTAATTTCTTGTGTTACTTTGCTTGCGTGCATGGCTTTTGCTTTACCTATTAAACTGTCTTTATCTCAACCCAAAAGTCTTCTCTTTTTCCAATTCTCTCTCCCATCCCACCAGGGGTGAGTGAGCAAGCAGCTGTGTGGCGCTTAGTTGCCAGCTGGGGTTAAACCACAACACAGCCTTAGAAAAATGCACTCCTGTCACGGTATCTCATTATTTCTTGTGATGTGTTATCACATCTTTATGGAGTGGTACTGGTTCTAGTCAGGAAACACAGATTTGGAACACAGTATTGCGTCTGCTTAAATAGAAGTTGAGCATACACAGCACACAAATAATTCTAGTGCTAGCATTTCAGGAAAGGATTTGCGATGACGTTTGAAGAAAGGCACAGAAGTCTATAATGCTGCATTCAAACATATAATTTTCACAGCTTTATAACTTCCTTGAAGTATTTTTTTCCTAAAAAATTTTGTTACATACCATGTGGAGGATGGTGATCATTAAACTGTGTGTTAAGGAAACTCACACAGCTTGTAAAGCCCATTGATACACATCTCTGAAGGAGGAGCCCCAGATCTCACATCAGCAGTTCCACTGGACAGTGAATAACAAGAGCATGTTTCACAGTGCATTAGCATACCAGTGATTTAGGAGGGACAATCACACCACTTAGACTGACATTTTGTAAAACAAAAAACAACACTGGATTCCACCCAGAGAAGTGACTGTTAACCCCCTTGATTCATGTTTACTTTCTAGGAGGAGGATTCCCACCACCTTCTACAGCAGCCTGCTCGAATGGTTAATCACTTTGGCTGTTAAATAAAACGTGCATCTTCTTTGTAATAAATCTGGACTTACCATCAGTTCAAAGAAAGGGAAACGGGAGACAGTGCCAAGATACTTGTGAGGAAAGCAAACAAGCAAGAGGCAATCTGGCTGCCTTGGCAGAATTTGTTTCTTTTATTAAAAACAGAGAATTAGAGGTAATTCAGCTGCAGCATTATCCAATTGCAATGGCAAGATGAGGATGGTTTACTAACATCCATTGTATCAGATCTAAGTGGTCATACTGTTCAAAGAGAAATGAAAATGTGAATTGAGTAGGGTCTAGGAAGTCAAGTGCAGGAATAAGTAGAACTGACAGTTAATTTAATGCAAGCTCCAACCTAATGAAAAGACAGATAATTGGAGGTAATGAAGAGCCTATCAGTGGTAGGAACAGAAGGTTACACAGGCACGTAAAAGTACTGCTTGCATACTTTGTTGAATATGGGTTCCACAGCGCTCAAAAACACCAGCAGCGACAAGGTAAATCACAACCCTGATGTCTGAGGAGCTCTCAGACCTGTAAGTCACACACACTGACCGTCACATAGAAATCGGCTGACTTGCAGAAAAAGCAACAATGAAAACTGCAACAGCACACTGTTAACAGACTGAAGGAGCACTATTTTTGGTATCAGTAATCCCTACTGACCACCTGCCTACACATTGTCAGCTGACAATGTTCCATCACCTCCACAGAAGCAGAGTATACTGTAGGGAGAACAGAAAAACAAATACTGGGAGTGAATAAATAAATAAACAAACAAACAGGAAAGCTGATAGAACACAGAAACAAAATGCATGTAACAGACAAGGAAGAGAAAACATGAACAGGGGGAAAGAACTAATGCAGAAGAATTTTGTCAGCACAGGGAAAGCAAATCTGCCAGAAAGAAAGAAGCAATGTTGCAAAAGCAGGAAAACCAGGAGTTATAAAGGATGCCAAGGTAGAGGCACTGTTAAAGCCAAAGTGGAACTGTTAAACAAACAGTCTCTACCTACATCCTTGCATAGAGATTGCTGCTGACCAAGCTGTGAGCAGCAAAGTGTTTCCAGACTCTCGAAATAGTTTTACAAGGATAAAGCCTCCTATAGTCTTTAAAGAAGTGGAATTACCCATTCAGTTTGTTGACAGGAGAAAAGGAGTTCTCTAACAGTGAGAGGGGCTTAAGGGAAGAATCATGGAACCATCCGGAAACTCAAAGGAGGGCTTGTTTTGTTACCAATATAGAGACCTCATTGCCATCTCATCTGAAGAAATTACGTGAATGACAGGCTAGAGGCTCACATATAAAGACATCCTTTAGTTACAAAGGGCTTATGAGACTATTTATACCCCAATTTTGAGCACATCTCAGAAAGCTACTGTCAGAAATGGTCTCATTATGCCACTGCCAAACAGGAGCACAATGGAGAGTTACTACCCAGAGTCTAAAACTTAAGTAGGTGCAAAAAACAGCAGGTCTTCAGAGAACAGATGGGGGGAAAGTGACAGGAATAGGGCCACAGTTTAGAGTTTAAGTCCCTGTGAAGCTAAGGGAAAGACTATTCATTTATTTCAACAGACTTTGGATCAGGCCCCTCACTTCTGAAGAGCTTTGAAGTTGAAAAGTGTTAGATGAGCACTTAGAATTTTTATCAATAGAAAAATGTGGCTGAAGAGATGTATATGAGTGTCTTTCTAATTTGCTTGAAAAGGTCAGAAGATTGAGAAGAATGTCAGCACATAGGAGGTGATTTAATGGGATTTGAGGGGAACACTTCAGACACAAAGTGTGACTAACAAATGAAAAAGGAGTTGAGCATTTCTTAGAAGAGTTTGTGCACTATAGATTCATCAGGACTATCTTAAGAACTGGTCAAAAAGCAGAAGCTAAATCAGGGTGTTTTTCTAACTTATGAATGCCCTGAATGTTTGCTACCTTATCATAAATCAAAGTAAAATATTTTATGTAATTTCTTCGGCAGCAACGCTGGTTTAACAAACTTCTACTACCACATCTGCCCCACTAGTTCTTTGTCATTCCAACATCAGTCATATGCTACGCAAGCAATTTTTTCCCATGTCAGTTGGAAGCTACTGCCTGAGGTTTACAGATACTAATATCAGGAGGGCCTCCCTGTAATCCTTTAGCACCATCCTTCATGTCTTATTCCATGCAGTGGAATAATGCACACTCCAATTAGGTTAGTTACTAAAGAAATACAACAGAATTTGCAGCTGAAGAGTAGATTAGCATCTTTCAAATTGTACATGAAGTAGGAAGAAGTAGGTATAAATAAATACAGATATCTAAATAGCAAACAGCAGTTAACATCTCATGCTCTGGAAAATGTTTCTCATCTCAGTGAAATGATACTTAGGCCTTTATTCTCCCAGAAAACTTTAGTCATACCTCTATTATACATATGCTACCTTTAAAAAAGTAAATTAAAGTCACCAACTCTCTGGATTAGGTAAACCAAATTAAATTCCAGAACAGGTCCCTCCTACTATCTCGCCTACCCCAAACTGGTATCCTGTTGATGTTAGCTAATGAATCCTACTTTTCACCTTCAACCAGCAAGGAGTTCAGAACCAAATCATGTCATGTCACAAGCAGTAACTTGTTAAGCTAAGGCAACGCAACCACTTGTGACTCTGCATTCCCTAACAATAAGGTGCATTTTACTATTATAGATAAACCTTCAAAACACAGAACAACTATTCACCAAATACACATATCTTCCAGAATTTATTCTTCCTCTGAGGAGTGCCAAAGCTTTCAAGAAATCTAGGCTGTTTGCAAGAACTGGTAACAGGTCTATTTCAGTTATACCACAAATCATGCTGTAAGCAGACTGAAAGTTAACAGAAAATAACCATATAGGTCTTCTGACATAGCTGCATCGTAACAGACTCCAACAGGTAAAGGGAACTCAGCATGGAGCTCACTTTATCTCCCTATTCCACAAAACTCAAATATTGGCTGGATGGTCACTCTCAAAGGGTTGTGGTCAGTGACTAATGTCCCAGTGGAGACTGGTGACAAGAGCCATTCCTCAGGAGTCCATACCAGGACCAGTGCTTTTCAACATCTTTGTTGGCGATGTGGACAGTGGGACCGAGTGCACCCTCAGCAAGTTTGCTTACAGCACCAAGCTGTGTGGTATGGTTCACACACTGGAGGGAAGGGGTGGCATCCAGAGGGACCTTGACAGGCTTGAGAGGTGGGCCCATGTGAACCTCATGGAGTTCAACAAGGCCAAGTGCAA
>JAVJGI010000050.1:31983522-32138562 GCA_035590275.1 Ibycter americanus
CCCAGAGCAGCTGTGGATGTCCCATTCCTGGGAGTGCTCAAGGCCAGGCTGGATGGGGCTTGGAGCACCCTGGGCTACTGGAAGGTGTCCCTGCCCAAGGCAAGGGGAGGTTGGAACTAGATGATCTTTAAGATCCCTTCAACCAAAACCATTCTATGATTCTAAGATTCAGCAAAGCAAACTAAGATGGGTAGAAAGCTAAATACGTAGGATGGTTTTCAGACTGAAGTACACAAATGTAAGCATTGCTGCCAGCTAAACCTTGCTTCATGGGTGAGCTCTGCAAAAGGATGATGTTTACCTCTACACAAACCTCTGCTGAATGTTCCCATATGGTATATACTGAGTGAGAAGTGGCAAAAGTGATGGGTAATTTGCACAGCACCTTCTTCAAGGGTTTCTCTGCAGTCTGGAGCTAATTGCATACCCTGCAGATACGCTTCATGGGTTTAGAACTTTTTTTTTCCTTTTTTTAATAAAAAGAAAGCAATTAGGGCCGCAGTCACACTATGTTTTCATTTCAGCTAATTTATCTAAGTTAAATTAGCTGTTACACAGTTCAATAGGAAATAACATTGACACCATAAAAAGTGCAAAATAACTACAGAATATGGGATGATAATAATAGAAAGCAGTTTCTGTGGGTCTGGAATTTATAGTCACTAAACCAGAGTGAAATAGCAACTGACTAACTAAAATCTGTCAGCAAATCACCAGCTAGGTAACTTCCCATTGTTCCCATTTACCATGTCTGAGTAGAATGTACTGTGGTCGCACCATTCATTTATAATCAGCATGCCATATTTATTATACATAAAGCCTTGCCAAACATTCTGCCTTGCACAAGCAGAACAGTTGCTCTTTTGAGGCTAAAAAAGAAAAGACTAGGAAAACCAGTCTCTTCCTGGAGGTGAGATGTGGTTAGCTGTGGGCCTGACATTACAGAATGTCTAGTTTTGATACATGGGGTTCTTTTAAATACATTTATTTTAATACACATAGACATAGAATCCAAAAGGAGAAGAAGTTTAAGTTCAAACAGAACCCTTAGACTCAAAAAACCCCCACCAAACCCCATTAATATCATTCTCTCTCAATGGGCTGCAAATACAGCACAAGGTGCCAAGTACACTTGCAGGTTGCTAGAGCAACTCTTGACAAGCCACTTTCCTGGACCTCTGATGTTAGCTTCCCAAAGATTTCTGTTCCTTCATTTCCCCCTACTCTTCCGTGCTGTTTGTCCTCCTCCCAGGCTCATGCTCCAAAATACATTCAGCAGTCCTAGACACATGGGGAAACTGAGGCAGCCAGAAGTGCTATAAACCAATGTCTCTAACAGCAAAGAAACCAAGACAGTAAAAGATGAGCCAGTAATAGTCTTTCTGCACCTTATTGTAATGAAAGACCTTACTGACTTCTAACTGTAGTCAAAGTTTTAAAAGATGGAGGCTATCACATACCTTCTGAGGTAAATTTCTTGTTTTGGAGTTACTCTAACCACAACAGTACTTCCCTACAGATCAGCAATTCTTTCCTCCCACAGTATCTGGTCCCTTCAAGTGCTCTCTTACAGCTTTCTCTGATGATATGGGTATTAAAAAAGTCAGTAGATTAACAAATTCTGCAGCCAGCATTATTCAGTCACAAAAGGAGAGAATATGGCTTCCTCAAATAGGCAAGAACACGTCACAATAAGAAAACATTTGCCGTGAAGGCTTATGACAGAAGAGAATATTGTTTAAGGAAAGGAAGCAAGGACCAAATTGGCTCTCATGTTGTCAACTGTAAATCTCTCATTTGCAAAGCCAAGTAATTTCTATTGCAGAAATAGATCTGTGCTGGGAAGACCAAACCTGGAGATAGCATTGTATTTGCAGTACCTTTTCTTGTGAGTGGATGTAAGAGTTCCTGTAACATCTGTGCTTTCACTAGCATGTGAATAGACTAGGAGTATCTCGGAGCAAGGAGACAATGGAGTTTGGCCACCAAACACCCATAAATATATCAAACACATGACAAGACCTTGCTTGCCCTCTGCTTCACAGTCAGAATTGCAGGGCAGACTGGCAGGAGCTGACTTCTTAAATTTTCAAAACAGTATCTCTATACTTCCTCCTGTGTCCATTCCCAGTGGAAGTGCTCTCTGTAAGATGATACCAGACCATATCACTGATCTGAGTCTGATGAAGTGATCTGAACAGTCTCTTCAAACCTTTAACAGCAGGACAGGGATAAATTCAAGACATGCTCAGGTACCTCATCAGCCCTCCCATGTGGATGCCACGTGCATACAAGGAAACATACAGGCAGTGTGCAAAACTGAGGGTATGATGTCACAGCCGAAACAAAGCTGTTTCCCTTGGTATTTGGCACATATTTTAAATATATAATGACTGCAGCCTAGAGGGAAGGTGATAAATAGAGAACACTGGGATCTATTTACAATAGGTGTCCCACACACAGCCCCATCTCCTGCTGCTGAAAGGTAAGAAGTTCAGACTCAATAACCAGGCTTTTCCAGCCCTCGCTGCTGAGGGAGTCAGCAAGGTTTCCCCCCAGTCAGTGCCAATGAAGGTTAGAGAATGTATCCAACTGAAATATTTCAAAATATTTCCCCTACACATATACTCAGGCCACAAAAAAGTTTCTAAGCACACACCAGGGTGTTCACTCCTAATAGTACATGCCTTGTGATAAACTAAATACCCAAACAACAGCGCTGGGCCTCGTCACATCCATAGCACATGCACACGAGCCGGTGGCCATATACCCTGTTCAAAGTTAGTATCTCCTCACCTAAAATTTGAAAACAAGCCAGAGAAATGCCTTTCACACCCCTAACCTGACCATAGCAATGGACTCTCACTGTTTACTTCCAGGCAGTTTGGATGAGTCTCAGTGGGCTTAATGTTTACAGGAAAAATGGCAAAGTTCAGAAGGTTCTTCATTCCCCACACCTATAATTATCCTGTTTTCTGCAGTTTGGTCAGATGAGAGATGAATGTTAGTTCTTTCCAGCAGTTCTATTTTCATCCTAGCATCATTTTTTGGCAGTAAAATATGTCAGAATTGGAAACCATCCTGTGTTGAATGACATATAATTTGCACTAAACAAAGAACCAAACTTGTTCACCTTTCCCACTTGCTTCTGCACATCTTGCCCTTACAAAGGGTCAGGAGCACAGTGTGCTCACTTACATTAGCTAAGAATCTAGCCCAAAAGATATACCTTGTTACCTCCCTTTTCACATGAGCATTAAGCCAAACCTGAGCTGTCAATCCACATCCAAAAGAGAAAGAGATGCTGGAGACAAAACCCCTTTCTTCACGCAATCCTGCCTTTTTTTTCTTCTCTTTTTCTTCTTTTAAATAAGGAAGGAATATCACCCCATTTTCTCACAAGAAAAGCGACCCCTGTCTTATTTCTCAAAGGTATATTCCCAGTGGTGGTAATGCTTGTTCTGGCCATCTCCTCAGCTTTTCCGGTCCTGCTTCCTTCTCCCAAAATACATCCTCAAATCGGGCATTCCAATCTCTCAGTTTGCTCTATTAATCCACAGAAATGCTTCAATCCAACTAGACTAACTTCTTTACTATGCTTTACCATTTTATGCTTTTGGCAGCAGCCTCTATTGTTTCAGTCCTCACTAAATAAAGATGTTTTTAACTGCTCCCTCATTTAGCTTGTATGGAATTTCAGTTGTAATGCCCACCAGTTTGAAAGAGGCTCACAGCAATATTCACATTTATTAGCTGGAACCAATAACAAACTAAACACTTGTCATTTTGCATTGCAGCTCTGATACTATTTTCTTTCCTCCTCAAAGAAGCTATTAAAAAAAAACCAAAAAACAACTAAATCAGATGTTAGAAAGAAAAGTTCAGTAATGGCTCATGAATAGTTATGTTTTTATTCTAGGAGGCATTTGAGGTTTTTTGTTGGTCCCGTCCTCCCTCCCCCTCCCCCGCATTGTCACTGAAATGGTTGACTGCTTTTTCCATTGTATTAATTTATATTTTATTCACTTCTCAGATATCTATCAGAATGCATCTGTGATGCTGCCAAACCACCAAAGAAAACTGGCCAAGAAAGAATAACAGGAAAAGAAGAAAAAGAAACCAAAAAGAAAAAGTAAAAAAGCAAGATCCCCAGAAAAGGCCACCAAATATTGGAGCTGACGAGAGCCAAATAAGTTCCCTGCTCTACCACAGACCTCTTCATTGACTATGGGCAAGTCACATCAATCTACTGTTTCTGTCATTCCATGGATATCACTCATCCCTTTTTACCACTAAATCAGTCTTCCACAAGAAAGAAACCAAAATTCTTTGGGAAGGAAGAATGGAGAGCTTAGTCATATCTAGGGTTCAGTAGGAAATACCATATATCTTTCTCCTGAGCCTGCCTCACAGCTCACGCCATCAAAATGGAAAAGTTTGACATTTGTATCCTGATTTTGATAACTAATTTTCCCTTTCTATAACAACTGTGCTGCTGGAAAAGCAGTGGAAGGGGGAACACATCTTTCTGGAACTCAAAATTGGGACTGGAACTCAAAGCAAAGTGAAAAACTTAAATAACTCATGTAAAGGTGAATTTTTAAAATTCTTCATTGATCTCACACATCCCAGCCACAACAGTTTTTCTTTAATCGACAGCATTTCCCTTCTTTCTTTTTCTTTCTCTTCACCTATGAAGTTGGCAGAACTGGGAATACTTCTCCTGAATAACTGTCCAAATGCCTCCCAGAACTATTTAGAGCAAGAAATACTATACATTAATTTGTTTTGTTTAGTTAGGTATGAAAGGAATATTCGTAGTTTGACGCATTATGTTTGTTCTCAGTGGAACAGAGGCTGCTCCTGGAAATGGTAAACAAAACGTTTGTTTGCTCAGGAACTAAAGCCACATATACACCTACTGATCTGTTGGAAGTACATATTGTGCCCCAGCTGTTACTCTGTGGCTCCTGAGGAAACAACAAGCATACTAGGAAAAGAAATAGTAGTCAAAATGAAAAATAAGCTTTCTTCCTGAGGTATACAGTGTATTTATGTAACACATGTAATCATACAAATGCACAGATGAGGAAAGCCCAGGGATAAGAATAGGCCAACAGCGTGGGATAATTCATAGACAGTGGCCTGAGGGATGTGTGGGACATAGAAAGAAAGTTCAATAAAAATGTGATTTACAGCCCTCATCTTTCAAATGTTAGCATTCCCTTTTGACCAAGAAAAGCTGTGTATGTACACTCTTCCACACACTGAAAGAGTGTGTGCTTGCATGTATTACCATCTGTTCATGAACTAGTACTTGTTCCTTAAAATAGGATTAGACCTTGCACCATCAGAATTTACAGGTCCCAGCACATTCCTTTGATACAAATCAGATTCACACCACATACACAATAAACTATGGAAAGCAACTATTTTGTTCCACCAAAGACAAGACAAAAATACACGTTCTTTTGTATGTATACCTATGTGGATACTTGCATAAAGCTTGAAAAGAGGCCTGGGTAAACATTTACCAGCAAACATGCAAAAGTATAACTCCTTTAAGACTAAGCATTTTCAGGCCTATGCTGAAAAATAACATGGAAGCGTTACTACTACCCTGACTATAGCTAAGTCTCACTGTCTTAGGCTTTTCTAAGGGACCTATTACACTGGTATGTAAGTACCAGCAGTGAAAACATCATTCTCAAATAATCTGAACAATTTCAAAGCCGATTTTCTTGTCAGTTCTATACAGAATGAATGGTCTTTTATATAGAGACCATAGAAAAATCATGGAACCTACACTGTGCAAAAGGACGTGCCTCTGCACACAAAAGGAGGCCAGCTCATATCTCAATGGCCAGTAAGCAAGTCTAGAAGGAGAAAATAAAATTAAAAATAAAATCAAAAAAGAAAAGTCTTAATTCATAGCTGCTGCATTTCTGCAGAAGGTGAGGGGTTTATCCCAAGCAACAGATAATTCTGTCCACATCCTTGCTTGACTGAGAAATATAAACTCCCAAACACAAAGTGCCACTAGGAGCACTTATCCCAGTGTAACTCTTCAGTTCACCAGACCCAGACATCCGCAGAAGATATTCAGAGTGTCACCGAAAAGCCATACCAAACCTGTATCAAATTTACTGTTGCTCCCCAAGGAAAACACCACAGTTCTTTAAGCAACACTATGGTCTCACCATCAGGTTACAGTAGATAAATCACTGCATTTATGAGATTACCACTCAAACATGTAGTCACTCCAAATTTCAACCCTGGACTGCCTTGCAAAGGATGGGCCACTGGCCATCCATGAAGTGAAGGAAGAGGCAAGAGGTCCCGACAGAAAAATACATGCTCATTAAACCTTATCGCTGTCAGGTGGAGCTGGCTCTCACATTAAAACTGCCTATTCTGCAACTTTCAAGCTTTATTTTGGGTCTCAAATAAGAACTGAACTGGATGTCTTCACAAGTTAGTATTCACTTTGGTCCCCACTAGGGCATCTTGAGGACTTTTCTCTGATCACTCCAACTGCAGCTCACTCTAACCTGTCACGGTTTTTAATTTAAAGGAATGTATTTTGAACTCATTGTGTCTGGAAACATCTGACATAGATTAAGCCATAACACAGCCTGCCAGCTGGCTAGAAAAGATCAAACCAACCTGCTGCCTCAGCCACTGCTCCCATGGGTGACATAATCTTAGCACCTGTTGCCATGCGACTCTAGTCACAAAAAAGGATGAGTGAAATCACTCAACATGCTTCACATTTCTGAACTTGCACTCTGGCAAGAGGCAGCTAAATCACACGCTGGGAATCTGATCAGTCACCCTGCAGACCTGGGCAGGGCCCCACAAAGTCAGCACGATGCTGCACAGGCCCTCAGGCCCTGCCTTTCAAACTGAACAGGCTCCAGGATGAAGGCAGCCATCCTACTGTTTACAGTAATACCATACAGGCTTCAAAAGAATGGTGATCTGACGTTTGCAGGCTCTGGAAACATGAGCTCATCTATTATTATGGCCATTAGGCTGAAGACACCTGGCTGAGAGGCAGCGGGGGAAAGGAGGCAAACAAAAAAGAAGGGGAAAAATGGCATGGAGATTATCATTAGTACATGGAGGAACCAATATTGTAAGGTGTTTTGTCATGTGTCTGAGGTATAGAACAGCTGCTTAGCTAATAGCATTATACAGGATCATGACAGAAAAGAGCATTAGCAATATTATAGTGTAGGAAAGAAAAGAATTATGGGCTGCATATTTTTTCCCAAAGAGTAATATAATGAAAAGGGTTCTGCTGAAGCCACTAAGGCACCCTTCAAATTACGTATATTATAAATCAGCAAAGCCCTGAGGCATCATGTTTATATAGACACTTAAATTTAAAATAAAAATACTCAATCTTCATTTCTGAGTAGAGATTCAATTACTTTGAGCTTTAGAGTCTGAATAATATGAAGCATAAAACTAAGTTTTGTCCCCAAGGTATCTCTCACTTGTGGGCCATTTAAATCACCTAGTTGCATGAAGCACACAAAACAAATTAAGTGAAAAAAGCAGCAAAATTAGTCTTTTATCTGTGAAATCTGATACAAACTGTGAAATAGAGAAACACGCAAAAAGCACTTGGGGTATGAAGCATCATGAAGCTCTCATCAGCTGCACTTCTAGCTTTTCCCTAATTCTATAAAGCTCAACACAGAGAGTCAGGAAATATTTTATTACTGCAACTATTTGACAAGCTGGTCTTAATACCCTCTCACTGTCTAGGTGAATCAGTGCCAGACTAGAGCATAATGAAATTTCAAACATAATGCAATAGAGGTTATTACATGACAGCTAGAAAGTTCATTGAGACTGTTCTGTAACAGCAAGTTCTTCCCCCATCCCCTTCCTTTTTTTAATCAAATTAGAGATTGACCACTAAAGCCTTGATTCTACAGCTGAGAAGCACACAGTGCTCCTGCTACCTCAGATTAGCTCAGCTGAGTTCAGCAGAGTCCAGCACAGAAAAGTGCACCAACAGCAAGTTGAAGAAAAGAAGCCAAAGGATCCAAACTTCCCTAAAAGTCTAGGTTTGCAGATCTGGGTGTTCCTCCAGTCCCAGTCATATGCTGCTATATCAGCATGGTATAAATCCAATTGCTTCCTCACCCAGCACTTTTACAGCAAATATTCAACTACTGCACTGTCATCTGAGACAATCTGCTACACTTGCATGAGTAACTTTTGTAGCTGTTACTGGAGAGAAAGACGGTAGAATTTTTTTCATGAGTAACACTGAACCATGTAAAACCCAGTACCCAGGCTCCTAAATCTCAACAAGGCTTCCACAAACATTACAGTGAAGCCAGATCACCATGGAAGCAGCCAAAGTTACGTGTTTGAAAAGGTTCTCAGAGACAGACTGATACCTGCCTGTTCCACAACCAAATGCAGATTCACTTACCTGAGTACAACAGCATCCATTTATGCATCTCTTCCAATTACATTAGATTCTCCCTAGATTGTTGAAGGCTTACTTTTTTCTTCGCCAGCCAATTCCCTTTCATTCTGCAACTACATTTTAAAGCTCTTCTATTTCTGCATTTCCTCACTGGAATTTACAGAAATAAAAATCCTGAAAGTAACTGCATTTTCATCAAACCACACAAGACTGTTACAATAATTGCAAAAGCCCAAAGTTTCCAGCAAGATAGATATACACCACACAGAGGCTGTGGGGTTGAGCAACACAGTTGTCCTCACAACTACTCAAGTTCTGTAAGCATGGGGCAAACCTGTGTACAATGTTACCTCTGCATGTCTGTGCTGTGAATGTTCCAACACACCCATGTGCTTTTTCCACAGACATTACAAAATCCAAGTCTGGTCTGGCATATGCTGAAGTCAAGAACCCTCAATACCACCAGAGAATGCTGGACTGGGCCCAACACATATAAACAAATGTATTAACCTCTAGGTAAAATGAGTTCCTGAGGATTTAGGGTAGAGCAAAGTAATAAAAAGCAATGGACAGTTCTGCCAGGATGGACTTGCAGGCATTGCCCAAGATTGCAATTCTGGTCACTTCAGGAACTGGCAAGCAGGTATGTTACACTTAGAGCAAACTGCAACATGTCCCTGTGACATGGCCAGTACCCACTAGACTCAGATAAACAAATACTGATTGCCTGTGACCCCAAGCAGGAAATCAGCACAAGCCTTTGATCTTGACCATAAGTCAAGAGTTTTCCAACCTACTTTTTGCACTATACTGGTACACTGCAGTGATTGGAAAGGAACTTTTAAGTCTCTGTCCAGTGCTCTCAAGCTATAAAGGATTCTGCTAACAGTCCTCTGAGGCTAGCTGAATCTCACTTTATACAGCTTCAGAGGTGCAAAGCAGCTTTATCTGGACCAAAAGTGTGGCCTTGAGGTCTTCAGAGGTAAAAGGTCAGAGCACTAAACCACTCTGTCTTGCCAGCCACTCTAAAGAGTCATTTAATTTAACCAAACTCATTTGACATAGAGCCTGATAAAGAACACGACCAGATTATTTAATAACAAAAATGAAAGTATTCCTCTGGGTTGGATGACACTCCAAAATTCTTGCAAGAGAGAAATGGTAAACGTTTAATAAAATTTACAGCATTTCATTCAGATAAAAGTTAAGAGGATACTCAATTTATGGGTGATGTTTGGCTCAGAGCAGCGATAAAAGTCAGGTCAATAAGTGATTCTTTTTCCTAACTTGGAAAAATATTCCAACTAAACAAAGTACCACCATAAACCACATATAGGCAGACAAAGGAGTCCCCTGATAGAAAGACACCCACTGAAAAAACAGGAAAAGGTGGCTTTCTGTTAGATAGCTGGAAAATGTCAAAGCAAAGCAAATTATTTATGTGGTGTCTATAAATAAAATATTGTCTTGGAAAATAGGAACACTGAGTTAGAAATAAGTCAGGAAGTCATTCCCTGGCAAAGAAGCTGGTATTTTTAATTATACACACTTAGCACAGTCATTAACGACAATGGCCATCTAATTCGATTAAATTGAATGCTTCGAACTTAAGAAAATCCTGGAGGAAGGAAATAATAGCAAAAAAACCGTAAAGGAGCTTTAGGAAAGTGTTGAGAGCTTTTTGCAGAGTAGCCATTGAGATCCATCTGTCCAATGGGGGAGAAAGGAGTTGTAGAGGATTTTAGTGCAGAACTCATCACGGGAGCATGCTCATCTTTCATGATTCTCACTAACAAAGCACTGAAAAAGCCTGAGAGAACTGTAGTTAATACCTCAGTTAATACAGAAGAAAAACTTCTGCAATCTTAAACGGCAGCAAAGTAAGCCCCAAGTCCTTTAGATGCTGTGTAATGGTTTGCTCCTTCCTTTATCCTGCTAGCCGCAGAATTGTATTTAGGTCCCACACTGTATGAGGGATTGAACGTACCCACAGCGAGAAATAGTCCTCTGGCCCGGAGAGGTGAAAACTAGAACTAGAGAAGAAAAAGCTGTGTGAAAGAAAGGACTTGCCCTATTTCACAACTGAAAACCATGGCACAGACAGATCAAATGAATTGCCCAGGGTCACCTGTACTCTGTGGTATTGCCAGAAATGAAATTCCAGTCTCCTCAGTTTCATACCAGTGCTTCAGCCTTGGACGATCATTTTGCTGTTAAAAAATACAGAAGAATCAAGCCCTGCTATAACCCCAGCAGTAAGCTGAAGCATCCCATCCACGTGACAGACAGGCAAACTGAAGAAAAGGAGAATTAAAGGTAATGAAATCTGTCAAAGGCTCATTTGTTTTGAAAAGCAGGTCACTGATTTAGGTGCTTAACTCTGGAACCCACTCAAAAACTCTCAATCCCAGAACTCACTCTCAGTGCACTCTTATCAGTGCACTCTTATTACTGCAGTGTTTTGCACTGCTGCTGTACAACCCCACTGTATTTTTTTTTAATTACACCATCACTCTCTGCAGACATTCCCCTGGTTCCTAGGGTGGAATTACTTGAAACATATTTAGTAAATACCCAATGCCAAGGAGTAATCTATTCCATCTGAGCTGGAAGCAGAATAGCCAAATAGGAACATGACTCAAGGCTCCTCTGACTAAAGAGAAAGAGCATAAGGACATGCAGAAAACCACAAAGGCAAACTTTCTGGTTCAACTGTACCAAACACAAACTTATTTATGAAACAGGTTGTTCGTAAAGATTATTGCCAAGTGCTAGCAGGTAGCTGCCTTGTATTACAGTCAGGCTGCAAGTGCAGTTATAACGAGGATGGGGAATGGTCTAAACAAGCATTTAGATAGCTGGGAAGTTACTGCTTTCCCATCTGCCTAGAACACAGATATAATTGTCCTGAAATGCAAGTGTGGAGGCACAGGTCTTAAATTCATGTGTTCTTCCTCCCTGAGGTCATAACCACACCAGACACCACATCCCTTGAACTACTGCACTTATCAAAAGCATTCTTCCATAACAAAAAGTTTTGGGGACTGGATTTTATTTTTTTTAAGCACCACAGAGTAAACAATAACAAGATTGAACACAGTACAAACACTGAGGTGGACAGACCATTGCCTGGCAGTAACACAGTATGACAGAAGCCTCCCTGGCTCTCTGGAAACCACCCTGAGGTTTGTTTGCATCAGTCTTGAAATTTTTGTACACATACACCAAGCCCTGCAGCTCTCAAGAAATTGCCACTGATAATTGCTGATTTAATATCATAGACTTTGATGAACAGGTTCACTAGGCAAAGAAGATTTACTGTATGTTTCCTGCTTAGGGTATTTTTGTTTTTAAGAAATCAAAGGAAAAGGAGGATGTGGTTGGTTTACAATCAGCCATCATACAGAAAAACACCATTCTCTGTTTTGCCTCATGCTGTTATCCAGTGGACTTCAAAACAGACTGAACAGTCCCTCAATGTCATTAGGGTAAGGTGTGGTAGAAATTGGTTACTTAAAGTGTTACCCTTCAACTTGAGTTGCAGTTTGGCAGGTAAAATATTGAGATTCCTAAAGAAAACAATGCAGCAGAACTGGGGCACTGAATACCAACTGTGATCTAAAGTAAAGACAATGTAAAGTGTGCCAGTTAAACCTGAGACATAAGTTGCTTTATGAAAAGCCTGAATTCACATTGGTTTGTCTTAGGATGATGATGTGTGTTTTTTTGTTTTAGTGATACCATTAAATGCAATCCCAAAGCAACATACCAGAATACAGCAAGCCATCAGTTGACAGGTGCCAGGTCTGGCGCTCTGTGTCCTAAAATGTCAGGAATCAAAAAAGGATATTAACTTTGGTTTAATCAGGATCCCAGACATGATACAATGAAGATGTTGCTTGCAGATGTGTTTTCTGAAGAGAAACAACAGAAAAGCTTTATATATAATGACCCCATTCACTATTAATCCCCTTGCATTCACAAAATTAGGCTGAGTCTGCCAAAAACTGAAAGATGCTCCACTTAGCCTAAATCTGAACCTGAAGCAAGCAGGATGTTCCTACTCAATACAGCCACCACGCCTGAAAACTTTCCAACTCACTGATTACATGTGTACTCTGGGAACAATACAGGGGCAAACAACAATAGGCAGCTAGGCTAGAGAAAAATTACCAGTGATAAAATATGACAGGTGATCACTCTAGTGGTCCATGCTGTCTTGGCTACCACTTCTCTCCCATTGTTCAAAACCATAGGAAGATTTATTGAGGAAAGGAAGCTGTAACACCAAGTCCTTGAAAGGCCAAGATGAGCCAGTGGAAAAGATTTGGTGAAATAATCAGAAAGAAAGGGAAATCAAAATATCTAGGTGGGGAAAAGAGAGAGCAATTTTCACCTGCGTATCACCTTTTGCATTTAACACCACTAGAATTTAGAGATGTAAAAATCACTGGTTTCTTTAAAATTGTCCACAGCTTGAGTGTCCCATGTCATATAACAACACTTGTTTCCTGCACAGAGAGTCAAGTGATGGTGACATCATTCCACAGTTACTCGGAGCCAAGGTGCCCCATACTGCTGTTCCTTGCACACGCACCGTGCACTGTATAAACTGGAACCAAACGGCTTGGACCCGAGTTAGGTAAGAGACATTTCCCCAAAGTGGAAAAGAACGAACCACTTCTATGCACTTGACACCTAAATAACCTCAGGGTCAAGTAAACCATCTCATCTGGATTCAAGGACAATGGTTCAGAATGAAGCTTTTTACAGTCCTCATACTCTATTTATAAAGAAAGGAGCTTGTGAAGTTAGCTTTCTCTGACATATAGGTTAAAAATTGAATATAAATTCAAAACTATTCATTTTTTTTACTTCCCTTTTTTGGTGCAAGGCTATCGGAGCATCTATACTTCAATATGGAAATTCTGTTTCATTCAGATATATTTCAGTATAGAATCAGAAAATAATATTTAAGCATGAAAGTTAAACAAAACAACTAAAATCTTGAATTCAAAATGAGTTAAAATAAGTATTTCAATTAATGCTATTTTATTTGAATAACTATTCCAGTACTGTTATCATAAGAAGTGGTAGAACTGATCTGACACCTATTTCATTCATTTCCAAACTGCAGGAAATCCTGGTGTTTCAGCTTTTCATTTGAGATTGGAATTTTGTTCTGAAATAACAGAAAGTCCAATAGAGGCTCTTATTCCTGAATAGACTGGATTCACTTTTTCTTAGGTAAGCAACATACACACAATTATTATGCTGTTCTGCTTTTCCAAAGACCATTTCTGACACCAGGTGTACATTATTATACAGCCATCCTCAGGACTTTGCCCTGACACAGAGGGAACCCTGAGCTAGCTCAATTAGCACAACCTTGTAAAAAAGTACTCATTAAATATCACAAGACAAATACAGACAGCAGAACTTTGGAAACAGTGCTTACCCATCCACGGAAATGGAACAGGCTAGAAATATCCATAACGAAAGAGAAAACAGAGAGTAAGGTTGGACTTGTATAGACATGTGCCATTTCTTGCATTTAGGAGCTCCACTGTAAATACAGAACTCAAAGCTATGTAGGTGGTTAGTGTTTTTCTGGTAAGCTGACTCACTCTTGTGTCAAGATTTCCAGAAAAGACCTCAACTCTAGTTCAATTAACTGCCACTGTGTATGAAGACATAAGTTGTATCAATTCCACAAAAAGGTAATTTCATTAAAGAACACACTGAAAGACAAATCTAAATGGTCAAGCGTTTTCTATTAGTCATAACCCATTGAAAACATGTACCTGGTTTTATTTTCTGGAGATTATTTATTTAATTCAGTAATTCGATGGCTGGATTTTCACTACCATCCATTACGCAGCGTATTCCTTTGTGATAAGCTTGCAACAGGTTATTTACAGTCTCAGCCCTGGAATTTCAGAAAACTGTCTTGATCCTTCAATCCAACTGACCTCTCCATGTTGTAAAGTTCTGTTCACCAGATGGACTCTGACAACACTCCCTATGGATTTTATTTATTCCTTTCTGCTGAGGAAAAGGTCATCCATGCAAAACCCTCCACTTACTCCTCACAACATACAGGGAAGCAGAGGAGGTTCTGTGATACTAGGGAATGCAATGGCCAAATCCCAGAGTAGTACACTTCCACAAGGCCTTATGAAACACATGACCAACGACTATTCTTACCCTGCCACTATTACAGATAACAAATAACACCTTATTCATTTAATGGTGCTATTTCATGGTTCCACATGTAAAACAAAGCACTGTTCAGGCAGGTAGTGGCTCTTCAGCATAGAGCAACCTGACATTTTAGGAGCAGATTTCTGAAGACAAGCAGGAAAAAAATCAACCTCCAGAAGGCAACTCATCTTTATGATTAAAAACAAACCTTGGTCAATATTTCTGTCTATGCCACATCAACTGTAAGAACTGTCTGTGTTGAGAACTGCCTACAAGTGCTGCATTTTAACCTTCTCAAAAAAACCCACAGGTGGAAACACGCCTGGTTAAGTAAACGGCGCAAAACATCAAACATCCTTCACCCATTTCCTTTGGTCAGTCCCGGAAATAAACCAGCAGCAAGAGCTGTAACATCCACATGCCACTTCCTCTCTCCCAAGTTTCACTGTAAGCTCACCTGACCACATAAGGAGCCACCACATTATGTACATACATCTATTTAAGTCTATCTTTGGAAATAATAAACTAGAAGTCAGTTGATTAGTTTGTTCCTCACAAACACCATAATTACGCTAAGACATATTTCCTGGCTTTGACAGATGAAGTACATGGCATGTCTGAAAGCAATAGCTACAGAACAATCATGGTCACAGTTTACAAGAAGTACCTCAGAGGAAAATGACATTGATGGCTACCAAATCAAAATGATACAGGCCTGATTTGTCTCTCAGCTGGAAACATTTAACAGGAGATGTGAGTGGATTTTTAACTAGAGTCTCCGTTTGTGGCAAACAGGATGGAAAAGTGGGAATATAACACTAGTTCATGAAGACAACATTCCAAAAGCTACTGCTGCAAAGCAGTAATACAGTAACAAAAAACCCCAGAAGAGTAATAAATAACCCCTCCCCCCAGATGATATATTAGGAGTGTGGTACATTTGAAATTCCTTTAATAGAATTTATAAAAAGAAAACTTGCCCATTGCTTTCCCTATTTCCATAAGAGAAGAGTCTCTGTGCATATGGGTTTGGAATGGAGACAGAATTTCTTCATTACTTTGAGGTTAAGAAAACAACAGAGTCAATTTATAAGTTTTGTGGAATAATTAATAGAAACTTGCTAAGTAAGTTTGACATATCGGAAATACTACTACCCAGTGATTTTTTCTCTAGTTTTGCCAAGACAGCACAAGAGTATCTGGGAGTCAAATAATGAAGATTTCCACTGGAAGCCAGTGAGCCTTGGACCAAGTACCTACATCAGCCACACAGGCAGATCCTGACCCCGTGTTTAGGGAGCAGAAGACAGCACTGCTCAGCTGTCCCTGCTCTACAAGGTACATACACATGTCTCACTCAGGGCAAACACCGATGACTCTACAGGAAAACGTACGTACTAATGTGTGTTCAGACAAGAGCTTAAACAGATTATGGACTTCAGGACAACAGTCTCGTATTGACTTCTAACACAAAGTCCTGCTTCTCTGCCCAGCAGGTTTATCCTCTGGTGCTCACAAGGATCGGTCCCTCTTTCTAGTGACTACACAGTTAGTAAGTCAATAGGCTGATCTGTTTAAGGAAAATCACAAAGTAGCATAAGCAGAATAATTTGAAAGGAAAAAATTCTTCATCTTCCAAAAAAATGGCAGTGCTTCAGCTACCCTTGTGAGATATGAATGACAAAGGGCAAAACCATCCAAAGAAAAGTTGTACAAGCACAAGATATCATTCTGCAGAACACCCACTCATCCTTTTTATTTAAGAAGTTCAAAGCAGCTATTGGGTATCAATGTATCAAGAGCATTTTCATTACATTCAAAAATCAAATGAAAAATCAGGCCTAAAACACCAAGCCTTCCAGACTGCAGGCTACCGTTCTTACCCTCTTGCTTCCAAAGGCATTTACGCTCAGCTAAATATTAAATTATTGGGATATAAGCATAAAGCCAAGCCACAACATGTAAAGTGTTAAAAGCAGTGAGCTGAAAGCCTTATCTCTGCTCTTGAAGGATTAGAAAAACGTTGTTGCATGCCATTTCCCAGAAACATGCTACGATGTTGTCCACTAGACCCATTCTCTTCCACAACTTTTTTCCTTTCATACAACTGCTAAGCCTCCTAGTGTGCTTTTTGACAGTACTTTTTTTGTTGTTTTTAAACACACATCTCATTTTTCATACTTAGTATTATACCCTGCTTAGGTAGCTAGACTTGTAGAACTTTCATAGGCATCAGAGCATGTGGCCTTAGCTCCCTTGGAAACCTAGCTAAATTGAGCTAAGCCTCAGAGACTTTCAAAGAGTTCAAGGAAATGTGGCTCTTAAGTAATCAAAATCTAGATTCACAAGGGTATTTAAGTGCGTGCTAGAACTATTAAATGCACCCTGTCTCCTATTTAAAGTTCAGTGACTGCTTGGACACTTCTTGTTAATCATACAGTGTACCTCAGTGAGGCAATTCTGTCCCTACAGGTCCAGAAGCAGAAAGTGTCCTGGTACCAAGCACAGCTATGCTGCAGCGAGGTTAAGTGTCCAGCCAGGCGTATCTGTGAAAGATGGCCTTACTCATCTCAAGGAGCAATTGCTCATGGATACAGTCCCTGTGCAGGTACGTGAGCAAGGTGCTCACCAGTGTAAAACACTCACAGCCTTCTCCCTGGCACTGGCTGCAGAGCCCTGGGGGACTTGCTGAGGCCACCAGAACATACAGAGTGTCAGACCAAGGTCGGCATTGTAAGAGACTTCACTCAGCCTTTGGTGAAAGAGCGGCCTGTTAATTCATGTTGAAGGCTGCTAAAGGTCACTGACACAAGACTTCTGCTTTAAACCTCTCACAGAGCAAAGGGTATCTTGTTCCCTTGCTCAGCGCCCACAAAGCCCAGCAATCACAGCAAGCAAAGCTGACATGCAAACAAGCAGGTAGGTGGTCTCAACTTTACACTAAATGTGGGGACCATCACTTGTGACTAAATGGCATAGCTTCATTTGTAAGGATGACTAAGGGCTGGAAAACTAATTTTGAGTTGGGAAACTGACCAGCAGTAAAGAAGTCTGAAAAAGAAGCATTTGCAATAGCAAAAGCAACACAAAGACACAAGCAGTCTCAACCTGTGAAGGCAGACAGTTTAGCCATCTGACAGAAAAATACAGACATTGCTTCCTTCTCTCAGCAGGAAAATAATAATAATTTTAAATATGCCCCAGAATTGCTGCTTTAAAATCCTCAGATAACCATAGTTAAAATGTTCCTCTCCAAAGGTCTGACATTGAGCAAGGCAAAATTGTTCTTGCTCAGGTTAGGAGAAAATAAAAAGAAAAGAAAAAAAAAAGAAAGAAAAAAGAGAAAAATTACCAAAAGAGGAAGTTAGCTTCTCAGATTACATACAGATCTATCCAAAAGCCCATTGATACCAGAGAGTAGATGTGTAGGGGAGAAAGTAAGCACAGAGTGAAACAGCCCCACAGGCAAACCCTCACTCACCCTGCAACCTGCACATAGTACAGACAGAAATACAACCCTGGAATCAGTGAGATACTTGCTTTTGCCATTAAGTAAATCTTACTGACCATTTTTTAGTCAGTCTATAGATAAAAGGAAAGCTCATAATACTGTTATTTTCATATTACATACAAACTTTTTTGTATATAAACATTTTATCAAAATCAGAAAGAAAAGCAAAGAGCAGAGCCAAGCAGCAACTCACAGAAAAGAAAGACAGTAATAGTATGTCAGCATGGCAGAGTTCCAAGCCTAGCCCACCTGACTCGCATCTAAGCAATGCACCTGGGCAGTGCCAAACAGGCCTGGGGTTTAGGATTTATGCAGGTCTAGAAGGAACAAGAGAAAAAAGGAAAGCATAAGGAACTCTCCCAAACCACTCATATCCTGCGTGAGACTTAACAGCAAATCATAAGCCTTCAACTCAAGGAAAAAGCAACCAAACTTATGCTACTTTCATCTTTCACATGTTCACATCATACAGACACATTTGGGAAAGCAAGTCTGTAAACTGCACAGTATCCTCCTTCCTATTCTCTTAAGGCCGGGCCACAGAACAGAAGTTTGGCCTCAGAGCACCACCAGTGATTGCAGTGCTTTGAACAGAGGCCAGTCTGACCAGAAGATCCATTTAAGGGACTGACACTTCTGCTATGCCCATACCCCACCCAGATCACATTAAGTTGACTTTAAGTGCCATGATTTGCACCTTCAGAGCCTGGAAAACTATACATACATTCTGAACTCAGAAATTCAGACTATCACCCTTGCAACCTGAAGGCACAATCCACCACGTTTATTCACATAAGCAAACCCTTACTTCCACAGCTTGCCCCAAAGGACTAAAGGGAACTGTATGATAGAAGACGACAGGCCCAAGATCATGCAGAGCCCCAGCTGAGCCAGCTTTTAATTTCTCAAGTGTCACAAGCGTAAAAAGAAACACCCCTTTCGTATAGACAAGAAGCAGAAGGTTATGAACTGTTCTGTTATACAACTACAATCAACACACATCAGATGTGTGAAGCAGAGTGGCACTTCTCATAACAATTAGCCCAATGGTGATTGCAAATATATTGCAATTGCCAGAAACAAGAACAGTAGTGAGTCAGAGCTTCTACTGCTGTGTATTGGCAGCTGGTACTCCCAGTGCAAACTGACAGACATAACAATATGCTCTCAAACTTTTAGCTGTGTGTGGCAGTCACTCATACCTCCTTTAGGGCTTCTACCTACTCAGGGCCATGGAGTAGCTGGCTTGTCAGATACCTGTACCATCAAGCTCTGCTGTCAGCAGGAAGGATATCACGGTACATGATGCTACCTGGATCTCCCACACTGCAAGTCAGAATCCCACCAGAGCGAATGTAAGAGTATACAGACTGTTTGTAAGTGGGATGTGACTGCCACAGGACAGACAAAAGAAACACACTATGAATTAAATCCTGCCCCTGTTCCTAGTGCCAGCACTAAATATGTGCTCCACTGGGGATAAGGCTAATCTTCATACCTTTTTTAATCTCTCTCCCAGTCTCTGCCTGCTAAAGAGGAAAATTCTCTCCTGCTGGGAGATTATATTAACGAAAAGATCCCCTCTAGTCTGTTCCTTTGCTCCCTGAACACCAGTGGGACAGAGAAGGCGGCTGAGGCACAGATGAGGAAACCTTTGGTCTGTTATTCCATTCCATTTTGTAAGTTCCTCTTGTTGCAGAGTTACTTTTCAGTCCTCTAAATTGATGAATAAGGCCTGGATTTGCAGAAACACTCAGCATCCACAGCTTGGATCAGATATTTGAGAACAATAGTTTTGATAGCCTTGTCAAAATGTTGCAGCCCATTATTAAATTTCATTAGTGAGCTAGGTCTGTCGGTTCTTGTCTTGCATTCTGCTTCAGTTGAACCAATGATTTTACCACCCAAACAAAATTCCTCTTCCTCCTCCTCCACTTCCCATGTGGAAGATTCCTTAATGAAAGGAGCTTTGAGTATCACCTCACACTAAGTCCTGAACCTGAATCTGCAGGTGAACCTGGAAATATTTGCACCCAGACACTCTGTGGAGTGCTATAAAAGTGGTCACCTCGAAACAGGTGCGGTTACCAAGAGAGCGCTGGCCCATTTACTGCTTTTCATTCTATCTGCCCTTCAGCCTCAACATGATTTTTTTCATTTCTTTCCCTCATTCCACTTTCCCGCATCAGCAGAGAACTACGTTTCAAGACCAGATGGGCACTTAGTCAACCACTGATTTCAAAGAAGCTAGTGTGACTTGCTAGCTGGTACATGTTTTACACCCTCTTTTTAAGTATCTGGCACACCAGGGAGTGCTCAGTGCTGGGAATCTGATTCACTATGACACTGCTTCTGATTTGAGAGACAGAACAATGACAACCTTGTGAGAAGATTTTGTTTCTTTGTCTTCTGTTTATGTGTTTTCCACAAAGGGAAGAGCCTTGCATTCTCAGACAGTACAAAGCTAATGACTGCTACTGCCTTGCATTATTCAACAGGAAGTACGTAATTAGATTCTTATGTTCAATTTGGTGTTCACATTAGCATCAGGTTATCATAAAATATAATTATGTAAAGTTGTAAATATGTGCTCATCTCTTCTTTGCTGAAAACCAAGGGCAACACTAGGATTACAGAAGGGTCACAGCTTTCTAAGCAAGCACAGCAAAACTGCTTAAGCAAATTCCCTGAGCATGGTCTCATGTGGGGGGAGCTGAAAAAAATATCTGTAACACCTGATACAAAAGGACTGCAGAAGACTCCCTTGGAGCATTGAGAAACAGCAGAGTAACATACAATATGACAAATGTTGCAACAATACAGGTATTTCCTATCAAGTGAGTGTGAGGACATGACAAGGAAGGAGCCTTTGCCCCTTACAGACCATCCTGAGCCAGAGACAGGCATCCAGTGCCTTGCCGCCCGCCTCCCCTCAGTAATCCTTGTCAGCTCACATCATAGTTTTGTAACTGAGGTTGTCCAGCTGTGAAATAGGTAACACATTTGTTTACTTTTTGAAAACACTGAGTCTGACTACTGAAAGGTGAAGATGAGAGTGAGGCTTTAGCAGCTCATCACAGGTCTGGGTTTTATCGTTCTTGCCAGACAGCCTCCCTGCCCTCATGTATCACTCGCATCTCCTTGTTGTAGGTTATCCTCCTTGATAATAAAGCAGCATCTACCTCCCCCTTGTGGTCCACTGCAAGGAACACCCCAGCAACACAGGTTAACAAGGACAATCCGGTCCTCTTTGAGTCTCTCTCCCCATCAAAGGCCACCTAGTCATATCAGCATTGCCATAAACCGGTTAGGCTCCACCAAAGAACTGTGCTTGCAAGAGTACATCTCCCTTTGGCTCACTGTCTCCTTGTGACGCATTGCCCTACTGAAGTGCTATGAAGGGGCAGATAGAGCTGCACCATGTAATGCTGATGGCTTTAACACAGCATAGTCCTATGTTAATGGCTTCATATAGGTCTAATCCATTAAAATAAATTGGCACATGGGGTCTTCATTATAAGGTTCCTATCCCAGAATGAATAAAGACAACTTCAGACTAGAAGAGTGGAGTGTCAGGGAGCAAGCCTCTCCACAGGGAAATCACACCCGAGGTCCAACAAGAGACCCTACTGATTTTGTCAGTGCACTCAGGCAATGACTGCAGACCCAGCCATCGGTGCAGACTGAATTGCTCATTCTAGCCTTCACATCAGGGCACCCTGCAAAGCTTGCAGGAAGCTGTTGATTGCTATGAAACCATTGGGACTTCTGTCAATTTGCAGCAAAGCTTTCTGCTTATTGAGTGCAGAAACAAGACAGGGACAAGAAGGGAAAGGAGAAGTCTGGAGATGTACAGTGTCCTTCAACTCCACTGCGAGGAAATAGTCCTATTCAGGAATTATTAGAGGGACTATTACAGGACCGTGATGGCTCATTAACCAAAGGTGCATGGGTCAGAGTCTCCTTTCTCCTCAGATCTCCTTTCCAAGTTATTTGATTTGTCCACTTTTTGAAAAGCAACACAGCTCTCTTCATCCCCTGCTAATGGTGGTGCCCATGACCCCCTTAGAGACTGGAGTCACTTGAAAAGAAACAACAAAAAGCTACAGGAATGCTCCTTTCTGTATTCTAGTGCTGGTCTTAATGAATTAAAAATGAAGGGTTCCCCCCACCTCCATCCCAAACAGCCTTTTAAAGATAGTTCCACAAAGGCAGATTGATAAAGTGGAAGTGCATTTTCCTTTCTGTGCTATCTAGAGCATTATGTTTCATAAAACAGTAGATATAGGGTCTTTTTTTGAAGGATAGTAAACAATTCTGTTGCTACTTTTTTACCTTGCTTTTCAGATGGCTTTTTAGCCTATAACTACCCCTGTACTACCGGCACTATACTTCTCCAGATATGTAAGCTAGTTTTTAAAAGCAGCTTAGACAACACCTACACTACAGTAGCAATAAGACACAGAAGACATTTTTAAATTACCTCCATGTTTTCACATACCAGGGCAGTATTTATAAAGAGATCCTGAAATTCAATCATGTAAGGATATCCCAAATTAAAGGCTGCAGAAAAGAAAGTAGCAGTAAATACATTTTCTCTTTTCAGTGCAAATGGCCACTGTTATGGATAAAGCATCATCCCACACCCATGAGAACCACACTACACCTGTCCTTGCTTTCTTTCATTTACAGACGCAGATATTTCTGTAGTATGAAGGCACAGATGTTCCTAGAAGTACGTGATTTTCATGCAGACTATGTCCCTCAAAAAAACAAGCTTTCTCCAAAGACACCCAAAATAAAAGCTGAAAGGAACATATATGACATTGTAAATAGATTCTCTTTTAGATACACAATGGCTAAAGGCCTCCCAGAAGAGACCTGCATTTCAACTAGTCTGTCAGCCAACTTTTTTACATGCACGAACGTGACTCCCTATCTGGGATAAAACAACTTCCATTTTTGCTTTGATAAATTCCTTCTGCCTTTAACCAGGATGAAAATTAAGCATAGGAGTAATTACAGCCGCACATGATTATTCTCATAATTACTAACAAGTAGACAAAGGAACCAACCCATGGTTTATTAAAAACAAAGCAAAAAAAGTATCAGTGGAACCTGAACTAGCTTGGGTATGCTATTTGGACAACATGTCTCAAAATTATGAAGACAAAAGAAACACTACTTATTTCCTGTCAGTTTCCAAATCATCTCCAACATCAATGTATGGACAGCAAACCAAAACGGATGCTATGCAAATTTTCCATTTTAAGTGCTTTTACAGAAGAGACTGGAATACTCCCTCTAATGCATTCACCACAGATAGAACAGTCACTGGTATTCAGGGGTGTATGGCAACTCATGGAAGCTACTCTGAGACCTAAAAAAGCTTAGCTCAGGGATCTGACAAATCCTGGGGAGGGTCTTGAGATTTATAAGCAGTTTGTCCAACTTGCTATCACGTGCCAAGAATAGAAAGGAACAAAATATGAAATAGAAACACTGCCCCTTGGGATTCAGAACACATCTACCCACATCCATGATTTTGAGATGTAGGTGAATGAGCACCGATAGTAAGAGAATATAAGCAAGGAAGCTTCCTCTCCATATACACCATTTACGCAGCACATAATACGTCATTCTGCAGATTCTATACAGTCAGATCTTGTAAACACCTCCTCCTGAACGACTCCGTCTCCTAATCATAACTAATAAAGCTCCTGAAGGCCATCTCCCATTACCCACCAGGCTGCTAAATTCAGACCTGATTATAGTATCTAAGTGCTTTCCACCTAAATAGCAATTGCAGACACCCAATGAGATGCATCTCCTGCTTCTCTTTCGAGGATAAAAACTTTGTGGGTATGAAGTCTTAGCAAAATCTAGTATAAAAACCTGCCCATAGAGAGGCAATGGGAGTTTTGCCGTCAACTTGCACTGGAGAACTGCCTGGATCTCATTTCCACTGCCTGACTCCAAGCACACTGAAATCAGTAGGAGCCCTCCTGCTTATTCCAGTGTGTACAGCCTGAAGTCCCTAACAATTTCCTTTGTATCAATTGCCTGGTAGAGGCATGTTTGAGTTCACCTCTGAACAGCGCACACAATAAATTGCACAAGTCATATTCTTCTAGAAAATTTCTCCAAGGCTACTTAAAGAATGTTCTCTGATTTTCTTTATCGTTGCAAATTCCAGAAAAGAAGAAAGCCTAATAAATACTGTATTTAAAATCTGTATTTGCTCTTCACTATAAGAAACACTGAAAAACAGCATGATTACTTCAGCATCTTTGGTTAAGAAAAATGAGACCAATTTCTGTTTTCTTTTCATCCAGGTCATTAAAGTTTATTAAACTTCTATTTGTTGGGCCAAATTCCAGAAAAGACTTATTGTTTAGATTGTTTTAAAATTTTCTCTGGATTTGAATATTTAATATAGTTGAAAATATTCTTTTTGTGACCTATACTACTCTCTTGCTGCCTTCAGTGTAAGTTTACTAATCAGTTTATAATTAAGACATGAGGCATTTGTAGATTCTGCAAGCTTAATGCACCAAAGTCTTGATTCAGAAAATCTTTAAATAAATAACTTCAAGCAAACTCTTGTGTTAAAGTATGCACTTAAAGAGTTCTCATAGATAAGAACATTATTTTCTCACTTAGCTTTTTACGACATAAAGCCTTGCTGTAGATATTAATGGATGTTTTGAGAAAACCACAATAAGCATCCATTTTTTACTCACAGTGTTGGTTTCTGAGTGAAAATTTAAAAAAGCTAAGGTAATAGTTAGGCAAAAGCCTATTGACCACCTATAGCATTGTCTATAGACCCACTAACAGGAAGAAACCCCAGTAGTATTTTAATCAGTTATACGATTAAATATGCAAAGCAGACATTCTCATCAATTCAGTAATGAATGGCAAAATGGATGATAAGAGAGCACAGACACCAGCCTATTTTTCTATTACTCCAGCTTTTCTTTTTAAAACAGATAGGACAGACCAACTGATTAAAATCCCTTTAATTTCCTCTTCTTTTAATGTCAATTAAACTTCACCAACATGAAGGGAACATAGGGAAAGGCACAAAGCAACAATGCAATACTAATTACCTAGCAAGGGAACAAGATGATAATGATTAACCATGAAATTTTTTTTATCTAGAATAAAAGGATTTTGAACGAAGGAGAATTTTGATTGGCCTGTGTGCGTGTGGCTTATTGATACAGACTGAAGGAGTCCTGTCCCAGCCACCCGGGGTGCAGAGATGCTGCCATGGTACTGTTGCATGACTCTAGCTTTTCACAAAACAGAATTCCTATTTTCTGGTTGGTTGTGCATTTGATCTGCATAATCGCCCCACAGCTATGCAAAGCTCCATGCTCTGAGCAGCTGACAGCAACATTTAATCCAAGGTCAGTGATTTCCTTCAATTATTGTAATATTATTTTCTTTTTTTCAATCAGCCATACACTCTGCATGGTTCTCTGCTCTTCCTGCTGGAACAGATATGTTTCCCCAGCTTACTTAGAACAAAATCTAAAAACCCTACGACATCCCTGGGCAAATAGTCTTCAGCAAATGACCTTAAGTGTCCAAAAGGTGCACCAGAAAAGTAAACGTGCATAGAAAGCAGGAAGACTTTAGCCAAAGTTTTCACATGGTTATCCTTCCTGCCTTGTCTACCACCATTCCCCATTTGCAGGTCGTACACAGTTGAGTCAGGGGACTGAGGGCCAGGCTGCTTGCTGCTGCAAAAGTTACTAAACCAAAGAGGAACCCTCTAAGCTTTCCCTCCCTCTCATGCTTTCCTCTAAAACAGTCCTTAATAGAGAAAAGCACTTGAGTGGTTGCTATTCTAGAAGCTCTGCTTCTCTTAAACTCACAGATATATCTCCCTTGAGAGCCATTCTCCTCCCATAGCAGCCAGGAACCTTCTCACAGCAAATGGGTAACATCTCATCATAACTTCCCTGTTGCTGTGCTATCGTACCCACTTTATCACTGCCAGGGTTCCCGCCCGAGAGGTGACAGCAGATGGGACCTAGAGGGAGGTAAATGCATTTCCCAGCTCTATTACCACCCACATGGGTTTCCATTTGGAGACCCCAACACAGCCAGAGATGGGTGCTGTGAGAAGCACCTTCTCCCTTGTGTTCTACATAGAAATCATCAGGGCTCCTGCAGAGTGGCACCATGCTGGGACAGGCAGAAGGAGAGAGTTCTCTCTTTTGGAGTTTATTCAACCCAGGATACACTTATTATCTCCTCAACAGGAAGCCCCTTCCAGTTATCATTATAATAATGCATGTCTCCATGGATACATGGCTTCCGTTATAATAATTCACCCATGAAAATGCAAGAAAAAACACACAGTAGAGAAAGCACTGAGCTCTCTTATTTTTGTTTCAGTTTCAGTGAACAGGAATTCACTTCATGTTTTAGGAGTCATTAGGAGCCTAAAGACTGTAGCAGCTTTTAAAAAATTGGCCACTTATATCTGAGTTGCAGTGACATTACTGGTGAGACTGAGTAAAGATGGCCCTGCATAAGAATGAGCAGGTCCCTTCACAGACTTAACCATGCAGGAAGCATAATGAGACAAACCAAAAAGGTCCACCTTGCGATCATAGCTCATGGGGCAATGCACTCAGTCTGTCCAAGTACCCCTATGTTTCTCCAGCTGGCAGGAATCCCTGTGCTGAAAGCAGATGGTGTTTCAGTTCTCCACAGGGCAGCAAACACACATTCAGCTAAGACAGGTAGCTGAGGTGGCCTGACGCCATATTCCTTCTTTTTCCCAAATCCAGAGCCAGAGAAGAAACAGTCATATATAGCATAAAACAACTCTAAATCTAGTTAAATTTGCACTGGCTGCCACAGAGTCAAGAATGTTGACCAGCCAATAAACATGCTAGGGAAAGAAAGCTAATAGCCCAGGAGATTTCATGCCTCTGGATGGTGGGTTTTTTAAACGTGTCCAGAACCCATCCCCCACTCTGTCCCTGCAATAAACTCTATACTTCTGGACTTGAGAGAGAAGATCCAATCCTTTTTCAAATTCTAATTAACCAAGCCCATCTTCTAATACATAAAAAATATTCTCTCACTGCAGCTTTTCTAACCAGATACTACAGCACAGGTACTTTGAAGTGGGAACCCTGTGAAGAACTAAAGGAGCAGGATGTAAAATAACATTATTTTATGTGAGGCAGTAGTTTCACATAGACTAAGCTGGCTTAAGCTAGAACAAGCACCAGAAGAGGCAGTCCTGCCCGCCCCTCAGGTTCCAGTTATTCGTTCCAGCTCCACTCCTTCATCTGTGCTGACAAGTATCTGTGTGGCCATGTGGGGAAGTGGATCAGGGAACTTATCTGAATGAAAACAATGTAATTCACCAAAGAGGGCGATTCTGGAATGGGAAAAAGTACCCAGGGGCACAGGGAGGGTTGAACTGCTGCTCTTGGCAGTAATGTCTACTTATGCTGGCTCAAAGTGCATGTGAAACTATACTTACTATCATTTAGACAATCAATGGCATCGTTACAGAAATGCTAGCTCCAGGGCAAACCCCCTCTGTCCTCACTGTTCCCCCACTGAACTAGTACAACACAGTCACTCGCTGAAAGCTAGTCTGAAATATGCAGGTTCTTGAACAGTGCAAACCCTATGGTGAATTCAGGACCACAAAACGACAACAAGAAGACAGGCACTATATCATAAGGGTAATTAGGGTCAGTAAAAAACTTGTAGCTGAAGGAGACAGACGAGCTTTGTTTCTACATGTATATGTAAGGCTGGGTGCAACACATGCAGCTGGGTGGGCTGCAAAGTTCCTGCTGTGTCACAAGAGCAGGAATGAATGTGGTGGTTACAGCCTCTCTGCTCAGCCTGTTTGCAAACTCATGTGATCTAGCTACACACTTCCACAGTGGTAAAGCACATCCGTGCAAATTAAAGATCAGCTTCTAACAAAAGCCTGAGCAGAGCTAATTGAGGGGTTTGATCCTACAATTGGATCCATGCAAACATGCTCCATCCATGCCCAGAGGTCTGTTATGCACAAAAGCAGTTGGATTTTCACCACAGGCAACCACTACAAGAGCTTGGGCTTCATCCAAATGGCCGTCAGGCATCTCCGTGGGTGTATGCTAGGGAAAGAGTGTTTCTCATCTTAATTGATATATTAAGGTCAGTTTCTCAAACTGGCCAGACCAGGCAGGAATCAAAATAACAAGTTTTCCAAACCCAATAAAGAAGGGAATATGCACTACTGAAAACAACCTGCACAGAACTGGACCAAGGAGACAGGGCAAGGAAGGAGACTTGGGTTTTGTTGATTTCTCATAATTTTCTCTTATTTAGCTAAACAAATATCAAGTGTTGAACAGTTGCTATCCATTCCATTCAGATTTCAAATTCAAATATTTCTGAAGACCGTGTTCAACAGATTTCAGAGGATCCTACTTGGACATAGACATGTCAAACTGAAATAACTTAGAAAATAACTTTGAACCCATGCATCTTTGAATGTGAAGCCAAACTTTCAAAAAACCTAAGTCACAAGACAGAGCTTTCTGGGGCTATATGCAACTCAATCAAACACAAGGCAGCAGTAGAATTGGATGAAAAAAACATTGATAGGGCAAGGAAAATTACTTAAGCACCATGTTTAAATTTCAGGAGCCTCAGTGGTATGATGCTTATAAATAACATAACTGAGTTTCTTCTTGCTACTTTAGACCCATCTACAGTGTCTCTGGAATTTGAATGACACGATATAACCAAAGCAAAACACTCCAATTTGTTCCCCAGTTAGTTGCTTTAGAAAACTCAGAACAGAATATATTTACCAGCAAAATGGCCAGAGTAAACAGCTTAGTTAACGCAGCCTCATTTATCTTTTAATTCATTCTCAGGAAAAAGTAATTGTTTGCTGGCTGTCACTTCAGTTATCAAGATTTTTATTGTCAAAAAATTCTTTTATACATATGCAAATATACCTGGACATTTTATCTAGTTTATTGTTGTAATATTCAAATTAATAATAAAGCAGACATTATAAGAAAAGCAAGATAATTTAGTGCCTGGAAAACCTCACGCTTTGTTTTTGACAGAGTTAAACCAGTGATGACAATTCATATTGTTCTAATTTGCCTGGCAATATTTTGTATGTTGTCAAAGACCTAAAATAAGCCTAAGGAAAGGGAAGAAAAAGTAAGACCTGAATACACCCTGCATTTAAAAATGCAAATAAACAACTGAAAACTTAAAGCTATTTTCCAGAAGTAATGGACAAAGTAAAACCCAGTTGTGCAAAGCACAACATTGTTTATATTTAAAAAACCAAAAAACCAACAACAAAAAAACCCAAACAAACCCAAAAACATCAGCCCTGTTTCAAGGAGGTGGGCATCAAACTGTAAGCTGTAGCCAAACATTTTATTTTGCCAATATTTCTTAGATTTAGACATTAAAATACTATTTTGATTATTAATTCCATAACAAGACTAGCAAAAAGGTGTGGATATTTTTTCTGACTCAAATCCCAGACAGTAACAGTGACAAATGGACACTTCAGAATGTCTGTATAGAAACATCTATAAAATGAGCTAGCAGTTTTATTCCCGTTTCTCATTTAGAAGTCTCTACATCATCAAAGCCATCTACTGTTCCTGGCATTAACTGACACCTGTCTTAACAGAGAAGATGACCACTGAAGAGTCCTCAATATCCTTTTGAGTTGATTTTATTATTTCGGAGCCAAGGCACATTGTCATCATCACCAGGACCATTACCTGCTATACCACATTCTGTGGTTAAATGGAAGACAGAATAGAATTTTTCAGCTTGGCCCTCTTCATAACATAACTTTTCACAAAAGAAGGGAGAGGAAATAAAAGAGAGAGAGATTTTTCAAATCATGTGACTCCTGAAAACTTGGTAGAAGGCTTGCTAACAACCAATGTTTCTGTGCTCAGTATCTCAACACAGCACACTTTTTTTGCCCTTCAGATGGTCCTGCAGCAGCAATTAGCTACCAAGCATTTCTGAGCTGTACCAGCACCACTGCTAAAAAACGTAAAAACAAAAGATTGGACAGAAGAAGCTACATATATTTTAAGTTAGATAGCTGAAGAAGGTGTTTACCAAATAGCAAAAACGTACTAGGAGAAACATTTAATTTTAGGCGTATCAAAAACATTTTATCAACTAAGGGAAAGCTGGGCGTACATTCTAGTAAGTGCATTCAGACACAGTATTTTACAGATCGCTGTTTACCGAACACACTCTCTTATGTAAGAGGCTGATAAGAGTTTGAGACTGCTACATGATAAAGTCTCTTATGCAAGATGCTGATGGTCTAAATAAATTATCTAGGTGTATTGGGTTTAAGTGACAAGGTTTTGGCAGCAGGCGGACTACAGGGGTGGCTTCTGTGAGAAGCTGCTAGAAGCTTCCCCTATGTCCAACTGAGTCAATGCCAGCCAGCTCCAAGACAGACCCACCAATGGCCAAGGCCAAACCCACCAGCAACAGTAGTAGCAACTCTGGGATAACATATTTAAGAAGGGGAAAAGAAACTGCACAACAGCAACTGCAGCCAGAGAGAGGAGTGAAGAGTATGCGAGAGCAACAGCTCTGCAGCCCCCCAGGTCAGTGCAGAATGAGGAGAGGAGGTGCTCCAGGCACCAGAGCAGAGATTCCCCGGCAGCCTGTGATGAAGAACCACGGTGAGGCAAGGCTGTCCCCCTCAGCCCATGGAGGTCAACAGTGGAGCAGATATCCACCCGCAGGCCGTGGAATATCCCACACCAGAGCAGGTGGATGCCTGAAGGAGGCTGTGACCTTGTGGGAAGCCCATGCTGGAGCAGGCTCCTGGCAGACCTGTGGCCCCACGGAGAGGGGCCCAGGCTGGAGCAGGTTTGCTGGCAGGGCTTGTGACCCCACGGGGGACCCAGGCTGGAGCAGTCTGTTCCTGAAGGGCTGCACCCCACGGAAGGGACCCAACTCTGGAGCAGTTCATGAAGGACTGCAGCCCATGGTAGGGACCCCACGCTGGGGCAGTTCATGAAGGACTGCAGCCCAGAAGGAGGGAGAGAAAATGGGGAGTGAAGCTGAGCCCACGAAGAAGGGAGGGGGAAGGTGTTTTAAGATTTAGTTTTTACTTCTCATTACCCTACTCTGATTTGATTGGTAATAAATTAAACTAATTTCCCCAGGTCGAGTCTGGTTTGCCTGTGGCAGTAACTGGCAAGTGATCACTCCCTCTCCTTATCTCAACCCACAAGCCTTTTTGTTACATCTTCTCTCCCCTATACAGCTAAGGAGGGGAGCAATAGAGCAGCTTTGGTGGGCACTCGACATCCAGCCAGGGTCAACCCACCACACCAGTTTAGAAGACAAACTTTGGAATCCAGCAAGGTATCTAATGAGCTACTGGCTCCCTGGGTGACTGGAACACCAATGGAGTGAAAAAAAGAACAAAAAGTCAGGAACCTAAGAGAAATCAGTACAAACTAGGAGTGAAAAGCCAAAAAAAATTCTTAGAGAACTCTGAAACCATCGCTCTCTCACAAGAAGAACCATTTCCCACAGACACCTTGTAACAGCCTTAATACAGCTGGAGATTATTGGCACCACAGTAATAACACTCTACCTACAGCTGCTATCCTTCATTCCCAATGACCTAAAGCAGCTTCATTTATTACAGAATTTTCACAGAAATAAGAATAGATCCAAGCTTGCTGCAATCAATGGAAATACTTCCAAGAGCTCGAGAGGGCTTTGAATCAGGCTCATATTTCACAGCAAGTACAGGCCTTTGCTTTATCAGATTCACGCATAATTTCTGACTGACTTATAAAACATTCCTCTAGAGCAAACTGAAACTCACCTAAATTAAAAGACAATGAAAACTCAGTAAATAAAAAGAAGCTGTTCTGTTAGTGTGCCACTTACCAAGGGAAATCACCACTGCTGGCTATCTCTCTGGCTCTATACCTACATCCCCAGGGAGACTGCGCAGGGGCACAGCACTCACTCCCTGGTTGCTGCCTGCAGGCTTGCTGGTAGCAGCACAGAGACTGGTGCAGGTGGGACACTACCCCACGCTACCTCCCAGCCTCAGCACATCACGCGTTGCCACACTGACATCTGCTCTTTCAGTCTCATGATCAGGAGTGTAAAGGCCTGGTGCTAGGGCTTCCCTTGGCTGAGCAGACACAGCCACTGAAGCAAGAACTTATATTAAAGAGTTAAACTGTATATAAACTGTGTAACTTAGAAAACCTTTTATGGCTTTAGACAGGAGAAAATAATTGGCTTTGTCTACTGGAAAGAATCACTTACCAAACTCTGGAATACGGATTGAACAATTACACATGTGAAAGAATTTCCCCCCAAATTTATTCTTACAGAAAAACCACAAATTAGTTTCTTCCATATCCCTTTGCCACATCAAATATTGCTCACTACAGAGTAACCTCCTCCTGCTTTGCTTACAGTTCGGGGGGGGTGGGGGTGGGGGGGTGGTCTGCTCAACCAAACACAAACAACAGACTCTTTTTGGTACACTGCAAACACAAACCTGTGCTTGGAAAACTGCAATTCTCATCCTTTTAAGGTTTGCACAGCTATATTTATTTTCACTGCTTTCTCTATCATGTGGACTTTTTTCTTTTTACAGCATGAAAATATACTACTCTTCCAACCCAAGAATGAACACAACTCTTGTTTCCAAAGACAGGGGGTTTCCAAAGTCAGCACCCTAGCTGTCATTTTGGGTGTTATCTTCTGCATTTAATAATTACACAGTAAACACATTTCTCCTGGACTTAAACGACCTTTTTTCAACCACTCCAATATCTAGGACTAAAGAGCACAATCTGTTATTAGTATGCAGACATGTCCAATGCTTTTAAGATCCCTCTCATAAATTGAATTACAGTAAAACGTTTACCCAAAACAAACACATGGTATAGTTTAGCTATCAATATCCTCGTACTTACTTAAGAAAAACAATCCTTTACAACATCAGTAATGAGCTCAATGCCTCACTGTGCAATGACCTTATTTCTTTCTAGTCAATAAAATCAACATAAAATTGTGTGCAAAAATCAAGCAAGATGGGCAAACATTTGAGCTTCGAAGTTGTACGTTGTGACAGCAATCCTACATTTTGCTGGAAAAAATTCTGTGTACAACTGTGTTTTCCTTCTCATTACTCAAAAACTATTATGGCACTGTCTTACACACTCTAGACACATGGATATACAACATAGGTAGAGTGATCACCTTAGCCAAAAAAGCTATAGAAAAGAAAAAGAAATGCTGTGATCTGCAGAAAGTCTTCATGGCCCCCGTGCCAAACTTGGCTCGTAACTATTATCCACAGACTCTTCTGGAGGAGTGTATTCTTCCCTTTTCCTCATAGGTTGTACTACCAAAAAAAAACCAACCAAACTCTCTTTGATAACATTAGTGATAACGAAATGCCACCTTGATGCTACATACAGTGCGCGAAGAATAGGCCAGCTTTTGTGGGGGTTGACACAATATGCCGAATGCTTTTGGACCACTTTGAGGAGGGGCCAGGTGCAGCCAGCTTAAATCTATTCAGAAAACAAAACAAAATTTTACTATCAGTTTGCACCCCCTCCTCAAATGTCTTCATTCACTGCTTGACTTGGAACACCAGCAATGCAGGGCAGGACTGCACAAGGACATAAAACAAAACTTATTAGCAGGGATAACCAAGGGCTATGCTGCACAGCACTGTGCAAATTGTATTATAAAGGACCTCTTTAAGAGGTAAGAGACAAGTCTAGGCTCTCCCTCTCTTACTGCCTAGGCTGATGGCATCTGGAGATCACCAAGAACTTTTGTGTCCCTTTCATTTATGCACACGCTGTTTTTTTCAAAATAATCTTTAGTATTTCTGAGAGAAAATAAGCTATTTGCAACACACCGAAATGCCTTGGTGCCTTTTACAGGCTGAAAGCACGGTAAAGAGCAAAGAGCTAGATCGAAACAGCAGGCAGGTGGAGGAACCAAGGCATCCCATCCTTTCTGCACTCTAGAAACAAGTTGTATCATGCACAGCTATTCCTAGTTCCCTGCTGCTCTATGTGTTGTCTTCCTACAAGAATGACAACCTTACAACCACATCAGCAGCAGACAGATGGCTTGTCCAGATAGGTTCTCATCTCCACTCGCAAGAATTCCCCCAACACAGACTAAGGATCATGTTCAACATTCATTCACATCAGCGAAATTCGACTGATTTTGGGCAAGTGGAGAAATTTGTTCATATAACAACTTTACACCCAAGATCAAGGCAACTATAAATAGACTGCCTGAGTATCTGATTAATGATAGGCACCATCTGATCTTAATTAAGAGTCAATCTGTTAACTCTATGTATTGAGAGGCTTACCTCCTTCCCTTGGTTTGACATATGCACCATATGGTTCATTTTCCAACTGGGAAGCCTGCTCTATAAACCAATAGTTCTCCCAGGTGAAATACTGTGTTTACAATTCTACGACATAACACAACTAAATTACTTACATGATCAAACACTGAATATGGAGAAAGCTTTCCATCTATTTTCAGGTATGAACAGTCTATTTTATCAATTTCACATTACCTTTTTCAGCACACATTTGAATCTCTTAATCTGCTCACCAATATTCATAAAGAGAGACAGAGTAAGAAGTTTAGAAAGGAAGGGGATGGGAAAATACTAAAACACAGGAAAGCAAGCTCAGGATTGAACAAAGTCTTGAAATTCACCATATTGCAAAGTCCTCATTGCAGATTAGACAAAAGCAGAATGTTTATGAAACAGCCCCATCATTTTTCTTGTTGAATACAAAAAACTGTCTCATTTTAGGCATCCATATTTAGTCTCTCTCTATCAGCACAGGAGACAGGTTGCTTCCTCTGAAGGACAGGCTGGAATAATCTTTATCTGTTGACTTTACGGTACTGAAATTAAATGGCTAAAGTAAGATTGCTACCTGAGTCACTCCCTGCTTACCAGATAAATCACTTCTGTGTGAACATTCTGTATGTTTCTTTAATAGCTGAACTTATGTAAATGAACAAATTATTTTCCCAGGGATCGAAATTGCTGAAGTAGCTGTCCAGTGATTTAAAATGTCAGTGCCACCCCGAACACAAATCCAGTCTGGTTTTTTGGTTAGAGCTGCTCACTGTTTGAAATTCAAAATGTTAACACAATTTCTGAACTTGAAAAAGTTTACAAAGTGATAAAACTCTCTTACCATCCCCCCATTAAAAAGTGTGTATTTTTGTATACATACATATACGAAAGAATGAGCTTTTTAACACATTTCAGAACACCACACATTGAAAGGAGAAATGGAAACGTTGCTTCCAGAACAATGCACTTGTTTGTCTTTCTGATCACTGCTACCATGATTCCTGCACTAGAAACATCCATTCTGGCTCGGACAGAAATAAATTCTATCATCTCTATACTATTACTGTCACTGAGATTGTTAATTAGCGAGTAATTTGCAATACGGATGTTTCTCTCCAAAAGCAGCATGGAAACAATAAAACATTTAATTCAAGCTAATGAGTACTTGCCAGAGTACAATAATTTTGGCTACTTACAGAAGTACTACTACTCATTGTAAGGAAGTACAGTGGGATGTCTCTCTAAAGCACCCACCCCTTCACACACAGTGAAAAGTTAAACCTCAATGTGAACTTGTGAAACAGGCTAGAAGGGGTTAGAACCGGCATTCCTGACTACCATATAGGTATTTAGTATATTTAAGGACCTCCTATCTCAGATGACAGAGACAAATTATCAGTACACTTCCCTCTCCCAAGTCTAGCATGGAGGCAGAGACACTGCAACCAGCATTTGCCAGATGAACTGCGTTATTTTGCATTACTGAGAGGTTTAGTGTTCGAATGATAAACTGTGCTCAGTGACATTTTCTGTCATGGTCTTTTGCACTAAGCTGAGTTATGAAGAAATCAGCTCAGCAGTAGTATTTAAAAGAGGGCAAGTTGCACAGCGAACTAAGACACAAATTACGACTGAAAAGCTTTTATTCTATACATACCTGTCTGTATCTGCAAAGCTGCGGAATAGTTGACCAAGAGCAGCCAGAACTTTCACCAGCTGCCTCAGAAGAGGAAGCACCAGGCTGTCTTAGCTATAAACCGCAGCGTTATGGGCGTGTGCAAATGAGGGAGTACTGAGAGAGAAGGAAAAATTATTTTTAAAGTTCTACCTTTTGTACAAGCTTCCTGCCTTACCTCTAGTTTTATCAGGTGTTTTTTATCCTTCAGTGATACTCCTTAATTACACAGCAGAGTAATGAAATACACTCAAAATCAGTTGGAAATCTGCAAAGCAAATACACTGCATACAGCACATGGGGGAGAAGGGAATCTGCTCAGCTCACAGTATTCAAACAAAAAACCATGCATCTCCAAGAGCTCTACCACTGCCAGGCTGCAGCACTGCAAGGTTTTCAAGTTAAATCATTGCATAATATGATGGTAATGAGTTTCTCAGCAATCATTATGTCTCTGTCAGATGGTAATAAAATGGAGTATTTGTCTCTGTTCTTGGTGCGCTCGGAGAATATGCAGATATGCCAGTCCTCATTATATCTTGATAGAAACAAAACCCATTAGCACAGGTGCTATATGTTTTAATGAGGGAGACATGTAGAAACTAATCCAGGTCAATTATAATGAAATGGTTACACCTAGCTGAAACTGATAAAAATCTAATTAGGTCCATATCAATGGACTGTTTCATAGATGCATGGTGCTGATCTACTCGTGGTAGGAGTGTACAATGGGCTCTCAAATTAATAACTCTAGGTAATTGGTAGGTAAGCAATGATGTTTGTATGATAGGTGCTGTTTTTCAAGTGTGTATCAATACATAATGGAAAATTAATCCTTTGGAAAAAATACTTTTGTAACGTTTTGTTTCTTACAGTCAAAAAGGAAAGGCTTTCAAGAAAAAGACAAATCTTATTCTGTCGGTAAGTTATAATGGAAACAGTTTGCAGCCTTATACACGTCATTGATCCTTAAAGGTAAGAGTCATAACTGAAATCATAATTACAATTTTCAGGACTAGATCAGAGGAACCTAGAGATAACCAGACATCAATGTATTCACTCTTTTCAGCTGTACTATAAATAATATAGCAAGTGACCATATTTGGACCATTGCTTCAAACTACCCCACCATGCCAAGCTTACCCAGGGCTTGTCCATCCCAAGCCAAATTTGGGACAGAGTGGAGGGTGGTTAGCTGTTAAATACAAGACAAGGCAAGTGTGCTCACACCAGACAGGGAGGATACAGGACAAAAAGTTTCCAAACTAGCATCAACCCATTCATGATACTCACCATGTGGTCAGGAAGCCCAAATTTAAACTTTCAAGAAGAGAATCAGCCTGCCCTCAGTAGACATCACTGTCATTGGCATGAGGCTTGGCTGGCTATATTTTCATAGCTCTGTCTCAGCAAGCCCTGCAATCTGCTGAAGCCATCATCTGCTTACAACTACAAGACTGGGAAGGTAAATATCTCCAGGCTAAGCAATGGTCTGCTTGATGTTTGCCTCCATGAGCAGTAATCAGAATGTATTTTGTCTCGAATAAGCCATGTGGAGGGGTGAAATGGCTGCCTAATTTTTTTTTTTATGACTTACATCCTGAAAGGAAATACAAGTTCTGCTATGAGACTGCTCCAAATGAACTCCAGATGAAATATCCAACTGGCCCAAATTTCCACTGACTTCAGTGGATGCTTTGAACAGGCACAAAGAATGAGACTCTGATAGCTCTAAGCTTGGAAACATATTCACATATGGCTGCCCCATTTGTTCCTAACTCACTGAAAGCAATGGAATTGCTTCCGTGTTATACATGTGTGTAAGAATTTTTCCAGATCACAGTCATAAAGCACTAGATAAAAACAGTTGTAGAGCCTCACACCTTTGACAGTTGTCTGTACTAGATGATTCACAGAATTGCCTTCCTCCAGTTATCCATTCATGTACTTCTTTTACCTGCTTTAATCCTTTGCTGCTTTTTGCCTAAAGAGAAGTTGCTTTAAATTTGTATTTTCAGCTCTTTTACCTGCTATGCTTCAGAGAGTTACAATGGTAAAAAAATATCTTGTCTTTCAACGAGCCTACAAACCTATGCCTGATACCAAATGGCACCAGATTTATTTCTGCCATTTGTATAGCACCTAAACACACCCCCTTTCTTCTGCAGCACAGCTGGCAGTTTACTAAGAGGGCCTTCAGGTTTCTCCAGGCACACTATGTACATACTCCCTAAAGGATAATGACGGGAAAAAGAATTACAATCAAGTTTACATATTTCTTTGGAAATGGGTTATTTAAAATTCAAATTCACATTAAATAATAATAATTGTTAGAGTAATAAAAGTTCTCTTTTGTATAAGGGAATTTACGGGATTTAAAAGTAATTTTTCAAAATGGCTACAAATAATAGTTTCAAGGAAGTATATTTATTTTCTGATATACAAGGATTCTTGTTTTCTCTCACTGAAATCTTACAGCTTGTTTTTTGAAAACCTGTCTTCATCTCAGAAGACCTGTCCTCTTTTCACTCAGCAGGTGTGCTCACAGCTTAGTGTGGGACCATCTGAAAGACACCCAAAGTGGCCCCACACCAGCTGTGCAGCCAGAGCCAGAACAGGAAACAGCTTGGGCACACTGTGTTTAGCCTTTCCACGATTACAAGTGCAAGTCTCACTTCAGGTGGCTATGCTGCTCTGAAGCCTAATTCATTCAGCATTAGCACATCATCCTGTATGTGTTCTACTTCACGGTCAAGGAAACACAAAGTTATTGGGGAGGATACGGAGGCTTTAGCTACACTCATTTCAGAGTCTCCTGACACATTCCCAGCAATTTGCACATTCTCAGAAGCCAAGTTGGTCTTCGTGCACCAAATGTGAAAACTATATAGAAGCTGAGCTGCTGCAGTGGGGAATCTAGCCTGAGCCTTTTCACATGATGTAACAAGAGACCAAGAATAGTAGAGTAGAAACATTGAGGGGAATAATCACAGAAATGAAGCTATGTCCAGCACTACTGAGTGATTCAATAGCAGAGCCAGCATTTAAATGGTTGCTCTATATGCAACCAAAGACAAAGCTCAGATGTTCCAATCCCACTCTCACAGAAACAAACTGTTTGACCAAGAACTTGTCACGTAACTTCTCTGACCCAAATTCTTTTTGTTTTCAAGTATTATGCAGGGGCAACGGGGCAATTAGTTGTGCTGAATATGAACACGTTGCTTTTTGGGTGTCCATCAAACAACCATCATATGTCAACAGAAAATTATGAAAATCACAACATACTTTAAACAAATTCCTCTCTCTCCTCTGAAATACTAACCTTCATTTGCTCAGTAGTAATCACAGTAGTAAAACAATCCCCTTTCTGCATCTCTTTCAACCTCCTAAAACTGCCAGAAAAAAAGACAAAAGCAGGCTTTTTGCATCAGTTGAACAGGTAGCCAAATTCCTGCCATAACATGACCATGAGAAAGACTGTTGTATAAGACTTCATGTTGTCCACAGGAGAGAGCAAGCTATAGGTAAGACAAAAGCGAAGGCATGTTTGCTGCTTATATATGCTCTCGTTTGCTGTTTACATATTCTCTCAAATTAACAAGAGTTAATCTGTGGATGGTTTACTGTCCATTATATTGGTTTGCAATTCAAAATTGGATCTGAGGCTTTGCATGTCACTGACTGAGATTAGATCATGTCAGTACATAATACCTGATAGCCTTTGTAGAGCTGGATCTGTAGTGGCAAGCTTAGCACAACACTGATAAATAAATCATTTCTAGATTTCAATAATCAGTAAATAGCCTTACAGATTCACTCAATGCCTTATTTTCTCCAGTCCAGTCAAGCCATACATAAATTACAAGAGGCCCTTGTCTTTTTCACTATTATTATTTATTTTAAAAGAACTTATTTAGAAGTTATCAAGAATCCATACACATTTATTCACCGGTGTAATTGCCCGGAAACTTTTCTGCCTTTCTGGTGTGACATTTCTCACCTTGAAAGGGACATTTGCATTGAGAGTTGAAAACAATTTTAAAACTCAAGGCTAAGAACACCTAGGATTGCTATTACTCATCTTTACCAAGCACTGACAGTTTTAAACCTTCTGAGTACTGAGATAGCTATGTAATTTCCTAAGGGAGTCAACTATTGTGCGACACCATTGTTTTCATGTGATAGCACTTTCAAATCATTAGCCTACAGAATTCTATACATATCTGTAAACAGGTATGATTTATAGCTTGTAGGATGGAAAAAGCAGACTTAAAATATTACATTTTAACAAAGAAAAAAAAAAAAAAAGTACTAAGAAGCCCCTCTGGATTTCTGAGGAAAATGCATCATCACTTTACTAATTACATTGGGATAGCACAGAGGGATGAATAAAAACCCCACTGTGGTAGGCAGTATGTAAATATAGAAAAGGACAGTTCTTCCACAAAGAGCTTAAACTCAACACTTAAAAATATCTATTGAGACATCACAAGGGACTGATAATGCAAAAATAAAAGTAAAATTAATTATCATATAAAAAATAAAATTTGGTCCACAACCTTTTTTTTCCCTTTAAAGCAAAATAAATGGAAATAATCTGCTCTACCACATTTCTAGAAAAAGGATATTACAATAAACAACTCAGAATTTAAATAAGCTTCCCATAGCCACCAAGGCTGGATCCACATGTGATCTGTGATGTTTTCCAAACTTCAGAAAGGACAACAGGTTTGGGGTGCAAAACCAAGACAGAAAGAAATCAGGCACAGACATTAGACATAAAATTGAAGGGGCTCAATAGCCTTTCTAAGAAAACAGGCTAAAACAAATGAAGACTAAACATGAGACTTCAGAACTGCATCACTGTAATTAATGAGTAACTAATAAACAAAAGTTCTCAAGGAGCCACACTGCAAACATAAAACAGAGATGCCAAGAAGTAATTCTGAAGGACAAACTAAACTCAACACTCCCTAAATGCTGCCAATATTTGCTCAGGAGATGTTCAAAGGCCTGCCCCATTTAGATCTCAATTAATTTAACTAGATTATGACAATCCATCCTGCTTAAGTTCTCCTTCACTTTTAAACCATTAGTTCTATCCCTAGAGTTTTCAAAGCTCCAATGCTGTATGGCACCCAGTGGAAGGAAGCTCTGTCATAGGAACTCTAGATACTGTTACCATTGATAATCGATAGCAAGTACGAAGAAGCTTAGAATGAAGCACCACAACGTTCACCACCTCTTTCATTTTTATATATGTACCACAAAAATACCCCCATATAGTGCGGGAATATGACTAACTTAGTTAATGCTACTTTGTCTACTTAACACTTCACTCACTGTGTGTAAAGATCCATCATTTTCTGGATGAATCTTCTCAAATCCTGTCTATCTGTGCTAAATGCATCTCAGTTTGAAAATATTTTTTTTTAATCTACAGCAAATTCATAATCTCAAAATAACTCACTACCTTTAATCACAGTGATCTGCTCCCCCACCATTGCAGCAGAATCACAATTGTTTTAATTGGGTAGCCCCAAAACAACACAGCCTTAAAGCATAACGTAGCCCGGTGGCATGCAGTAACAACTTCAAGTTCCTTAAAATATCAGCTGCAAATATAGTCAACAATAGCACTATAAGAAAAAACAACTTCTCCATTTGCTTGCCATTTTCAAAAATAAAAATATATGGTTTGGTATTAAATTGACATGAAATGGAATGCTTGTAAAATTGAGAACATCCCAATTGCACTCCACAAAAAAGTTGCAATTCCCTTTGTTTCTGGTTGAACTAAAAAAATCATTTTTATTTTTACTATTTTTGAAGTTTGAAAATAAAATTTTAAAAAGTCCTGTTGAATAATAAAAAAAAAAAATATCAAAATGCATTTCATTTTAAAATGGTTAAATGAAAACAACCATTTCATTGTTTTCTGAAAACAAAACAATTTCATAAAACTTGAATGAACTAATGAAATGCTTTAATGTGGGTGACCTTGTATTTCTCATCAGTTTCTGCTGACATTCTGACCTGTTTTTTACCTTGTGTGGTAGAATTTTATCCTCAAATATTTTAACATGTATCATAAATATATGGAGTGGGTAAATTCTGACTTCATACAGTATACGGTGGTCTTGTGATATGACATCTTGAAGTCTGACTGAGACAAGTACTGAAATGTACAAGATCATGACCTTGAAGTTATCAATTGGACATTCACAGACCACCTAAAGAGTAGAGCTTCAGAAAAATACTACATTATCCCATCTCAATAACAAAGTTATTCTGGAAGAATACTTATCATACTTGAGAGATCAGTGATAAGAAACTGAGCCATGGCATATTCTGCTAATAACAGTGCCCTTATCCAAAGATTAGTTTGTCTAAAGGACAGGAAGAGAGTATATTTACAAGGCTTAATCTGTCAAACCTCCATCAGTCTTTTTCCTATTTATCCTACATAAAGCAGCAGAAGAAAAAATATTCCCCCTCTGCTGCTGTAATCAAAGTGATTGTGTTTCACATCAAAAACATTTATTTACTACATGGATTAAAGGATTAAATTGTATAGGAGTACTTTGTCCAACATTTTGTGCTTATGCTAGAATTCAGCTGCCCTTAATCTCCATACCATTGACACAGCATATTGATGAAATGGTTTTCCCATTATGGCTTCTTTGTTTGTGATAGATACAGAATTAAAGTAACAAAAATAAGATTCCTAGGTCATTTTCTCCAATAAGGTTAACTCCTCAGCCAGCTTTATTAACATACCATGTATCTTCTGCCCAAGAATTGCTCATTTCTTGCAGAGAAGAATGCATTCCTATTGACACTGAAGGGCAGTCATATAAAAGGGAGGAGCAAGGGCTATGCCTGTTTCCAGCTGTGGCACACTGAAATGAAACAAAGCCACTAACGTCTTGATCAGTAATCTTTGGTTAAATCAAATTTCTGTATGTTTCTTCTCTGCCCTTTTGAGACATTCAGCAAAACCTTGGGGTGTTTGCAGTGCACACTGGAAATCCTCACCCACTAGTTGCATTCACACACCACAGGGAAGCTATGACTGTGTTAATACACCCACACATCTCAGAGCAGGGCCACACGGCAATACGAGCTTCAGTTCTGAAAGCATTATGGCCAAATTGCCCTGTTGCTCTGCCTTAGCTAATAAGCTCTGCCTTTCGTCAGGTTGAATTAGGTTGGGCAGATCATCCAGTTGGCAACGTTACATTGCTTCCGAGTCTGGAGGTGGCTCAGGGGTCTCATACTGCGTTGTTCAGGGCAAAACAGATATGCCATAGTTTATAGACACCAATGTGGTTCAGCTAGGTATGAATGGCCATTATCTAGAAGACCAGGGAAAAATGAGTAAATAGTCAAAAATCACCCCTGGAGGAACAAAAAGCCACCAGGAAACAAACTGTGCCACAACAAAACCCAAAATGACTCCTCGTGTAGGCCAGTGGTTATAGACTAACACATACTGCTTTTAACCTCCTGCAAGAGACTCACTTTTCTGCCACACCTATTGATACACTAAAGCTCTGCGCTCCCACAGCTAAACAACTATTTCGCTTTCTGTATTTGGCTTCAAGGCAGACTAAGTCTTAGAAATATATCTTTTCAAAAAAAAAGACTAGAAATGTCCTTTCAGAGGCAGGAAGAATGAATTTAATTTTGATTGTTCACTGACCAGAAAATAAATTCTTCTTTCAGGTTGTTCAGGAATCCATTTCTGAATGGACCTTGAGTGAAATAAATCCACAATGGGAGCCAGTAAACTAGGTTCAGAGTACCAATACCAATCAACAAGACTACTATGACAATTTCCATGAGATCATGATACTTTCTAAGCTAAATGACCAGATGTTTTCTGTGCAATGGGATCCAGACATATCCCATGCAATGACCTGTGATTGCTGCAGCCCACCGAATATTAAAAATAAAGGCAAATATAACCAAACATATTGTATTCTGTTAGTGAAAGTACTGCTCCTTTGTTGGAAAAAGTTTTTGCATAACCATGATAGGGTTTAGAACAGTTTCAAAATTCAAGAAAGCAGAGCTGAGCTGCCCTTGAGGAAGACACAAAACTCCACTATCATTGCGGAACCTTCTTGTGCCCATCTCCCCTAACAAGCCGTGGGACATATTCCACTTGTGGGAAATGCAAATAAAATTTTATTATCGACCCTCCACTGTCACTACACGCATTATCCCTAATACACATCCATGCATCTGTGTTCAGGACAACATCTACAGCCAGGATAAACTGTTCATGGATGACAAGAATCAACTGCATGACTCTTGCTCTTCTTTCATAAACAGAGACACAGTTCACAATGCTGACACCTAACAAAATCCATGACTGACCTTGGTGTTAGCAACCAGTTACAGAAGATGAAGCACTTTTCACCTTAGACCTGTTGTTTCAGGCTCTCTGCAAATTCAGGCAGACATCACTGCATCAGGTTAGATATCTATCATACAGTGACAGTTGTCCTAAGAAAATACAGATAAAAATCCCCTCCTTTTTTTCCTCCCCTAGTAAGAAGAGGTACATCCACGTATCTCCTTTTCCCAGTAAGTTTCCAGTTCTCTGCAGCTTTTGCTTTGAGAATTGTTGACTTAGTGTAAGCAAATATGATAAACTGATTTAGTAGTATTGCCTGATGATCATGAAAGAGGAAAATAAATTAAGAAGTGTCCCAGTCACTCTTTTATTAATCTTTGTATATTTTACAGGGCACATGTTGGTGTGTTGCTGCTGTTGTTTAAGATTATGAGACCTTTAAGGTTTATTTTGTATCTTCAGGCTTCTGCTCTTCTATGATTAAATGCATAAAAGCAAGTGGAATAATAATTATGTAATTTACGTTCATACACATCCTCCCACTGGCATGCTGCTTCTTGACTGAAATTGTATTTGATTCATGAACAGCTAACCATTAAAGATGGCAGGGACAGATACTGCAAATCCGTAAGAGCAATCATGAAATAATATTTCAGCTACACCACTCCTGTCAGGTCCATTTGCACATTTTTATCACTGATTCATGTTCTGTAATCTACCGCTTCAACTGACAGCATTTATCCTTTCTACTTTTGAATAATACTATAAGCATGTAGAAAGGTGAATCATACAACTCAACGTGCACAGTTCTTACCATTGATTCAGGGAAAATAGGAATATAATTGTTAACCAAATATACAAATACAGACAGAAAAAATTTCCAACTAAAGCAATTAACTTGTGTGTTTGTGTTGTCTTCCACTATAGGAGAAGTGTTATACTTCAGAAGTGCTAAACTAACATGTAGAAATTATGTAAAACATGAAAGAACTCTGCTAAAAGGGGCAACATTTCTTTTCTATGTCTGCATCTAGCTCCTGGGTGATGAAAATAACCATAGGTGAATAGCAACATATTATTTACATAGCAAGGACACTTAAAGACATGGTCCTGTGTTGGGCCTCTCAATTATGCCAGGCACTGTTCAAGCTTTTCCCATTATGGAAATGGCAAAAGAGTGACAGAGAAATCAAAAGCTGACAGGAGTGAAGTAACTTGACCAACACGACAAAGCGAGCCAATGGCAGAATAACAAACAGAAAACAGATCTAGAAATTTTCCAGCCTGTGCCCTAGCTAGTGGACATCACAGTTTCCCTCAAGTCCTTAGATGAAGGCATTGTAAACCAAGTTACAATTAATTCAGCTGCATTCCTCTAAGAATGTACTGCAGTCGATGGATGATACCAATTCTTCATCAACACTTAGTTCTGCATAAATAAGAGGGAGATTTTTAAGGCTGCAATCTGACAAAGCTACTTTGTTCTTTAGCAAATTCATTACCATTCTTTGACTAAATGACATTTAAAATTAACATAAACACTGAGAAGTTGAAGGTAATATTTCAAAGGAAATATACCAGTGCTTTGTCTAACTGCAATCTGGAATGAAGAGTACTAAGTTGTAAGTTGCTCTTAACAAATCCCCTGAAATCTATGGTTCTCATTTTACAAAGACATGACTGAAAATTGGTGAAAATCCTCTTTGCAAGCATTGCTTAACATGCTGCAACAAATACCAAGAGCTACACAAATGCAGCCTAACCAAGTATCCAGTCTTATTCAGCAACAGACTAAAAAGCTATTAAAAGTTTTCTAGAATAAACCTTTCAGTTAAGATGTGGGCGGTTAGACACTAAATTGAGGTAAACACACATTCAGTCAGCCCCACTGAAGAACAACCGTTGCACCAGTCTATGAACGTATTTCATAAAGGAGGCACATCTAGGGTTAAAAGCAGTTATCAAAGCTGAGATCTCTTTCTGGGTGGATTTGCAAAAGAGTGCAACAAATGAAGCTGAGTGCCCTGGTATGTAACTATTACTACAGCAAAGCACTATTTTAAGGACTTCATTCAGGTCACAGAAAAGAACTGATGAATCACATAGCGCACAGCTCCAAAAAATATGTCCGAAAGAAAGGTAAACTGGACTTACTAGATACCTTGCTCTGCATGATGAATAGCCTGTTCTGAAAGCTTAACACAGAACTCATACCTGCACTGAACCACCCCACAACTCTACAGCATCACATCTGTCACAAAAAGAATGAAACAAGCATTTCTGTGTTTTCAATAGTTAACTCGTTCACAACGTACCAGCTTAGTGAAGCAGCCAAAGCAGAGACAAGGAAGTCATCATTTCCCCCCATACCAACAGTCACTTTCTTGCAAAGCTGCGAAAGGCTCAGGAAGGTTGAGTCTTTCTTTTTCCAAAACCACCAGATCAAAACCAGGTAGCAGATGGTCAGAGGATAGGCCCCCACTATTTCAGCCCCTAGCGTGTCTGTTTAGTAAGTCTTCAGTTTTAGAACCATTTCCAGGATACAAAAGATCGCAATGCATATTTTGACAGGCCTCTTTAAGATGTTTCGTTGAAAGAACTGAACTGTCAAGAGCTGTGGAAGACTGGACTGGTCTGCATGATAATTCTTGTGCTATATGGTCTTTAATTCACAGGTTAAGGATTAAATTATTGTCCCACTGCAGTCAATTAAGGAACCTTCATGAGCAGTACATAATGTCCTGAAGGTTTTCCATTTGGTGTCTATAGTTACACTCAACAATTAAGACTACATCTTTGCAGCAGGGTTTAAGTTATCTATTGTCAGACTGACTTCTCCAAAACTAGCCTGGTTTGTCTGAATGCCACATAATTCTGAAGCAGGGCTGTGGGATTACATGTACGAGTAAAGCTCTATGCCAGCTGACACGCTAGAATTAGCTAGCTTGAATTGAAAGTGCCACCACAACAGAAAGCTGTGGGTCCTTCACAAGAAAATCTTGATTCTGGGCAACATTAAAATTCAAGTTAAGAGAGCACTAAAGCTAAGCTATTTGCATAGATAAGCAGGTAAATCCTTTACCAAGGTATCATTCATATATTTCTCCATGCATTCTTGCCTACAGAGAAAACCACTGCAGTTACAAATCACATCCAGCAATAACTGCTTTCTACAAAGTCAGAATCCCACACACCCATCCAACACTTCCACCAAGAGTTTTTACGCAATACTAAAAAAATACTATTTTCTCTCCAGAAATTTCCAAAGGATAAAGCAAGAGCAGCACATCTCACACAGGATGCACCTAGCTACACATCTGGAAACCAGATACATCCCACAAGGCACATTCATCTGACCCCACTTTCTTCTTGTGACCTAGTCATCCTCTATGTATCTATGCATGTCCATACATTTAGTCTCTGCTACTTGTTGCCAAGCATGTGCAGCAAAAGGGAGAAGAGAGTAAAGGGGCTATGGGAGATCACAGAATTTTGGACACTCTCCCAACAAAAGTGTCCCAAAACTCATTTAGTCCCAACAAAACTGAATTTGGGAATACCCAGATTGCAGTACCTTAACAATAAAGATAATATTATTTTAACTGAGAGCAGCATTTTTCACCCATGGACTACAAAGCAAGTACCTTTTACAACCACCACCACCCCTCCATCAAGTATCAAAAGTATCTTTTTTTTTTTTTTTCTGCCCACTTACTTCATACTGGAGAGTGTCTATTACCCGCAGAGTTAGACAAGGAATCCTGAAGTCCTGGTCCCAGACCTCTACAGAATCTCACAAAGATGTGCAGTAGTCCCTTCACATGCTCAAGCTAAAAAAATATTACAAAGGATAGTATAGTTTATTGCATGACATGTTAAAAAAATAGCCTTTACAATAATGCATGCACTTAATTTACAGAATTTTAATATTGCATCTTTCTCTACTTGATAATTGCTATTTTTTTTATTACAGAAAGGGATGGGGATAACTATTACACAATGAAACAACATTTCAGTGACACCACCAGACCTCAATTAAAAGTTCTGTGCCACTTGTACTGCTTCAAGGGATGGTTAAGCAATACTGACCCACTGTGAAGTGGTTTATGAATTGCTACTGATGAGAACTCTTGCTGAACAAGCAGAATAGATTCTTTAATGCCAATTTCTTACCAACAGCAGCAAGGAGTGGAGAGAAACAATAATTAATGTGTTAGTATCAAGAGAAACAAAGAGCCTGCAAAGCTCTCTGTCCTTTCCCAGATAACAGACTGAGAAAGCTTCTTTAATATAGCTGGTACTGTAAGATTCATGGAGGCTGGACTGAGGGTAAGCAGTGGTTGATTGATTTAAGGGACAATTCTGACAGCATCTTAGAGCCTGGATAAATACCCTTTCAAAAAAAACAAACAAAAAAAAATATTAGGCTGCAGGCAGCAAGTGAGGTCTGGTATTAGGGTGTAGGGCACAAGAATTTTAAAAGCCAAAGCTAATATCACTTCCAAATATAACAAATATCTATACCATGTTCAGGACCACAAGAATCAGGTGCATTGGAAAACACCTTTTATTGGCACTTCATTATGACAGCTGGTTTCTGGGACAGTTACAGTTTTCTTCCAAGAAATCCAACCAGCACCAATCAAATGGCAAGATACATATTCATACAAAGAGCTAAAGAGGTTCGCATTGTTGAACAAAACAAGAAATAAACAGTTTCTGCCCTCATAAACCCAAAAGACTACACTGCCAAAAGAGAGAATGGGAGAAAGCACCCACGCTAGTTGTTGGTTCTCCCCTGGAAACACAGACACACCAGAACGCCACAAACAACCTGAAACTTCGCCATGACTGCAGGGTTCGCACCTCATTTCTTACAAGAAGCATGATACAGTCTTTCAGGACTAGACAAGGTCAGCACAAGTTTTGTAGCTCACTCAAGACAGACTTTCCAAGAGCATATTAACCACATGTAGTGTTCCAGTGGAGCCAGAGGGAAAAGAATCACCTCATGAAAACAAAAAAAAACACACAAAAAAAACCCCAACCCAAAAAACAACCAAACGAATAAAAAAAAGTTACTGCTTTTTGTAGCACCGAAATCTCCCTTAACGAGCTTCCATGACCGTGTCTTCGAAATCCTGGCTGTACAAGATCCAGCCATCAAAGCATGTTACTACAGCTAAAAACGTTTGCCTGTGCTTACTGTCATCAGCAGAACAGTCTGGACTGGGGGAATTTCACTCAATTTAACTTATTGCCAATTAACATAAAATTTTAATTACTGACCCAGTTATCGAGGGGGAAAAGAAAAAACCAAACAAGGAAACAAACCTTAGAGAAGCACCTTTCTTCCTGTTTCAGCAGGCTCAGCTTCAGCCTGTCACCTCTTCCCGCTTCCCTGCCTCAGGCTCCCTTGCTTTTGCAGTGGACTCCAGTCACTCCCAATCCCCAGGGAAGGGCCTGGGCAGCACAAAATGGTGCCCTTCAGCCACTCCGTGCTTCTTTTCTCCACAGGTCCTCGCTTCTTAACTGCTCCTCTGCTCTGCACGGATCACCCGTTGCGTGGTCCCTCACAGCCGTGCTGGCTCTCGAGCGCACCTGCTCCCTGAGGGGTCCTGCCCGCTCCCAACCGGCGGGAACCGGCTGCGACCGGCACAGGGCTGCCTGCAGCCTCCTCCCCACAGGACGCTGCCCCAGCCCCTGCTACCCAGACCACGGGGATTATGCCCAGTACACTCATATGTGGTGTTTTCTGTGGGGTAACTGAAAGATATACGAGATTTCTAAGAGTAAGGAATTAGATTATAACAGAGAAGGGAGAAGTTTGAAAGCGGGGAGGGGATGTGGCGTGGCTGACGCAGAAATAGCATTTCCTATGCTCTTTCCTTGAAACTCTCCGGGAAAGGCAATGCTAATTTAGAGCAAATGAAAAGGCTACAGCCAAGAGATTACATCCTGCGTTAATTTCACAGACTTCTTCCCCACCCCTTGCAATTCAGCACCTTGAGTCCTTTAAAAGAGACCCCACGTAGTGGTACCACTGGACCAACACCCTGGAGCGAGCCGAGTGCCTGCACGCGTGGACGCCGAGGACCCCGACACATCCAAAAAACGGTGACAAGTGGCATGCGAGACATCAGTTGTTGCACATGTGCTCTCCTGAACCTCTTAAATGTGAAATGCACCCACACTGAGCTGATTAAAAGCTCCTGTGAGTGTGAATTCTTCTCCCTGAGTAGGTTTCTACACCACAAAAGAACATTTCATACATCATATTTGAAACAGATCGGAGCCTTAAAAGCAACTTTATTCTACTGCCATTACGAAACAGAGCTTTCATTGTCTGCTGCTGAAATGCTTTGAGTCATCTTCTTCCAGTAATAACTAATCTCTCGCTCTTTCTCTTTGTATCTGACAATTCACGGACAGCCCAATTACAGGAGAGGAAAGCAGCATACCAGTTTCAGAGGGTGGACTTAAAACACCCAACTAATGTTAAATTATTTTGTTTTGGAGTATAATTCACTTAAGCAAATGAATTCTGATAATCTACTTTGAAACCAGACTGTAAGAATAAATGGTTAAATTGCAGCAGCATCACCTAATAAAGACAAAGCGAAACATGATTACAAAAATCAGGAGACTGAAATAATACAGTATAATTTGAGAAACCTGACAACCATTTATCTCCATGTAAAACCCACAGCTCACATTTTTGTCTACAGTTTTTCATGCCAAATCTGCTCCTGAGTTGCTAGTGTTTCTGTCACTCAAGTGACCTACCATAAAGCCCATTTCACAGCCAGACAGGTATGTGTGCACAAGTCTACCAACATGCATATCTCTATGCATTTCATACAGACTTAAAATATAGCTGGCACAACTTTGGTGTCAAGGACTTGTCACTAGTTACCCTCATGAACATCCAGCCAAATCTGTCCAGGACTCTATGGGGTGGTGGGGCTGGGGGGAACCACAACGGGAGGAATTTTAAGAATGGCATAATGCCCATGCACACAATTTCAGAGACAATTTTAAATTGTCTCTTAATTCTCAAGCGTTTGATGTTACCAAGTAATAACAGGGGCTCTTTTTGTGTAATATCTAATCTGCAGGAAGAAACCTTAAAGGGAATACTTAGAGTGAATAGACAATTAATGTTATTTCACTTTCAAGTATCTGCTCAGCAAGATGCATACTGAGCATATATCTGAAATAATGAAACAGAGGGAACCCTTATCTACAATCATAAAAAATTAAATGCAGCTAAGATATGTGCCATGTGTTCTTGAAGATAATCAGGAACTTCCTATACTGTACTATGTCAAACCACTTACCTGCTAATGGACAGGTGCTGATCATACAAGGTATGTCAGAAGACTTCCTCCAGACTCTGAAGAACGCTCCTGTACAAGTAAAAGCTTTCAGGATTTACCTCCTTGGAGCCAGTGGTAAAAATCTGGGTTAAGACCATCTAAGCCTTCTCACAAAATAAGGTAACTCCATAGCATATACTCTTGAAAGAAAGAGAACTAAGCATTAACATTTGCACATTGACACCATCAGGGACCTTATTAAAACAACTATTTTTTCCCTATGAGCTCTGCTCCCTCATTTTTTCTTTTAGAGTATATTTGAATAAACAAGACAGATGTCACAAATCTAAAACCAACAAAGTTTGTCTCTTAATTTACATTCTCATTTTTCCATTATGATTTCTATCATGAACAGAAAAGCAGCTGAACTATCTGATTACTTCCTTTCAGGGAATGCTGTCATCTCTCAGAGTCAGACATATCTAAGATATGCAAATGATTAAGGAAAAGATACTGCAACTCCTCTAATGCAGCATATGCCATATTCCACAGCTACAAATGTTACAATCTTCAATAAAAAGAAGCCAACAATTCCCTTCAAGTCATGAAAGCACTAAGCTTAGTTGTGAATGACTGCATATACAGTATGTTGTGACACATGCAGGAAGTGTTATGTTTTATAAGAAGAAAGTTCAGATTCTTCTTGCCAACATGATTTTGATAAGGAAGCAAGTCTTTGCCAAAAAATGATATGTTTGTTTTCCAAATCCTTATATAGTGCTTACCACGCATGTATGTGAGCTTCCACTTGTATATACTGGCATACAGCACGACCCAATCTATGATCCTCTCTTCAACATATAAGGAACACAAAAACCAAGTGTGGGAATAAAGAGGCCATGCTTTATTCATCATCCAAGGAAACAAAACCATTATCTAGAACAAACAGTATTATGGTGAGAGTAATAAACTCCCTCCCGGCCAAATCCCACAGCTAATCCTTTGATCCACATAAAGAACTATGTTAAGCAGAATGGCGTGCTCCCCTCAATCTGAATGCCTGCATCTCAATTCCACAAACTGATCAGCCTTACCTGTCATCACACAGCTGTGGTTCAGCATCAATCAGTCGGCTACCATCCTTTTTTAAACTTTTGAGGGCTGAATGCTTACCACATGTTTCTGCTGGACCTTATCTGCTACTGGCTCTTCTGGACCCAGGGAAGAAGTAGGTAGACACCTAGGGAAGTCACGACTTGCTTGATGAGAGTCCCTTTGCCCTTGCTGAGGTCCTCAAACCAACTAATGGGAAAGGCAGTAGTGGTTCAGCTAAGAAAAGCTCTCATCCATCTCACCTAGGAAAGAATGGAAAAGAAACTTGCATGGGAAATCCTCTAAGTAAAATAACTTCAGAGAAACATACAATGCATTACTACAGTTGCGGTTTAAGCTAGCGAACAAGTATTTCCAATTTGTTTTATTCTAAAACTTCTAGGATTAGATTATTACAACTCCTACACAGAATAAGCTAAATTTAGCACTGTTCCATAATAACATGCTGTATTTTACAACAAAAATGAACCAGACTTTTTCCTCTAAAAATACACATTTTTCCATAAATTCAGTATTGCACATTTACTTTTCATTTACAAGAGCTAAGAATAAAAGCTTTCCTTTTCATTTACAAGTCAATAATATCTTAATTTCCATTTTCAAAATTGCATTTTATTTTTCCTGCTATATTATAGCATTATGTTATATCTCAAGGGGGAAAAAATGCATTTAAGTTAGAGTGCCAGATATCTTCATTTGTAATACTAGATGTGCTTGCTACTAGTCAAAAAGTAGAGTACAGGTGCAAATTCATAAATTAACCTAGCAAAACTATACATTATCCTATATACTATGTTTAATTGGCACATGCTGTAACATTTATGCATAACTAACATACAGCAAAATATTCTGTACTAACCACCAAGGCTTCATGCCCAGTACAGTGGAATACCCCACCTGAAAGGTAACGAAGACTTGAGCAAATAACCGATACCTGAGATCTGTCTGACATGACAAAGCAATGCCTTCAGCCAAACATACAATAAAAACGTATCTAACACTTGACATTCAAATGGGTTTAAATTCATCAGCTTAGCAATTTGGAATTCATATTACAGTCATGGCTGAAAACTGTCTCTGTGCGTATTTATATATACACTTGTATATACATACACATACAGGACTTCTGCCCATAAGCCTCACTTCTCTCTGCATCAGGTTCAGTCCTGCTTATGGTGTTAGCAGAAGTGTTGTACAAGATGAGCAGTAGAGAGGGACATGTACTGCATAATGATGACACTCAAGTTCATATCAATTGACTGGTTCTGCTAATTGCTGCGAAGATGAAAGGAACAGGTCTTTGCAACTCTGCAAGAGATCTACAGAAAGCACGTTGCTTTGTTTTTAAATACTGACTTGACTACAGTCACACCTACTGCAAGCCTTGATCTGCAGGTAACTAGTATGCTAGACATTGTTCATCTGTTAATTTGCAGGCAAGATCACCCACCCAGGAAAAGTCAGACTGACTTTTAGAAATTCCTCTTGTCTCACAGACAGTACACCACTGAATGGTGGTGATTAACTTCAATTATGCCTCTCATGCTATTCTGAAATCTCTAAAGAACCTGTAGACTGCTTATATATATATATATATATATATTAAAAAAAAAAAAAAAGGAAAAAAACCAGACAGACCCACCCTTTGCTATAGCAATCAAGATCATCTTGGTTTCTGTGAAAATAGCAGAAATTCCCAACAGAGTTCATCCGCACATATAACTTTGACCTCTGAACAATTACTTAAAAGCTGAATTTCTTGTAGACATGAAATAGACTGCTCTGTTTACATTAAGACTTCTAGAAAACGAATGGTTAACGCATTAATTGACTGGCCAGGAAGAAAAACTGTACACTGACTGAAGAAATGCTTGTCATATACATACTTCCTATTTGCAGCTGTTGTGTAAACAAATACACCACCATACATGAGAACAACACATCCACGTCTCATTAATACAGTCATCGCCCTTTAAAATACAGGCTGTTTTCATTTATTAAAGATCACGCCTGCTTTTAGGTCTTTTATATTTAGTCCATAGTATAATATTAAAAATATTCTAAATAAAATGAATACCATAAAGAGTTTTACAAAATATTTATTTTGAAAAAATCACTCTGTACAAATTTAACATTCTCAACACCAAAGTTTTATAAAAATGCTAACACAACAGAAAGACAAGTGAAACATTAAACTGATCTTTTCTTTAAATTACAAAGAAATGGATTCATTCTAAAGAAGCTATTGTAATTCTAAACATTAAAAAAAAAAAGAGAACTTCATAAGATTTTACTTTATCTATTACAGCCAAATACATGTATCGAAGGATGATTTTTTCCATCCTTTTTATAAACCCCCCTGCAAACACTGTCCACAACTAAACCAAATACTCTAAATGGTTTACACTTTAACTGTACATAGCTTGTGCTCCAAGAAAAGCTAGCACAATTTGATCATAATTTTCTCAGTGCCTAACAAAAAGTCACCTCTATACATCTGGTACAAAATTCTCTGTACAAACCAACTTTGCTCGTGTAAATTTGAAGCAAACTTAAAGGAAGAGTCTTTATTTGTGCCTTCAATTTGGTATAATGAAGGGACAGTGATTAAGTAAAATTCCACAGAGTAAAATTCAGTAACTGGGAATACTGTAAATTTTTTTTTAATAATTACTATTGTATAAAAAAAATTATATACTGCAGGTTATTAGGAATGGCAGACCCTAAATCTAACAGTGCTAGTTTTATAGTCCTCATCATAAAATAAGATTTTTCTGTACATTATTTAAGTTTCCACTCTTCATTTTAAGCTATTTGTGAAAGCTTTTGTTGCATATTAAACAACCTTTCTTAAACAGGAGGAAATGTCTCCTCATGAAATTAAAACAGTAAAATTGTCGTATTACTGTAAACACAATTAAAATGAAAACTGACAAAATGCAGTGTGACAGGTAAGTCATGGTCTGGAAAGCTTTTTTCACATTTTCTGAACACAATATATGACTCACACCACAAACAGCAGCAAAAAAAGCTATTGACAATTTCAAGTTAGAGCCAGGGGTGCCACGCAGGATCCATACGACAGAGATTATCCAAGCTATTTGCAGCTGCTACCAGAGTGTTGACTTTGCTTTCTCCTCCTTCGAACTGAGCAAGATTATGAAGTCGAGTCATGATAGCAGTAACAGCTTTTTGAACTAGTGAAACCAGCTGCTGGCTGTCCATATTTTCGGGTTGCCCAGCTGCTGAGAGCGGAGAGGAAGTATCCTCTTGTGTTTTTTTGTGCCATGCAATTATTTCATCCCGTAGCACGGTTTTTAGGATGCCATCAACCTACATGAAGGAGAAAAATCAGACTATTATATTTAATCCAAAGAACCATCAGAGATTATAGAATTGTAAGTAGATTTTAGTCAATGGCATTTTGACACTACTGGTCCCAACATCACAGTCTTGGTCTTTTCAAGATGAGTGTGGCTTCCAACTGACTTTACTCTTTCCTCTCAATGTGTTTCTTTTCATAAAAAGCTTTCATTATGAAAACACAACACAATGACTCCTACAGAAATGAAAAATCACATAAACTGTAATATATTAAGATCTTCATACACAAATATAGTCACGTACATTCTATTTTTAAATGACTTCACTAAATTTATGACTTTTCACACACACACGTGCATACATACACAGAAGTCTTATGCAAAGAGTGCTTTGCAAAGCTGAGGGTATTTTTGCACACTGATCATGCTCTCAGTGAATACTGTTTTCTGCCAAACAGGGAAGAACACTGACTGCAACACACATATATATGTATATAATACATATATGTACATATATATTATATATAGGCCAGTTCTATCCTTGGATGAAAAAGAAATGCCTGCAACAAATAGTTTTCTATTTCTTCTCATCACTGAGTTGTTACTGACATTTACCTGTCAACTCCAACTGCCTCAAGCTTCTAAAACAAACTTTTAGGTATTCAGTCTGAGTCAAATTCACTGTTTGCACATACAGGCATTGGGCCAACATACACAAACACATATTGAATATATTTTATGGAAATTTCTGAAAGAATATAAAAGCAGAAAGAGTTAAAAGCATCCCTCTCAAGTCCAAAGACAGATAATCTAAAGCAACATGCGCCACATGCCTGAGCTGAGCTGGGCACCCATAGATCCAAAAAAAACAAATGGGCACCTGCGCCCTGATCTTCAAGAAATCATAGAATCACAGAATACCTCAAGCTGGAAGGGACCCATACGGCTCAGGGTCCAACTCCCTGCTCCTCACAGGACTACCTAACACTAAACCATATGACAAAAGACCATCATCCAGGTGCTCCTTGAACTCCTGACAGGCTTGCTGCCATGACTATTTCCCTGGGGAGCCTGTTCCACTGACTGCCCACCCTCTCAGTGAAGAGCCTTTTTCTAATGTCCAGTCTGAACTTTCCCTGACACAGCTTCATTCCATTTCCTCGTGTTCTGTCACTGGCCACCAGAGAGAGGAGATCAGCACCTCCCCACTCTGCTGCCACCCCTGAGGAAGTTGTGGACTGTAATGAGGTCACCCCTCAGCTTTCTCCAACTGACCAAACCAAGTGACCTCAGCTGCTCCTTTTAAGTCATGCCCTCAAGACCTTTCACCATCTTGGCCGCCCTCCTCTGGACACACTAATAGTCTGATGTCCTTCTTATACTGAGGTGCCCAAAACTGCACCCAGTGCTCAAGGTGGGGCCACACCAAATCAATGCGGCAAGTCTAATTGGGCATGCATCATTCATTCAGATGTGGTGAAACTACAGGCTATGTCAGCAAATGCGTTTGCACATACAGACACAGCTTTATAAGGTAAGATGATGAGTTATTAAAAAATAGTCTTAAACACAGCTTTCTGTATTATAGATAAAAAAATCACAGGATATTTTTCATCTTTTAAGAAGTAACTAGCTCAACTATAGCTACAGTACACTCCATGCAATGTCCTTCTGGTGCAAACTGCTTGCCTAAGTGCGAGATGTCTCATTTTTGGAAAGCATTAGAATTTAAAAGGAAGTCAGACACTTTCTTTAGAAAACTACACCCTGTTAAGAGCTAGAATCCATCAAAGTAACAGTGTATCTTTAGCATTCTATTCTGCTAACAAAGGGCCAAAACACATTTCTATCCAGACTATTCTGAAGATTCTAAATTTGTCATTTTAATATTTACCACTGCCAGAATTTGTAAGGATTTATGAGGCTACAGAACCGAAATAATCAACCTCAATTAACATGTTTGGATAAAAGAATTAAATTAAGGGTAGAATTAAACCTGTCTTCCTCCTATTCTTTCCAAAAAGGCAAACTGCAAACATTTCAGCTGGCCTTTGTGATGACCTTAGGGTAAGATTTTTTAAAAAATAAAACATGGACAGTTCAGTTTCTCCCTCAACCAGGAAAGTGCTGTTTAGTTTGTAAATTGTCAAACATAACATGCCTGTAAACAACCTTTCAAAAGGTATACAAACCTTAAAGTTTGGCTGTGCAAAGCAGCGAGCTACTGCAATCATAGATGCAGTCAGTGGACCAGACACCCCAATGGTGGTAAGAAATTCAGAAATATTTGGTGTAAGCCGGAATGGAACTGGACGATTGGCATCCAAATCTCCAGTAGCATCATTAATGTCAAAGCGGAAGTAAGCTACATTTAGCTTGCCAGTATCCTGGATTTAAAAGAAAGATGTAGAAAAGTAATTAAAGGAACAGATTTTCATTAATGAAACCAAAAGTAGTTGAATTTTTGTTTCCTGTTAATACTCAGACTACAAATGGTACTCAGTAGCTTTTCACTCTTTCAGTTGAACAGTTTTTGAGCAAGTAAGTTAAAATTAAAGGCATGCACAGAGTCAGGTATGCATTTCTCTCAAGTCTTGTGTCCAAACCCCCTTACTAAATACACATTATTGTAATATCAAACTTAAGAAATAAGATTGTTCTGTAGCATGGTCTGTAAGGAGTCATGCAGATAGACAGAGTTCTATTCTCTATGCATCCCAGCTCCGGGCAAGCATTCTCTATGCATTGTTCACTCTGGGTAAGCATCTGAACGCTTATCTAGAGGGATTAAAGAACCTTAATTGCTATGCAGAGTATAGCCCTCAATGCATTAAAATGGCATTACCACTTTAATTTATACCACCTTTGCCCTACTAAGGTGGCAAGCCTTATTTTAAATGTTGGGTTTAAATGGTACAGGAAAAAAAATCACTATTAATAGGAGCTGTAGCTTGACATGATGTCAATGCTGAAAAGGGAATAGTATTTGAAAAAGGGTATTCCCCTTTAAGAAAAGGGGAAGCTTTGAATTTTTTGAGGTTTTTTGAAACCTGTTTGACACAGAGATATATTCAAAGCAATACATTTGAAGGAGGACTAAAAAGACTTACCAGTCACGAACAATTCCAATGCATCCAATACATGAACGGTTCCACTACCTTAACAAAGATTTTACAGACAAAGTTCTAAACAGTCACCACAGAAGGTAGAGTTGATGTCCACAGGGACTGCAGTTTAAATTACTACCTACATGATGTGCAATCACATCTAAATGAAAAGCCTAATGAAATGCAATTATATATATCAAATTACTGTTTTGACTCATTTCAAAAGTACTGTCCAAATTTCCATTTGACCAAAGATGACAGCATGCATCTAGAACAAACTAAAGCATACCTGGGCAATCTGCAGCATTTCAGGGTTGAGTCTATTTAGATGAAAGATGAATTCTGCAAAGCCAATTAGAGCTAACTGAATAGTGAACATCTTTCGAAAAGTCCAGTAATCTGTAGCATTGGGGAATGTATGTAAAGCCCATTCCTTAAGCATACTGCGCGGCACCATGTTACTCTGCACTTCTTTAAGTATATCTCTGAGAACCTACATATGAAAAATATTAATTGAAAGAGATAATTTTTAATACACCTCTTAGCAACTGACAAATATGCCAAAAGCAACTACCAAACTTTTCTCAACTGCTGTATCCCATTTTAGGAAAAACACCCTGAACTTGGACACTTTCAATCCAACACTATTTCCTCACTTCTTTATCAAAACACACATGATACTTTCTTAGCCCACACTTTGCACAGCTAGAAAATATTCTTTAGCTGAAAAGACGACATTTTTAATAAAACCATTAAAAGCAGGAGAACTGCAAACAGGCATGTCAGAAAACCTGAGACTCTGAAGTATCTTCTATTCAAGACTTTCAAGAAAATTAGAAGTGAGCTAAAGAGACATTCAACTCACAACGCTGTACTCTCTTATGGGAAACTAACGAGACATACTTCACTATTTTCTAGATTTAGTGCAAGCTGGATATGCATTTTGCAGCAATAAAACAAAATCCTTCATTTTAAGCCTAATGGCAAGATCTGAAATTATACATGGGACCTACAAAGCATGCAACCTAAAAGATGGCTGCCTGCACGGTTTCTTCATATACAGGGTAAAAGGTGAAAGATTTTTATTACTCAGGATAAGGAAAGACAGTGGGTAAATTGTAACACGTATTATTACAGCTAAATTACCTCAAAAATACAAAAAGATAAAAGCCAAGAGCTGTATTCAACTGTTTCTGTAACTGTACAGTGTGCAACAGGTTCTTCCCTAGATGTAAACATTTGCAGTCTACCAAAATATTTAAGTACTGTAGCATATACTAGCCTAATTAATTAGAAAAAGTTAGGATCTGTTCTATTACAGCAGAACGCATGATAGTTATACTGACTTCAGTTAAACACCTGTTAAACAGTTTCATAACCTAAAGGAAAAATTCTCAAAATAGAAACAAATGTTACGTAACACTTAGTTTTATTTTGTAACAAAGAAAGACTGAAAAGATAATTTCTCTAAATTATGTCTGTGATACATGTATACCACGTATTTTCTAATAGCTGTTTTTGAAATGAGATTGGCATTTTCTGTAAGAATTTGCATTAACCTTAAGATTTTTTTTAAAAAAAAAGGGTTATTTATCACATTTGGAAGTTTGATGGAGGTTACAGAGAGAGGGGGCTTTGTTCTTTCTGAGTACTGTCATTTATTAGGGTGAGATTACTCAGCTGTTTTTATTTGACTTAGATGAAATGAATCCACTGGCAATTTTAGGAGATACATTAGAAGAACATGGGGAAGACTGTATCACATACCATGCTGTAACTGCTTATGTAAATCAGGAATGCTGTTTCCCATGTTATCAATTAATTATTTTCAAAGCACTATACAAAAGGTTCAAAAAGCAATCAATGCCTTGTCTGGTTTCTGGTTTCAGTTTTCAGTTACAAAACAACCTAGAGTAAAATTAATACAGCTTTTTTGAAGCTTTCCAAGATAATCTAAAATATCAAAGAGATATTAGAGTTCCCAAGAAAATATTAAACAAAAACAAAATAAACCCCAAAAAATCAAAACACCACCTCCGCAAAAAATATCTGTCTCACATCTAATGCGAGGTGAAGAGTCCGGGGGGAGGGGGGAACTGGACACAGTATAGTACAGTCCTCAAGAAAAGCCCTTGATTAAATAAAATTAATTACATATTCTAATACCTGATGACTAGCTTGAGTCCCCCGTGCTTGAACAGTTGCCAGTCTGTCATAGTAACGAGAAATAGGGTTGTCATGCTCAATGCCTTTCTTGGCACAGCGTTGCTTATAGATCTCCACCAGGGAAAGAGAAGAGGGATTGTCTTCTACCAAACGCATCTGTGGAGAAACTGCTACAACACGGGGGACTAGGAGTAATGTGAGAAGGGTAAGAGAGGATGAGGGCAGGGGGTGTGGGGGAAGAGCAAAACAAAACAGTTAATCCATAACCCAAATACTAAGAGAAGAATTAGCATGCAAGTATCAGCCCTTAAAATACAACTGTGATAATCAACTGAAGTGTATAAAGAGACAAATTTTATTACTACATTCATAACTAATTCACAGGCTCAGTTAAAAAGAAATTTAATAGCAGATTTTTTTTAATCTTAACAGAAACAGCAACTACAGTAGCAAAAAAAATTGAGCACTCGCTATTCTTCCTACTTTTCTTTACCTGCAGAAAAGAGGGTAATATTTTGTTCAGATGCAAATGGGTTTGTAATATCTGATTACATGACACTGGCATTATGTCAATAAAAATTACTTTGTAGAACAAAACTACTTGGCTCAACAGGGTATCTAAAGTGATTCAGAAAAACTGAAGGAAAAATATCTGTACATAGTTGAGGAACAGATGCTTAAATGGCACTATTTGAAAATAACATAGAGAAGACCCAGAAAATAATTCAATAATAAGAAAAGCCATTGAGCTTTTCCTTGATGAGCAGTAAACTTGCAAAAAACGTATTTGCACTTCCACGATGCTCAACAGATGTATCATCCAACTAAGTCCTATGTGCATCCCCACCTACAGCAAGACAGCCAAGGCCTCTTCCATAGCCAGCTTGTCCAGTGACACTGTTTGTACTGTTTGACAGTGATCTCCAGTTACCACCAAAACTGTTCTCTCACCGTTTCCCTCAGAAGCTGTAATAATTAACCTCAGAAATACAGGGAAAAGTTGTTTAAATGCATTTACATTATTCGATGTAATTTCCTCAATCTTAAAGAAGAAAATGCATTCTGCAGAAGGGGTGTTAATGAGCAATTTCTTCTGGTCTGCTTCCACTAACCTCTGCCAGCAGAGAAATGAATGTTCTTTAGGTTTCTTTCGAACAGTATCTAACTACAAGATACAGAATTATTTCCAAAAACACTATAGTTTAAAAACAGCTCTCTGAAGGAAAACATATTACTTTACCAATCATGTTATATAGATGTATTTCTGCATCAGTGGCCTTGTTTATCATTATCTTTCAAGGCTTTATCCACTGCATTTCTGTTCTTTTGACCTCAGTGTGATGCAAAATTGTCTTCACATATGTAGAGATACTATATTTACCTTTTGTTATAACAAATCCTTTGGCTTGTACATTTTGGTCTTTTTACAGTTAGAACTCAAATATGCGTCTCTAGCTCTCTAAGTGCAACTTGAATCATCTGGCCACCTAAGCTCATGACAGCAACTTCATATCAATAGATACTTTTAGCCCAAAAAGGGGGACTGATAAAACCATAATTCTTTAAAATCAGATCTCAGCACTTTCTAAAAGGACAACAACAAAGTAGCAGCTTTGCCTTAGCGTCTTTGATTGGTTTCCCTTATCCATAATACATTTCCTGCTCACTGACCAAGGATTATTAGAACTGACTAATGCAATGTACAGAACTCATTTATATGAAGTGATTCATTGACCTTCTGAAATGTAAAGTATTCATACATTAATATGAAGTAGCTACACAGCTGTAAGCTGGAACTTGCCAACAGCCTTAGTATCTGCAGAACACAAGAGTTTAACTATTTTGAAGCATACTAACCAATCAGTATATATTATTCCTGAAAGTGAACACTTAAGTTACTTCAAAAATCACAGAGATATGTTCTCACATCAGAGAATCCAAAAACTATGCATCAAATTCAAAGTTCTACAACAAAATTCTTTCTTCTTCTGCATACTGTGGAAGAGGTAAAAGAAATTCAACATTTGTATATTGCAATTTGGGGAGAAAAAGTTTTGTTCTATCCCTCTCCAATTGTTTCTCAATACTTGTTCTGAAGTACATGTATCTATTACCATAGCAACAGATCCAATAGGCATGCCTCTGCCTTATGTATGTTATTCACAACTGAACTTTATACCATAAATTATGTGTATAAGCTCTTCTAAAAACACCCTAGATCACATGCAGTCAACTTTACTTCTTCAGAGGGTTTCTACAATGTCAGAAAAGACTAATCACCTAGACAGATGTGAATTTGCCTTCTGAATATTCAAAAACTTCAGTATCCATGATTGGTAGCTGTCAAAAACTTTAGCACTTACAATCTTCGAGTATAATGTATTTTAAAATAATGCAAGATCTCTTTCCAGTACCTGTAAAAAATAAATGTCTTTTTGTGGTTTCCTTCCGTTTCTCTAAGCAGGGGTTCAAAAGGCGAAGAAGTTGTAATACCCGCTCTTCCCTACGAGACTCTGTCAAGCAAGCATCATTCATTACGAGGTATGGGTAAATCTTTCCATTATGGCCTCGGATATAGAGTCTTCTAGCTGCAGTATTGTGTTTCTGAACTATCTCCACTCTGGGCATAAACCTATCAGGAAGAAAAGGATAAAAAGCACCCAAGCTAATCTCCTCTGATATTAAACAAACAAAACCACCAAAGAAATAAGGCAGCGCAACTGTGTTATAAGGTACAATTCTATTCTCCATTTAGCCTGTGGTTTCTGTTTTGTACTAAGAAAGCTCTTCTGTTTGATTTTACTTGTTTTTAAGAAAACACAATTCTCGAGCAATATTAATCATGAGATCAGACCTTTAACACTATTTTGAAGAATAGTACCTCTAATGACTACAATAGAAGAACTAATCTCAACGTGTATCAACATAAAAGAAAATCAAATATATTCTTCATATAACAGTACAGTTCCTTAGTGAGGCAATGTAAAATTACAGGAAGATTAAAAAAAAAAAAAAAAAGCGTTTACCAAAGTATGACTCTAGATATGTAAATTAAATATATGAAATGTATATAACATCTACTTTTACAGAGTGGACAAATGGAGGAAGTTCTTATTCTCTTCTCTGTTTTCAGAATTACAACTACCAAGGCTATTTTTAGGTTACCTCGCTATCTTGATGTAGTAATGTGTTGGCTTTGGCATAAGGAATTCTCCAGGTATCTCTACTTCTGCAGTTTGAGCTGAAAAATTACTTAGAAATCGGCACTTTTCCTCTATGAGGAAGAACTTTGGAAGCTGTTTAGTTTTTGCCTCCAGAATTTTGATCCATTTCTTCAGTTTAGAGATAAGATTGTGAAGTTTCATTGACCCTGGCACACTGAAGTCGAAGTCTAAAAGAAAAAAAATACATATACTTCCTCAGCATTTAAAATTCTACATAGGGTATTTAACTACCAAGTGTCTGAAGTCTGCATTTTCAAAGAGGTTCTTTCAGGCACAAGCCCTTAAAGTGTTTCTCTTCAGGAGTCCCACACACAGCACACACACTTTTTATGTAGAAAAGCATCACACTGATCTCAAATACTGTAGTAAAATGGAAAGCTACTACAATCAGCAATTCACACAAAAAAAGGGAGGCATACTACCAAGCAAGTCCAGCAGAGAAACATGGCTACCTGTGAACCCTAAACACAAAGAAAAACTAGCAGGTTCAGACAAACACAGAATAGATATAAGAATCATTAAGGAAGAGTGTCCTGGTTTCGGCTGGGATGGAGTTAACTTTCTTCTTAGTAGCTAGCACTATCAGTATAATCAGAGCATAATCAGTATAGGATCATACAACAGCAATAACACTACAACCATAGATGCCGGAGGAGAACAAATTATACAATTCAATAGTGTAAAAGAGCTGTTGAATATTTCATCTCTGTATAAAATCTTGTAGTACAGTCCTAAAATTCTATATAACTTAAATCTGTCAGAATCTGCCACCTCTTTTCTGTACACAGTTCTAAAATACTCTGTTATTTAGTAAACAATGAAGTTCTTAAGATTTTCCTATTTCATAGTCATATAAATATTAGAAAAACATCCTGCGAAAGTTTTAATTACTATTACTGTATTTAGCAGTGTATATACTGCAATCAGACAGATTGCATAGTAAGAAAGCAGTAATAAACCGAAGTTACTAGATTAGATCAGATCATTTAGAGAAAGAGGAAAAGTCTAGCACTGTCATTCTCTGCCTGTTTCACTAAAAGTGATTTATTTATTTAAAATCAGTGGAGGCATTTTGCTTTTAAAAGGGATGAAAGAGCCTGAACTGAGGATAGAATGTGGAATCTGTGAGCGACTGCAGGACAGGTAGTAAAATTGCTATTACTATTTTTCTCCTATTCAGAGACGCAAGGAAATTCTCCTTATTCTTTCCAGGCTTAGCTAACAATTGCCTGCCACCACAGGAAGAACAGATATGACAGCCTAAGCAAAAATGACAATATTATGCAAACAGCTTGCTCTTTCCTTTACAACCTAACAGTGTTGCAGCATGGAACTATCTCCTGTAGCCCACATGCAAGCAAAGTAAAAACTTTCCCAAGGTCAATACATGGTCTTCAACACACTATGCAAATAATTCTGTAACAGAAATCACTGTAATATCAACCATTTTCTGGGACAACATCAATGCCACCTTCTCAATACTGCTTTCACTACAGTTTCAGAACACAGCAAACAAATAAATAAATAAATCCGTTTGAATTTCCCAAAAGAGGGAAATGCATAAGCCACATACATGAAATTACGGTTCAGCACTTCAGCACCACAACAACAAGGGATTAAACACAGTCGGATTAGAAGATAACCTGCTTTCTCTGTAAACCTTGTTATGGCATCCCAAATTGTGCAAGTTAACTAACAGACTTGAATTTTTAAAAAGCATTGAGGGAAAAAAAAAAAACCAAAAAACACCCCCGCAACAAACACAAAAGAGTCATGACTGCTGCTCAGAGGAGAAATTAATTTGACCACATAAATATGCTACAAGCATCTATCTGCACGTATGCTAACAGTGAATTAACTACATGAGTACAGTAATTACTGCATATAAAAGTTTTTTTCAACCACAATTAAAACCACTCAAAACTCTGATTATCCACAAGACTTACTCCTACAAACAAGCTTAGAACATTTGTTCTTTTAGCCAGAAGAGTTCATATCATTCTACACATACACTCTTTTTCTCCAAGTTCTTTTCTTTACATGTACAGGATACTATTACCAAATAAAATCATGCAGCCTAGGATTCCTTTCATTTTGCTATTCTGTTACTTAAACAGAACATTAGAGAACATATAACCCAACACATTTCAATGCATATCCACAGTATACTGATACGCTAAAAGCTTTCAGTAAAAATCTTAAGTCTACTAGCCCAAAACAGCTAAAAAACAGCACATACCAAATCCTTTTCACTTCTATAAGAAAAATAGTTTCATATTTATAGATGTTAGAAATTAGTGTAACTGTAATATTCCCTTTTCTTTTTGTACCCGGTATGGGCAGTGCATCTATTGTAGTACCACTGTAAAACACTCTTATTATAATCCCAAGCCTACCCTCTAGCGAGCAGTGGGAGTAAATCATTCCATGAAAGTGACAAAATCATTGAATCATTTATCTCCTGAATCTCTGAAGTGCAGGAAAGTATCCCCAAACTGCAACTAGTTTTTGTGCTAATGTGAATCACCAAAGTAGTAATAATATGCATGCATATATATATATATTCCTTACAAAAAAAGAATTAATAATCATTCTGTTCACCACAAGGATAGCTCTAGTTTGTTGAAATGCCTATTTTAGGATTTTTGTTGTTTTCTTTCCCAGTGCCAGATGGGAAAAACAGAGAGTTCAATTAGTCTTTTTGCTCATGTGACAGAGAGCCCATCTGAGAAGAAAAATTACTTCAGCTGGATGAAAGGGAAATATAAGACTAGGCATTATTTGTGCAAAGTCTCCCTGCTTTGCAGACATCTATATAAATAGTATTTTTGTTTCAAACAAATGCATTTTGTCAGTACCTACTACTGGAGAACATATTTCTCAAGCTAACACATGCTGGTCTAAAACACCTTACTACTTACACCATCATTTCCTAAACACAATAGGAAGTTTACCTCCTCATCTTTAATTGAGATATTCACAGAAGACCATGACACAGACTGCAACTGAAGAAGCTTGCTCTCTGTTCTCAATGCTGCTAAATGCTGCACTCTCAATAAAAGAACAGGGGGCATGATCTTCCTGTCAGTGAGACAGACCTAAAAAATCCTTGTGGTTCTTAACACAACTACATAAAGCTTAATACTTTTTGAATGAGGGCTGTAGCATCACTTCTCATGAAGCAACGCAAAAGAATACACCTGAGTAAGCAAAATTAGAGTACCAAACCACCTGTCCCCCAACCCTTGACCTACAGAACATTAACACAGCATTACAAAGAAAATACCTCCAAACCGACTTAACAGCTAACACACCCCCTACCTCACCTCATCCCCCTACCCCCACCTTCTGCTACACTAGCAGAAAATAGTTCTAATCAATTAAAAGTAACAGTCAGTTTATGCTTTCAGAGCAAGCAATGGTTCATTAGCAAGATTTTAAAAATTATTCTGACTATAGATAGAGCCTGATCACACTTGAAGAACATAACCCAAGGATCTTCAACTAAAAAAAGGCAAGACACCCATCATGTAAGGTGCCACTTAGGACTGAAATATAAGCTTAGCTTCACAGACCAGCTCAAATTATTTACGCATATGATACTGAAGAAGTTCCAAGCATTCTCCAAGAAAGAAAAACTGTCTTGCTTTTGAAGTTATTACTCCAACATTTACACACTCTGTAAAAAGAACCTTTGGGAAAGTCATCTCACAAGAACTTTTGGGAAGCACCAACAAACCTGAAAAATCTCAATGACAGGTAAGCAGATATATGATGCAGGACTTCTGGTTTATCACTCAGCTCCAAAATACCAAGACACAAACACCAGACCAAGGTCAAATATGATGCTAACTCCAATCTCTTCATCTGGATTTTCTGGATAACATCCTGTTATCTGAAAATTAGAAGGGAAGTACAGAAAGAGCTACCAAAGTGATGCTATGCTCACTCTTGAGAAAAGGAAACCAAATATTCCTCAAAAAAAGCTGAAAATTATTAACAGAGCTTTTCCCCCTGCCCTCTCCCCACATTTCAGAGATACACTACGTCTTCAAGAAGCTTCCTTCTCATTACAGACTTTCCATTCACAGTAAAGAATTCATTGTGCTGGGTGCCAAAACTCCCAAGAAAGTTATCTTGCCCTTTAAGGGTATATTTTGGAATTTTCCATTAGTATTCAGCTTGAGTGGAGAGATGGTTGCAGAAAGAAGCCGATCCAAACTCTAAACTATCATCTGCCCACAAAAGAACAATTGAGGCAGTTTTTCTCCTCCTTTCACTGCTGAGAGAGCTCTCAAAGGGAGCATTTCTCAGCATTTGCCTGTTCTTTGATGTCAAAGGTTTAGCAGAAAAGGAGAGAAGGAACAAAGAACAGATGGTCAAAGAACTATGCATTTGAAGTTTCAGGGGGAAAAAATTCAAAGTAAAATTTGGTTTTAAAATATTTAACATTAGGATGGAAAAAGATGACCTATCAAAGCTCCAACGGTCCAGACTGCTGCAGACAAAGTATTTAGAATATAAAAAATGGTGCAAGAGTCCCCAGTGGCTCCAAACAGGAATCAAGACGCAACTCAGATGTTGATGGAAATTATTATGCAACCAAACATAGTTGAAAGTGTCTACAAAACATAGCTGCCAACATTAATCTGGAAATAATTGAAGAAGAGAGTTTACTCCAAGACAGCTCCTCAGCTTGGATACTTTTGAAATGGAAGGCAACGGCTGTAATTAGCTGTCCGTCATCTAAATGCAACTGGTACTAAGAATCAGAAAAAATAAACATGAACGTTCTAGTGTGACAAAAGGACATGGCAGGCATGATTTACAAATGGTTTCTCGTAACGTTATAACGGCCTTTGCTATCTTCAGTACAGTAATTACAATCCTATTAATTTATTTATGCACATTTTACTGTTATTACAAAATTAATAGAAGACTTACTTTCATTTTCTGCATAATGAATTAAATTACAAAAATGTCTAAGTACATTTATCAGTTTAATTTCTTCTGTTTTCCCACACTTAATTTGTGGATTAAAACACTGAATTTATTAGATTAAAATAAAATAAAATTAAGCACTAAGCAAAATAATTAATTTAATCCTGAAGACATTCATGTTTAATCATACTTAAAAAATAAAACATGAACTCTTCAACAAAAAAAATACAGAAAGTAATTACTTACTATTAAACTAAAATTTACTAAGAAACACATTGTATTTGATGACTTTACATGATTTTTATGCCCAGGTCTATGTTACTGTTCTTTGCTTTATATGTTGTTCCATATAATTCTTTGTAAATGCTGTGATTAGATAGCAAACCTGAAAAACTTAACTGCAATTTATACCATAAAGATATGCAAAAAATATACAACAGCATAATAAAAACTAAAAATCCTCTCAATTTTTAAACTACAAATTGTACCTGAATTGCAATTAATTAAACTTTCTTAATTATTTTTCTAGAAACACTCTGAAACATTACTTCAGATTTTGAAGACTTGAGCCTGGTGTTCTATTCAGTTTTCCTTTCTGCCTTTCAAAACCCCAGATCTCTCCAACACTCACAGGACAGAAACTAAGAGATACTATAATAGAACAAAAATAACTCAAATCCAACAAAACTGAGCATATCAACAACACTTACAGCAATAAAAAAAGTGACTATACTACTATTGCAATGTAAAGACATATAAACCATATTAAAAATGAAAAACAAGTCCAAACTTGTATTAAAAGTAGAGCAGACTATTTCAGTCAGAAGGGACCTACAATGATCATCTAGTTCAACTGCCCGACCAATTCAGGGCTGACCAAAAGTTAAAGCACGCTACTAAGGACATTGTCCAAATGCTCTGTCCTGGTTTCAGCTGGGATAGAGTCAATTTTCTTTCTAGCTGGTACAGTGCTGTATTTTGGATTTAGCATGAGAATAATGTTGATAACAGCCTGATGTTTCAGTTGTTGCTAAGTAGTGCTTGCTCTAAACCAAGGACTTCTCAGTTTCCCATGCTCTGCAGGGTCAGTGTGAGCAGGTGCACAAGAAGCTGGGAGGGAGCAGAGCCAGAACAGCTGACCCCAACTAGCCACAGGGGTATTCCATACCATAGAACGTCGTGACAGTGTATCAGCTAGGGGGAGGTGGCCAGGGGCCGCCGATCACTGCTTGGGGACTGGCTGGGCATCGGTCAGCGGGTGGTAAGCAATCGCACTGTGCATCACTCATTTTGTTTTTCCTGCGTTTATTCCTCTCTCTCCCTCTCCTTTTCATTACAATTATGAATGTTTGTTTGGGTTTTTTAAACTTTATTTAAATTATTAAACTGTTCTTATTTCAACCCATGGGTTTTACCTTTGTCCCAATTCTTCTCCCCACCCCACCAGGGCAGGGGGATAACGGAGAGGGGGAAGTGAGCAGGCGGCTGCCTTGTACTTAGCTGCTGGCTGGGGTTAAACCATGACAGCCTCTTAGACACTGCCAGGCTTGAGGCATCAACCACCTCTCCAGGAAGCCTGTTCTGGTGTTTGACCACCCTATCAGTAAATAAATGCCTCCTAATGTTCAGCCTAATCCTCCCCTGGTGCAGCTTTGAACCATTCCCATGTGCCCTATCACTGGATCCCAGGGAGAAGAGCTCAGCACCTCCTTCTCCCACTTCCCTCCTCAGGAAGCTGTGGAGAGCAATGAGCTCACCCCTCGGACTCTTTTTCTCCAAACTAGACAAGCCCGAAGCCCTTAGCTGCTCGACACAGGACATTCCTTGCAGCTCTGTCACCAACTTTCTTGCCCTCCTCTGGATGCATTTGAGGACCTTCACGTCCTTACACGGTGGGGCCCAGCACCGCACACTGCACTCCAGGTGAGGCTGCACCAGCACCAAATACAGCGAGATAATCACCTTTTTAGACCCGCTGGTCATGCTGTGTTTGATGCACCCCAGCGTGCAGTTTGCCCTCTTGGCTGCCAGGCACGCTGCTGACTCGTATCAAGCCTGAACCCCAGATCCCCTTTGGCAGGGCTGCTCTCCAGCCACTCCTCTCCCAACTGTGTCCAGCATGACTCCATCCTAGGTACAGAATCGGGCATTTGGACTTGTTAAATTTCGTTCCATTAATCACTGCCCAATTTTTTTCATCCCTGTATGCTCCCATTACAGACACACAAAATGCTTCTACTTCCATTTCACTTCCTAGTACACTTCATCCATTAAAAATTTAATCATATGGTTCAACACTTTCATTATCTGCTGTCATGCAACTCTTGTGTCTCAAAAAGGACATCATGCTATACATCGCAGCACAAGATATGTAGGCCATATCAACAACTGAGTTACTTTCACAAGATTCCCATCAGTTCACTTATTTTCACAACAGTATCAGTAAAATGCTTGATAAAACATCGTAAGTCCACTTGTCAAACTCTCAGTTATTTTTAAGGAAAAGCTGATGTAGTTTAGATAGGAATTTATGCAAACCTGAGAATTCTATCAATCCAAAATACTGATGCCAATTGGTGTCACTTTCTGTCATATATAGCAGCATGGCCTTAACACTTTTCTCCCAATATATCAAAACCATGCTCTACTGTACACAAGCTTTTCTTAGAATTTTAAATCAGCATTAGATACTCAAACATGTAACTCCACTGCAAAGAGAAAACAACTGAAGCAAAAAAAAGCTACTCCCCTTAAGCATCTTTTTTATTAGATCTGATTAAAGTTATTGATTCAATTTACCTAACAATGATGTAAATTTGTGTAATAGGATTTTTATAATCTAGTTATCCAAAACACTGAAGTAATCTTATTCATCAGAAATAGGTTGTTTTGAAAGACTTCACATAATACTGTCAGTTTGGAGTTCGGGGGTGAAAATTTCATTAAATTCTGGCATCACTGTAAAATAGAGATCATTATCGTCCCTCATCTATAGCAGGCAGTTCTACACAAATTGCAAAAATATTATAGTGAAGTAATATATCTTTAAACACGGATAAAAAACACAGTTTTAGGTAATAAAAATACAACAATATACTAATTCTTTATGTTGAGGTCTGTTTTTTCACTTGAATTATCTTTACTACTCCACAGAAAACTGGAACAAACTATTTAAGGTTTGCTGAATGACAGAAAGGTGCTGTTTTCTGTATTTTCTCTTAGGAAAAATACTGGCAGAAGAATAAAAAAAGCAGAATGCCTTCACAGTTTAACTTTGAGGGGGGAAATTTCTCTGGAAATTCAAAGTATCATTTAAAAAAAACATTTTAAATATTTACCTGTTGTAAATTGCCCTTTTAACTTCTGGAACACGGGATCTTGAGCTGTTGCCTGTGCTCTCCTAGCTAGTGACTCTGAGGCTGCACTAGAAAACATGGTGGACACATTAGAGACATTCTCAAGACCTACTCCAAAAGTGCTGACTAACTTCTTGACAAAATTTAGTGTATGAGGAGTGATTTTGGCATCTGAAACGGCTCCACTTTTCTCAAAGGCAACAGAATAGCACTTCGCCAAGCCCTGCTGCAGTTGTCTAAGAACCTAAGGATTAAAAAAAAAAAGAGAAAAAATAGTCAGGAAAATTAGGACTTCTGATTTGAGAGCAAGTATTTATTCCTGCACTGCATTTTATATAGTAAAGTTATCCTCAGAAACATTTATTTAAATCTGTATTTTTAAATTGCCTCTGAGGGTCAATCACAATGAGCGCACTGATTGCTATTAGCATCGCAAACAAATCGAGCAGCAGAAATGCCCCATCAAAGTACACCTTGCTCTTTTAACAGCAGCTAAGTTTTAGATTTCGTATTTTGCAATATATTAGAAAATGACGTGATATGAGGAATCCTTCAAACAAACACAGTGCTAGGTAGACAGAACAGAATAGCCTGACACTTTGAGGCAAATAATAAAAGTAGAGTGGCATGTCCATCTGCTCTGTGTTATAATTCAAACTTCAGACAATTATCACCACCCGTCACAGACCACCAGATGAAGAAGGAAACTGGTATCTGTGAAACTCAGAAAGAATATAAATTTTGAGTTAGTACAAGCAACAGCTTAAATCCTAGAGGCATTCATCTAATTATTAGTTTTGGGAAACCTCTGTATTGCTTCCAGAAACAACCAAGCTCCTTAAAACTCCCATCAGAACAGTCAGTTCTACAAATACGTCGGTTTACTAATCAAAACAAACAGTTACGTTTTAATGTTCAAAAGTAACTCTAGATAAATACTTTGCAGTTAACTTTTCCTTAAGTGATACATACATACGAAGGTGTATTAAAGCCAAATACCTCTTCATGCCAATTCTCTCTGAACCAGACCATTTGATCTACGATCCCTTCCAGAGAAGACAAAAGTGTTGGATGTAATTCTCGCTGCATATGCATAATTCTGCTGCATCGCCACATTGGTGCAGTGGCTCTGATTGGGCCAGGATCTGAGGCAGAGTGGGACTGGTTTCCAACTGAACTTGGCTGTTGTTGCCCAGAATCTAGAAAGTAGAAAATTTTTAAAAATTAAAAATTACCTTTCATAAACCTGAGACACACCTGCATGAAGTAAAACAAATGGTTCAAAGAATTTGCTTTAGATTTGCATTAAGTATTAATCATGTACTACCTAATGAATTTCAGAAAAATTGGGGTTTTTAGAAAGAAATATTTGGGGTTTTAGATGTGCATGTGGCAATATCAAGAATTTGGCAGAGAAACCTGTCACTGGATATGAATGTAGTGAAGTATTACGGTATGTGGGCATCCCCTCCTCCTCCAAAGGAGCAACCGAAGAAAAATAAGACATTATTTAATAAGTCCTTCAAAATTTAGTGAACAAATTCCCAAGTGAAAAGGGCAATTAAACAAACAATGCACTTCATAACAAAGGACACAGAACAGAAGGGAGAGTTCTTCAAGTAGCAGCCGCAGGATTCCCAGAAAATTATATGGGACAAAAGAACGACGAAATTCTGTGGAATCATTTGACATGACAGTTCTAAATAGGACTTGCTGTTGGAAAAAAAGGTGTTGTGCAAGTTGCTTAATGTTCTTCCCACCTCTCAAACATCTCTTCAAAGCCTAAATTGATTTTTTCTGTAAACTTAGATGCTCATTTTACTTGACTATTCACCTTAAGAAGTTTTTATGGAGACGTTAAAGTAGAGATTATTCAGGGAAAGCAGCTTCCCTCACTTGAGTTACATGAACTCATTCTTTGTGAAATTATTTTTAGAAGTTGGACTTATTTGAAGAGAAACTGAATGTCACATGGTTCATGCCTCCAATCAAAATTAGACTAGAACATCTCAGAAAACTATGATGCTCATCTGTATTTGTAATCCAAGAATTTTCTATCTCTCCACCAATTTTTAAAGATAACAATCCAGTAAGGAATACGTAATTCTCAATAATTAAGGTGACACGGGAATGAAGGAGATTAAAATCTTCTTAGTGAATATTTTGTTCAAGGAAATTCAAGACAGCTCAAGCCATCTGTAGAGTTAACTTCACAGAAACGAATGCAAGCAAAGTTCATCAAGATTTTTTTTTCCTTAGCCCTTACAAATTAGTTATGTTTTCTAGAGAATCGGTTTTCCCAGTAAAATCAGGTGAAACTCCAAATAAGTTACAAAGAACCCAAACAATTTGACCATTATCAAGCTCACCACTTTTGTAGCGCTCTCGTTGTTCTATCTTCAAGGTCAAATAGAGGGTCCTAATAGGGAAGTAGACAGCTTGGGGATAGACTCTTCCCACCTATTCGGAGACACACATACACATATTTCTCAGTTAAGGAAAACTGACTCTAGATCAGATCAACATGTACAGGCTCTCTTTGTAAACGAGTGCAATTCAGCTCCTTGTTTTAAAGATTCTTTCAGTAACAGAAACTCAGAGAGGATGAAATGGTAACTCCCTACACACACTGCCAAGGCACCACCTAATGAGGGCTTCCAGATCACATTGCCTGATAAACTTGAAAACAGCGTAACGCCAGAGTACCAGCTGGGCCAGCTCAAAGGTCTTACTCATGCACATAATGGAAGGAAAACAGACATAATGACAGTGGTTAGTTTTTAAGTTAGGCCACAATTCCCAGCAAGCCCCATGATACTTGATAGAATGCCCATTAGAGAGAAATTTCACTCCACCTAATTGTGGCACTTGATGTAAGGGGATACCAATTTCACCCAAAGATGAAAAAAGATTTTATGGCTTCCATAAAAGAAAAAAAAAAGCTGAAGACATATTAACATTCACCATCCCCTTTAAAATCTGTAAATCTATTTAAGGAAAACAATGTGTCTAAGTACTACCCACGACAGAGCACATCTGAAGACATGATTAGAGGCTTCTACAGCCACAATTTTACTAAATCATGGATTCTTTCTCCATCCAAATGGGCATGGTAAGTGGTAGAAATTCTGCAATGGCATTTAGCTGTTCAGTAATATGGTATTTACGGCAGATTACTGATCTGACACTCATACGCTTCATGCGTAATTCAAGAGTAAATTATTGGAAGATAATTGTAAGGTTTAGGTTCTAGTACTTCTGCAAACAGAGTTTTAAATTAGTAAATTTGGTACTTTTTTATTTTCTAATCCTTCAATGGACCTGAAGTATAACAAAAATATCTGTGATACTTACGAGCCTAAGCTCCAACTACAGCAGGACTTCTGAGTAGGCACTCACTTCTAAAAATTTTATACAGAACTCAACAAATAAAGTGTCTACAAATCATTAAAATAATATTTTTCTGTCTGCTGTCAGTAGACAGCCAAGCACATGGTGTTGCAAGAAAATATCAAGGCATACGCATCAGAAATTTTGACTTAGCTACTTTGCTTTCTTAAGCTGTTTGGGAGCATGGCCTCTTCAAAGTTCATTTTAATTTTAGGGAGAAAGAGGGAAGGAAACATACGTATACATATACACACACTTCTCTAGATTTGTGTACACAAGTATCAATGCACATGCAAACACAGATGGATGTATTCCCTCTCTACAAAAATACATATTCTCAGAGCTCTGAAAGAGCAAAGATAAGGGATAATATAAAAGCAGCTGGATATCACAGGATCACAGAATCTCCTGAGTTGGAATGGACCCACATGAATCATGAAGTCCACATCCCAAAAATCAAGAGTAGAGGGAAGTAAAGAAGAATACTGTGAGGAATTCAGCACAACAGTTATCCTTTGCCAGTTTTCAGGAACCAGTGGAGCACTGCAGGCAGGAGTGGCCTGTGGTTCAGGCTACTGCAGCATCTTCATGTGTTCACCTGTACGTTAACAGGACTTCACTATTGCTTTACATTAACCCAAATGAACACTAAAACACAGCTGAAGTTAGCCCATGAACAGTAACATCTCTGAAACCATGTTGGAACCCTGTTCACACTAAGGAATACCAAAACAGCATCTAAAAACACATTAACAGAAAGATGTCACTTATTCTCCCTTAGTCTACAGACATGCTTAAACCAACTTTAAACTGACATACACGTATATGTTCTATTCTTCGATTCTACTTAAAAGTAGACAGCAAGAGACAGTAAATTCTTAAAATTCCAAAGCAAGATTAATCAAAATGCTTATCTGTCAATTCAGAGGTACATATCCAGGAAGTCAGTTTCTTCATCTAACTCCCTAAACCTTATCCTTATTTGTCTAACCGTCTGTCACGCTACACTTCCAAGTGAAAAATTACAAAGCCCCAGTAAAGATTTCTGATGGTGACAGACAGAGCCTTGTTTTTTAAACTGTCTAATAAAACCCAAAGAATTAACGAAATAGTTTGCCCTTTAGTTACTAAAGTTAACAATTCTTTATCCCTACTCCTGCATTACAAGTGTTTAACTCTGTATTTCTAAACGTGCTCATTAATGTTCACAAAAATCTAATAAATACAATTCCAGAGGGAAAGCTATAATGCCTTATGTGCATATGGCATACAACTTCACTGGATTTAACCTCATTAAGTAATACCCACTTTGAAATTTAAAATATTCTACTTCTAGAGAGAAACTTCCATTTTTTTTCCCAAACTATTGCATTTTTAAAGCTTGGCATTTTCTTAATTTGCTTTGAAAAATCTTTGTATCTCATCTTGAAAACAAAGACTGCAGACAATAAAGAATTAGCAATTATCTTCCGTACCTGACTAATGAGGTTCAGAAGGAGTTTGCCCTCTGAGCCAACCAGGCATGTCAACAGCTGTGGAATCCAGGCCAACCACTGAATGGGTGGGACACCGATACAGTACTTATCTACTGCATCTGCTAAGGTGTTCTTATCGTCATCAAAACTCAGTAGCCAAAGAACCTAAAAGAGAATTTCAAGATGACATCTCAGTGCTTCAATTCAAGACACATCAATCACTATGATGCACAAAAATCACAGATATTTTATTAGCATTTTAGTGGAGTCCTTGCAAGTGTTAAAGTTGTCTTGAACACAAGACCTTACATTCATTATGCCTGGCCAATGACATTTTTTCCTCTTAGAAATTATATTTAAAGGATATAAAAAATAAATGTAAGTGTACTACTTGCTATGAAACAAGACAGAAAAAAGTAAACGAACATGGCGACATTCCACAAATTCGTTGGGGTTTTGGTAGGGGAAGGGGTGGAAAATGAGGCATGTTTATAGAACTTAATATATGCTGTTCAAATAAATTAACTCTGACACCAGAACCTGAGTGTTTCTTTGGGTGTTTTTAATTATTTTAACTGTCCACCCCTAATGATACCTTTCCTACAGCTTAATTTAAATGCAAATATATTAAGCACTGACTAAAAATCACTAACAGTTATGCAACCAGACAGGGAAAATAATAAAACCTCAGAGTGCTACTGAGACCACCTTTAATCTAAAAGAATGTGTTTGTTTCATGTTCAAAACAGATCATCTTCCACAGTCTGCTATCACTTTTTAGGGTTTTTTTTCATGAGAGAGATTAAATATGCCCAAACTGAGAAATACCAACTACAAAGAGCTTTTTTGGCTGAAATTTTGTTGAATTAGAGTAAAAATTTACAGAAAAGGCTTATTTGGAATAAAATGCAATACTGAAGTAAAAGTTAATACAAGTTATCCATAGTAATGATAAACAGACATCAAATTATGTTACTTTAAAGGACCGAAGGATGCCTTTCTGCAGATATTCCATCACATTATGTAGTAGAAATGCTGGATGTGTTTTGTCCCCTTTCTACCACAAAAAGGTTCCATACCTAAAGAAACCCCCAGATATCCCAATGAAGTAGAAAAACCCAAGATAAGTTACATGCAGTGACCAAACCGCAGCCATATGCAGACCTCCTGCCTAAATTAAAGCTCTCCATCAGTAACTGCTATTTCTCTAACTGCATAAATGTGGGCATTGGCCATTATCCCAGCCTTTTCTGAAGGGGTGGAGCTCCAATTCTTTCTAAAAAAATCTAGGTCTTACCTTTGCTAAATATTTTCTTGATTTGCTCTCATTCTGATGACGACATGCATGAAGGTAGCAAGTAATAGCAGACACACCCAGGTGAAGCTGACGTTCTTTCACGAAGATATTCTCCAGGTAATCACCCCACATTGCCCATGCTTTCACTAGCACGTCATGCATTTGCACAGCTGCAGAAAAAGCTTTGTTTGCTTCTTCAGACCTGCATTGTGACAAGTAAGAGTATGAATTTTATATTAACAAAAAGTTACTAAACTATCTAAGTCAGATTTCTGACAGGGTACTCAATTACTTTTTTAATGCTCAATTATATTTTCCCATCAAGTTCTCTAGTAAGGTCCCTTATGACTGTTTTGTCTTAGCTTTCCTTAAAGTTCAGCACCTATGAAAGTACATACTTCATAACAGAAACAATTATGCAAGTATCTAAGCTCTCCAGATATCCCCTGGAAAAAAAAATAAAAAACTTCCAGTGCACTGCAATAGCAACCAAAGCAACGATACTGGGAGAAAGAAGAATGAATGATAACACAAGAAAAGACAAAGCAAATGCATTAAAAAGTGCTTCTCTGCTGAGTGAAAAAGGGAGTAAGAAAAAACAACATTGGGAAGACGTACCACTCTTTTGGAGGACTATATTTTACTTAACTGTTCTCCCACTAAAGTCATGAAAAAATTTCCAATCAACATTATCTGCAAAAATTCAGTTCCTCATCCCCACAGCTTTAAAAGTTTATTTTCAACAGGAAAAGCGAAGGAATATGAGTGTTAAACACACAGTTCTTCATAACCAAAAGGTTATTTCTTTGATACTTCTAAAGTCTTCCCTAGGTTTCCTCAGGGTTTCCTAGTCCAAGATTTGGCATTATTCATCCAACATATATGCAGCCCTTGACCCTATGTAACTTTTCAGGCATAAAAATAAAGGATGAGAAAACTCACATTACTGAAATGAAGAAACTTTTAAAGCATTCCAAGGTTTTGTATTAGAAAATGCTTCTCTTCTCCCTTATAGAAGCAGCATTGAAATAAACCATACAAAAGTAACATAATGCTTGTTTGACTAATTTTTTAAAATTAACTATAATGTATTTTTTCTATAAAAATACTAGCTTGGAGAATTACAGTGATAAATTAAAATGACTAACTATTAAGGCAAAACTATAAAAAGGAAAGTAACTTTCTCTCTCAAAGCATATATTAGTTTTTATGTTACATTAACGTTACTTGCTTTCAGAGGCTTCCTGCACCCTAGATTGAGGTTTTGCAGAACTACCACAGCAGCAGCCTGATAGATTACTTGGTATCATTACTTCCCCTTTATAAAAAGGGGACTTTTCAGTCGGTTTTCTTTTCTCCTTCTCTACAATCCATCATTCTTGACACCCAAGATGACTTCTTAAAAATGGTTTCTATCACCTTGCTCAGTAAATGGGCAGCACAGGGAGATGCAAGAGCAGAGGTGACCTTTAACTTCCAGTATAGTTGACACACAGGTGATAGTAGTCACACATTCTCATGTTCAACACTGCCACTGTTCTTAACTGTAGCCTTCCTGAATTCCTGACCTCAGCTGCAGTGCTAAAAAATGCCTGTACGTTTTTTGGTAAGATTAAGAAACTATAAGTACATCAGAACCATGTTTCAAACAGAAATCTTTATCCATTCTATCCCAAAAGAACAAACAGAGACAGTTTAGCTGCATTTTACTTTATCTGCATGAATTTAAAAAAAATTAAAAGAAGATGGGGGTACACTTTCCTCTCTTTACACCTTGACTGAAACAAAGGTCGCTTATGGCCATAAAAAAATCCCACTGCACTTTCCATCAAAGTAATTGCATTCTGCCTATTTAAAATTCTCCCTTGTATCCACAGAAGAAGATATTCATCACTTCCTGACTTAAATTGCTATGTGAGGTTGCAGCGTACAGCTTAAAACCTGATGGATTTTATTCTGTAAGCATCCACAACATAGTGGCAAAGGAATTACTCCACCCATATGTAACACGTAGCAATACTGCCATTAAGTACCACGCATACTAAAAGTTGCTGAAATCCAAAAGGGTTTTTTGGCATCACCGAATAAAATCTGACTGCTGAGATACTTGTTTACTGAACTAAAGAGAGATCTTCCCCAAAATAGCAAGATGCTTGTCAGCATAAATCAAAAATTTTACAAAAGTAGCTGTGTGAAAGCAAGGCTTGCATCTAGGTGTTTAATTGCCACAATGCAAGATGTCTCCAATGCACACCACATTAGTGTTTCCAATTCAATTGTCTGAAACTAGCGTTGCATTTCCGTACTGCATCACACACCAGATTTGTCTAAGCACTCTGAACTGTGCCACCACATGTGTTCCTATGCCTTGAACAGCTGCAGCTATTAATGGGACATATAAAATGACAATCAAACAGAAATGAGAGAAACAAAGACGTAGGCTAATTTTAAGTAGCTGCAAACTTATAGACTGAACTTTTTCTTCCTTGGTTTTATATGCGGTATTTACATTAAGAGCATAATTAAAGCAACCTCCTTTTGTCAACTACACTAAGATGTCACTTAGACATCAGTTTGTCTAAGTATTCATAGAACCAGCAGGGGTGGGGGGGTGGTGAAATACAAAACTTTTTAAAAAAGAACTGGTGCAATGTTTGCTTTAACTAGTTCTTTCCTACAATACTTAGAAATATGACCAACCACTACATCTTCAAACTACAAAGGAACTCTCACGTATACTTTCACTTTCTTGCACAGTTGTGACAAATTGTAGGCTGGTATAAACATATGGAACAACTTTCCTGCTCAAATACTGTGCTGAAATACTTCAGTTGCATTTTTCTCAGAGGTGTGCTATTGCCTCTTCCAGCCAACATACTTACTTGTTAATCTGTGCCAAGAACATTCCCTTCAATGCATAAAATTCAGCAGTCATCTCCTTGGTGAAGTACTTCAGATTGGTTGATTCAATAACTTCAAGACCCTGTTAAAAAAGCCTTAGTGAGAAAAGCCTTCTAAAATGGAAGGGTTTAAGATGAAAGCACCATAAAACAATAGCCAAAATACTCTCTTGAAATTTAAATAACACAAGTTTATAGTATTTAATTTTCATTTTAAAAAATTCGGACTGACAATATTAAGTTTCCAATGGCCTACGCAAAACTATTAGATACTACAGACAATGTTCACCAGGTGATAGGTTATCTTTTCCATCTTGTTTTTTTATGTTATATTATATTACATTACATTATTATAAGGTCCCAGTTTGCTGACCTTATAATCGTATGACAGTGAGTTTTGCCTACAATCACATTTTTTCCTTTCCTTTTAACACATACGATTTCACTTCAGTTTACCAGCATCCATCACTCATGAGTCAGACACTCAAAACTGACTTAGAGCTTCAGTTAGTCTTGCAATAGTTTTGTTTCTTCCCGTTGTATATAACACAATATCCAAAGTCCCTTCTATTTACCTATCTTGTAAGATTCAAAAAAACGTATTTCCACTTTAGTTTTTATTCAGCTAACATTTAATATATTCACAGTATTCCATTCAAAGAGGACAATGACTGCTTTTAACTAACAGCATTACTTAAAACAACACTCTATGTATGGCATAACATGGTCAACAAAATTAGACCCTGCTTTGTATACACTGATTTATATAAACTGCCTGTATCTGATAGCCCTTGTAATCCTCCAAGTTCCACCAGCTTCAGAGATAAAGCTACCATACCTGCATACATTCATTCTTGCCCATGACTCCAGCCAGCTGAAGGTAACATTTAACTTGCTGGCGAATCTTCTGAAAGCAGTCCACAATGGGCACAGTTGGAATTGTATGAATGCGACTCAGTATATCCAGAGCTACATTGACCAGCCCTTGTTTTCGAGCTATCTTTCCATACTGGATAATTGCCGATGCAGAAGCATGAACTCCCAACATAGCATTATTGGAACTAGGATCATGCTGGGAACTATTTTCATATGCAGTTACAATGGCTAGAAATAAAACATGCAACATTTGTCATTATAAATTGAATTATATATACAGCAATATCTTACACAGCAATACATATGAAATGATGACTTAAGATAATGAAACACTTCAATGGAAACTGAATAAAAACAAACATTTGTCAAAATCAAAAACATTCCTGTATGTTTAAAAGAAAAAGAAAATACAAAGAACTTATTTCAAACAATGTGTTGTCTGGAAAATTACATGATGAATGCATGCTGGACCAGGCAGTTTTACCCTGGTAATGATGTTGTCTCCACATGAAAATGCTGCTCCAGTGGGATAAATCATCTGACACAATAGGTAACCTGTTCCTCCAAGTCTTTACAACAGTCTTCATATCATGTAAGCTGTTGTTCCTCCCCAGATTAGTTGGCTGCAATCCTGCATTTATTTGGGCTGCTTCTTGAAGTTCAATTATTTGCTGAGCTGCCTAGAAAACATTAAACAATACAAACATCACAAAGGATAGTAAAACAAGCTGGCCAATTTCATTGTTAGAAAAGATCTCTACGAATGATGCTACCTTTAAATGATCAAAAAGTTGAAACTATTTATGCTCTTTTAGGGACCTGTCTATTAGTTGCATAAACGACCTTTAACCAATCATTAACAAAATAGCAAAAAGTCCATGAGATTAATTCAACACTTCAGTCATTGACCTGAAGTGTTGAATTCATCCACTGAATCACCAGCACAGTATTTATACCAATGGGTCACTAGTCTTAATAAATAGGCAAATTATTTTAAAAAAAATTAATAACAATAAAGGTGCCATAAAGTACTTTCTTACACGCTTGCAGGAGGTCCCTGCCTACTTTCAGGCTCCCCTCTTCTCCAGGGATGGAGTAAAAGTATCAAGCAGTTTATGTCATGCATGCCTAATGCTAACAAAACCTAAACACCCTAACATTGTTGGGTTGTAAAAAGACATTACTGATCTATACTTAATGTTTCCTTCCTATGATACTATGGGTTTGCTTGTCAGGTTTAATTTTGGGTAACTATGACATGTCTTTCCTTCATTGTATTAAGACAAAAATTCCTTCATCCATCCTTTTATTTTGAACTGCAAATGCTTTCACAAATTATCCCTCGAATGGTAGCATCTTGCTTTGAAGAGGCAGTTTTATCTTAAAAAAAAAAAAAAACAACAAAACCAAAAACAAAACACCAAACCCACAAAACAAAACAAACACCACAACACAGCAAAGGAAAGAGTTTAGTGGAATCTACACTTTCTCTTCACCCCCATCCTCTTCCCCACAGGCATCTAAATAAAACCACAGGTCATAATTAAATTCTAGCATACAGGTTTGAACTTACTACATCAACCCTAATCATACAAAAGCCCAAGTAAACATCTATACAGCATGCTAAATACAAGGATCAAGTAAAAATACTGACTTTAAAACTTTCAGCAGAACTTACTAGTATAAATTCCCTGGTCATGATCTGACTTCTTGATAGAAGCTTGCACATACTGAATCTACATGACCCTGAAGGTGTTCCTTTAAGCTATTCCACAAACACCTTAGCTTTCAGAAATTACTTAAGTTTAGAATGGTTTCTCACTGGTATCTACTATCCTCAAATTAACAAGAGGAACAAACAGAGGATGGCAGTAGTCTCAAACCTACTAAAGGCAGGAGACATTTTGTTAAAACTTCAACAACCTGAAGGAAAGGCCCACAAACTTTAATGGAATTTAATTACCTGTAGTACAGTAAAACCAATGTAGTATTCTCTAAGCTACCACTTGGCAGATAACAGTTGTATTCACTGTTAATCAAGCAAATAAGATAACTATTTGGAAGGAGAGGAAAAAAAAGAGAAAAAAAGCAGTCCAAATTTAGAGTGAAATCTCTTGAAACAAAATAAATTAAACAAAGTAATATTTTCCTACCATCATCTCAGTATCAGCTCTCACAATAGCTTAACCTTCATCCTACACCCATTCATCACGTAAATTTAATTTTCTCACAGGTATTTAATCACATACTATCTGATACTAAAAAAAAAAAGTAATTACTGCAGTGCAAATGCATGTAACTGCATACATTTGTACTTCTGTCAGTCATTGACTAATTTATCATTTCTTCATGAGGGATATATACATACTAGATTATTCTAAACGCTTGTTTTAATTGATATCTGGAAGCACTTAAATTCTTTATTTAGCAATACTAATCCTTTCATGCTGCAGATACTGCCATTCTTAGGGGAGAAAAAGCTTGAAATATCAGTGAAGACTTAGCAGGAAGGAATTAATTTCATCAAGAAGCATTCTAGTGGTATTCTATCAGCTCAAACAAACAAAACATTGTACCTGTTTACTTGACATTACCTGTCTACTTTCTCCTCTATATGGAGAAAACTTCCATATTCACTCACTTTATCTGACACATCAACTTATGTTATAAAAAAATCGAAGGTATGGGCTGCTGTGTAAGATCTACCCACAAGTACAGTCATTTTAGTAGAGGTATCTTATATCCTGCAGATTTAGTTACTTATGAATCACACCAGGCATGACACAGGGTGAAACTACTGATCTTAACCAGAATTACAGAGGCCACCGTATCAAACAGAATTCAGAAAGAAAGGTCCTCTGCATTTCTACAGGTAAGGCTCATTCACAGTTCTCTAAGCAATAGTCCATCAAGAAGTGCATCCTTGTTAGGAAATTCCAGATTGTGTTGCACTGAGATATTCCAGAATTTCTCCTCTGGAAATGTAACAAGAGCTAAACTTTGTCAGGTACATGTTTATCAGGACACCTAAACAGGGACACAGCCAGCCTAAATGACAAATGAATGGCATGTTCCATCCAGATCACGTACTGCATGAAAACTGAGCACAATCCTGCCCCAGCCCCACTTCCACACTCTGGCTGCAGCTGTACAACACAAATCAGAGGGGACAAGGTTCATTTTCAAGAAGCTTCTGAAGCATCTCAAGACCAAATCCCGTTTTTTAAAGATGAGTTTAGGCACCTAGTTACATTCGATTATACCGGGCAACAACATCTACTCTCACAAATTCTTCTCTTACAGTTGCAAAATGAATTACTTACATAATTAAATCCAAGAGAAAACAAAAGTATGTTGACATTTCATACATTTCAAAAGGAGACAGGAGTCCATTTTTATTTATGGAGAAATATGTGTAAGAGTTGCAAAGGACGCAAGCCATGCATTTTTCACCATGTAATACTTATTATTTCATCCCACATAGTAATTAAACTGCCTATTCTATATTACCAGAGTTATGCCAGCTGCTCCCCAAAAATACTTCCGGAGGTCTGAAAAAAATGGTCTCAGGTTCTTACAAGCTCTTCCTGACAGGAGAAGAAACAAGTACTTCTCTCTAATTTTCTAAGTGGGCCATTTGTGGGTAACACGTATGCCAAAGAGAAAAACTAACAGCACAGAATTCAAACACATCTTGCCTTGAAATTGAATTGTCAATATTGCATTAACAAAATAAAAGATTTCTCACAGCAAAAATAAAGATGTACCCAGCGTACAGCACCTTAAAACCAGTTTACATTTAAATAAATGCTGGAAAACAGTACATTCTTTGCCTGGTAATATTTAATGATCTGAGGGCTAAAATATGGCACACTTAAGTAAGCACTAAGAACCTGTTTCGCAAGGATGAAAGAAAAGTAATCTTTTACGTTCCTTATTCCAAGCATACTCCTTCAGAGAAACAGAAAACAGCATGCCCCCTTTTGTGAGCAAAATGGCTGCTTCTTCATCATAAAAGCAAAGAGCTCTACCTTCTCCTAGAAATGTATGACAGAGTTAAGGAAAAAAGTAAATAAGTGGGAAAATGGCACAAAAAATTGTAGCTCTGCCCATCCTCTGTGTATGTACTAGGTTATCCAACTGGGCAGTTACTCACCCTTTATAAGTCAAAGACTCAAGCACACACATGAAAGTTTATATGAACATCGGCACTGTTAAAAATTATGTGCGATATATTGCCTTAATTTTACATGACAGTATGAAATTCAAGTTACAAACTTCTTCCCCTGTTTTAAATGATCTTGACAAAGAAATAAGCTATTCAAGATCAGAAAATACTCAACTCCTTGCAGTTTTGGTTTTTTTAATTTGTTTTGGGAGGAGGTGTTGAGGGTTTTGTTTGTTTTTAAATCTCTTGTAAGCCCAAATTTATTAGCTGTCCCTCATTTCATCCTGGACAGGACAGCTCACTGCTTCATTGCTAGAATTCTGCCCCTACTTTAGGGGCAACCTTCTCTCAAAACTTTATGCTTGCTTTGTCCATCTTTGTCCAGAGAGCATACAGTTCTCTTTCAGATCACAAACTAGTAAGGCCATAGGGCTCCATCCACTTCTGACTCACACAGTCCATTCCTTCTTAATTCAGCAAAAAGCCCCTGACAGAGGTTACCACCGACTCAAATCTTCCAGCTGACCTGCTCACACCGAGTGCTCCACAACAGACTGGAATTCAAATTAACCAATTAGTTGGAAGCAGTAACCTTTTCAATCAGTGCAACTAAATTTGGACAATGTGCACCCACACGTAGACAAGGAGTGTTACTGAAACACCGCCTTCCACTCAGACCAAAGAAGCCTTCTTTCCTGTAGCTGGCATCAGATCAGATGAGGGGAGCAGGTATCGCTCTTCCCAACCCACAGCATCTCTCAGTCTGTGAGGCAATGCGATTCAACATGGGAATTCTTTTTACAACATCACCACAAGATTTTAAAGCAGTGTTGAACAGAACCTGCCAAATGAGCTTGCTGGGCAACTAATAAAGCTGAAGACCAATGCATGAAGCTTTGAGATACACACATTAGTTTACCTAATACAATCCACTCTCCTTTTCAGCAGAAATACCATGAGAATATATGAGAAATATCATATACTTAAAGACTATATTCTGTCCTACTTCCTTCCCCTGATGCAAACCAGAACATTTAGCGATATAATGTGGACATGACAAAGAAAAGCTAAGGCTCGCACTGGCCAGAACTACAGTATTTTTCCTAAAGGTAGTAGTGCTCACCTGAAAAGTCCTTCATTAACAACAGACCTTTACAGTTCTTGGTTCTTTGACCTTAAAGCTTAAGCCACAGGGATGTTCAGAACTTGCTCAGCCTGTTGAGAACACTACTCCTCAAAGTAACACCAGCATTTTTAAATTCTCTTTTCCCTTACTTAGCTAACCATTAATGCCTTGATTTTAAAAAAAAAAAAAAACAACTTTAAACCAAAAAATATAGGAGTATGTTACAGTCAAAATTCCATACTGCATTTAACACATTTACATGAAAAGAACACTTAGGATATTTTTCCAACATTTTTGCAAATAACAGAATGCAATAATATACCCACCCAAAATGGACTTCACTTCAAAACACAATGAATGTTCAAGATCTCCAAATACCGCAGTGCATTATGTATTAGCCCACAAAAAAAGGCGAGCCATCTGATCAATTTTTCAATAGCTACCTCTGTATGCCACAAACAGAACAGACTCAGGTAAACTATAAAAACTTTAAAAGAAATCCAAATTGAAATGCACATTCTGCAACTTTTAACAAAAAAATACCATTATGAAAAACCTATCAGTACCATACAGTTAAATATTTTATGCCTACAGTTACTAAAACTTCTGAAACCTGTGACTGAAGAATAACTGGCAATAAAAAACTTCTCATTCTTACCTGCAGCAGGGGAGTATGAACATGTGAGACTACGTGAGGAAGCCTTCGCCATTCTCGAATAGCTAAACTACTCGCCATCTCTACCAGCCGCTCAATGAAGTTAAGCTGTTGCTCTTCCGGATGGCAGATTGCTAAGTATCCTCTGTACATATTCACTTTCCATGCCATCTCCTTTGGACAACTCAACTCCACCTGGTAATGAAATGGAAAAAAGTCTAGTACAGATCATTCATACTCAAACGCAGAGTTTTTAAAATTATTTTTTTAATATAAAAGCAAACACTCAATTTTATTTTTTATAAAAGTTAGCTCGTTTTCTAAAATTATCAGACTAAAATACTAAAAATTTTGTCATTAGAGGAGTTTCAGCTCTCAAAGTTATTGGCAAGGGCAGGCTGGCAAATAAATTGCAAATTCAGCACAAGAGTAGAAGCGCCTGCATACAACCTGCTGTTAGGGTATTTTTACACTGACAACTGTAGTATTCAGAGACAGCTGAGCAAGCTGAAAGCAGTCTTGCAACAGGAGCATGAAGCTCACTGCAAACCAATTCACCCTGTATAAAGAAAAAAGATGCTTCTCAGCAGATAACGCGTACTACCTCCGAAATGCTTCAGGGGCTCCAGAACAAGTAATGTCAACTTCTCACTTAAAACGATCCCGTGTCCCTGTATGTCAGCACATTATGCCAGTATTATACTTTCTACATGCCTGCTCTAGGACATTACTGAGTTTATGAAAATAAACAATTAATAATTTTTTAAGTCGTTTCTGAGTATAGGTACAAAGTCAGGTCATAGTGCTGAAGTCATGTAAAAATTTTTCTTAAAATCCTGGAACAACAGAAACATGGCAACTAAAAACAGTAAAGTACTTTAATGGTCTAGCAACTAAATTCTGTGAGTATTTTACAGTAAACTTGCACTTAGCCAATGCTCCCCAGCTGACACTGCAGGCCTTAAATCTAGAACATTTTCCCTTTTCCTTCCGCTTTACATCAAACCCTTTATGGTTTGATATGCAACACAGAAATCCCTCTGCATTATCTTCATGTTGATATACTCTATCTTAACCATTACAACTGTTATTTCTGTTATCCTCAACTGATTTTTATGCCTGAGCCAGCAAAGAGAAACTGCCAGGTAGCAATCTTACACTTACACAGTGAAAATAATCTCTTTCTTTATTACATTATCTACTGGATCATTAAACACAATGGCAATGTGAGCAAATGGAAATGAGTCTTGGGTCCTATCAAAGGCCACTTGCTGTTTTAATAGCTCAACTTTAATAGGTAGATTATTAAAAACGTTTCACAAAGATTTAAGAAAACTGATACATGTTTGCCATCCCTTCTGACCTCTCTTGTGAATCAACCATGGAACTTGATAAAAAACAGCCACATTAAAGGATATCAATAAAACGGGAATAGCAACTATAGCAGCATAGACTCAATTATTCTTCCACATCCTAATATTTATGCAAACATGTCCTGAAACTTTTACAAGAATCTGAGTAGAGCCACAAAAGCTCCATTTATGACTTTAGCAGTTCTTCTTAGTCATTTAGTAAATGTCTCATCACTGAAAATATCTCATTTAATAGAACTGCAGCTGAAGCGTATCAGCAGTTACTCGTGGTTGTCACTTCTACTCAACTTGCAAATCTCCAAAACCAGAACCTGTCAGACATGATTTCTGTTCAGTATTTCATTCTGTTCAAACTCAAGGTTTATAATGTACTGTACATACAGTTCTTATTTTAGGCTTTAAAGGTTTCTCAAATAATATTTTTTCTATAATTATCCACGGAAGTTGCATACTTAAATAGGGCACAAAATACTAATTGTTCAAGAACAAAAGAAGTTAATTAAAATTTAAATACAACCTATATTTTTTGTAGCATATGCAGCTTGCTACTTACAGATTTGGCTTCACATGAGCTGATAAATGATAAAATCCATCTTTAGAGACACCTATTTAATTTGAACCATCAGTACTACAAGTATTGAAAAATTCCAATTCAAACATTGCAATGGTTGGACACCCTTAATCTAGGATCCATCAAAAGACAACACTACCTTTAATTAATCAAACAACTTTTACTGTTTTCGTTGTTTAGCCTTTAAAGTAAAACATACTGATTGTAACCACCTATTTTCCCTTCTGACAAAAGAAAGTGTTACAGAAGAGTAAACATACTGCATTTTAAAAAAATGTAATATTCAATCTGATTTTGGAGAAAGTATGAGACACACACCACTCTGCATATTTATCATGTGAGACTAAATTGTCACAATGAAGCATGCTGTTAGGATATTTGGTATACAGGAACTTAATCCTGCAAGATATTGGAATTAAAGGATGCTCAGCATTTTTCATAATTATGTTTTATCTCTTGCAAATACTATGAAACTCAACAGCCAGCTGTCAATTTGACATGTAATACTATTAATTGGTAGGTATTGGTTCAAAAGACAGTACTGATGAAACAATAAACCCCAATTTAGTGAGGAACTAATTCTTCTGGCTCTCTGCAATACGAAAAAACACTGCCTATGACTCTGCTTGAGAGCTTTGTCAGTAAGATTGTATTTTAAAAATGCAGTTCACCCTCTTATTCCAAACTGTGGCATCTTTACCAGAATAATTCCAGTAACATCACACTATATAGCAACACTGCAATGAAGATCAGCAGGCTCCTCCCCGCTTGTGATTTAACGTGGTATTCTCACCTTTCAAACTGCAGTTCTACATCTGCTTTACATTTCTACATTAAGTAATCACAGATGAATAACTCTACCTACCATGAAAAGAGGGTATATTCCCTTAAAATTAAAAAAAGAGAAGAAAAGAAAGTTTTCAATCTTCTATAGAACAGTGATACTGCATACGAAGTTAGAAGAAGAAAAAAAAAAAAGCCCCAGACAAATCTACTGGTGACTCCAATGCACAAGTCTGTCATTTGCCCCAAGAAGCCTGAGATGGCTGTACAGCCTAACATTTTGTAATAATCTCAAGAACAATAACCACCAGCTTATTCACATGGGATGGTTCTTAAAACAGTTGGGAAGAAGATGCCTAAGAGAACACAAGAAGCAAGTTACCTAAATATGTCCAGCTTTTTGCATGTAGAAGAATTAATCAAAATTTGCTCTCAGATAGAAGTATCTGCCTACGTATTTTCTGTTGTACCTTTTCAGAAAATGGGAATTCATTTACAGCATGTTTCCCCTAGCCATTTTAACTTTATTCACACACACAGAAAAAATTTCGAACACTTCAAAAGAAAATAGATCTTCCAGATTCAAATCTTTCAAAGTGTTATTTTCTGTATGTAGTGTGTCCCCCACCTTCAAGCTGTTCTGTAACAGCCAAACCTTTAGAGTATTCATTCATCAAGCACACAGCACAGAATACACAGTCTCATGAGTGAAACCCAGGAAAGGACAAAGGGAAGGTTAAATGTTTTACAAGTCCATGCTGTTCAGAAAAATGAATTACAAGCAGAACACAATAATGAACTCCATAATGAATCAGGAAGGTCAACAGCAGGAAAGAACAAACAATACATATTATCCATGACCAAATGAAGATGGTAACTACCTCGCTTGCCATACACAAGTTCCTTAGTTTCTAACAAAAGAGGCTAAGTACTGCGCTGTCTTCTAAAACAATATATAACACGCAGGGCACATCCATGCTACTTCAGATGAAGAATATGTCCAGAAAGGCTGTGGCACCTCAATTCTTAAGAGATCCCAAAACTCTGCTAGACAAGGCAACCTGATGTACTGGGGCCCTGCTCTGAACAGAGCACTGGATCAGATGAGCTCCAGAAGTCCCTTCCAACTCAAGCTATTTATGGTTCTGTAAACTTTACATTAAACTATTAATCATTAATGCTTCTGAGGAAACCTTGGAACACCAGAAAATTCCAAACTCAAGTTTTCTGATTCCACAGAACATCAAATAAGGAACTTAGAGGAAACAACTCCTACTAGTAGTGCTATCTCAAAGCCTCAGCACTCTGTCATAAACATATATATCTAGAAGTCTTTACAATCGTTATATTTACTTCTAGCACAACAACTTATCACAAACTGTCACAATTTGAGAGGAGATAAAAATACTTCTCAGCCTTTTTTTTTTTAAAAAAAGACTGTAGATTTAAACAGTGTCACTTCACAAAAGCCTACTCTTGCTTATAATTGGTCTCAGTATTTTTACTTGTATGCTTTCTAGTATAAAGATTATACTCACAAAAAATTGTTTGGGGAACACATTTGAAAGTCAATCATCTAAAAACTAGGTGTGCCTTTGTGCTTATGCATTATGATTCTATTTACTTTATAAACCCAGTTGCAGAATCAAAGTATTTTTCCTCCAGAAGTAACCTATCCCTTTCTGGAATCAGCGATTTGAAAAATTCAGTGACTAATGTTCAAATCCAGTCCCTATCTGTCTCCCTGTCAATCAACTCAAACCCTGTCTCCTGCACAGCCAGTCTCACTGATGCACCCTGCAACATTTTTTAATTCAATGCCTCCCTCCTCTCGCTAGTTTTACCAAGTCCTTTACACTTTCTCAAAGGAAATCACTTCCTTCAACTTCTTGCTTCTGTCTATTTACCCAGTTATCCCTGCCACTCCTAGTCAAATTTCTACTCCTCCAGCCTTCTTCATCCTCACCTTGTATTCTTCTCATTGCTTCCTAATCCCAGACTCATTGCCTGAGGTTCATTACCTGGTCTTCTTGTCCCTCATCTCTTGTTAGATCTCCACTTTCCAGTCTTGACCATACTGGCTCCAACCTCTAGTGTTCCCAAGATATTTTAAAATTATATGTAATGGATACATTGCAAAAATCATGAGCCTTATTTTAAATGGAACTAAAGCAGACGCAAAGAGAGAATAAGGTTAGAAATCTAGCAGTGAATTTGCAGTAATAAAGTATTTGAGTACTTAAAAAGAAGGCCAAGGATGACAGATACAGGAAGCAACCCCTGGACAGACAGTACAGAAAAACATTGCTACTGAAAGAAAAACAACCCTATTATGCCTCTGCTAAGCAGGGCTCTAAAATCTAAGAAACATAAAAACCAGCATGTGCCAAGTAAGGAATCCCAATACATTTCCCACCACATATAAACAACTTCAAATTTGTCGCTTTCTTCATTAAAACAGTAACTACTGGTGTAATCTGCAGCGTACACCAGCCTCACCAACCAATTAATACTGAAACTGAGATGTCACGTGTTACTTTTTGTTACTTTTTCAGGGATTTTTTTAACAAGGATGCTGAAATACAGCCTTACAAATATTCCTCAGATATACCAAGGTATTAAAATGTAATTCAGCTAATTAGTCCCTGACCCTCACATTTTCATACATGTCTTAATCCCTCTTCACGTGCAGTGGAGATGAACAGAATCAATTGTGTTTAGCAGTTTTAAGTTTGGGCAGCAGCAGTTGAGAATGCTTTGGCTTCGCCTTTTAGGTGCTAAACCAAACAAAAACACCACGGGTAATAATGGCTTTTTGCCCTTTTACACCTGGAAGCATAGTTATGCTGCCCACCGACAGGGATATGATAACAGATGTGTTTTCATACTTTATTCCCTTTCACAAAAAGAACATTTGTTCCTGTAAAGGTGTAAAACACAAAAAAGTGTCCCTCCCCAATATTGCATTATTTTAAATAATACAGCATACTTGCAAGGGTCCCATTTTAAGTTTCTCCACATATCCCTGCTGGCACACACTTCTGTGACAAGCATTTGTTGCTTTTTAACTACTCATTACCACGCACATTGTCCTTCACCTGCCCTGGCTAAATTTTTTTACATCGTACAGCTTTATAAACGGATAGAAAAGAGAATCAAGCTTGTCTGTTGAAATTACATGGTTCAGTTGCCAAAATACCCAGCTGTGCACTGGGACATCAAAGATAACTTCCAAAGAGCAGTTCACTGTGTCTGTGAAATGAACTGAAATGCTGACTTGTTAGAAATGTAATCAGTAAAATGAAGAAAGAAACTAAACATTAGCATAAAAAGCCCTCGCTCACCTGCACCAGAGCCTCCTTCATCGCAGTCCAGTTTGAGACCCTCCATGCACATTCCAGTACTAGGTAAGGATTTATATGACCTTTGGACTGGCCATATTCTGTCAAAGGTTCCCACTGGTTCAATTCTTTCGAGCAACTACAAAAATCAAAAGCATTGTCAATTTGGTTACCAAAAAAATAAAAATTCAACAAAAGTGACTATAAATGTTGTGTATCAGAATATTATCTGCATACTTGTTTGTCTATGAACAGCGTTGCAAGCACTGTAAAAGCCTTCTCCAGATGGGAAGATTTTTTTTTAATTTATTTTATTTTTTATTACCAGTTATAATACAGAAATCTGTGAACAGCGAAGAGCTGCATTTTGTGTCTCCCAGAACAACCATTTTAAATAAGAAAAACAAATTTTAGCTCCAGTCTGTTTCCACCAATATCAAATTACACTTTTACAACACTTCAGGCATATCACTTCTGAGGTTCTGTTAAGGGAGTAAAAAATAGCGCTTTTTATTCCCTTAAGTTTCCTCTGTATCTGAGCTAAGTCCTCAGCTAAGTTTATTCTCGTAACTAATGCTTTAAACCAGCAGGGTATTTTACTTCTACTGCAGGGTAAAAATAGTTGTTGTACACCAGTTTTATTTAAAGTCTTACCGAATCCAATGGTCTTCCCAGAGCTGATATTCAGGAAAGATCGAAGGAGAAGCATTGTTCCGTTCATGCTCTTTTTTAGCCTTTTCCATTGCTTTTTCGTAAGTTTCTTGTGCCTAAATAAAATTAAAACCATTTTATTTTTCCATCTGCTATATACACATTAACTCAACACTCTTTTCCTCTACAAAAAAAAAAAGTCATAAGAAAACTTTTATAAATTCTAAGTTTAAAAAAAAGAAAAAGCAAAGTGTGTTAATTCATTCCTGAATATAGCCACTATTTAGCAGCTTTACAAATGTCATGGAAAAACTGACAGATGTGCTCAAAAACCTCAGCTTATCTAGGTATTACACAGCCTTTAAACTACTACTATAGCCAGCAGAGAAGCTATGGTGTTTTCTATCTTAGAATACTGAAGTTGTTTATTAATATTCAGAATATTTTTTTTCTGACCAGAATATTTATCCTGACAGTAGAACTACTCAAATCGTTTCTAATATCAAGAGTGTACCTGTTCAAAAAAGCCATGCTGTTCATAAGCAATAGCTGTTGCTGTCTCTGGGAATTTACAGCGCTTCTGCCATAGTCCAGCCCACATATCCTCTTCTTGTAACAAAGAGTAGAGCTCAGCAAGGGAATCCAGTATTTCCTAGAATGTTAAGCACACTTATTTCTCCACAGCCAAGCTGTCCTTATAAAGCATAGTAGATAGCAAACCCACATGTTCTACACTGAGGCAAACTGAGAAAGACATGGAAATAACTAGAAGGCAAGCAATTAGTAGCAACCAAGTACCGAGGACAACGCTGCATTACATGACAAAAAAAACCCCACACCCTATGGCTTGTACATTTGATTCTTGCTTGTCTTCCCCAATAGATCAAATCATAGAAACCAAAATTGTTTAACAAGCCAACAACTAAGTTTTTAATGTAAAAAGAATCTAGTATTTAGCTTCCTCAGCTGAACACAAACATGCCTAGGTAGATCATAAATACCTGACAGACTACTAAACACGACACCACCTGTTTACACATAACTCAATTTTGTTTACCTAACAATTCTTTAAGGTCATATACCAACCGATTTGATTATGGAAAGTATACTCCCTTTGAGGGAGACAGACAATACAGACTTCTACTCAAGATTTAAAATTAGGAACAGAAATGGTTTCACCTAGTTCTACAGTGCTGCAGAGAATGAATTAGTGTCAAAAACATGTGGAAAAAAGGGATCAAGAGAGAAAAAATATGAAAATATCAGTGACAGATGAAAGAAAAGCACGTGAAGTAGCTAAGACATGAAGTAGTCAGTGTTGCAAGTGTCTATTCACAAACACAGGAGGACAGGAATTTCTTCACTGAATTAAGAGAAAATCAACACTACTTTAACAAGCTTCTAAATACAAAGATTTAGAAGTGCTTGGCCCCCTGTACTTGGCACTTGTGAGGTTGCACCTCAAATACTATGTGCAGTTGTGGGTCCCTCACTGCAAGACAACAATAGACGGGCTGGAGCGTGTCCAGAGCCGGGCAGGGGGCTGGGGAAGGGGCTGGGGCACAAGTCCTGTGGGGAGCGGCTGGGGGAGCTGGGGGGGCTCAGCCTGGAGAGCAGGCGGCTCAGGGGGGACCTTATCACTCTACAATTACTTGAAAGGAGGCTGCAGCAAGGCGGGTGTCAGTCTCTTCTCCCAAGTAACAAGCGATGGCAAGAGGAAACGGCCTCAAGTTGCACAGGGTAGGTGGATTGGGCATTAGGAAAAAATTCTTCACTGAAAGGGCTGCCAAGCCTTGGAAGAGGCTGCCCAGGGAAGTGGTGAAGTCACCGCCCCTGCAGGTATTTAACAGACGTGTAGATGTGGCACTTAGGGACACAGTTTAGCAGTGGACTTGGCAGTGTTAGGTTTATGGCTGGACTCAATGACCTTAAAAGGTCTTTTTCAACCTAAATGGAAAAACATGACTCTATGGTACCACTGCACTACACTATCACTGGTTTTTTTTCTTCTCATTTCACAACGTATTTCAATTACTATAACACTACCTGTTGAGGAGGAGTTATGCTTTCCTGCTCGTAAAATTCTGTTGTCTGTTTAGGCTTAATTTGTAGACTCAGTCCTTTTTCAAAGGCTTGATGTTCCAGCATGAGTGTAGAACGAAACCAGAGGTTGTGAGTTTTACCCAAGTATTTCAGGACACAAGGTCTGATGGGAATGGGAGGAACACACTGTGACATTGCTTCCACAAAGCAATTCAGTGCACTGGGCTGGCAATCTCTCTGTACTTGATGGCTACCGCTGCACAAGAAAGGACTTATTTCACCTGCTAGAGCCTAGAAGAAAAAAACATAGTAATAGTTATCTGTTCAATCAGATTCTTCAATTCTCTAATTTAGATTAAAAATCTTGTTAATACAGGGAACAATCATTTGGTAACAGTACTTCTCTTTGTATACTGAAGGGCCCTATTTCTTGAAAAAGATGTATTAATAGAGGTATACAGGTATACAGCATTCACTAGTCACAAAGAATGGCAAACTCCTCAAAGCAAGCAAACAAGTCATTTATGACACAAATACATTTTCCTGGAACAACAGTCATTTACAAAGAGGAATTCTTAAGTGAGGAGAGAGAGATTCTCACATGTTGTTGCCTGTCAGACAAGATTTTCCAAAGTCGTGAAAAAAGCTGTATCCAAGTCTTCTCTGCTAATGGTGTAGAAATATGACATAACTGAACAAAGGCACTCAGCAATGCTCCAGTCTAGAAACAAAAAGAAAGAGATGTATATAAATGGGAAAAATACAATTCCATACTACGGAAAAACAGTTCAGAGTTACACAGTTGTTTAAGCAGTAATGCAAATGCCTTTTCCAACCAACATATCAAAAAGTTGTTTCCTTCAGCAATACAGACTACTGTAACAAGAGCTTAATCGTATTTTCATGTTGATCAAGGCTCCGATTCATTCCTGTAACCATTTAAAAGAAAAAAAAAAAAAAAAAGAAAAAAGGAAAAAAGTTGATTACTTCAGTAATAGGAATGATCAATTTCATTGGACAGAGTTGTGACTACTGCGAGAATTATTGCAACGTAGCTTTCAGCTAAAATTATTTTCTCAGAAATTATTTCAGCGTAAGATGCCGATACACTATTTTGATCCTCTGCCCTGTCTCTGCCATCACTATTTTCTTAACTGAACAGTTAAAATACATTTACAGGTGGAGGAGGATGAAACTGAAGTTTGGTAGGAAAGGGATATGGTAACAACTAGCAATTACGTGAAGGCTTAAGAATTTTCTACCCTATACAAATAAGAAATTATATCAGATTATAAGAGATGTCTACATTTAAAAAAAAAAAATCAGCTAAAAAATCAGAAGTGTGAGATTTAAAAAAGGAAGAGAGAGAGAGAGAAGGAAAAAAAGGGATGTCAGGTCAGTTTGAAGATTTCAATATTAAAGTGATTTGTCAGGAAACCAACAACCCACACTGACCTTCACTTCTCGAAGAGAGTCAAGAAATTTGTCATGCCGGTTGGTCAACATGTGCAGCTGGTTGCCAATGTCCTTCTCAGAAAGTTCCTTAGTTTTAGGTGTACTGGTCTGATCTCCCGGAGCCAATTCAATGTCTATTTCAACATCCTATACAGAAGTAAACAAATCAAAGCATGCAGATAATTTTCTACGCGCTTTTGCTTTTTTTCCATACAAATACAAGACAGCCTCCCAATCAACTTATTTCAAGTCTCACTATTTCTGTTAGTTCTTCAGGTTCAGCTATTACTAGAGTACTATAGGAAACAAAAGGCTAAATGAATGAATGCAAGTTCTGAGAAACCCATGCATGGGTAAAATACAATGTATTAAACACAAGATACACTGAACAATCTGTGCAGCTCATCTTGGACACACGTTCTCCAGATTTATTACATGAGAAACTAGGAAAAGCTATATTCCAGCAAAGATTTTTCTACTATACTTTCTGTAAGTTACCTCCTCTTTGGATTCACTGTTTTCCCTTTCACGAGGCTCTTGTTTGACATGGGTTACCATAGCGAATGCCGCTCTATCATGACTGTCAGCAAGGTTGATAACGTTGGTGATAGAGGGCAGCATAGCACCCTGGCAGCTTGTCCCAATTGTGGTATTCCTCTCACACACGGCCAACAGGAGCTAAGCAAGGAGAAAAAGCAAGAAGAGTTTTTAAATACACGTTTAACTGTAGTATTCCAAGGAAAACATCACTATAGTTTAATATTTATCAATAAGATAAAATTTGCAATAATACGTCTAAGGCCTATTTATCACCTTTATTCAATAAATACACTAATACATTTTCATCTTAATCTGATCACATTTTGTCACCATTTTGAAGTTCACGTCTATACTTTCAAGATCAGTTTTCAAATCTCTCCTGAAAACGCTAAAGAAATAGGAATCTTCTATGCCTAAATTCTGCATTTTTTACTTTTTAACATGTATATTTAGTGCCCCCAGTCGGCTAATGTATACAAACTCTCACCATTACAACGAAAGTCCTCCCCAAAATGAATGTGGAGGGGAAAAAAAAAAATATCCAAAACCAATAACGCTAGCTTTTATCTCTCCGGAAGGAGTTCTAATACTTTTCAGTACCAGACTTTAAGTCCTCACAGTCACTTTGAAGCCATGTTTTAATATGCAAGTTGTTAAGAAAACGGGGATGGGGGTGGTCCCATCTTGTTTTAATAAACCAACCAAAAATGCAATTTCATTTCAATGCAATCCCACCTAACAGTTGTCATACCACCAGAGCACACACACTAGCCTTAGCAGTTTTCTTGAAATCATCTACTAGAACAATTCTTGTATATTTTTTTTTTATAATCACTATCATTTATAAGAGATAGGTTTTCTTAAGCAATATTAACCTGGTCAATTAAGCTTTTCACAGAGAAAACAGACTTTAAAGGTTAATATTAAAGCCTCTTTCCAAACATCAGCATTCCACGATTTAGACACTGTATTTATTTTTAAGCAGCACAGGAAGTATCTGAGGCAGCAGCCTTGGTATTTTTAGCTTTGATACAGATAATACATATTACAAGACACACACTGCACAATGCTTTTACACCCAGCCAAGCAAAATGGGGAATAAAACATAATTCTTCAATTATAATTGTATTTCTGATACAAATAATTTCCACACCTCAATACACTGTTTTATCCAAAAGTGATTTCCCATTGCTTCCCAGTTTTGAGAACAGGTCACATAAAGTAGGCGCTCATAAACACGACGTTTCATAGAGTTGTCAAAGACCTCAAAAAATTTGGCTCGTATGAGTGGCTGGGCACAACGCAAACCCGAAAGAAATGCTGGCTCAAGTTTAGCAGTAAGTTCGCTACCAGAAAGATTCTCATCCCTAAAATGAACAAAGATGAAATGACAGAGACATTACAAAAAATCAAAAGAGGTGATATTCTGTAGAAGCCCACAAGATATGACACAGATATATCATAAAAACTCTTTCAGGATAAAATCTTATCACAACTGTGAAGCACTTTCAGCCATATCTGTATTCTGTTTGAAATGACAAATTATATTCTGACTACCATGTCCACACCAGGACTTTCCACAGTTAACCAGCAAAGAGAACAGCAGCAAACAGTAACTCAAAATAATGTGAATCGTCAGCACAAAATTAAATGCCTGGCATTTGTTGATAAGGTAATTATTTGGGTTATTTCATCGTGTTATGAAACCTGACAGTTTAGCTAGCAAAGTAACTCTTCTGAAAGTATTACTTCCAATAAACTTCCAAGAAAAGAAGAATTATTTAACCCTATGAATGTGAAAAGACAGACAGATTTCAGCTGCTACCACAGTGTTTAGAACACAATCAGCTACAAAGATGCCTGGTATCTTGGGAAAGGAAGAGGTTGGGGCAGTAGAGATACTTTAGTGGATCCAAAAAGAAAATCCTTTCTAATAAACTTCTATTTTCAAACTGTCTTCCGTAATACATACTGTGGTCTCACTGAAATGAACTAATTTTGCATTTGGAGGGGGTGGGGGGTGGGGGGAAGACATCACTTAATTAAGACCTAAAAAGACTGATGATATGTTATAAAGGTCATATATGGTAAAAACTATGAACCAGTACACTGCAATAAATGATTAATTGCTATAATTACCTATAGACATAGTTAACAAGGTCTAAGAACTGGGCATTTAATTCAAGGTCTTCTGGAAAACGCTTTTCAATGTAAGTCATCATTTTCACTAGTAAAATGGACTTCTCCCGGAGAGTAGGTGTCTGTGTTAAAAGAAGACGTGATTAATTTTGTCAATTCATCTTAAAACGTGCAGAGAACTGGCACATTCAAAGTACACCTCAGCCATCCTTTATATCCCTCTTCCACTTCTGAAGTATTGAAAAATAGCTTGGTAGAAGGTCATAGTTCTTAAAAAGAACAGTACCTCAAGCATTTATCCTTCTAATACAGGCTAGAGAATTTTAAAATCATGACTAAAAACAGGTTTAAGTTGTTCAATGATTACAAAAATCTAATGTATATTTTAAAAAGTGTAGGTCCTTTTATACAGCACTAGGTTGTCAAGTACCCGACTCCAACAGAAAATATGGCAAATTGAGAGGCCACAAAATGTTACAGGAACAACACAATTTAAACCTGCATTAGTCATCCTCCTCCTGAAGAATCTCTTTATCCAAGTTAATGTAAAACACATTTTAAAACTCCTACTTTAAAACAAGTTCTCAGCAGAACAGCATTTGAGATCAAACACCTAATATAAGCCTATAAAATGCCAAGTATCTTTAAATCCAGTTACTTTTACAGGGGATGCAAAATATTCCAAACCTCATCAAGTGCATCTAAATATACATAACAGATACTTATAATCCTGTCAAAAACTGATGAATTGTAACAGTGTCTTACAGTTATTTAACATCTGAGAGCATTATCTTCTCAATTTACCTGATTAGCTGCCATTGGGGAATTGTTTTTCACCCACTCTTCCACTATTTTTACCACTGCACGAAGAATTTTGGCATCAGTAGATTTTTCAATGAGAGATGTCAGAATAGCCTGTATGAAATTTTTCCTCATTTCCATGCTCATCACAGCCAGGCGAGTCTTCACAAGGTCCAGGCTTAGCATCACCAGTTCACTTGTACCTGCTATGGATAAAAAAAACCAACAAAGGATTAGAATTGTGTATACACCTATAAAACACCTAGTAAACAAATTTTTCAAGGTAAGCTACTGTAATTTTAAAAATAGCAACAACAATATCTGTTACCTGGAAATATATCCATAGAAATAATGTTTTCAGAACTACTGTTTTCCATTCCTGAACAGCTGAGACGGACTCCATCAAAAAAAACCCCAAATCCATTCAAAATTCTGAAGGCAAGCCTGTGTGGTTTCATTTCAGTAAATCTTTGGTAAAAGGTGTTACAGAACCCCAGTACTGGAAAAACTAAAGTTAAACTTGTGAAAGAAGTACTCCATGATGGAGTAAACCTATTCTGTTCTGTTAGTTTCCCAATTTGCTTATCTGTCAAGTTTAATAATTTTCCAACTATTTCTCAGTGTTAATAAAATTTGCAAGGTTCTCATTTACCTAAATAAAATATGGGCTGGGAATCTAACAGCAGCAATTCTTTCAAAGTATGTTCTTCAGTAGCTTATTCATTAATAAAATACAGTGCTCGTTACTAGCACTGGATTTTCTTCTACAGGAACATCTGACTTTTTTCAATGACTCATGACCTAATCCATTTGATGATAGAATTGTATGGACTGAAAAAGAAGCTATTTTAAGATAAAAACCAAAGCATCAGCTCCAACAAGTTAATTTCACAAACAGTTGTTCCAATATTATCAAATAGGAAGGAGTAAAAAAAAGTGAAAGCACAGAATAAGCAAAAAAATTCAGCCCCTCTCCCCTCAACACTATAAACTCTTCATAGAAATACTGAAATTCTTAAATGCTGTAGCTCAGCAAATATTCACTAACCTTTTACTGAAGTGTTTGGGTTAATACTGAAATTCATATAGTAAGCACCTAACAGGAACACAAAGTGCATTTTTATCCTTCAATACTTCAATAATATTTCTCACTAATGCTGAAATATTTTTCAATATGTAATAATGCACACAACTCTAGAAAATCATTTGGTTCCCTTTAGGATGAGGAGATCTTAATATTTTACAACACGTCAAATAATTAATTAACACCCCTAGACTATATAGTGTAATACCTGTATTTGCTTCTGCTGTTCCTGCTGTAGCCTGTGGGTTTAAGTGTTCCCTGACCATCTTCTGCAGAGATCGCATAAAAACTGAAATCAATCTGTCGATATAGCTGGGATTGTTACTGCATGCAGACTTCAGAATCATCAAAGTACCTATAGATAAAAAAACAATACTTAAGGAAGTAAAAACTTTTACTGAGCATGACCTGAGTAAGATAGAGATTTCCAATGTGGATGTTCTCATTCTATGAAAGAGCACAGGAAAACATTCGAGCTGTATTTTGTCCTGCCATGAAAGAAGCATGGAACTACCCAAGTTACAAACACTAGAAATCAAAACAGATTTGAAGAAAAACTTCAGTTTCAACTTTAATCTTTAGTCTAAGACTAAAAAGTTATTTTTGCATTAATCAAAATATTTTAAAGTCTGTATAAAGCGTGTGACGGAGGGCAAGGGGGAGAAAGGGAGGACAGAAATAGAGGCATTGAGAGTAGACACTTTTCCAAGATCTGGGGAAAAAAATAAATATATATGTATCTAGTTAATCAGGCAAAATGAAACTACTTAAAATGTTGCACGTTTGTTTTAGTAGCAAAACTTTTACATGAATAGGCCTTGGTTTAGTAATTAAAACTCAAGTAAATAAAAACATTACAGAATTCTGGGTTTCTCATCTTACCAGTTTGCAGACTGAAAAAGCTAGCTACTGAAAGAGCTGGTTTCAGCACAGTTTATGAATGCACTATGCCTACAAGATCCCAGCCTTCAAATTACATAGTTGTTAACAACGCCTATCCTAACATAAGCTTATCCATGGTCATGCAAACCAGTTTTAGCAATATCTGATTTAAAATACTTAACCCTTTTTTAAAAGTGCACATATCCTGTCAAACTACACCCTCTAAAAAAACCTGCAGCTATCCCTTTCCTTACTGCAACTTCATAATTCAACAAAAGCCTACAACAATATTTAAAGGAGTGTGCTTTGTTCATTGAATGGCTGCTTCAAAAGTTTTGATCTCTTTTTGTGCTCAGATGTGCACAAAATTCGTCACACAAAATTCAGCCTCCAACACAAAATCACTAAGATGTGCACCACCTGACAGTTAGAGTGTAGTGCTGCTTTTAAGGGAGCTCTGGACAAAATGTAAGAAACATCTTTCTTGGTTAGTTTGTTGTATAGCACATCCTGACATCTGACAAATAGGCAATTCCCAAAGCAAAATTACAACTATCTACACAAATCAGAGAGTAGAATAGTGAAGGACATTTGCCATTAAAATCAGCAAGTTTTCCAAAATTGTGCAATTTCAGGTCTGTGTTACCAACACAACCAGTTCTGGGCCAAACTGTATTATTCCAATACATCTTTGTCATGGTATTATGTAGCCGAGTTTTCTAGCAGTTAAGTATGAAGAACAAGAAAAGAAGAACATTTCAGCTGTTCAGAATGGTATATGCTAAAAACTCAGATTTGCTCACTCAAGAAAAAATAGCATTTTCGTAATTTCTTACTTACTGAGAACTCAAGATCTATAAATACATGAATCTTCCTACCCTATTTAAATCACCTGATACACAAGGCTTTAAAAACAAGTGAAAAAGAAAGTATAAGGCAATAGAATGTAAGAATGTTTACACAGATTCCTTGAAATATTCTGTCTCTCAGAACACTACCCAGTATTCCAGTAACTTTTACTTTATATTTTGGTTAATCTGAATGCTGCACCTTTTTCCTATGCACTTTAAATACAGAAGGCTTTCACCTAGCACAACTGCAGCTCCCCACTTCCAATAACTGCTCCCAAATCATACAGAAGACAGAATGCAATGAACCCCCCCAATCCCTCTCTTCACAGATGACAGACATCCCAAGCTCATCTCTCAAGTTAGCTCTAAATGCTTCCCACAGCTTCCTCTCCATGGTATCAGACTTCAGTTTCCTTATGGAAAATAAAAGCTCATGACAAAGATCATACTCGTGCATACACACTCCACACATATCTGCCAGAGATGTGGGAAACTTACCGAAGAGCTGAGAAGGGTTAGCATTAGTGGCTTTTTCATAATTAGTAAGTCCTTCATAAATAACCTTTCCGACTGCAGCATAAAGGCACTCCAGCTCTTCATACTTTGAAGCTACACTTGAGGTACCTGCAGAGTTTAGAGAGTTGTGTTTACTTTTGGCAACATTAGCCACAGCACAGGCAAGGAACAGTTACGCTGTGAACGTAAGAATCATCTATACCATGACCAGAACTTTATCTTGCTAACAAACCAAAGTAATATAAGCAGATCCCTCATTTATATAAACCTCTTTATTATACAACCAATATGTCTTCTATAATAGTGTACCATTACTTCTGAATAACTCATTTTGATTATAAGTCTTGTATTAGTGATTTTTAGAGAGAGAGAGAGAGAGAGGATTACCTAAATTAGCTCATATTAAGACACAGCACACTACCTATTGTCTTTCTTTTTTATACTCTATGTCCCTTCCTTGTTTTAGCAAAACAGCAAAGCTTAGCAACTAAAAGATTTGCACTTCTGAAACTGAAAAATTATAATTGCAAAAATAAATTAAATTTATAGCATGCATTTCTTGAACCACAATTATGACAGCCACAGGTTATTAAGTTTTTATGTCAATGGATAATGTATTGCACACAATTACTGATTTCAGCTTTTCTTTTTTTAAACAGAGGTTGAAAGTGCAAGCTAAAATGGACCATTAAATGCAGGAATCATAAAACAGAGTATTAGCACATTCCAAAGAGTGTCTTCACCCCACCCTTGATCACTTCAGTTATGCAGCAATAAAGGATAAAAGGAGGAAGAAAATGCCACATACTTGGTTCTGTAGGGAAAATACCCATCAAGCGAGAAAGCAAACTGTGGACTGCTCTCAAAACCTTGGTGTTTCCACAAGTCATACAAGCTGCTACGCCTCGTTGCAGGGGTTTGAAGCTGCTAAGGATAGCAGGGGGCTGCAGCACAGTCAACAGGAAACTTAAGACCTCCAAGCCAGTGCAAATGTTGGCAAAGTTGGCCTGATTGGGCTGTTCCTGAAGAGAATACATAAAAAGGCAGTGAGTGGGGGAAATCACCAAGTATTACACAGATTAGTAAATCTGTATCAAATCTGTTGAAAAGCTGTAATAACGTCGAGGTCTCTACATTAGCAATGTTTTACATCAATCTTTTGAATAAGTCACACTGTAAAATACAAGGTGCTCTAAAATCTTTAACCACAGAAGTGTTACTTAAGCATTTACAGGTATGCTCCTCCTGATGGTTTCTGTGATCCTTAGCTTTGAAAATTTGCCTGCAATCTTGTGGTTAGAAATGCTTTCAACAGAGGATTGTATTTTATCTCCTTGTCAACATCTTTCAGAGACAGGCCTTCCATGAAGATCTAAGACAGCACATTCTATGATAAGTTATAGCTTAAAGATTAGAAAAGGGGATATCTGGAACTGGGGGGAGGGGGGGGGAGGAAATAAAATATCCCTGGACGTATCTTTGTAAGCCTACAAAATCATCATTAAGACAGTGAATTAGCCTGTTTGCTGCAGATGCTTCATTCTTTTTTCTGAACCTCTTGTATAACTAATGCCACATAGCACAAAATTAAGATATAAAATTCCTGTTCCAGAGGGCTCATATCCTTGTATTAAGTAAACATCAGCAATGACCACCTTCCTCAGGTCTGATGGCTGGTATGACATGTTTGTTTTCAGGTGGGCAAAGGAGAAGTGGAGTGGGCTAGGTTTTGATTTCAGCTCACTCTTAGATGCAGTGCACTTAGCCCACCTTCCACAAATTCATGAAAGATGATAAACTGGAAGATTTGTCTGAAAAAGGCAGAGGAAAATGATAGCAGTTCACATTCTGGAAGCATAAAACTCTCTGAATTGCATGCTCTAATGTTATTTTCACATCTCCACCATCTTCACCTCTGTTCCAGAAAGGGAGGGCCAATGCTGGTCTGTAGATAACATGCAGCTCTTCTTCAGCAGCCAGCACATAGGTACTCACAACTTCCTCTGTCTTCAGTGCACATGGCTTTGCTGAAGTCATACTGCTGTTACTGCACAGCCTCCATCACCTGGCACTAAAATAGCCTTGCAACTGTGCAAGTGAGGAAGATGAGTAGGAGGTAATCCTTGCACAGCCATGGTCAGAACTGACTCCGGTTCTTCCTGTTGTAGGCTATCAAATGCCATCAACAGGAAAAAAATTATGACTTTTAACGGCAATTTTCACTCAGGTTGCACACTATTTGGGAAAAGATGAGTGAAGCAACAAATATGAGCTCCCCGGAGCACTATCAACATTTGTAAATCGAAAACAAATGAGGCCACATCAAAAACTCTTCCAACAGAAGGAGAAAAGGATGAAAGTGCATACTTGCCCTTTCAAGGACTATCTCCATAAAGACAACAGCATTATCAAAGTACAGCACATGCAGATCATAATTTGAAAAAAAAAGGCCACAGCAAATTTTAATGTAATCTTAGACATTTTAAAATTTACAAAAGTAGGATATATTAGTCCTTTATTCAAAGAAACAGAAAAGTGACATCAAGGGAGCTCCTAAAAATTTCACACTGTAAGAGTTAATACAAACAAATACAAATAAAATAGGTGTAAAAAAAGTTATTATATGACAAAAAGCACACAAACAGCACAGAGATTATAAACAAAATATGTTGTAGCATCAAATACAGGAAGCTAGCCTTTCAGTGACTTCATATTATCATAATGTAGTCAGAAAACTAGGAACCAATAAAGGCAATCTCAATTTGTAAAACTTCCTATCAACAAAAAAGCAAAAAACAACCAACCAATGAGTATGCCATCCAAACAAGCAAACTACAATCTATTTCAAAATTGAAGTAATACAGAAAGTTACTCCACCTGCTCCTAAGTCTATTTTAATATTTGTAAGTACTGCAGCTATACAAATTATAACCACTGATACAATTCACACACTTAACAAATTATGTAGTTCACTACAAAGAAGAAAAGATGAAGACTGTAAAAATCAGTATCAAGATATCGCTAGTATTCAGTCAATGTACATGCTAGTAAAACCTAAAGACCTACAGGACTAGAATGTTACCTACCACGGTCATTAGCAGCTTATCAAACCACTGCAACTTCAGTTCTGATTTTGGCCACATGTCTGGTCGTAAAGCTGTTTTCAGAAGGTTGACACAGCGGCGAGACAGCAATTCCCCAGGAGATCCAGCAGTGTTTGAGTTGTCATTTACCTAGCAATTAATCAGAGTTAACAAAATGACACCCTTTTGTAACCAACTCATTAATTCATTATGCATTCCAAGCAAGCACGTAATTTCTTATTTCTGAAATGGATGAGCTTACATAGTTTTATCACTATAGTCACAGAGTATTTAACTACATAAAAAGCTGACAAGTAAACATCAGAACTGGTGTCTAAACTGCTGGCTAATTACCCCAAATCAACCATCAAAGGTATATTTTTACAAAAGTTTAATCCCATACTTTATTACTACAACTCTGAACATGCTCAAGATGGTTAATCCTTTCTGTTTGCAAGGTATGCACAAACATACGTAGCTCTTTACTCGATTCATCTTTATACTTCGAGACCGTGTCTATTCCGTGCAATGGACTGTGGTGTATAAAATCCCATGTTACTTACCAGCTGAGCCTGCTGCAGAAGGAGAAGCCATAAAATTTGTCACCCTGCTAATTTTCCCCACTCTAGAAAAGTTAATTCTTACAAAATATGGTGAAAAGCTTTAGTTCTACATGCTGCATGAGAAGAAGTAATTCCATGTATTTGATCTTGAAAACACAATTACAATCATTATCCTTAGGTACGTAATTGACATAGTCTTTCCCTATTATAAACTCTCTAGTTTTTGGATAAAATACTCTTGCCATTAAATCTAGGCAATAGAACAAGCATACTTTGCAGCATCAGGCAAATATAAATGAATTAAGAAAAAACGCTTATGGGCACTTTTTGAAGTCTTTGCCTGGCTCCAGCCAGATTCTACTACTCATGTTTATTTCAATCATGTCATTCCTGATATAGTACTTGCTTGAAAAAAAGTAAAGAACAAAATGCTAGAAGTGATCAACAGCACAGTAAAATGGAGAGTCGAAATTTCAGAATCTGGATTGCAAGTGTTTACATTTAAAGTTTTAATTTTAAAGTGCACACTCCCTGCATCAAGCTATAAACATACAATGCCAACAATAAGAAGCTAAAGCATACCTCTTGAATACTATCCATCACTTGTGACATGAAAAACATGCAGAAATCTATTAACAAATTCTGTTTCTTTCCTCCTTAAAATAAAAATATTTTACTACTTCTACAATTTCACATTAAAGTTTCTAACCTTTTAGCAATAGAAAGTACACAAATGCTAGAATAATCCAAGCATAAAAGGACTCTTATGAAAAGAGGGGTTTATGGTTTTGGCTACTAATGCCACATTGGTATTTGCATATCAGAATAAACACATTACCTGGCAAGCAATTCTAATCAAGAAATTCACGACTGTATCTGTATGCTGCTTGTCAATCGGCTTGGAAAGAAGCGCATCAGCTCCTGGCAAGGACTGGCTACGTCCAAATACCTGCATATATACAAAACACAAAAACCATAAGCAACACTGAAAAAGGATAACTACAAGCAGAACAGATTTAAAATATTTTCTAAAACTGTAACCTTCAATTCAGGGAGTTTCGAGTTAGGTGGAAAAAAATAATTGCACTAAATTGCTTAGTCAGTGCACGTTATAATTTCAGAGTCTCTGAACAAAACCTGATTTTTTTCTTACAGCACTTATTGCTCCTGTAGCTGTCCTGAATCGTTTTACTTCCTGGCCAGAATCCACAGACAATCCTCTCTTAACAGCAGATGAGGCAGAACCTGCTCCTTCTCCACTTGCACTTGAATCCATATCTGAATCTGGCTGAAATATCACAAATGTACATGTTAAAAAAGCGTTTAACTGTATAACAGTTCAATCTTTACCAGTTTATTTAGACTTCCTACCTGCTGGTCTTTAATTCTTTGCAATTCCCACTTAATAACTACTTCAGCAAGATCCACAGCTAATTTTCTTTGCTCTATCGTAACACTGGGAGTGAAGCCCAGTCTCTGCATGGCACTAACCATATGCTGAACCAAGTGATGTCTCACTGGATAATAAACCTGAAAAGATGGTTTCACAGTCATGTTAGCCATTAACCAATAAAATTCTACACAAAAACTACAGAGTCGATATAGAACAAAATGGTAAAACAGTCTTTAATCTCAAAGTCTGATAAATCTGTACCACGTTCAGATTTTGCAATCCGGAAAAGTAACTGGTGCTTTGAGAATAAAATTTTGAGTGGCGACTATTGGTTTCATATACCCGAATGAAGATGTGTTTTTGAAAATACATGATTTTCCTCAAGGACCAATCATTCCAATTTTTTGCTGATCCTTTTAGAGAGCTACAACTCGCATTTGAACTCACTCGGATATTTTTTCAAAAAGCACAAAGGCATCGATTCACGAAAAGTGACTTAAATGCATATTAGCTAGCTGTCACTTCACATCATATTTTAGTACACAGTTTCAAAAATGCTCCTGTATAGATATTCTGCAGCATTCCTCCATTTGCTTAATACTTCCCAACACGCGTTAGCTGCAGATAGAAGTTATCTAGTTAACGCCACAGAATATATAAAGTCAACAAACAAGGATTACTGGAGGATGGAAAAGAATATGGTTCTGCACAATTTTTAAACAACTCAAAGACTCTTCACAGATCTGTTAAAGAGCACTGCTAATGCACGTGCAATGAATTAATATTGCAGACTTTCACCTAACATTCTAACTTCAATCATGATAAAGCTTAATAAGTGGTTTGCTGCTTAATTTTAATATTGTTTTCAGTTTCAAATAAATAGCTTTGCATAGAGCTGATGCCTTTTGAAGATAAACCATATAAATCAGATTATGTTATTTTCTAAGCAAACTGCAGTTTACATCCTTGATATCTGAGATACCATGACTGCCAGAATAACTGGTACGAGTACCTTGAAATGTTGTACTATCAAGTGCAAAATATGTACTAGTTGTGGAACTGTATGACCCTCTTCCACAATGATTTTTCGTGTCCAGTGAGTCAGCATCTGATGTCCATCCTCCATTCGAGCAGGCACAGCCGGAGTCAGAATAGCCATTGCTTGCCTGACAATAGCTCGGGCCTCCATCGCATGAGCTTTTAGAAGACTGTGAAAAACCTAAACAGCAAAGTTTCTGATCAACATTATAAATGCTTTATTTTTGTAAATAAGTGTAATATTAAAGAAAAAGAAACTACAATACACATTCTCTAAACATTTTTTCCTGAAGGCCCATAATTTGGTAAATATACGATAATATGTCATTATGAGAAGTATACAGCATATACTTCTGTTTCCCTTATGTTCCCTTTTTCTTCCTCTCCACTGTGCAATTTTAAGTCTTCCTTCGGTCCCCACATTCTGCCTCAGCTGGAATGCGTGTCTTTTTTAAATGAAGAAGCATTACCAATTTTCTTAATTCAACCAAAACGACTTTTCATTGTCCCATTTACCCTCTCTGTCTTCCCTTATCTTCAAACTTCTTTCTGTACTCTCCTATCCCCCAATAAATTTGTATTAATATTTGGCTTGATGCTTCTTTATTTGTTTGTTGCGTATGAATGTAACTAAGTATCCAAAGTGTGTGTGTATACATTTTTATTTTTTTTTAACTAAGTATCCAAAACTACTGTGCACCCTCTACTCTGCATTTTTAAATAAAAAGAAAGCACACTAAAGAACTTATCAACATCCCTTAATTGTATGAATACAAGCCCATAGTCAATACCTGCAGAACTATCTTCTTATGTATGGCAAATTTTGCAATGATGTGTGCCAAAAGTAAATGTCCACTGTATTTGCACGCTGGGTCCACACATGCCTTGGACAAGAGACAAGGCCAAGCAAACGTCATGAGGCGTCGTAGTTTGCTGTTCCGGTTTTTGTTATTGTCATGAATGTGATGTGGAGCATGCTCAACCAGAAGTGTTGCAAACTGCAAGAGATAGATCCTGAGAGAATCCAGCATATCAGCCTGTTTTTCCGGATCAAGTACCTAGTCCCAGGGATGATCAAAGAGGAGAGGAGGAAGGTGAGGAGAAAAAAAACACAGTGACCAAAAAAACCACAAAACAAACAAAAAACCCGACTTCACTATCTATAAAAGCAAAGTCCTAGTTTTTTGCTTTTTGAGCAGTTTTTTAAAAGACTAATAAGCTATAATCACTTTTTTGATTCAGTTTAATACCCACAAAACAACCTCCAGAGTTCACAACAAATAACAAGCACATCTAAGAACTTCTGAAGTGCTAGCTACTGGGGGGACGACAAAAAAAAACAACACAAAACCCCCCACAATCCTCATCTTTAACAACACCTATTTTATAACTGCTAACTGGTTCAATGAAATCAATGTGAATTACAAACATACTGCTGTCCAGTCGTGGAAATCTTTGCTTATGAAGACGACTGGGATTACAGCCATATAAGCCCCATTTCTAAAGACAGACATTCAAGTTGTAAAGATACCATAAACTGAACACTGTAGTCCAATCCTACTGATGACTGATGGATCTCGCAACAGTTCAAAGTTATGATGTGATCTAATTTATCTGATCATAGTACTTAGAAATAGCACAACTAATTCAAATCAGGATTGAAAAGCCAAATAAGAGAAACAACTTTTTGTTTTATTTTTCAAACACTTTAATGTAAACAATCCTTGTTTACCTTTGTTATAAAAACACTAGTGATGCTTTCTGGATTATCTCCTTCTGGGTTTGGGGGTCCTAACAGCTGCTCACCTTCTCCCTTTTCAAAACTGTACAAAAAAGCAGGATTCAGGATATGTTGCAGCACCTACAGAATATAAACAAAAAACCAGTTATATTCAACTACTGGATTCTTTTAACAGCAGTCAACATTCAAGTAATTTCATTTGCAAACCTGCATGTTAGACACACTCACTGCACTACAAAATGAAGTTATAAATAAAACCTTAAAGGAACAGATACACATAGATTTTTTCCTCCCCTTCAAAGGGCAAAGATTCTTAGAAAGTGTACTCTAAAGCAGTCAGCATTGAAAGCAAGATAAATTGCTGACTCTGTTTATTATCACTCTTCTTCAGGTATGATATTTTCACCTAAATGACTCTGCCAATTATCCAACTCACTGACATTTAAGTAAGCAAGTTTTGTTGCCCTTGTTCCCAAGAAGAAAATTAAACCTAAATACCAGGATTCTTTGATTTAATTGCTTTAGTTACCTTGGCTTTGAGCTCATCTCCAAAGTTTGGGTCATTGAAGTCTACAAACCGAAAGAACAAAGCCCGTTTCTGGGGAATACTGTAGTTTTTGGGGATCTCTTCTTCCATGTATTCTTTTAAGAAAGTCATATTGCAGAGAAATCGACCTGTAAAAGCTCGAAGCAACTGGAAGAGCAACTCTATATCACCGTAATTCCTTCTGTAAAAGAGCGTTAAAAAAAAAGCTTCTGTGAAAAAATACCCAACCAAACTACTATGCTAATGACTTGATGAAGAAACTAATCTTGGTTTTAAATGAGCAAGGGCAAGAGCAAGCAGTACTAGAGGCATGTTTTTAGAGCTAATGGCAGTATTATGAAATACATTAAACTTTCTCTTCAATAAACTGCAAACCATTTTTTAGTACCCCTGTATACCTTTACAGTATTTTCAAAATTTATTTCAAAAATATATGCAAGCTATAGGAAATAAATGTTTTACGTACTTGCAGTAATTCAGTAAACAATATGCCAATAGCTTTGGTTCTTTCCAATTTGTTGCAGCCATATTCTCCTTACGATGTCTCTCCTGAAAAGCTTCGCTCACCCAAACACGTTTCAGCTGATTCACCAAGGAATGTTGATTTGCTAACCAACATTCATCATTCTTAACAATAATACTTATGATCTGTCAAAAGCAAAACAAGACAAATGCACAGTCAACACGCAATAGATCTGTCAGTAGAAAAATGATATAAAAGCACTTCTTTAAGGTCAAAATTAAAGGTTATAAAATATTTTTTTAAGAAGTCAAATAAAAACTAGTTTACATCAATTTTTAAAGGAATTTCTTATTTTAAAAAAATGTTTCTGTGGCCATGTTTTCCTCTTGTATCTTACTTTACTTTAAAAAAAAGAAAGTATAGTTCACTTGAGTCTTTTTTCCCTTCCTACAGTGACTCTGACTGCAAACACTTTACATTTTTACAATTGTTTTTCTACGAGCTATAATACATAGACACCCTTGAAAGTCTGTATGTAACAGACTTGTAGGTAAAGAGATTTAACTATCTAGTGCAGAGACAAACAAGAATAAATGAATACCTTGATAGCCTGAAACTGTAGATCAAGACGCATTGTGGTAGTGCTTGGAGAACCAGGTCTAACAGCTGCTTGGGTACCAACAGGTAACAGTAGAGTGATAAATCGGTTAGGATTAGCTGCCAGTACATCTCGTAGAGGTTTGGCATCTTTATGTTTTAAGAAACTCTGAAGAAGGGGAAGACATAATTTTAATAACAACCTTTAAAAGCAAAAATACCAAAAGTCTATATCATCCTGTAGATTTTATATTGCTCACTCAAGTTGCACAGGTTATATTTCACATATATAAAAATAACCTCTACAACTTCAGTAATAATCCTACATGATCTGAAAAGGTATAAAATCAGCATCTCAGGGCAAATACAAACTGAGAATAGGCACCCTACAGTCAGAGTAAGACCATGATTAAAGACTACAAGGTCATAGAGAGAAAAAAACACGGAACAGATGAAAAAATTTTTGTTCATCAGATTTGTGAAGATGAGGGCTTTCTCCTGCTCCCCTTCCCACACAGCTTACCATAAACATTCTGCTCCACTGTGGATCATTTAAAGTGGCTTCCATCATGAACAGCTCCACAGTCTGGGATGGATGACGCGTCAAAAATTTTATCAATGGTTCTCTGAATGGACTGCCAGCCTGAAAGATTCATAAAGCTTAAATTAAAAATGCAGAGTAGAGAGTATTTTCTACTCATTTACTAGCACGCAGAAAAAAAACATTTGACTTGGCATTTATGCAGATACAAAATGTTCAGAACATCTATGATGAGAATTTACTGACAATTTCCAAAACTCACTTTAAGGAGTCTTAAGACAAATGTTAACACTTCCTAAAAGGCTTGAAGAGAATATTTACTTATTTATTCATTACACAAAATGTTTTCCTACACCATGCTTAAAATATTGTAATTATTATCTACTAACATTTAAAAATACCATAAAGCAAAAATATCAGCAATGTTAACTTCCACTTTTACCTCAATTAACATCGCTCGTTCTGTTTTCATAACAACTTCCAGCAGAGGTTTAACCAAGGTCTGAGGGGCAGCTGGGATCAGATGGAATAAATTTATAATTGCTGAACAAATCTTCATTTCCTACAGGTAAAAAGAAATATAATTAATTAATATTACCAGCTAAATATGTAAAAACAGTATCACACACCCTACCTTTTTTTCCCTTCTATATTTACATAGCCAGCAACCAAATGCAAAGATTTAATGTACATATAGCATCTACTTACCATGATGTATGGAGAACATTGCTTTTGTGAAAGTCTGCCCTTCCCCCCTTGTAATATCATGGTTTAATTTTATATTCTTTCTCAGTATAGTGCTGTTTTACAGGTAAGAGCTACACGCTATTTAATGATAACGGTGATGGGGAGTTATGGAGTGCTCACTGCACTACACCAAGTGGCTCATACATCAAAAAGCCAGTTTAATTTCTCATACACACCCTGCAACCCCGGACTAGACATGAAGAAAAAGACAGACAGCTTTCTCACAGCACTGTTCAGTATATCTTGCAAACAGCTGGTTACTTCAAAGAAATGTCAGTTCTGTTCTCCCACTAGATATTAAATTCTTCTGAAGTCCAAAATAATTTTGTGGGTTTCTTTCAGTGTAATTTAAATGGGGACTATGTTTCATTTAAGTAGAGCGTGAACTTCCTTCAGTAAGAAAAGGGAAAGCAAAAAACAAAATGAAACATCCACCCTCACCATCCCTCTGAAACCAAATTCTAGTACGCAGTATACGAAAGAATATTAAGTGCACTGCATCTCCTCAACTGAATTTAGACACGAAGTATTAGGCCCCACTCCTTAAACATGATCTGCCTAGACAGATCCCCACAAAACTACTCTCATGGATTGAAGTGCAGCACTGAGAACACGTATAAAACCTTTTGAAAGTACTTATGCCTTCACAGAAACTAAAAATCCTGCTTTTCCTAGTACAAACATGCTTAACATCCTTAACAGCAACGTTATCAAAACAGCTCTGCCACAGACAAACAGAAGACAATTCACAGCACTGCACTCAAAGGCACAATGCACTCTGCCCAAAACACAACAATAGAACTAACAAACCACAATTAAAAAGAAAGGAAAAATAAAAAATAAAAACAAGCCAACAAAAAAACCCACAACGACAAAGAACTTCCTGGTGCCTCCACTGAGTTTCTCACCTCTACCCCCTCCGCGGCAGGCTGAACCAAAACAGAAGTCACAGCATGAAAAGAAAATGCCCACAAAAATATCAAATAAATGAACAAATCAGTATATGCTATTCTTCAGGTTGCAGACAGAAACTGACTTCAGTAGGGTTATTTTCTCATCTCAGGCTGAAAGAACGGAGACAATGAGCATCTCCCATGCTCTGAATTGCTCTCCCAAGAATCAGGATGAAAAGCATCCTTTTTTCTACTTGTACATTGTTTAGACATAGCTTCTCAAATATTTATACTGAATAAAAAGATAGTAGAGATTATTAAGTCAGAGGAAACAATATTTCAGCATCTTCAAAGACAAATTAGTGCAACATCAGTTATGTAACCACTTTCAATACTTGAACTACCAAGCTATAAAGTCCTTCTGATAGACTGTAATGCAGAATTTCCACTGTGGTGCCACCGCTCACAAGCCGGACGGTCAGAGGCAACCATCTATTCAAAACTTGTTTTGTCAATTCCCAGACACGACCTAAAAAAATGCCTTTCCCTGGGGAGGCAGGGAAGTGAGAAAGAAGGGACTTAAATCAAAGATTTCATTCATTGAGCCAATGAATTAGATCTTAATCGCTGCTTAATATGTTCTGGTTTAATTTGTTCATTTCTCTAAACAGCCAAGTCACCGTTCAGGAACAGAGTAAGACTGTCAAAATTATTTAGGTGAACAAAGAACTTAGTTATTCTGGCATCAATGTGGATCTTCACAACAGTTGTTAATTATAATGCAGCATTTTTAACAGAGATGTCTGAAGTTCTTTGTTTGCCTAGAACTGCCATTTACATGTGAAAACTCATTCCACAGACTTTCGGACTGTTTCATTAAGAAGCCTTGCTGACTAGCCACTGCCTGCACTATGCTGGAGAACTGCACACCACCACCAGCATCAGCATCAAAAGGCACCTTCATAAAGTGCCAATGGAAAGATGAAAACTCTTTACGTCAAAAAAGTTATCGTAACAGTGCTCTGTACTGTTCCAGCTAGCAAACATAAGGCTTTCCTGACCAATTCCATTCTCCACGGCATGTCTACCATCTCCTAGATGTAACCACTCACCCACTCAGTCTGAATGATGAAACCTGCTCCAGTAACACTCCCCAACATTGCTTTTAAGTGAATATCTCAGATTTTTGAATCTCACTATGGTCAAGAAGAAATCACAGTAAGTGAAAGGCCAGATACAGTAACTTTGACCACCAGCTTCATCACCCTAGTTTTTCCACATTTAGAAGATACAATTACAGCAACAGCACACTGCATATACAGACATATGAACACAGATTGTCACAGCAATGGTATTAAGACCACACTGTCTGTGCCTTCCTTCAGCTTCCTACAGTTTTTATTTTTAAGGAAACTTTACAGCAACAACTGCGGGGAGAAAAAGTAATATTTCAAATCAGCTTTGCAGTCGCACAATTCTATTTGAAAATGTTTCCATAGACTTCTCTCTCAAGATGTGACGGTAGCTTCCTTCTGAAGTGTCTGGTGTGCACCTCCCCCTCAACATACCTAGGTTTTAAACCAACACTCAGAAAACATTACAGGTTTAGGAGACTAAACACACAACTACATAGAAAACAGCAACAGAACACATTAAAAGCAGAAGAATTCACAATTCAACGTGAATTAGGGACAACTAAAAACTGTTCTAGAGGTGCCACACTGTGGTTTAAAAGACTATTGCTATTAAAAGATCTGCAAGGTATCTGTATTCACCATATTTCAGGAAAAGTGAATCCCAACATAAGAATATGAAGGCCTTAGAACTATCCTGAATAAAATCTGTTTTAACTTAAAAACGCAGGTTTTAAGTTTAAACATAAGAAACAAGTTCTACTCCATTAAAGAACATCTGGGTCAAATACAAAGCAATGACTTAATTCAGATTTAAAAGCTCTCTTTGCAGTGACAGCAGAGAGTATTGAAAAGCCATTAAATCATTTCCATGTTTTGAGGGAAATAAAACACCAATCTAATTTCATTCCAATTTGAAAAACAAAGAAATTAATAAAAATCCCACCAATTTTTCCCAGTTGCAATAGTAAGTCTCAACACTTAATGTAAGTTATTAATAAAATCTTAATAGAATTATGAGACTTCTGGTAATCTACATGAAACTACACCGAAGCAGGAATTGCCTTCAGTACCATATTGCTAAGAGCACACAGTGTTGTCATTAAGCTGTGCTATTTTCCATTTATAAGAAAATTGATCAGCTTCCCATAGTTCAACATTAAGGCCACTAGTTTGGATGGGAGATTTTAATGTGATTTCCACTGGTAAATATTGAACTTGGTTTTCATAAATTAGATTTAAAATTAACTGGGATTATATCATTATTCTGTATAATTTTCACAATACTATGTTATGAACGTCAAACATATTAGTGAAAAGAGAGGGATTATGCTGCTGAGCTCATCAGCCATTCCAATGAAGAACACATTTCTAAGCAGAAAATCCTAAGGAAAAAAAAGTAAAAATCAATGAGCTGTTCTCACACCAACCTGTATAGAACAGGCTTGAAAGTAACCATTGTCAGCAGATAAGAAGCTCCTCTTACTAAGATTTGTATCAAATACTCAATATACATATAAGTTCATTAGCTTGTAACAAAACATTAGTGTGTAATCAGTTATGACAATATTTACAACTGAGTTCTGTAATTCCAAAACATTAATACTATTTATTTTTTGTCTTCCCACATGAAAGCATTCATTAACTTACATTTCCATCACTCCGTTGTCCACCTTTGTGTGTAATAACTACAACCTCCATCCATTTACGCAGGTGTTGCTATAAAGACAGGATAATTAGTATTATTCTTCTAATTATACTGTTCTGTTTTAGCAAGTGACAGCACATGCTACAAGAAAAGCAGCAGCAGAGGCAGAAATGATTGTTTGAACGAAACAAAAGGAAAAACGATGTTATTTTCATTCCCTCTGATTAAAGAGTTTACTGTTGCTAAGTCCTCTCCATATTCAAGAAAGCAGGGGTTATAAGAGTACATACATTACAAGCCAGAAAAATCTGAAGTCTGATAGATTAACACTTTTGTAACTATTTGCTTGACATGTATGCATTTAAATATTTAAAAATCCATGGCAAAAGGATAAAGAATTCACATAGTTTAAAAACTGCGAATAAGAACGGCAATACCTTCCACCACTTTACAAATCAAGAAAACACCAAAACAGACTTAGCACACTAGGAAGTAAAACATATTTTCAAGGGTTTCCTTAGTATATTATGCTGCTGGCAGCTTGTTTAAAGATAAATTTGTCCAAGCAGACCTTAGCATAATCTGTCTTCACTAAAAAACATCTCCTAACTTTCTGATTTAGCAGCTCTTCAGAAATTAAGTCAAAATATTTAAAGATTTTTTTTCTATTAATTGTGAAACAAAAATCTTTTACTTTCAATATATACACTGAGTCAGTACTGAATTGTTTGTTGACTTTTCAACAATACAAATGCAAGCCAAAAAAGAATTTCTTCTGGAAGAGCTAAAGAAAACTTGAATGAGCTTACCATCATCTGATCACAGAATTTATCATTAAAAGAGTTTGGAAAAAGTCTAGTGACAGATGTCAGACGATTCACAACATTCAGCGTCAGACTTCGATAGTCTCCCAACATCATAAGCAATGGTCTCATGTGTGTATGAATTTGATCAACTTCTATGGTAGCTCCTTCCAAGAACTGCAAGAGAGTACAGGATTAAGATACAGATGGAGAGGGGAGTGACTTTTGTGCAAGCATCTTAAAATAAATTCCACTAAACTGATTTTTCTTCTTTTCGTTTGTACTTGTAAAATGCAGTAGTTTAAACAACGTTTATTGCCCGAAATACATATAGCGACAAGATGGATTTGGGAAGCAGTTAAGCATTTCTGACACACAGTAGGATATTCCACAAAATAATCAAGTAGGAGATCTTAATTACAGATGGACTGAAAAACTGCTACAGCTATAAATCAAATATACAGCTACAAACACTGCTTTATGAAGAACTGCCTGTGAATCTGGCTGAAGGCAATAGAGCAAATGTCTGTGTTACAATCCACATCCTGAGTTACATAAAAGGTCAAGAGAACCTGGCTGCAAGCAGCCAGAGAGAGTATTTCCCATCATAACCAAACATCCTGTGTGCACGGATTTATCACAGCAAAAACGATCAGAAAAAATCTCATACCAAATGCACAGGTCAGAACAACCCTTATTTGCTCCCTCTTACCTCTCAGCCGAACTGTATTGTCAGCAAGCCATAAATAAGTACGTTCCCTCTCATGACCACAATGACATGAAAAGACAATGTCTGATCTCTAATTAGTCAGCGGCCTAAACAAATGTAAACCACCAGTACTACTATACTTATATTCCCTGTTACATGCCAGCCAATCTACACATCATTACAAAGAGGCGAGAAGTATTTTTATCATTTTCTATATTTATAAGAATGGTATTAAAATCTTGCTGAACAAGAATTAGGCATACCTACTGGACAACAAATCACGATGAGAGAATATCTTTTTCCCCATCCTTCCAGGGTTTTTTAACACTATAACCTAGCATCCACAGAACAGACAGTGTAGTGTAGCACCATACAAGGATGCTGCTTCTGACCTTAAACAGTACAGCCAGTCCTGTTTGTTAAGGTAACTGCCATGCTATGATACCGAGTCTAACCCTGCTGTATTGCTTACTTTTCCAAAACCAACTATGGGGGTTTCTACCAGTTCTTTTGGGAACAAAAAAAGAAAAATGTGAAAAGCTTTTACACTAAAGCCAGGCATGCACATTTCCAAAACTGCTAGGAAGGACTGACACTGTTTACTTAGAAAACAAGATACATTTACAAAGACCAGACAAGCTGAAAGACCAAAAGACGGGACAGACAGAAAGATTGAAAGACTTACCATGGCCCTTGTCCAAGAGCTTATAATGCTTAATTTCAACCAGAATAAATTTTTATGGCTAAGTTTAAACACCCTCAAAACCCACATCTGACCAAAACATAATGATATTGGTGTCACTAACAGAAACGTAACAGAGCAGCCATTATTTCCTGTACAGAACTTTCCCAAGAAGCTTTCTAACAAGGAAGTAAAGCAGGGAGAACAACGGCCTCAAAAGCAATACTGTTTTAATACACTAACCTTTCTCATGCATGCTTCTCCTGCCTCCTGCAGTTCATTATTTGTTGAATTAAGTGCCTTGAAAAGTGCAGCAATGATTTTCTCTCTCGACTGAGGCAAGTAATTGCAGGCAGCTAGAGCATCTGCAAATATCAAAGTAAATTTGTTCTCTTTGTTAACTCAATTTCAAAAGAGAGGGGAAAAAAAACCCTAATTCTACAGTTCTTCTCTTTAAGTTTCTTTTATTGCATTTCAAATTACAGACAGCTAAAGCATAACATGCTTTGCCAAAAGCAACAGACGTCATAAAACAGTTAAAGAATGGAAATTCTATTAACAGTGTTCTAAAGTTTTCTTAATACTATATAACATAATTAGTCTAAAAATATTTGGGGTTCATTTCAGAAACTAAATACTAGTCATCAAGAAAGCAGCGATACTTTCCCATTATTCTCTCCATTAAACTGTGTCCTCTAGAGAGCAGTCATCAGTCTTCAAACGCTCAAGTTTTCTGCTGATCTTGGGAAGAAGACTGCCCACTGCTCACAAAGACACATCAAATTTTGTTTAGGAAGTTTTACGTACTTAAGGCTGCAATCCGAAGAGGTACAAGCGATGGAAGACTTTTGTAACAAGGTAGTTTCATTAAGGCAGCATCTTCAGCCTCACACAAATTTAGTAACTAGGGAAAAAAATAAACAATCATTTTAGCATAGCATTGTGACTCATGGTCGAAACAGTATTATCATTACATTTTGAGTCTTGTTTCCTCAAATAGCCAACTTTATGCAAACACAGCAATCAACCTCCAAATTTCACCAACAGGCAAAATTTCTACTCAAAATTAGGGTGTAAGTCCCCATGAAAACTGGTGGGTATCCAGAGGCAAGAGAGTCCATTAGCATTGCCACCATAGAAAAGTCAGGCAAAAGTTAGACATTTTGCATTTTGTTGGCCAATACCTAGGTGGTCTATTTGCAAACAGGCTGCTCATATGATCAAAGAACAGGTCTACAGAAAAACTTGCCTCCTGAATGGCAGTAATAATACTGCAAATATGAGGAACAGGGCAAGAGAGCACAAGGAGATTAATAGGGACAAATGTGTTGAAAATGTCTCCATTAATTCTAAAGGTCATGGGTCACTGCCCAGAGGGCTTACAGGGCTCTCCTCTGCAGGCGAGTATTTTCAATATATGTATATGTTTTTTGTTAGAAAACACTGAACAGATTGAAACAAAGTCATGCAAGTTAATGTCCAGGTTGCACCTATACTCAAGAACACTATTAAGACTCAGACATTCACAATACCAATACATCACTCTCACCTTTACAGATATTTTTTCACCTATAGCACGTTGTCTTCGTCTTAAGTCAAAAATTGCAGAGGATCCTCTGCATCAACAACTATACCCCACACCTGCCTTGTTAATTGCAATTATTGTTGGTATCAAAGACCTTCTAAATTCATGTCTGGACAAAACAGCTAGGAAACCAAGGGACTAGACAATTTCTCTCAGTTAAATCTACATGCTAGTTTTATATCTGATTTTACTCAAACTGTTAGGGATGCAAAAACCTTTAACAAACTATATCTATGTTTTGGTGGTACAACAATTTAAGAGATACACTGTACGTAAAATAAGACCTAAATGTGAAAGTTAGGTCTACTAAACTAGGAGTATAACACCAAAGTTCATTTAATATATTTCACACACATTAGAACGTCCTGCTTAGCTCAGAGCTATTACATTGTAGGTAAAGGCAGACCTCAGCTCACATTTCAAAAAGTAAATTCTTACATTTCCATGAAAGTAAAAAAGGCACTGAGAAAAAAAAAGTATTTTTAACAATGGAAGTTCTAACACCATCACTACTGAAGTATCTACATTCAAATATGACAACATAAAAAGAAAGTACCTCTGTGTAGAAAACCTTGTGTTCCACCACATTTAGATCCATCGTAAACAATCGGGGTTGCAGGGTTGTGCAAAAGGTATTTCCCTCCATCAGGCCAATCTGGGCATTTGCAGGTTGATGCCTGAGTAAATGCTTTTTAGGAGGCACCATATCTTGGAGAACCTACACAGCACAGTTTAGATTACTGAATTAGCAGCCAGTTCAAATGACCCCACAGACCTAGCCACTAAGACATCATTAGTCACAGCTGCACGTTTCTACCCATTTTCTATTGTGGTTCCAGATGTAAGTCTTTAGAAATCACTAAGCAAGAAGAAAATACTTCTCCGAACTAATTTAATTCACAGTGAGTTAGCAAAACAACTCAGTATCTGTAATCATTACATAGTCTCTGTGAACAGATCTATGATACCTAATAACTTCACATAACATCATAAACAACAAAGAAATTCGCAGACTTAGGCATTTCAAACGTTCAGCTCAAGAAACAAGAATATTTTAAGCTCCTAAAACAACAGAAAAACCAAAACATTCATGTAATTTTTTTCCATTACACCAACTTCTCACTCTCTTCCATAAACACCTTTAGCAAAATAAGATATGAATTAGGAGAGGCTTCTCTGTATGCTCCCAAACTACAACGACACCTATAATTTCATACCTTGTTGTGGCCCTTACAGCTTATGTACGTTTACCTGTCTGTCAAGAGAATGAATGCTATTACCTTTAAGAATATGTAGCAAAAAGTTGTTTCAACCAGCTTTGATCTTTATAGTCTCTTTCTGGATAGGGCAAGGCATAGCAATATGCCTCACATTTAGAAAGTAACACATAACTGAGGTTCAAAATGCAGTATCTACCTGGCCTAGCCTATGTCTGATTGGTGGTAGGACAAGCAGTCCATAATTTCAGGAAGTAAATCAACCTGAAGACACTATAAATACTGGCGAAGTAGTCAGGCATAGCTTGTACAAATCTCTGTACTGCTCCAGCCACAGTGTATGTTAGAACAACGAAACCTAGCAAATGACAAACATATGCCACCAAAGCACTAAGAACTCCATTCACTAATGTGCGAAAACGTACTCAGAAAAGCATTTTGCAAATCCAAACTGGTAAACAACTTTAAACTCACTTCCAGTAAGTATTTCTGCTTACCTCTTTATGTGGCTCCATAATCACCGTGACACTTTTTCCAGTGACCTGTGCAAGTACCTGCAATGAATGCATGGCCTGTTTTCTCACAGTAGAATTTGGAGAGGTTACTTCTCGAACGAGGTCATGTGTCACATGATGGAAAGACTTTTCCTGTGCTGCTAGGATTTCTTCTGTTTTTTCTTCATCTTTTAAAGGAGTTGCACATCTAATCAACAGCTGTTCTAATGTGGTCTTTGCCATAGCAACTGCTCCATTGGAAACCTAAAGTATTATAGATTATTTTTATTAATTAAGTACAGAACTAAGATCACAAATCTACACACTACTCATCAACGAACTTGGCATCTGATTTTGATGAATCCTCTGCAAATGGCTAAAACATACAAGCTTAAACAGAACGCATATTATTCAACTAGTCTTCCCATCAATCATTCCAAAACCCTGAGCTGCAACACAACACAATTTTATAAACAAACTCCAGCACTGGAACCCGTAGCAATATTGTCCCATATGATTCACAACTGAGAAAAGGTCAAGCAGCCGATTCTCTAGGTATCTATAACTACATACAGCTTTTTGATAAGATGAACAGCTTTCAAACTAAACATAGAAAGAAGAAAAAAAACACAGTGTCTTTCATGCAAGTGACAGTGTTCTTTCACTGATCTGAATGGGACCTGTACATTTCTACTCCGAAAGAAGCAAGTGTAATTCCAACAACTTTGGCAAAGTTACGTGGAAAAATCAGACCTCATTTGTAACTTCAAGTCTTACGGTTTAAGCTAAAATTACTAAAATTCACTCGTAACTATCACACATACAATACATTCTGAAGTAAAATCAAAATTAGCAAGAGTTCAATCTGTGTGAATTTAAGAACAGAAGGGGTTTTTCCCCCATACTATTTGATATAATTCATTAATTAAATACCTCTCCAGTTAGATCCATCATAACAAAGAGAAGTGCCTTCAGGAAAGTCTGCTGGTTCTGGAGGACCCAAATTAGCGGCAGTCGTTCCATAAGAAATTTAATTGACACAACACCTCCTAGCTTAGCATACCAAGCTTGTTCATAACAGCAAGCACATAAACGTTCCACAATGTACGAAAACAAGGGAAGCTGACAAGCCTAGAAACAAAGAAATGTATCAGTTTGCTTTTTCAGCTCACTGATAGTCTCCAAAATTTTAGAAGCAAAATTGTATTAGCTGAAACTAGATCATTTACATATATATTTTTAAAAAAGAATAATTACCCTTTCCTTTGAACCCAAGATAATACTCGCAACATCAAATATCACTGCTAGAGCCACCTCTCCAATTTTGCAGAGTTCCTTCTCCTCATATGCCATGCAGATTGCTATGGCATCAATAAGCACCAAGGGATCCATGCCTTTTGACCCATTTTCTTCACTATGGAACATGGCTGTGCTAGGCTGGCTTCCAACCTGATAGCACTGTAGCAAAAAAGGACCTGTAATTTGTATTGGGGAAGAAAAGGGGTGGGGGGGGAGATAAAACAATGTATATTTCAATATGAACAGTCTTTCAATTAGATATTACTACTCCTCTGACTAGCTGATGGCAAAACCAGTAAGGACTGTGTCTATTTGCATATAAATGGACTGTAAGGCATTCTTCACTCTTTGAAGAAAAAAATGATTATATCTACTTGAATATTTTCTTCTATGCACTAAACTATGCACTGCAAGAACATTTAATTAAAATGAAGAAGCACAAAAATTCAAGTTACATTAATGTGACAATGAAGTGTGATAGGCTTATAGTATGTCTTTTCCCAAACTACTTGTCATGCAGCACAACTGCAGACAAAAAGTTTCATTCATAGATACGAGACACAGCAGTGCTCCAGCCTTTACTTAGTTCCTCTGATGGTCCTCCAATACCACAAGTGGAAACAACTCAATTAAAGACCATCCACAAAAGTAACTATGTATACAAGTTACACAAATGCTCTGGAAATATAAACTGTTCCAAGCTGTAATTCTTTCATTTGCTGTAGCATTTTAAAAGTATTTTTTAGGCAACTGATTGTTTTTTAAAACTTGCTTAATGATTTTTTACTGCTCAAAAGAATTAAAACGTAATTCAGCCATCAAACAAAACACAATGTATCTACCCAGAATCAACTGCAATATCATGACTTTCTTAAAACAAATTACTATTAGAAAAAGTATAAACTTCTCCACCCTCTGATGACAGACCACACAATCTCTATTCCACTTACCACACTGCTGAGCAACTGCCACCATTGTGTAATGGCGGATTAAGCTGGCTACAAAAGGCAGAGCACTAGGTCTCAGATCTTTGATGACTGCTGACATGAATGCCCCTGTCAATGCCTGTTCAAACGTTTTACGAGCTGGAGTATCCTGAGCTTTGTATCGATGTGAAATAATCACACTGGGTATGGACTTCTCCGTAAAGCTGAAAGACAAAATTAAGTTCATTATAATCCTAAACTGCAGTACTGGCAGCTCAACCATGAGCATTGTCAAGTACCTGACTTAAAGTTTGCTCTTGATATCTAACTTCTCACCTCAAGTTGTCCCCTCATTTTGATAGAGCTAGACCAGTTCACTTGGTCCGTATTAATTTTGTCAACCACTGGTCTCAAACATGATGGACAGCTCAATTTCATCAGGAACATTTAAAGCAGTGGTTCAGAAGAAGCCATGTATATTACAAGTAATAGGCATACAGGCATCACACTGCAACTCAATTACAGAATGTCATTTTCAATATTTTGACATTTTTCCCTTTTTTAAAATGACATTTGATTTTAATCTTGAAAGATTGAAACATCATTTATCAAATCCCTGCCCAACAAAACCTATTGACTGCAAAGCTATATTTACGTCAAGTCAAACAAGTCCAAATTATAAAAGCTACTATACTCTTTAGCTACATATACTACAAGAGTCAAAGTCAGCACACACTTTGTGGGCAAAGATGTCAAAGTTGTCTAAAAGCAATAAACTCATTAAGTATCAATGACTAAAATTGTACAAGATGTAAAAAAATTCAATAAAAAGCCCCCACACTAAGACAAACATAGGTTTTGTGTGTGACTACGCTACAGTTTGGTCACTAAATGAAACTGAATTTTTATCTCTTTCACTTTAGTAAAAAGTTAGATGAACACACAAAATGTCACAATCTAAGTTAATCTTTAAAACACAATTAAGCACCAGAATATTCCAACTACTTAAATAGATTAAACTAAAATTAATTAAAAAAAAATATTGAAGTCTGATCATATGTAACAGATAATACTTTGGACTGTGATTAGAGGAAGCAAATTAAAGCATGAAACATTAAAAAATGTCATTGGCATTACACAGTATGCTGACAAAACCCCTCTTACTGCAAAGTCCTGCAATGATTTAAAAGGAAGCAGGATAAACCAGAAGGTAAAAATCCCATGAAGAATACATTGCCTAGACTAACCACTGTCTCTAAATTAGGTTGTTCTAAAGACACTATAAATTTTACATACACATTTATGTTTAAAGAATTGTCATACTTGGGATGCGCAAGAAGTTGATATAATGCATGCTTATTATCATCCAGGCTCATCATAGCTACTAAAAAACACTTGATTACTTCCCACGCTTGCCTCCGATAATATGGTTCTGTGTTAGCACTCTTCAGACAGTCCAGAGCAGTCTCAATTGCCTATAATGAAAACAAGACAGTATCCAAACACTTCTCGTTCTTAGTATTTACAATTAGGTGATTAATCAAGGGAACAGTATCTTTAATACACATTAAAAGTAACTTTAAAAGTATGTACAATTTGGACTGCCTAAATTAAGAAATGCAGAGAATGCCTGAGAGCGCAGACTGGAAACTACTATGGTATTTGCTGTGCTTTTATAAATGCAAAGTTTCATGGCAGACACATTTATTTCTGCAGTCAGAAAGCATTTGAAGTCATGAGTGAGGTACACCTTCGTTCTCTCTCTCCCCACCTCAAGAAAATTTTCTTCACCTTCCCTCCAGCCATAACTGCTGTTCATAATCCCTATACACTGCAGGTATACAACGCATTTATACACATATATAAATGGTATCAAAAACTGTTCTATCTTACAAATTACTTTGTCGTATTTTCCATGCAAATCAAGACCCACATCATACATGATGAAATGTACCTGTCAGCAACTTCTAAACACCATTTACTTAATGGGAATAGCACTCATTTTCCTTTGCAAGATTTATTTAATACATTTGAGAATAATTCAAATAATCGCCTAAAATGTGAAAGCAATGAAAAGGGAAGGTACATCTTTCTGGAAAATTTCTGTTTTGCATATATATAAACACAGCTAGATACTTTCTATCCTTCCCAAAAAAAAAGAAAGGAAGAAATTAAGAACAAATGAGACAAGCTTTAAGTAAAAAAAAAAAAAAAAAAAAAAAAAGTAAAAATTTTTTTGTAGAATGAAAAATAAGGAATTTCAATACCTGATCAACTGTACATAAAATCTAACCATCCATGCTTAAAGAGAATTATGCAGAAAAAGGCTCTCCTATAAAGTGGGCATTTTCCTTCTTTGAAAGGAAAACTGTCTTTCCACTTACTGACTTAACTGTCATCCCATCACTGTTTGAATAAATTTATCAGCATCTCAATGAAAAGAACAATGAGTTTTACACAGACCACAGAAGTCTACCAAAACACTAAAAGAAAACATGGATTTCTCACTTTCAATTTATTCCACTACTTTCTCCTTTCAATTTGACATTTCCTTTTTACAGATACAGAGTATTCAACAGATAACATTGTTTGTTGGTCAACACCACGAAGCTGAAGATTGTTCTGTATCATTAACCAACATGGATGTATAAATACTTCGGAAAACTTGGTTTAAATTAAACCTAGTGGGATAGGAAAATGTCAGCAATTACAGTATCTATATGTGTTCAACTCATCAGTTTCAGTACAGAGGACAAGCTGATCTGCATTTTAAATATCATTTTCCAAGCTGTTTTTAAGCCTGTTGGCTGTATGAAGCCACAGAGAGCCAGCTGCCTGTAAAGAAAATTGGTTGCTACTTCCAGATCATACCTACTTATGAAAGTGAAATTGAAAAGGTACGTATTAAAACTACAGGCCAAATTAACTCAAAATCCAGCTTCACTTTCAGATCCCAAGAGTTAAGACACAGATTAGACTGCTGTAATTAGTGAGACCTAAGTACTTGTGATGCATTGACTTTGTCGGATGAAAGCCAGTACAAGTACAATGTGGTTTTGCAGCTGTAAGTGGTACTTACCCAACCTAGAGACAATAAACAAAACCCAATCTCTGGAGTTGTTGTAATAATCACCACTGAAGAATTTCTACAGTAAGTTTTTGGTACACTTCAAAAAGAATATAGGAAGGTTTTAGAGTAAATTCCCACTCCTGATCTAAGCAACACACCAAAAGTTAGGAAGGTGAAAAAAAATGCACAGAAAGCATTTACTTGTGCCACTTTAGTTCCCTAATCACTTCATAAAAGTGGAAGAGCATTTTTAAATTATTAGTTTGGGGATGACACATAAAACAGTTTAAAGGGAAAATAAAGAAAGCACAAGTTGGCAAGCTTCTGCTAATTTTGCATGTCCAAATGAAGCAAGAAGTTAGTGTAGGTCTACCTGCCTTACACAGAGACTCTCAACTGAGCATTACGTGGTAAAAAGGAAAAAATGCTCTTTGCAGTGATTTCCAAAACATTTTGTCTTTTACCTGCCAAGTACAGCAACTCAAAAATTACTTGAAACAAAAACAAAAAAAAGCACAAGCGGGTTTAGATTCTGTTTCTCTATTACAACATAAATTAATTAGAAATCTCTTTGTCTAACTGAAGGGATATTTAAAAAAAATAATCAGGTATGCAAGAGATCCTAAAACCTGCTTTTCAATTGTGTAAATTCTATAATACAGATATTCATTAACTCCTATCTGGAACTGGCAGACATACCATGTATTTTTTTATCAAGGTTTCAGAAGCAAACAAGCTTCCAAAAAGTCTGTAATAAAGGAAAATTGAGTAAAATGGTTTCTCAGCACAGAAAACAACTTAGGCCCTTACCTTTTCCATTGGGAGCTGAATGGATGCTTTACAGTCTGAAAATTCAATTGTAATACTGGGTCCTTGGATTTCTGTGACTACATATTGTAGTTTCTGCGATTCCTTTAACATCTTCCTGTTACTTCCACCAAATTTACCAAGTACACGATAAGCCACATGAGAAATACTGTCTGCAGGATTGCGCAGTGTACGCCACAAAGCCTGTAAGTATTTTAAATATTACATGGTCAGGCCAGTCACACTTCATAATTTTTCAAGTTGTGATGTAAAAAAATGTCAAGGAAAACACTTATTCTTATGTCTGGGTAACTGATCCTGCATAACCTCCAGAACATACTTTTCTATATCGAATAAAAGCAGTCTCAGTTTGCAACTGACCAAGTGCTTTGTAACAAGGTTGTCCTAAATGCAGTTTTAGATTAGATTACTGTGATCAGCTACAAAATCTTTGCCACACTGAAATTTAATTTCATGTTTATGACTAATATTGAACAACATTATGAATTTAAAAAAAAAAAAGAGGCAAAAAAAGCAGGCCAGTTAAGGCTGAAGTGAATTAACCTCAAAGTGCTGGATTTTAAATATAAAAAGCAAATTAAGTAAGTACTATATTTAAAGGATAAAGTATATGCAAGCACTGTATTAGAGGAAATAGCCACATTCAAAACATTGTTCCAAACTTCAACCACGTCATCTTCACTGTATATATAAGAATTCATATAGCTGTCAATCACGATACGCTGAAGGTAATTAGCTTTTCTTGTTTTTTTAAAAAATAACAAATTTTAATCATTTTCTGTACCAACTCATCTTAAACATAGTAATATTCTTGCTATTTGAGTCCTGAGTCTTACGTTCAATCCCTTAACAGGGGGTATAGAAGACATTATTAATTCTCTTTTAAATTTTTCAGAGTTTTCAGTTTAACAGCACAACACCAATGGCCGTTTACATACACATCAGCCTGTATGGTTCTCATGACAGATTTTTCAAGTTTTTATAACCAAAGGTTCACACACATTTCTAATAACATTTAGCGAATCAATGACCTCTTGTGGTCTAATAGGAAACAACATGTTTACCTGCATTAGCTCAGCTCGAACTGGCTGAATGTGATCATACAGAAAGTCTGGCTGCAAGTTATCCACACACAATTCAAGAGTTCTTAAGCCTTGGCTAACCAGGGTCTGAGATCCATTGAGAGCTGACACCAAGGGATCCATCAACATTGGCAGATAAGGCAGTAATGAGCTCAAACGAACTGGCACAGTGAGGCAGAGCTCTACAAACAAGTCTTTCATGTGTTGTTTATGAAGGCCACTTTGCAACATATTAAGCCCTGAAAATCATTGGTAAGTTATACACTCAAAGAAAAAAGACAGTCCACAGCTTATTCTTAAAAATTGGTATTTCCTAAATTCAGAATAACCTGATGTCTTTAAATTCTGTAAGGCTTATAGCTCTAAAAATAACATATTTACAAAATATAGTATCATTCACAAATACAACTTACATCTAAGGATTTTATACAGCAAATGCTTTTGTAGGTACATGCATACACCAAAAAAAATAAAACATGAATATTCTAAAATTTCATATTAGACTCAATAAAGTAGCATTTGAATACAGCAGATGAAAACCAGAAAAAGATGATTTGACTCAAACCTCAGCCTTGTATCAACAACAAAAAAAAATAATCCACACAGAACAAATTGTTTTTAAAGTATCTGGAATCCTGAAAAGAAATATTAAATGAGTTCAGGTACATTCACTGCCCCATACAGACTAAACACATTCCCCAACTTATGTTTCTCCCCATCAAGATTTTATGTATTTCATGAGCCTAGCTAGCACTTCTACAGTGACATGTATTTTACATAGTGATTTACAAAAAATATACATATTTGCTAACTACAATAAAAAATTGCCCCTACAGCTGTAGATGGGAACCACAGAACTGCACATTCCTGGAATTGTTCCCACTAGGTTGTCCTTAGGTTTAAGTAGTTCTCCACATTTCCTTGCTCACCCTCAGTATCCCTGGAACACAGTCCTTGCAAGCACAAATGCTCAGTTAATCGAACTGATTGTTTTTTCCATTTCTTTTTGCAAACTGACACTATGTGCATTTATATTTATCATGCACTTGCAGGTACACACACATGCCCTCAAGTACAGAGCCCACCAGAGCTCCTCTGTAAGGTTCTACCCAGAAAACCAGGGATGGCCTGGCAACACTGCTTCTCCTATTACTCTTACCCATCACTGCTTTATGCTAACGAAGTTATACATAGCAAAAAATGGAGAGAAAAAACAAAACAAAACAAAACAAAACAAAAAAACCAAACACCACACCCCAACAGCCCCAAAATGAAAAGTAGAAAAAAAAGCAGCAGAAATTGTGAAGCAGCCAAAACTATGGAGCCTGAAGCAGCTGACAGTAAAGGAAAATAAGCCACATTCAAGATATTTAATCAACTGCTAAGCTCAAAATCAGAACCTACTTATCAGGGTTAGGGCTTCAGTTTGAGTGTTTTTTAATTACATAACATAACTTTATTACTACTATTTACATAAAAGATCAGAAACTGGGGAGGGGAAAGAAGATATTGTTCTACCTTGCAGTAAGTTTGGTAACAGCGGCAAGAATTCTTGATATAACAGATCATGACTGCCTCCTCCAATAGATCTGAACAGTGCTCTGAGCAGCAGGAAATAGTTATAGGGCTCTTTGGCAGTCTGTGCAAGTTCCATAGAGCTGTTCACAATCTTGTGCAAATGTGGCTATAAAAAAAAAATAAAGCTTGAAGATTAATAAAGTATCAATTTTATCATCATCATACTGTACAAGAGTTTAGCGTGAAACAAGTTTTTCAGATCAAAAACCTTCTGCTTTTCCAAGTACTCCAACACATGCTGATTTTATACCACTGTTGAAGAATTGTTGAAAAGTAAATCTGTATTTGAACAGTATCAATAACTTAGAGTACTGTTTAATTAGTTAAACCCTGCTTTCATATTTGCCAAATGATCAAGTCCGCTTGCTACTCCAAGCAGTAACTTTTTTAAAACAACAAAACATTCTGCAAATCTGACACAATGAAAAATATTTGCTCCACAGAACCTAGAGATGTGTAGCAGAAATCAGAAGAAGTGTCAGAATGAGAAGTGAAGACATTCCACAATATTAATTTACTCCTGATCTAATTGCATCACTAATTCTTAATTTTTGTGAATGCTAAAATTTTTACTTTGAAAGCAAACTTTTACAAGTAAAAAAATGGCTGTGGAACTGGTGGCCTTACAAGAACAGAGGACATCAACAGTTTGCAGGAATCATTAAAAATAATCGATAAATACAAGGATTCTCACAGATCAGGGACAAAGAGTGACACAATTCTGGATTTTACTAACATCAAAAAGCTTTCTACACTACTATGCAAATACTGCAAAGAGCCTTCATCATTCAATTAAACTGTCTACCCAAGGCCCATATCATCAATCCTGTGGAAACAAAACAAAAAAAATCCAAAAATAAAACCACCCACAACAGAAGCATCAGACTGTGAAGGTAGTAAATCACACTCTTCAAATTGAATTTCCAGCTTATAAAATCCAAATGACCTTGATTCTGATGACAAACTAGAAGAATTCAAGCAAGATTATATGAATATTGCTTCATACTACTTTTATCTTTCAAAGTATCTGGAAATTAGTAGTACCTACTCTGTTCTGTACAGAAAACTGAACTAAACCTACCGTAACAAATCATTAAGCACAGACACAATTATCACACAGTTACCTGTAGCAGAAATTTTGTTGTAAGTTAGAAGGAAGAGAAATAGAGAGAAATTATGAGAGAAGGAGCAGCGTTCAATTATTTCTGGACATAGGCAGCTGTTACTTTTATGATTAAAAACACACTACTTGAAGCTCAGTATTTCTAAACTCACTGAATAATGAGATGACCTCATTTACATAAATAGATCCTTGGAATACACAAGCAGTACGTTGTCAATAGAAAAAACCAGCATTCCTTAACCCAGACTTTTCAAGAGCACAGAACTCTCTAACTCCAGAGGTACATGTACATGTCATCGAATACGACATGAATGAACAAGATTCACCAACACACAAAAAAGCGATTCCAGTCTAAGCAAAAGTGTTAAGTTAATACGGAACCAAAGGGGAAAAAACATGCAAGAAGATACGCATATCCTGACCATGAAGTTACACAGGTTTATGGCAATCCTAATCAGGCCACAAGCACGTATCAGTCACTTATACTCAGAATTAGTACATCACTTTGTAGTTTCAAATACAAAGCAAGCATTCATGGAAACCATCTCTTGTACATAACGCAATGTACTGGGCATTTGGAAAAAATGGAGATATATCACTAACAGTGGTTCAAACATGAAAAGACTGTAACATGTTAGTGTAAAACCAAGTTTCTTCACACATCTGAAGAATGTATTAAGAGTCAAACCACATTCTTTTATTTTTAACACAAATGACCTTTACCTTCAGCATTTGTTCATTTTCAGCTGCAAATAGTGAAACTGAGCCAAAGACTAACTTGAACAGCTTGAGATACAGATTGGAGAGTTCCACATTAGAGCCCATTTCTGGCAGCCGATCCAGAAGATACTCTACCAAAATCGTTGCAAAGAGGGCAGAGGTAGTAGGGTTTGCCAAGAAGGAATTGGCAACAATCTATAAAAGGAAACCATAAGAGTTATTGTTGCTGTAATGAAAAGAACAGAGGGATAAATGCACTACCAATTTAAGACAAAAAAACTAAGACAAACTTCTTTCCCCACCTCCACTGCTACCCAAGCGATTCAGGTTATCCTCATTGGAAAACAAACATGCATATTACTTAGGTATTCAAGTTTAACGTTTATTATAGGACTTGTGTTTGTAAAACAGCAGAACATTAACACCACCTGAACAAAATAAGAACTCCACAATGTTCAATACTTTCCAAGAATAAAGTCCATTCATATCTTCTAAACTGAAGTGTTCGTGTTTGTATTGCATCACTTAATCTGGAAAGTTTTTGAAAATCCGTCTTTACAAAGTATTTTTATAGACTGCTTCAAATCTTGCATGCTAATTTCAGCATTATAATTTATAATTCCAGCCTTATGTATTTCAAGGCATAAGCTATTTTTTAAGTGCTGTTTATTATCATCTGAAAAAAGTAAACAAAAACATAATACCTGGAGAGCATAGTTTTTTGAGATTCTCTCCACCATATAAGGAACAGTAGTTTGAAAGATTTCTTTAAAAGTTAAAGGGTTCATCATTGTGAACACACCAGCAAAATGCTCCAGAACTTCCTTCTCCTCTTTCATTCTGACTGTCTGACAGTTCGCTACTCGAACATACGTCTGTCCATTTCCTGCTATTTGGACCTACAGCAATTGAGAAAACACATATACTGGTTACAGAATTTGAGTAACCTTTTCCCCCAGTATTCTTTAAAAAAGTTTTTGGAAAAACCTGACATACTACAAGTTTCACATGCAAGCCCCATACAATTAGAAGTTGGGGCAAGAGCCAACAGTGACAATAAAAATATTAAAATAAGAGTATTTTCAGCACAGATTTTAAAACTATGAAGTCAGGAGTGGAAAACAACTACATCAGGAGATATCACAGTGCATTTCTAAAGTTACTTAATTTCAAATCATGCACATTTACATTTCGTCACTACTTTAACTATAGAAGATAAACACAGCCACATGAATGCTTCAACTGACAGAAAAACTATCTCTTTGAAGAAAAGATTTAATCCACTGCATGAAAGATCATTTTTTTTTCAGTCTGACCTGTCTGCATAAACACAGACAATAACAGCTGTTAAGAAAATAATTTGTTCCCTGCAAGCAATAAGTACTTCGAAATTCATGAAATTTCCTAATAGCTGTGGTCCTGAAGTTGAAGACTTAATGAAAATATACTATACATGAAATTTGTCTTCTAGCTGACAAATAAATCCTTATTAAAAGATCTAACACACAGTAACTGTATAAATAAAAGTGCTATGCAGTCAGGTTACATACCTGATAAATATCTAAAGCTTGCATTGCATATTTTACCAGTTTTATATATATTTGAGTCTCCTTAGGTTGTAACTGCTTATTGGGAATGAATTGCGCTTCTGAAAAAAGATAAAGAATAAGACAGTAGTTAACCATTAAAAATACTATTTGCTTTCATGTTAGGGAGTTTTAACTGTAGAATTAGAAAAGATAAATGTAATTAAATAGATGCAGTTTTACCACCAGGAGCTTTGCATGATGTTATGCCCCACGTGATTGTCTTGACACCACAGACCAAAGTTTTTACTAAGCTTCGACAATCTGTGACCTGAAATGTCTGTTTATCTTCTTTTTCTTTCTCCCCTTGTTTTTCAAATACAGGTACTGGTGCAGGGGCCACTGGAGTGGCTGGGGCAGGAGATGGAACAGGAACAGGTGCTGCATTTGCTGCTGTCGGTACTCCAGGTAATGCTGCTTCAGCAGCCCCAAGTTCAGACTGTGGCTTGCATTTTTTAAAAATTACAGAAAGCTGGTATCGTGCTATGGTGTGAAATTTCAGAACAAAAACCTAAGGCACAAAGAGGAAAGGGAAATGAAAAAGCAGGGAGGGGGAAAAAAAAGAGAAAGTAAGCTTCTTCTTCAAAAATCATTCTGAATTTAGTAATACTAATACTTCAAGTCAGCAGACTGAGATCAATAAAATTTACAACTATTTCTGAAGTCATTCAGATCACTGCAAACTTTAAGTGTATCAACAAACTAGTCTGCTTACTTTTAACAAGTTTTGAGAGTAAAAATATTTGCTGAAGACTAGTAAAACCATCAACTAAAACTGGATCTCTCTACAATTCTGCTTAATTTAAAATTAAAAACTATTTAAATACATTTTTTAAAATACAACTTAATATTTCAGTCTATAAATGTCTACTATTAAGCATAAAAGCCTCAATTTTTTCAGATGTATTTGAAACATATGTAAGATGTATTAAAAGATGTATTCATTATAGGTTTAAGTTTTAGTTTTATGCAACATATCAGATTTAGAAAGCAATAATCAATCTTGCAGAACAACAGTCTCCCAACATTTCTGCCTCTTGGCCAATACTAAACAAGGGGCATGTTGTACAAGGTTTCAGTCCAAAATTTTCTGTACTTCCCAGCTTTTAAAGTCTAGATCTACTCAGCTTGCTCAGATATATCCCAAGTACCACCACAGTTCTGTACGCCCCCCTCTTCCCTAGATGTATCTTCTGTGAATTCATGTATTATTACAAAATGAACATTTGTTTATCAAATAAAAAACAACTGTGCTACATTACAGATTTTTTCAAAAAGTAGGGAAAAAAAGTACAAGTTTATTTGGAAGACAACCCTATGAGAAAGCTACTCCATTATGAGACATCTGGAATAAAGGACCCATTACAATGCATATTATCAGTATTTTTCACTTGCACTGTCACTTGTATTTTGTATTTAGGATGAAAGCCATTCCCTAAACTACTGCTACCTTAAGAAAAAAAAAAGTTCACAGTTAATACCAAATAATCTGAAAATTACTAAAATGACTAAATCTCTTTCCTGGTGCATTCAGAACCATGACAGTCTGTCAATGACAGAGAAGCGTCAAAGATGCAGGGGACCCATGACATTCAGAATTCCTAAATCTCTCTTTCCAAAACAACCAGCCATATGGCTTCCTCAGTTATCTTAAAACGTTAACACCAGCTTGATTTAGATTTCAAGACATGCTCTAGCATCCCAAAACGACATTATTAAATCCGTATTTACCCTAGAAGTGTTTTACTCTACAATTGAGTGCATCTTGATGTTATGGCAGAAGAAACACTAAGCAACCTTTTTCCATTAACAACTTGGCTACAGCAAACAGGTATTGCTTCACTTGTACTACGCCAGGGATGCCAGCTTTTTGGGTGCATCCCTGATTTTTAAAAATAACATTAAAAAAGTCTCCAAAAAATCGCCCATATAAAAAAGATCCTTAAAAAGGATCAGTAGGTCCTCAAGAGTACAGATATTTCACATTTTACAGATTGCATTGGGCTATGCCAAGGACCTGCGAGATAATCCTCTTTCAGGGTTTAAAAAAAAACAAAACAACAAACACACACAGAAGGCATTAAAAGAATACCTTTCTTACATACTCTTAAGCAGGGGTGGGCAGGGAAGATCACAACTAAAATTTAAAAGAAAAATTTAAATAACAACAGTTAAGCTACCCCCAGCATCACTGACATTTCCTGCTTTGAAACAAGTCACTGAATGAATAAGCTGAGTTGGCAAAGCATCTCCACTATACTTGAGATATGGTCCCAGTTGCACAGCACTTTAAAAACCCCTTAAGTACTAAAATGAAATACAGTATGCAGACTGTTTCTATATACTCTCATTTCTGAAGAAAGGAGAAAGTAAAATGAGATTGACAACGTACTATAAAATAGGATATTCAGCCTCTTATCAAATGTTTTAAATCAATACCTCCAGCATTCTCATGAGGATATCTCTACCATTTCCATTTTCCTGTTCACTTTTAGAACGGATACAGTCTACCAAATTTAGCAGAAGCTTGCAAGACATTGTCTGGATACTGCTAGGCAACGACTCATCATCAATGTTCTTGGCAAATAACTGGACAGCAAGGGAGAGATCATTGAGTGGTAGATGCTGACGGACGTGATGTACCAGGTCTGCCAGTGTACTATATGCAAGTGGTCTATCAGTAAAAACAAGAAAAGAAGAAAACACATTGAGGACAATTAAAATTGTTGTTAATTGGACTTAACCAATAATTACTGCCTAGAGCGATTTCCAAGATTCTAAATCCAGACTTTCTACTTTTTTAATACGCAAATCCAGAGCCCACACAGTTTTTTCAATTACACAAGAGAATTACTACCTGTACAATCTAACCAAAGATGCATTCATTAATTTGTCCCACAACACTGATATTACCTCTCTGATCTTTCTTGCCCCATTGCTGAACATCCCCAGCACATATTTTCATTTACATACAACTAAAAGCAAATTAGCATGTTTTAAGCCACGTTTTAAGCAGTGTTGGTAAGCTGTTACACAATTAATCACTGATGATTCATAATTTCAAAAGTAGTTACAAAAACTGGTAAGTTTTAAAAATAATTTCTTTTCAAATACCAGGTTTAAGCATCTAGCAGAGCGAATATTTCTCAATCCAATACATGTTGCCAATAAGGTACGCTTGATACTTCAGAAAGAGGAAACAATTCTGCCAGTTCATTTATTTTAATTTGGTCTGCAAAAGCACCTAAAAACTAGTAGATTTGGAGACACAGCAAGTAAGTATACTCCCCATTAATTTTTTTCAATTCAAATGAGTAAGTTTTAAGGTACTGATTGACAAAACAGTTTAAAATCTCATTCAGATTTTACACTGGACACAAGATTTAGGCTGTTTCTTGAAATATTGGGAAGGTACTGAGCTGATTTCACTGTGACCGCTGTTTTGGTTGTGCTCTGTAATTCAAAACATGAAATAATTTTCATTCACCCATTTATCTTATTTTGCCCTACACTCACACTACCATGCTGTGCCATCAGTGTTAAAGAACCACCACTCTTTACAGCAGCAGAAACCCTTCGACTATCACAGTCTAATAAAATTAGTTATTTAAAGCAACGATTTAGGGCCCTGTACAGACATTGCTGTAAATGTTGATAAACCTTGAAAGCAACCAGCCCTGGCAGGCACTCCAAACTCTGTCATACCTCAGTGTCTCTCGGGCAGTGTATCCAGAGCCAATTAGTATAGATTCATCAAATAGTTTGTCCATACACGGAATAAATTCTATAATTTAAAAAAATAAAAAGAGAAAAAAGAAAAAGCTACACATAATGATTGGCAAAAGAAATAATCAAAATAAGATAGTTAAGCATTAAACTATTCAACTTAGGTATTTATACCTAAGTCAGAAAGTGGTTTTATTATAAAATTCATTCCTGAAGCTTATGAAAGGCAGTGTCAGTTACAAGGAAACTTTCAATTAACCTCTTGTGACTATGAACTCCACTGACACTTGCCCCTTGAGTACACACAGTACACAGGCAAAGCCACAGCACTGATGTTACAAAAACAGTTACATCTGGAAAGAGAAAAAAATGCTTATATTATTTTCAACTTTGCAGAAATTTAAAAATACAACTAATGAGCTACTGGAAAGGACAAGTTTGGGCAACACTGTACAACACAACTCAATTTTGTCCGGCAGCTTATACAAGCTCTATCCCAAAATATAAAGAGCAACTTGCAGCAACATACAACTTGGGGTCCAAGGAACAACAGGAAGATTTCAGTAACAAAATCAAGTGACAATGCAAGACCAAAGAGGCATTTGATTTTTAAATATAGAAATCAACAAGTTTATAGAATTGATTAGGTCACTCCCCCCCGAAGGCAGATGATGGAAATGGCAGGAAGGATTAACTGCTCCCACCTCCAAATAATGCAAGCAAGCTAAAACTTAGTAACAAATAAGCAAAAAGTCAAATAAAGACAAAGAGGAATATCCAGCAACCTCCATTCTCCACAGATTTCCAAACAATATTAAAGATAAAAATTCAGCATTTCCCGAATTAAATCTGAAATGGACAAGGAATCAGTGAGGTCTACTTAAATGAAAGGGACAACATGGTAGCTGTCTTTGCTTTAAGAGAATATCACATTCTGCAAAAATACAGAGGAAGCGAAAAGGAGAGCATTGGCATTGTTTTTTGAGGGGAACAGAGATCTGGAAGACTTACAGTGGAAAAAGCAAACAAAGAATGGGAATAAAGATTTTAGATGCAAAGACAATCCATTATTTTACAACGCAATCACCACAGCAGTCGTCATGTGGGAATAAATTCAGTCATAGCCAGCAAATAATACTGTGGAGAAATAAGGTGAGTCAAGAAGACTGTTGGAAAGGAACTACCTTTGATTATCAAACCACTCTGAAAAAATAGTCTTAGATGCACTAGTGTTAGCAGAGCAAAGAGATTAAGACACAAATCCTGACAATGAAAAAAAGCAAAGCAAATGCAAATTGAAAAACGGTAATGAGTTTGTGCGTTGAACACATTTAACATTCATATTCCTGTGTTGTGACTCCTAATGTGAGCTAGCAAGAGAAATTAAAACAAAGCAAGCAGTAACAATTTACACTAGGCCACTAATAGAACTCTCCTTAAACTTTGTAACTTAAGAATATTTCACTCTGAAATTAAGAAATGGTCACAATGTTCAGTCATTAGAATTTCAGAAACACCATACAAACCATTCTAGCTTTTTGAAATGGGCATCTCAGTAAAAATTCTCAATAGGGATGAAAATAGGTAAGTTTCTAAATTCAATTTGAATTCTATCTTCTAAGCCAGGTTTTAAAACCTCCATCTAATATTTATGTACATACCACATATTGCTGATATTCTTAGACGGGGGCAGTCTTTGCAGTGATAACAGTGGAGAGAGTGAGTACAGTTTCACCTCCACCCTCTCTTTTAGGAATCAGAAACAAAAGTTCCACACAGACAAAATGCATCACAATAAGATATATGGCATTACTCGTCAACTCTCAATCGAAACAGAAGACTCAGTTTGAAAGGTTATTTCAGTGAGAACAATAATGCCAATGGCAAGACCCACAAACATGAAACACTCCCCTCAACATTCATGTTTCCAAAGAAGTTGCACTGCACCAGCAGAATGACTGAAGCCTTATCTTCTACAGCTAGCCAAAAAATAGCCAAAGAAACAGCTTTCCATGTGACCACAATACTAAATTCCAGAACTAGGAAACATGCTATTTTTTTAGTAAGCTAACAATACCTGTAAGGCATCACACTGCCCCACAACTGCTGTTAGCAGAAGAAAAAGAAAGGGGACCACCCAGTAAAGATGAAAAGATAGAAGTTAGTAATTTACAGAGTACACTCATCTCCAGTTGTGCAATTTTGCCAAAACAGAACATAGCCACCAAACTTAGTTAATTCAAGCAGACCAAAAATGGCTTCCTCTGCTAGAAACAACTACTATAAGCTGAATCAAACATATGGCATCAGGTTCTGACAAAACTACTTCCACTCAGGTTAACAGACCAGTATTTTAAAGCATCCATACAATTGTAGGCACAATTACAAATCAACACAAATGTTCATCCTCAAATGGTAATTACTTGGACAACAGATACTTGGAAAACTAGAAAAGCTACTTGTTCAATATGCCACCAGTATGCAATCTTATTCAGATGATTTTTTTTTAAAAGAAAAAAGGCAAAACAAAAATCACACACACACACAAAATAATCAAAAGTACGTAATAGTCCAAAACAAGTGATATGCAGTATGGCTCTTAAATACACAGGAATAGTTGAAATCTTTCCAGTTTATAGATACATTTTTAAAAATAAGTACTACATACGGCTCCTCAAGTCTGTCGTCAAGATGTGCTTAGCAGCAATCAGAAGCTCCTTCCGGAGATGTGCCGTTTCAGCTGGACAGTTGGAGAGCAACTGCAGCATTCCTTTCACCATTTGCTGAGAGTATTTAGCCACTAATTCCTATAACAAAAAATAACATTAATACAATTATTATGACATTATATTTTCAAGGTTTGCTTTACATTTGTAAAATAATATTCAAGTAAAATTCACTCATTTCTCTTTAAAAAGTACTTCTAAAACTAAAATACAATAGCCATTCCATAGATGCCCGGGGTGGGTGGAATGGCACATTTTTAGTTTGCATTCACATGAGAATACTTCTCAAAGGACAACCAAGTATAGCCCTATCTTCAGATCTGCTACACAACTGCTCTCCCCTCCAATCCCTGATGCACTCATGCTGGTCACTTGTCTATCATTAAGTTAGCTAGAGATCTATCTATTGCACTAAGAGTAATAAAGTAAAAAAAAATGCAACCTACCTGGTAAATTCTTATGATGTAAGCCAAAAAAGACAATGTTTTAATTTGAGCAGCGATAAAATCGGCATACAATTCCTTGTTATAAAGTTTATGTTGCCTGAAATAAAATTGAACAGTGGTTATAATTTTGTTCCTCCTTTTTAATACCTTCATTCAGAAAATTCACGGAAGTTTCAAATTACAGCACCATGTAGTGAGGTTCTTGCTTCATAAGGGAATAAAATCATCACGGGAAAGCCCATTTTCAACAAGCTCTCTGCCATTCAAATTCCCAGCATCTTATGCTCTAAGCAGAAATGCACAGTCCTGAGGCAGCCATACAATTTTCAGCTTTCTACAGAAAGCCAAGTCAATACATTAGCATCAAACATTTGGCTCCATTCCCCTAACTAGGGCAATTTTTCTCCTCCAAGCAATACACCCTGCCACAGACTTGTCTGTCTGTCTCAAGCTTCAACCACTTATTCAGATCATTCGGGCAGACAGGGAAAGACAGAGATCTTACTCCTGCTGCCCTGCTCAGCATCACTTGCTGCTCCTTAGAAACCTCTCTCTGAAGCAGGAAAAGCAGCACCCATTATCTGCAACACCACAAGGCTTCACCTAAACTATGCCTTGGAAGAGCAAAAACATACCACTGGTGGTACAGTAAAGATTAACCAGCAGCAAGTATCCCAGCTAATACAGTCTCATACTGTCACATAGTCACATACGATTTCTGGTAATACGGATTTCTGTCAGAAACTCTATTTAAAAACTCTATTATTTAGAAACTCTATTTTAAAAAAATGCATTATCAAATAATAAATTGGGATTTACTGCACAACTATGTATTTTATCAGTGCCATATAATGGGAATATTCAGATTTGCCAATTAGTTCACTTACAAAATCTTGACAATTTTAAGTCAAACAATCATTGCTACTTTTGAGATTAAAAGCAGTAAGACTAAAAGCACAGATCACAGGATATAAGACAAAAGTATTTTGGGCAATATTGCATGGCAGATTTAAGAAGTTTATCCCAAGTATCATCAAAACACTGTTAAAATGCTCTTACCTTGCTTGAGCAGAAACCTGTATTATAATAGTGTTCATAATCAAGGGCACAAATTCAGCTACCACATTATGAATATTCAGTTTGTAGAGCTTTAAAAAAAAAAAATACAGTATAATTAGAGAAATTTACAAGTCACACTTGTAGTCAACTTATTTGACAGCTAATAGAAAAAAATGAAGAAATCTCAGCAGCTCATTTTTAGACCATGTTTTAATCTCAAAAATATATTGCATTCATTTCTACTGGTATGTTAGCCAGCAGAAGTTACACAAGCCATTCAGTAATAGAAAGTATTTACATGCAAAATATTGGAGTATACTAACCTGATACATAAGAACAACAATAATAGGTAGCTCAGCCAAGACCTTTAGAGATAAAGATCCTCTGGGAATTATAGAATGCTGAAAGAAAGAATACGTTTTATAAACAGTTTAATTATTAATTCAAAGAAGTATTCCAAATACATTTTTAAAGAAACTGCTCATTTTAACAGCACTATATTTAGCACTAATAACATTTTAAAAGCACAAAACCATTTGGTACTACATTAAATAAAAATCCTGTAATTATAGCTGCATAAAAAATACATGGAAAGTTTCAATCAGCTTCTACAAATAAATTTTGATAAGAAAAACAAGCAAAAAGAAAGCTTATTAATTGCCTTTACCTGCCCTGTATTGTGATACAGCCAGTCTCATAGTTAAAGAGCAGTCAGAATACTCACTGTTCTCGTTTCACTATCTTCTCGCTCAGGATTTACTTTCACCACAATTGTGGTAATCATGCCAACCATTTCAGGAGTAGGAACTGTGTTCTCTGGAATCACCTGAGGATTCTCAAAATACCGATTCTACAAGCAAAGAGCAGAGGAAAAATATAATAATGCCAGCAATAGTCAAAAGGCCATTTATCCCATTAGAATTCCTGCATAAAATTTTTTTCCCCACAGTTTACTGCAGACAGTTTTTTCTTCTCTGCACAGGACATTTACACAGCAGTATCTACCAGGACCACACACATATCCTGCTATCTTTCATCCTGCTACAGCAAGAAGCAGAAAAGCACCCCCACCAAGGTGGTTCTTTTGCTGAAGAAAAACATCCAAACAGATATTCTGTATCAGTGAGGAAGAGTAGGCGCTGTTCTCCACAGACATCAAAGCAGGTTGAACAGCTCTCTCTGCTGGAAAGTACATCACCTCGCCATCCCCTCAAAAAAAAAAAAACCCCAACATTTGGCTACACGGACACCGCTGCAGTCAACTGACCAGTGCTTAATTACCTAAGTTTACCTCGCTTTTCTTATACTAGTAATACTGTGCTAGAAACACATTTTTCTAATCCAAAATCTAGATTTATCCATTTTTAGATTTATTTTTCTGAAATATTTTTATTAAACGATATTTACTTTGTATCACTAGATACAAAAGTAATTATGTTAATATCTTTTAGAGATAAAATTAAGACATAAAAACCAGTTTTCTGACCATAGCAATGGCAATTTAAGAAATAAGAAGCTTACCACTACTTTCGGAAGTTCCTTGTAAATCTGTTTCACAAAGTCCAAAAAATGATGGATCTAAGAAGGAAGAAGTCAGTTTACCATAAAGAAAAAAAAAATAATAATCACAATTTTAGAATCTCTGTATTAACAGTACAATCAAATAAAATCTTTAGTCACCACTACAGTATATTTTTCATGATATTTAAAAAGAATCTGAAAGTGTTCTCACATTTCCTTCTCTTCTGCCAATATTGACTCGCACTTGGGAAGAATCCAATTTACTTATCATCTCACCATAGTTCCAATAAAGTATTAGAAAAAACTACTATTAACCAACAAAGTCTTTCCAGGAGAAAAGCAAGTAAAGAAAGCAACAGAATCAAAATGCAAGCTTTCAAATACTCCTTTCATGAGTCACAAGACAGAAGCAAGGGGTGGAGGGGGGAAGAATCATAATATTCCTTTTCCAGGATTTTCTCTTCACAAATTAAAAAGGCACCAATTCTCTTGCCTTCTGTGGGAATTTTATTACTTAGTCTAATCATATTGCCCATGAACACTTAAAGCAAAGACAACTTGGCTTTAACAGTCTGTGTTTTTTTCCCAGGGGCACGAGCACTATCCAATCCTCTTTTACTTTACAGTAAAAAAAAATTAAATATATGTTTATCACAACAGATCAGCCAACATAAAAGAACAGCAGGAAAACACAAAAAACCCACCCACCCACTTGAACAGAATAACAATTTCAAAGAGCATGGCAGTAAGTTCTATACCATCTAACAAGATTTATGACCTACTTCTTGAGTGATTGCTGGTCGGAACTGTTTGTGCAATTCAATAATTATTCTTAAGCAAATCAGTACATTTTCTTCATTCTCCGTCTGAAAAAATGAGAATTTTTAGTGAGTCTACTGCTGCATTCTTCAACAACTCCGTAAATACTTCAAAACTCTATAAAATTATACTCATCAGCAAGCTACAAGTGCCCCATTAATACGAATTTGCCTAAGCAAGATGCCCTTCCTTTGATATAACTTTACCTTGCAGACTTAAATTAAATTTGAGTATGGTTAAAATTAAATTCACTCCTACTGGAACCAAAACCAGACATGTCAACCACTCTATACCATCAGACCTGTGTCTATTGCCCCATGGGCACAGAGACCCAAGTGGGGCTATTTATGCACCAAGGCACCTCCACATACAGCAGGTTATTTTTTGTGAGCTTCAAATGACCATGCTTTCAGTTCCAAGTAAGAAACAAAACAAAGTCTCTACAATAAGGTATCTCACAGAAAAACGTTCATGAATGAAATTTATCTAGCATGAGAACAGTTCCTTGCATTTGTAAAATCCAAGTTTCTAAAGGGCAGAACATGCAGAAACGTGTAGACAGTAAGATACCACACTGGTGAAGCCTAAATAGAATGTCCTTCCACCCTTGCTCTACAAGAACAGCTATTTAAAATCCTAGCCCCAGCAATTTTTGGAGATCAAGAAAGAGGAGGAGAAACTTCCTGCAAACCTGAAACAGTTTTAAGAGAAAAAATGAAAATAAAAATACCTCTAGAAATCTAAACATCACAGACAGGATATTTTTGGTATGAAGACGAAGATGTTCGTTTGTTGGTATTCTGTGAATGATTTCAAGCACTAGCTTTCGGAGTTGCTGTAAAAAAGAAAAAAGAAAAGAAAAGAAAAGAAAGATATGATAGAACTTTTAAAAAGCACACAAAAAACGATTGGTTGCAACATCTTTTCACCTTAACAATTCTGCATGCTTAAAAAAAAAGCCATTTTACTTTATGTGGACATACACACATACAATAATTCTTCCTACTACCCACATATGTAAATAAGGCAAATTTTAAAAACCTACAGTTGAAAATCAGACTTTAAGAAACTCAAGTTTAAGTATTTAATGACATACATTTGCCTTTCATTCCATAGTAAATTCATTCATTTGTAACATGTCATATTCCAGTGAGAAAGCCAATTCTGTTGCACCTAGTTTTTCCCCATTTTTCACAGAAGCCCAGATTTGCAAAGTTTATAAGTAACTTAGAAACTGGACTTACCTAATTTCACTCCAAACGACAGATCTATTTTTAACACAAAGTCTATACATAAATCAGTTCATTAGGTTAATCAAGTACTTCACTGAACAAGTAGTCTGCTACACACATTGCAAAAAGGTAAGAGATGCTCCACACAGTTTACCTGTGCTGGCTTCTCCTGCAGAAACTGAACTTCTCCATCCTGTAGAAAGGTGAGAAACCTAGGGATGATGTGTTCCAGGAACGTAGAATATTGAGGGGATGATGTCACATTCTAATTAAGAACAAAACAAAACAAAAACAAACAAAACAAAACGAAAAAAAAAACACCAAAAATGGGGAGACAGATATAATAGACATTACACAAATGATACTAAGTTACATTCAGAGCCACTATCAAACATTTTCAGTGACTTTTTAACAGATTCAGTGATTACACATCTGCTAACACACTACAGAGCACTACTAGTGAAACAAACAAAAGTGAATACAAATTCATGTCTTTCCTCCGATTCCAATGGACTGTTACATGATTTTTTTTCTACTTTAACATTGTCACCTCACATAGAAAATAAAATGGGCATAACATACGGCCAATTTAGGGGGGAAAAGAAAAAAACAAAACACTGTAGACATTCTTGAACAAGAAAGACTGACAAGCATGCTCACATTTCATGGCTCTAGGATTCCCAAAACTTTTCAGCCACTGTTAAATTGAGACTTTAGGTTTTTCTGCAAATATGTGTACATGCACACATCACCCAAACTGACAGCACTACTTTCCACTGTGAAAACTATCTTGCACTACTGGAAATATTGGATAAGCAAGCCTTCTCCAGCTGCAGCTGCTGCGTCTGCCTTAAAACAAAACCTAACTTGGCCACCGTGAGGTTTATTTGGAATCTCGGCTGTAGTTTATGTATGTGCTGTTAGGCAATTCTCTGAAGTATCTGCGATACAGAAGCATACTGGTCTGTTAATTAAGGTACAAATGAGAATGCAGCATTATTCTGAAAAATCTATATAGGCATTTCAGGGGTTTATTCACATTATTCCTTGAACAACATAAAAATTTTATAAAGCCTCCTCCTTTTACAGATTTCCACTACTATTCTCTACTTTGCAGTAACGTTTCATAGCATACAACCATAACTCATATCATACTAGGCACTGTCCAAACAAAGGGGTTTTTTTTATTCCAAGGGCTTTTAAGAAAGCAGACAGGTATCATAGGAAGGGCACAAAAGCATTTTAAATACATGTGCTGGTTTTAGTTGGAACAGATTTAATTTTCTTCATAGTAGCTAGTATGGGGCTGTGTTTTGGATTTGTGCTGGAAACAGTGTTGATCACAGACGGTGAGCAGTGCTTACACAGAGTCAAGGCCTTTTCTCCTTCTCACACCACCCTACCAGTGAGTAGGCTGGGGGTACAGAAGAAATTGGGACACAGCTGGGACAGCTGACCCCAGCTGACCAAAGGGATATTCCATACCATATGACATCATGCTCAGCATATAAAGCTGGGGGAAGAAGAAGGAAAGGGGGGACATTTGGAGTTATGGCATTTGTCTTCCCAAGTCACTACTACATGCGATGGAGCCCTGCCGTCCTGGAGGTGGCTGAACACCTCCCTGCCCATTGGAAGTGGTGAATGAATTCCTTGTTTAGCTTTGCATGTGTGCGCGGCTTTTGTTTTACCTATTAAACTGCCTTTATCTCCACCCACTGGTTTTCTCACTACTACCCTTCCGATTCTCTCCCCCATCCCACTGAGGGGGTAGTAAGTGAGCGGCTGAGTGGGGGGTTAATTGACGGGTGGGGTTAAACCATGACAATGCAAGACAGGACATTATCAATAGCAGATTAGCCAGCATCTTCTCTTCACCTTAAAAGGTTTTCCAAAGAAAGTCTGTCTGTATCTTCTCCTCTTCTAACTCCCCTATAGTCTTTCCAATTTTGAAAGATTCCTAACCTTCCCAGCTTTATGCCATGAGAATGGTCCTACTTTGGAGGAAGAAAGGAAGGAAAGTTTCCAACAAGAAATTAAATGGGTATTGCCACATTCTGGGTAAGTGGCTCACAAATCCATTCAAGGAGAAGTATACCTTCACAAGCCCAGCTTAAATTCTGAAAGCGCCTTCCCAGTATCTTTGATAAACAGCAAAGAGCAGAAAATTAGCTGCACTACTGATATCTATGAATTGCTGTTCTGAACCATAGAAGAAACTAAAAACCCCATTACCCTACCCAAGCTCAGAATTATGCTGCTGGCACAAAATATCAGAAGCAGCAACAGAGGCTGATTCTGGAAGTTTTTTCTCTTCCAAAACAGAGACTGAAAAGGCAATGAATACACTCCTCTCTCCCCATTTGGAATCCAGAATCTCTTATCAAGAAATGGAGAAGGAAAAAATTCCCTCTCAAACAGATTCAAAACTATCAAATGTTTCCATCCAGAAACTGGTTTAGAGAGCAATATCCTCTGCTAGCCCAGAACAACATCCTAACAACTAGCCCAAAAACTGGCACTGTCAAGTAGTTAAAACTATGAAGCACCTCAGTTTTAAACCCCACTTCAAGAAGTCCTCCAGAATCATCAATCCATGTTCAGTTCAACCCCTAACTAGAGAGGCATCCAGATCAAAAATTCAGCCAACAGAACCCGAACACTGTAACTTTCAGACAGCTATTTTTTGAGGAGAAAAAAAAAATATCACTTGAAGTGAAACATAAAACCTGCTGAACTTCATAGCTATTGGAAGCTGAAGTAGGCAATACAACAAAGTTAATAAGGAGACTATGGAACCAGAAAACGTAAAGAAATCATCTAGCGTAACAACATGCAACAATACTGCCCACAACCTCCAGAGGAAAAAAGAAAACTAAAACTTTATTAGTGGTTCCTTAGGCTCCCTCAAGTATTTTCCAACAAGTAGAACTGTACTACAGCGTAAGTCAATTCATGATGTCTTTACAGAGGATCACACTACAGAAACAAGTGAGTTCCAAGAAAACATTATCAAAACAAGTCAATTCATGATGTCTTTACAGAGGATCACACTACAGAAACAAGTGAGTTCCAAAAAAACATTATCAAAACATATATTAAGTTCTTCCCTACTGAAGACAAGAGCAAAGAAAATCAACTAAGCCTTCAAATTCTAAACAGATCAACAGTCTTAAGCTGTTAAAACTATTATTTTGGTCAGATAACAAATTGTTTCAGAGATGGCAGGTCAGCTTAAACAGATACAAAACTCCAGAGGGATATTTTTAGATAGTCACTTATGGTAATATGAAGCTCTGCTCACACCATGTGCATATAGATGCAGAACTGTCATAGACATCTACTTATTTCCTCATACACACTAAGAAAGGATTAAGCCTTTTAATTTATTTTTGTTTTATAATACAGTTATAGCAGCTCCGATTTTTTTTTATTCCACTATGTTAACCTGAACTAAACAAAAAAATTCACTGGACAGGAAATTCCACTGATAATTCAGGAAGAACTAAAATTGGCACAGCTTTCAACATCCAGCATTCATTGGATGTAACTTTGCATGAAGCCTACTTAAAAATATCCAAAGACATTAAACAGGACTAGAATGTGTATTTACATTTCCATATCACAGACTAAGCAAGATCACTCCAAATAAAGTAGGTAAGGACAGAATGTGTTATAGTGGTAGCACTCCTTTTTAATCGCAGTATGACTAAAAAACTAGATACAGAGATAATTACAGCGATTCTGAGATGAACTTTTTCTACAAAATAGTAAGTTCTCTATCATTTCAGAACAGACACAAACTAAATATTCAACTAAGTATAAATTCTGCTAACACAGGGTTGGTTTAATACACGTCTCACTTTTTCTCTGCTGCTCATCTAAACTTGATGGTCCAACACTATGCAAAAGATGTCACTGGAGCCATCTCCACTCCTGATGTCAGATTCTGCATCTGACAACTTCTCCGTACCTTCTATGCTACGGAAGTACTCAGAGGAATCAGAGGGCCCTCTTCTTCATGACGGCACAATATACATCTGAACTAAATAGAAGTTTTAAATACAGAAACTTCATATTATTCAACAAAATGGAAGAAAAATCTATTACTTCACCTTCATTTAAATGCTTACTGAATAGAGATCAGAGAATGAAAGAGCTCTCTACGTCCAGATGTTGTAATTCTTCAACAACCTGGCTAATTCCTGAATATAAAGCTAAAATTATTTGTATTGTTATAACTCATTGATAAATCACAAGATACTAATATTTTAACCACATAACATCAGAAATCAAACCAACATACATTAATCACAAGAAAGACTGCCATTTCAGAAGGCTGGGGGGTTTTGGTGGGGTACTGTTGTTTGGGTTTGGTTTTGGTTTTTTATTTACCTCAAAATTCTCACTGACTTCTTGCATCATTTTCAATTTGGTTTCATCAGCTGAAAATGGAAATTCAAGCAATAGAGTTAGATTTAAAACTACATCACAAAGGAAAATACCAGGTTCATTGATCAAAGAAGCAATCAGATCTTATCAGTTTAGCTATCACCGCCCAATTATAAGGCACACAGTTCTCACAACCAACCATCACACAACCCCCCACACACAGAGCTCGCTCACTCCGGCTCATGCAAATATTACTCATCACTTTGCTTCTTCAAAAATCACAATTAAAATGAAATTCAACACACGTTTATTGACTGCCTAAACAATACCGCCATGTTTGTTAAACAAACTATTGAAGAACTGTAACTTTCAATAGATAAAAAGTATCTCACGTGTATTGACATCTGTAAGAGCAGCCACAAACTGAAGGTATTTTTTCATCAAAGTGGTCTGGTCCACCACCGTAGGTCCTTGTGCCGAAACGAATGCCATCTTGGAGGATGAAGGATCAGCTTTCAGTACATAAAAGCAAGACTAACACACCTACAAAAAAAAAATTAGAAAAAACACATATTAGTTTATACGTCTGGTTAAGAGCAGCTATCACATCACTACCTACGTCCGTTCTTTGACGTATGGGAGAGGCCGCATCTTTTCCAAAAGCCACAACTGTCACGTTCAGTTGGGCTCACAAACACAACGCCCAGCACTCAGTGTCACAGGAACGCGCCGCCAGGCACCAGGGGACACCGGGCTCCGCACACCTCACACTTTGTTTGGTTTCGCTGCTGCCCGCGGCCGCAGCCCCAGGGATGCTCCCGGCGCCCCACGCCTGCTCCCCCCGGCCCGGTCCCACTGGGCAGCTTCCCAGCCCCCTGCCCCCAGCTGCCTGGGGCTGGTGTGC
>JAVJGI010000050.1:32140377-32196430 GCA_035590275.1 Ibycter americanus
CAGGGGATGGAGGCAGCTCCGAGCACCCTCTGCCCACCCCAGACTCTTCTCAGGCGCTGGCAGCGGAGCTGGGGCTCCCCGGGGCGCCGCCTCAGGCTCCCTGACCCGCAGGCTGCGCTGCGCTGGCCCAGCGCCGGGGGTCGCGGGCACCGGGGCAGCCGCTGCCCCCCGCCGCGCTGCGTCCTGCAGAGGGAGGCGGTAAAGGTCGAAAAAAATCTCTGAATTGGTTTGGAATGTCTTGCTCTGGCGGTGGCTCGCTGGGCGACCTTGGGTTAGCCGCTTAATCTCCAACCGCTGCAGCTGCTGGGCTTCAGCCCTGGTTTGTAAAGCACCGTGATAACCTCCAAGGAGAAGCGCTAGATAAGCGTGAGGTCGCTGGCTGGGTTTTTCCCCAAGTTCTGCTGGAACAACGTGGAAAGTAGCCTGAATCTTCTAGAGACTTGCAACCTCTCTGTGCCAGATTTCAACGCATCACCAGCATTTCTCTATTAACTCAAAAATCTGAACTCCTTGTGTTGTGAAATGGGAACGGTGCAGTTCTTGCTCAGGCAGTACTGTTACTGTTATTTCTCACAGTCCTTTTGTGTCCAGGTTTGCTCAGCACCTGCGATCTGTGAAATAAAATGCAGGCACTAAGTAGATGCTTTGGGTTCTCCTTGTGCCCCATCCCAAACTGATGGGTGCAGGAAAGGCAGCACAGGGGTTAGCTCACCCCACTGCTCCCTCCACGTTACGGGTCACGGATGAGTGAGAAATGCAACTTCTGAAGCCTAAATATCCAGGTCCCCTTTAGCAATCTGGCAGCTGTTGAAAGAGAGGAGAGGGAAAGTCACCAGTACGAGAACCCCTGCAGCTCTGCTGCTCTGCCCAGCACTGCCCCATTGCTCACTGGTGAGAGGACAGCCAGGCAGGGTGCTGATGCAGGGAGGGAACATCCTCTGTGTTGGAGGCAAACAACCAGATACTGTTCCCAGCTCTGCCCCAATTCACAACTTCCAGTGATTGTTGACTTTCCTTTGTTTTGGGGTGGTTTGTTTTCAACACATGCAGGTCACTTAATCTTTTTGCACTGCTATTTTTTGGAAAAATCGATTGCATCCTTTCCATAAAACCCAGCCTCACTCATACTCTGCCCATTGCAGTAGTTGTAAGAGCTGAAGCAGCTTGTGTAAACATGGCAGAGAAGATAAGTGAGCAATCCAGAGCAGCAGGGATGATTCAGTATCATAGGTCCTGCAATTCTCATGCCTTGTTGTTTCATAGAACAGTTTGGGTTGGAAGGGACCTTTAAAGGCCATCTAGTCCAACACCCCTGAAATGAGCAGTGACATCTTCAACTAGGTGTTGGTTGACAAGCAGATCGGATTGCTCAGAGCCCCATCCAACCTGACCTTGAATGTTTCCAGGGACGGGGCATCCATCACCTCTCTGGGCAACCTGTTCCACTGTTTCACCACCCCCATCATAAAAAACCACCTCTCTGAACCTGCTGGCCATGCTTCTTCTGATGCAGCCCAGGATACGGTTGGCTTTCTGGGCTGCGAGCGCACATTGTTGGCTCGTGTCCGGCTTTTCATCCACCAGTATCCCCAAGTCCTTCTCTGTAGGGCTGCTCTCAGTCCCTTCATCCCCCCATCTGTATTGATACTGGGGGTTGCCCCAACCCAGGTGCAGGAGCTTGCACTTGGCATTGTTGAACCTCATGAGGTTCGCATGGGCCCACTTCTTGAGAGGTCCAGGGCCCTCTGGATTGCAACAGATCTGCCATTAGGGCATAGTACAAGTTTCATTTACACTGGGATTTTTGGTTCCTTCCTGGAAAAGGAAGTCAATGGTGGACCACAGAGCAGAAGCAGCTGGTACTAAGATTTTTTTGTTCAGCTAGGAGGAAAGTGGGAGAGACTTGTTGGTCAACAGAGCTGACAAAGCAATCTATTAGATGAAATCTTGCCTGACTTTGGAAGTTCATTTTTTTAGGGGACAGGCTGGAGCTGGGCTTGACTTTCCTCTAGTAGCTGGAAGTTTAGTGACCGTGTTAGCTCATCAGTGACACTGACCCTACCGCCAGTACCCAGCTCTGCCTATAAAACCTTACCTAAGTTTTTGTGATGTTCTAGTCTGAAGCTCCTTCATACTATTAACATTTCTAGGACCCAGTCTAACATGCTGGTTTATGCTACTTGTCTGAACACATATACATGCAACAGTTTCTGTTCCAGGTTTTCATACGGTAAAAAAAAAAGACTGCCATTGTGAATCACATTAACTACAGCTGACTAGTTAAACTGCGTAAATAAACTAAAAAATGCAGTACAATAAGGTTTGTTGGTTTTTTTCCTTCTGATTTCCACAGAGGAGTATGGTCTGGAGATAACCAACAATGGTCCCGTCACAACGGGAGCTCAAGCTACTGTTCACGCCAGTCTAAGTATGAAGAATGACAGTGCTGCATCAAACTTGTATCACTTTAACTGGATTTATGCTCCTCTGATCCTGATAGAGAAATCCGAGCAGCAGTTTAACTCCATAATTAATGTGACCGGTGAATTTCCTGGGACTTTTCCTGTATCTGTCTGGGTGACTCATAGAAACTGTTGGCTATGTCGGCCAGTTGCTAGAAATGTCACGGTGCTTCAGATCACAGGTAAAATGGCTTTACAACTTCTATGTCTTCAGGAATTCGGTATACATGAGGATGCTTGCTGCCTTTGCCAGCATCAGAAAAATGAAAGCCAGGCATAAATATGGCTTCTGCCAACAGAGTTAGATTTGTGTAGCTCTTTCATTGAATCTGTGTTTGGGTGGCATTGTACTAACTGGGCCATACTGTAGTCTATCTACATCCAGGAAGCAAGTGTGATCCTGCCCATGTTTTCCTCTCTGTCACTTAGAGAGACTGAACTAGCAACTCAGTGCTTCAAGAGCTGCAGTTCACAGATCAACGTTGTTCAGTGATGTCCAGACTCCTAAAACAATGCTCCCTGTACTGCTTCACAGCATTTCTAGTCCTAAAGTTAGGATGACCAGCAGCAGTGACAATCTACTGATTTTCCCTGTTGCATGACGTAGCAAAAGCTCAGGCCATCAGCACAACAGAGCCATTACATTTTCTTTTAAAGTTCTGACTGAGTGTACTGAAATTGGATGTGAAGTCATGGCTGCATTATCAAATATTGTTAAGTGCAATTTTGGCTTACGGGGAATATTCATAACCATAAATATGCATATTTTTTTTTTATAAATAGACTAATGGTACCATATGGTTAACTTAATCTCTGATACAGGGACTGACATGAAATGACACCTGAGAGCTTCACACAACCCCTTCTTTCAGAGACTAGTAACCGCGTCCCTTCAACCCCCTGTCCCAGTGTTCAACTTACACCTGCAATACAGACCCAGCTCCTAGCCAAAGAAAAGGATGTGCATGAGGACAGAAGAGCTAGCCATAGGGCATAGCTGACATTTTGGAGAATAGCTATTGTGATTTTTCTTTGAGAAACACCAAGCTTATTGGATAAGTCTTTATAAAAGTATACATGAGATCTTGTTTAGCTGTAAAAGTTAAGATCCCGTTGTACCCTTCTGCCTTCCCCAAGCAAGAGCACCCACCAGGGCTTCACAGGGGCCCCAGGGTAGTTGCTAATAACTCGTGTAAATTACAGCTCCAGTTAGTTCTGCATTACCAGCCCCATTGTGAAGCGGTAATTGTGATTCTTAATTGTGCATCAGGAAGAGAACAGTTAACCAGATTTAATGAATTGTCAACAAGGTAAGAGTTTGTGATTGGTAGTTAATAGCCCATTAATGTTATAATGAGCTAATAAGTGTATCATCATAATACCTCTTTATTCATAGGTTAGAGAAGTTTTTTTAGATGAGCCTTTACTAGTCCTTATAAACAAACTTGAGCATAGGTTCTCTCACAGACATCAAACCCAAAATATTACCCTTTCTGTATTCACGAGATATATAGCACATCTGTTATTCATAATAGTCAAAATTTCATTTCTGTGGAAGTAGCTAAAGCTAAACAACAAAAACCAACAACATAAAAAACCCACAAACCTAACAAACAAAAACTGGCACCCCAAACACAAAGGGTGTGTATCCTGGTTTGATTCTGAATCCCTTGGTCTAGATACTTGATGTTAATCCCAGTTCTTTTAAAATCAATAGTAAAAATTGTTATTGACCTCAATCAGTCCAGGGTTATTTCTCTTAGTTCTATTAGAGGCTTTATCATGACCCATTGTATAACCCTAAATAAGTAATTTAATCTCTCTGCCTCACTAACACATGTAACAACACTGAGTAATATATACAAAATACACTTAACCACTTGGACTAGGATACAGAAAGACTTATGCAGTACATTTTAAATAATGTTTTGATACTCACACAGAGCATGCTATGAAAGTGATACATGCTGTCATTCTTTTTCCACCTTGTTATTCTGCAGAATTTATCACAGGGAATCTTACCATTGCCCAGATAGAAGACAGCAGATTTATCACGCATGGTTCCAGTTCCTCCATGGGTGCTGTAACCCGGATTTCTTTCTGTCTTCATGACCCAAGTCATTACTTCAAGTCAGCATCATTTGTCTACAACTGGGATTTTGGAGATGGGTAGGTGTGGTTACTTTGTTTGCTTTAATGAGTGTTCAAGATGGCTCTGATTCAGTTGCTCATCTAGAGAGAAATCCTGATTAAATCGTAGGACGAAACATACGTCTTTGTCAATTGATACGTTCGTAACATGTCAGCCAGGTGAATTATGAAAACATTGGCGTGGAAGTCACTGTGTAGTCACGAAATGGTGACGTTTTAAAGACCTAAATTTCTTGTTCAAATGTGTGCTGTGGTGTATTGCTGTGTGTGCAACGAGCTGAACTGAACTGAATAAACTGGAAAAAGTAACTTATTGTAAATTGGTATTTTAAAACATCATTATGTCTGCAGATCTCTATTAGCAGGTTGTTGTTGTTGAATATGTGCATAATTTGTGCACTTAAGGAAAATGGAAGAGTATACTGTCTTCTGGTTAGGCAGCAAGTAGCCGTTACTATGACCAGCTACCCATAATATACCACAGCTTGGGTGAGGAGTTTTTGAAAGTGGATAGGTGTCTCAAATAATGTGGAGGTGCACATTAACACACACCTAATGCTTACCTAATAACAAAATGCAGGGGGAAAGACCACAACATAGCTCAGAACCATCAGAAGTAAAACCATGGGTAAAGCTACTCAGCAGTAGGGAGGAAAAGTGACATTTGGGTATTTTCCTTCTCTGAGAACAAATGTATGTCCAATACAAATAAGTGTATGCAAAGAGAGATGTAAGCTTTAGGTTTTGAATAATAATTTTTTTCTTTCTTTCTTTTTTCCTCCACCCTTCCCACCTTAGTGCTTCAGTTAACTTATAGTCCACCTGCTGTAAAGGTAGTTTTCATAATTTACTGGCTATTCCTATTCCATTTTGTGAATTGTTTTAGCATTATCTTTAGTTTCCTTGATTAAAAATGCACAGATATGCTCTGGGCCTTATACTGATCATAGTTCTATTGGTAACGCCACAGACATTAATCCTTATTGATATGGACATAAAGTAGAATTAGAATCACAGCCAACTGTAGCATTGTCTATAAAGAAAATATATAAGCACTTGTTCCCTTTTTAAATCAGAAATATGCAAGCACTTGGTAAAAGGCAATTTTGATTCTAAATCTTTTCGTGTTGCACGTAGAGTTTATCAGATTACCAAGGAACCCTTTGTCTACTATAACTGCTCTACCATGGGGAATCGCACAGTGCATCTGAAAGTCATAGCTGAATGGGAGCAAATTGGAAGCATCATGCATGAAAGAGAAATGGTGCAGAAAACTGGTGATTTTACCACTGCTCTGGAGCTGCTAGGTAATTATGAAACATTAGGCATACTGAAAACAGAACTTGCTATATATGTACAGATAGAATCTAGCTCTAACTTGATAATACAACTTCAGCATTGTTTCACATGCAAGAACTGGTCAACATTGTTCAATGAAGTGTTTACATTGCAAAATGGACTTTCTGCTTTTCTAGTGCAGAAAAAATGGGGGGAAATATATAAAACCTTCTGTTTCTTTTTCATCTACCAAAAGTTTTACTGTCTTTTGTAAAAGTCTCACATACACTTAAAACTTAGAACAAAATGTTTACTGTAACTTATAGAGTATTTGTTTGTTTAATTTATGCCAGCTATCCCTAAAAAATGAATTAGTTAAAAGAAGCATTAGGAAAGTCTTATTGATTTGATCAGCTTCAGGAGTAAATAAACACATAAGTAAAAATGTAAAGGATTAATAATGTGGTTGATTATACATTAAAAAGAAATGACAAAAAAATCAGAAAACTTATAACTCTACCAGTAGGTTTCCTTTTTGGGTGTGAGGCAAGTATTATTATTTCTGTGACTGATGGAGCTAAAATCTGTGAAGTCTATGAAAACAAACCTTCACTGGTTTTCCAGTGAACTTTAAGTTTACGTGTGGAGTGTGACATGCTTTCTTTTCTTCCTCTCAGATGCTGTTAAAAGTATTAATGTAGTGGGCTCCAGAGAGACTCACGTAATGGAAAACTTGAGTTTATCTCTTCATATCAATGGCACGTAAGTAACAAACACAACTTCTTTCCCCAAAAAGCATTGTCTATCTCAGTGTTTTTCCCCACTGTTTCCTTAAAATAGTCAGTTGCACCCCATAGAAGTGTTTCTTAAAACAAAAAAGACATTTCCTTTGAACAAAATACTGTTGAATATTGCGTTTTCCTGGCTTGAAATACCATGAACTCTGAAAGCCTGAAAGAGCCTGCATCTTTACAGAAAAGTAGAATCCTCCCAAGTAAAGCAAATGTTATTTTTTTATCTTTGTAAAGAGAATGTTAAAGAAAACTAACCAGAGAAAGATAGTGGGAAAAATTACATTTTAAAACTTCCTTTTGAATTTTCTCCTTGAACAGTTTCCCCACCATTAAATTAAACTGCATTCAGAGTCCTGTTGCATAGCAGCAATCCTTGACTGGCACATGGGAGTAATGAGTTTGGGGAATAATTTTCACAAAGTTAAGATTGCCACAAGATGACTAAGTCAGAGAGGCTCCATGCAGTGAGGCTTATAGGAACACAAGAGAGCCATGAGCACCTCAATCCTAGCACAAACTCTCACAGGCTGCAGTATTTAGAACACATCAGAGCTTTTCTCTATGGCAGAAGCATTTTAAATACTATTGAAATGCTCAGGAAACCTCTTTCACCATAAAAACTCCATGACCACAGAAGTCATTTATTCTCAAGAAAATTGACACTTTCAAGTTCTGCTACTGGGAGCTTTTTAGGCTAATGCTGGTTTAAAAGGGGAAAAGAAAAGAAGCGGGAAAAGAAAAAGAGTAGGAGAAAAAAAAAAGGCAGGGGAGAAAAAAAAAAAGAGCAGGGCTGTTATTATGGATGGAGGATGGAGCAAGCAACACCCAACACAGTCATTTGCCAAAAGTAAAAATAGTCCCAATAGACAAAGCAGCACAGTTGCATTCAGAAAGTGAATGGCACATTGGCAGGGGTGGAAACTGGAAATGGCATACCAGTAAATATGAACAACTAAAAACTATTACAGGCAAACATGAAATCCCTAAAAGCAGGCTTGGTTTTAGGCTGGACGATGTTTGCCAGACTGTCCTGGTTTCAACTGGGGTAATTTCCTTCCTAGTAGCTGCTGTAGTGCCGTGTTTTGGATCTAGGGTGAGAATAATGTTGATAACACACTGTTGTTTTAATTGTTGCTAAACAGTGTTTACACTAAGTCAAGGACTTTTCAGTTTCTCACACTGCTCCACCAATTAGTAGACTGAGGGTGCACAAGAAGTTGGGAGAAGGCACAGCTAGGCCAGGGGACGCCAACTGACCAAAGGGATATCCCATACCATATGACGTTATGCTCAGCATATAAACTAGGGTGAAAGCTGGCTGGGGGCCACTGCTTGGGAACTGGTTGGCCATCGGTTGGCAGGTGGTACACAATTATATTGTGCATCACTTCTTTTGCATATTCTAATATTTTTATCATTATTATTATTATTATTTTCCCTTCCTTTTCTGTCCTATTAAACTGTCTTTATCTCAACCCACAAATTTTACTTTTTTTTCCCAATTCTTTCCCCCGTCCCACTTAGGGGGTGGAGGGGGATCAAGTGGCTGTGTGATGTTTAGCGAGCTGCTAGGTTAAACCACAACACAGACGTAACCAAGCCACAGCACTGGGACTGATGCAATAAAAGTTTATGATAGAGAAGCAATGACAAAGGCTTGAGAAATGGGTTATCAAAGAAAATCAGGTAAACACATAAACATGCTGCTTTCTTTAGCAGAGAATGTCCTACAGAGATAAGGAACAAAATACTAATAAGATGGAGTAAAGAAAAGCTCTATCTGTTGTCAGAATCAAAGTCCATAGTACATAAGGTGGGTCCAAGCAGAATCAGTTAGGACAAGGGTCTCAAAATGTAAATAAAAGGCATCAGCTAGAAATGGTGAGAAGACACATGGCCATAAAGCAGATTGCACCTAGATTGCTTGATAAGAAATAAAACCGTTTTTGTTATTGTAAGGGAGATCTTGTGATTTATTTAACTTTTCCAGCTATTAGTCTATTGTACGGAGCTCATCTTACAATCTTTCCAGTTTTGACTGGGAGGGCGAGGGGGGGACACGTTAATCACAAAAGTCTTGGGTGTGCTTCAGTAGCACAGACAGGGAGTTCTTCTGTGTGAGAAGAACAAATTAAAACCAACCTATACTCCCTTGGAAGTACAGGGGAAGGAAGACTCCTTTTATCTTTGTTGGAGGACTACAGGTTTTTCTACATACGATGACCCGCCTATGACCCATACAGGTATTTAGCTCTCAGCTGAAAGGCTTGCTTTTATAGAAGCATTACAAAGAACTTTTTCAATTGACAGATGCTATAAACCAAACAATTGTGCAGTTAATTACTTCTCTATTCATATTGAGATTAACTTAATTATTTTCAAAATTATTGTGCTGTTTTAACCAAGTGATTCATTAGCTCTTTGAGGAGATTTTTGCAAAATTTTCACCAAATTGTTCCCTTCCCTTTTTTCGCTCTTGTCATTTCAGCCCACCGCTGGCATTATGCTGGCTTATAAAGTCCGAGTGCATTCCACTGGAAGGTGAGAAATGCCATCTGGTGGTGATTGATGGCTCCTGCTACAACCTCAGCCATACCTTCAGTGATGCTGGACGGTATTGCCTAAGCGTCAGAGTGGAGAACGGCGTGACGATGCTGCAGACATACCACGAAATAAAAGTGTGGCCAACAGGTGAGGAGCAGCTAGTCTGAGCAGCGTGGAGATTCCCGCCTGTCAGGGAACCGACAGTCTCAAACACATCAGGGACAATTATGGATTAACCAGCCTGCAGATGAGATTTCTGGAAACTGGTATAGATCACTAAAAGCATAGGAAGGAGGAAGAGAAAGGAGAGCCTGTACTGTGCCTACTGTAATTGCTCTGAGCTTCTTGCATCCTGCTGAACCCATAGTCTCAAGAGCGTCTTGAAGTTAATGAGTTTCCTGGGAAGGCTAAGTTACTTAAATTAGATATTTTCCAGTGTAAATAGTCTAGCTCTTGTAGTTAGAGACGATAACTAGGAAAACATCCATGTCTGTAACTCTCCCTTACTTAAACATTCTCCGTTCTTCTTTTTGCTTAGTTTAGTTACGGGGGTTTTTATGGGTAGATTTTTCTAGGCCTCCATTTCATTACAGGTTTCTGTCCCCCCAGCCAGCAATCCCTGCTAGCTCCCTCATGCACGCTCACACATGTCCCTCTTGGGTCCCTGAATCATCTGAGAATGTGGTTAGGTGGCCAAGTGAGGAGGACCTGACCAGAGAACAGCCAGGCTGTGGTGCAGAATGGTTACACCATCTCACCGTGGGCCAGCACTTGTATATGGACAGGCCAGCTGACACCAGAAGGTGCTGGTGTGCATTCAGGACTAAGTGTGCAAATCCTCTTTGCTGGAGGCTGGAGACTGCTGTGACAATGAGGTTTCCTCCTGTCGTCCTGGGGTACCACAGAGGTACAAACACCCTGGGGACTTAGGGCTAACGTATGTAACTGGGTGGGCTTTGTAGGCTGTTCAAGCGAAAAGAGGGGTGAAAAGGGAAAGACCCTTACAACCTCACAACCCCGCATTCCCACTTCTGAGATTTCAGAAAGACATGAAGTGATCTGGGCTGAAAAATTTATTCCCTGTTACACACATGTCCTTTGTTCTAAAAATAGTTAAACTCCTAAAATATAATTTCCTTATCACTGTTACCTCTTCTCAGTGTATTGTATCACTCCAGGCGTATGCCCTTGTGCTCTTTCCTAGGGATCCACCCGGCTTTCTTTGTCCTGCTCTGCATTGCTCTGGCTTCGGTGATGCTAGGACTGGTGCTGTACACAACCTTTCGAAGTAACACACAACAAAAAGATCTCGTGGAGGTATTCAGTTACTCTTACTTTGAGCTGGGATAGTAATTAGATACCTGTCATCCATGTCCGTTCTTTAATCCCCAGACAAATGGAGTGGGAGGGAGCATTTCCCTGGTACATCTGATCCATTCCATGGGAAAATCTGAACAGTATAGGCAAACACTTTAAGCAACAGGCGTGCTTGTGGCTTGTTGCAGAGAACTATAATTCAACCTGCCAGGGCTATCACGGGCAGTTTGTTAATATTCCCAAGCAGATGCTTCCATTGAAGTATCCCTTCCAGGGGGTTATACGAAAGAAAGCAGGGGGATAGCGAGAGAGGATACAGGATAGTAACAAAGGGTGGGTTATTACCTAAAGTGGCACTAAATTGTCACCTAACCCTAGTACGTGACTTTTATCTCCCCAGCTACCTTCTATCTCTGGTGTAGCTTTTACTAGCTATGTTATCCTATTTGTAATGAGCACAAGCTCCTCATTCAAAAGGATCTTTTGTGGCCCTTTGGAAAGCTCCTAACACACTTTGCATCGTGCCACAATACAAATGATACAACTCATGAGAGACTGCCTATGAGCCTTGTGTGCAACTGGCATAAATTAGAAGTCTATCTGAAGTTGGTGACTGACTGAAACTGGTTGAGGACCAAGTGCCATTTCTGGCCCGAAGTATTCTTGCTGGACTCACCTGAGTCAGTAGGACCCAAATTGTAAAAGATCTCTTTGATGTTCCTTTTCTAGGTAGCTGACTTCGACTTTTCTCCACTGTCTGACGAAAACCTCTCCTCTTACTCGGAGTCAGGCTGCGGCCGAATATGTTGCAGATCATGTTTTCTTTGGTCATCGCAAGAAGCTGCCAGGGAGAGTCATGAACTTCTACATTCTTTTTACAAGCCAGTCAAAACATACACAGTGTGAAGAACACAATTGCACTTTCCTTACACTAACTGTCGAGTTTAACTTTCTCACTTATGATGAGCTAAAAGCCCAGTGCTGCATGAATGGTTTGGTTTTGCCAATGCAATGAGGTTAACCACTTTAAGTCCAGCACTTGAGTGTTTCATTCTCTGAACTAAAAAAAGAGCAAGCCCTGAAACACAGTAAAAGTAGCTTTCTATTTTTAAATTATGCGGGTATATACATTTACAGTTGTAAATGCAGCATTTTATTCTTATGAAAGATTGTTTTATGTGCAGGTTTGCTAAACTCACTACCTCTTCTAATTTCTCTGTTCCTTCTGCTGTCTGTTTCAAAGAAAAAAATGCTTAAGACAAACACACTTCTCTTTCCTCTGTTACAATACTATTACTGGAAATGGAAGTCACCCAAAATGCGGTTGAATGTATATTTGTTCTAAAAAGGAACTGACTTGTCCAGGCTGAGAACAGCCTAGGTGCTTCCAATGAACCAGACTACCTAATTACGATGGGTTTTTTCCTCCTGTCTCAGAAGACCCCTTTTTTAAGTTAAGGGGCTTCTGTGGGACTGTAGTGGCTGGTGACGTGCTCATGGAGAGCTAGCTGCTGGCAGTATTTTGGTGGGATCGCAGCACGTGTGGTAGAAGACTTCGCATCTCCAACACTTTGTGAAGTAGTACACTGCTCTAATCTGTAGAAGCAGCTTACTTTTTTTTCCGCCAGGCTGTCCATTCTTCTTTTCTTTCTCATATTTACTACCCAGCTAGTCACCAAAGCTCCTCTTCCAAAAAATGCAACAACCAGTAGCTCAAAGCTGCTCAGCAAAACATATTCAATTCAAATTTATAGTCAATGTTCAAGGTTGTATAAACTCCATGCCTGTTGCAGACTGTCTTCTACCACCAGCTTCCTGCTCAGCCAGGCTTTGCACTCTGCTACAAGACATTTCAGAGTACCCTGGAGGCTTTTAAACAAAAGTGCCTTTGTGGCAATTTCTTTGTTTTTTAAAACATGACACACCTTCCCCACCTCTGATTTAAAGCCTATGGGTGTCGTGGGCTTGAGGTTTTTCACATATGTTGTAATTTCTCATATGCGCTGATTGGGAGATAATTGTCTGAAAGTGGGGGGATTTACCATGAGGGTTTTGGGGTGCTCATTTCACACATTCAACTTCTGTGTTTCCTCAGAGAAGCCCAGAGCGTCAGTTCCTCTGAGTGAAATTACATGGCTTCAGAAGGGCTTTGTGTATTAATTTGATACATCCAAATTGAATAGGATCATCTAAGATAACAAATGATCCAGTAAACCCAAGTTTTGGTCAAAAAGTACCTTCCAAGGCAGAACTTCTTTTGACTTCTTTTCTAAAGAGAAATTGTGTTTATAAGCAAGCTTGTTGTTTAGGAGTGGTGTCCTTTGTATTCCTTCTCAGTGCTCTAGTGTCAAACTCTTACCTTCAGTCATATTCATTCACTGTTAAAAATGTGCCTGTCCTTAGCAAAGAAGTTACTGTTCTAGAGAATTTCAGTTTTATTGCTTATTCCTGAGATCCCGGCCACCTAAGCCACTGCCAAAGGTATGTGCCTTGTTCTGGGATGTCAGTGTATTCTGTAAATGGCTCCACAGTCCTTGAGCGCTAGAAAGAACAGATTTCTGACGTGAAAAATGCAACTCAGAGTGACAGTGGCTCTAGACAGATGGCAAAGTGGCTCTCTGCAGCCAGTAGTTTGTGTTTGGGCTTCTTCTTTTATTACATTTGTGACAGACATGTGGCCCTTGCTGCTATAAGACACCTAAAGACAAACTCTTGGCACACTAACACATGTGTAAAAAACCTTTTCTTCTCCATATTGCACTCCTAGCAAAGACAGTCACTATGAGAGCAAACTCAGTTATAGGTACATGAAACGGGTCATTTGGGTTGGAGGAAGATCATGTCAAAGGAGTAAGACCTATGGCCTGCCCTGTTTTCCATCAATACCCAGCTGATGCAAAGGGAGTCATGGGGTGTTAAGCCACATATGCTGCTGCTTTGGTTTTGTGCCTCCGTGCTCTTCCCAGTACATTCAAGCTGAGGTACAACTCATCACGCCAAACCTGGCTAAAGTGGATAGCAACCCCCAGTCAAAAAAAGAGAGAGACATGGAATTAGTGATACGAAAGACAGGCCTAAGAAAATCCCCAATTTCCTACTCGGGAAAACACGGCAAATGTCCTTCAGAAGAATATTGGCTCTTATTCTCTTCCTAAAACGAACAAAGGATGGCAAAGGAGTCAAATGATTCAGAAGGGTAGAAAAGATAAAGTGATACAAAATGGAAAGTCAATACTATCAAATAGTGGAAGATATTATTTCAAGAGCAGACAGAAAATAATAGAGGTTAGAAAGAAAGACATCTCTTGCAAAAAAATAAGCAGTAGAGAAAGTACACTTAAAAGGGCATGTCAAGAAGCAAACTAACCAAGAAAATTTAAACAACCTTAACAAATTGAGGTGTAAGTATGAGAAATATTCACATGAACATGTTCCTGAATCCAATATGAAACTGCTTCCTGCACAAAAGACTGATCTGTGGATTCAATAAATGCCTCCGAAACTGAAGACAAAAGGTAATTGAGCGGTTCAGGATATAGCAAGGAGATTAGTGGGATGTGACAAGGATCAGCAGGAGGATTCATTTTGTTAACCTTAGAAATCAATGACCTGGAAAAAGGAATGTTCAGCAAAACGATGAAAGTCACTGATTCAAAACAAGAGTCCAGTGAGTGCAAAGCCAAAGAGCCATTAAATTCGGGTGATAAGCAAGAGTGTGAGCAGATAAGAAGTTTATGCAATGAGAATTATTTACAAGGAAATGCATTTGAGGACAAAAATGTTCAGGAAAGACATAGTATAAAAGCACACGGTAAAGCGAAAGAACTTCTGTTATTCTGTAATTTGTCATATGAACAATGGTACCAGTTCGTGCAGTAGATGTGGGGACAAATTAGCCCTTTATCAGAGCGTAAGGCTCTGTGGCTGAACGGGTCAAGGCTGAATTCTGCCTTTCATCTCTGGGAAGTAGAGTACACAGCTCAAGCTGTGACAACAGTTTGAATTTGCAAGACCTCTGTTGTGTTTGCTGGATGCTGGAGGAATGGAAATTGTTTCAGAAGAGGAAGGTGAAGAACTTCATATTTAAATGCTCAGCATTATTATTAGATAATCAGGCAACACTTCACCTTGATTTTGGAGAGCCAGGGCCAGTTTCCGTGGAAACTGAAGTGCTCTCCTGTAGCTGTCACAAAATTGTTTCAATCCTGCAGATCTCAGCTCTGACAGCACACCGAGCACTACAAATGTGGATTTTTAAATTGCAGCCACCGACATGGGGAATGCAGAAGTTCCAGAAACTTTTTGCAGAGCCGGGTGTGTTCATCACCAGCGTGCGTAATTCCTACAGCAGTGTGCATGAGGAGAGCAGGCGCAGCATATAGTGGGTGTTGTACAAAATACCATAGTTGCACAACAACTGACAAAACTACAAGAGCAAAGGACACTAGAGCACTAGTGAAAGGCTACCCCAGCCAAATAAGTTTCTAACGCATTTACTCGCAGCTGTCCCAGGAGGCAGGGAAGTGATACTATCGCTATTCACAGGAGGCAAAAGGGAGACACATAGAGATACAGAGCTTGCTTGTGCAGAGGCAGGTGTAGATGCCTGAATAAAATTCAAGATTAAAAAGATTAAGGAAGGATGCAGACCATCTCCCTGATCCTGGTCTTTTTTACAGTCCGTGGAGCAAGGTAGGCACTGCATCCAGGTTGCCTTTTACAGACACCAGCTTAGCCACCTCGTACCGTCGCTCTCCCAGGGAGCCCGGGCACAGCAGGGGCGGGTGGCGGCGCTTTGCGGACCGCACGGCAGGTGTCTCCCACGGCACAAGAATATTTCTACAATCGTCCTACTCCCACCACGGCAGGCGTGAGCCGCCGCTAAGACTCGCAGCGAATGTTTTTATGCACGCCTCGCTGTGGCATGTAAGCTAAATGCACAACCGAATTCGATAAAAGATGCACATTATTCACAATACGAGTGCTGCGGGTTTGGATGCCGCCCCAAGCAGCTGTGAGCAATGGCTCAGTGTCGGTCACCGCGTGCAGGAACGTTTGCCCCGCGCCTTTTGCTGGAAGGCGATGGACGGACAGACTGGACAAGCTGTGCAGGCAGCAACGCTCCTGGGAGATAACTTTCTGTACTTTATTCAATGCACTTGACATGACAACAGCCTGCTCCACAAGTCCCTTAGGTCAGTGGGACACGTGCTGCGTGATTAGAAACTGGTGGGACCAGGCCACCCCTGTGAGTGAAAGCACTATCATTTTCCATAAAGGAGACTTAACTGTGAAGTTTCAATCTATAATGACCCACCTTAAGGCAAATTGAGAAGAAAGCAGCCCACAGTGTAAAACACAGCTGAGCACAAATGTTTCTTGAAACCACCTGGAGGTGCCCATTGCTTCAGTGGAAGGTCCCAGAAATGGGGAAGCAGAAGCAGCAACAAACAGGCTCATCCTGGTTTAGTGGCTCTATAACTTCAGTCCTTCCTGGTAATATAAATTAGGACTCTGTCATTTAAAGCATCTTTTTCAACTATAACTTAGATACAAAGAAGAGACCACAGCAATAAAATCTCTTATCTGATCAACAGCATGTACTTAATAGCAAAAAAAAACCAACCAAAAACCAATTATGCCACAGGTTCTTAAGGTCCTTTCAGTTTCCTGTCCTCAATCTATTCTTCTTTCATTATATGCAAAGTACTTATAATATTTTAAATTAAATCCAAAAGGAAAAAATAATCCAAAAAATTCAAATGCGCTTGCTAATTAAATAGCAATGCCCTTACTTTCATTCAGGCAATCTTGATAAATTACAGTCTTCCCATACTAATTAACTTCCAGTTTAATGGATTTCTCTCACCACCCCAAGCTATGTAACAAAACACGACATGCTCAATTTAACAAAAACAAGTCAATATTGAACCTGGCCGGTTTGATTCTGCTTCAGCAAAGCACTCAAACACATACTGAAGTGCAAGCAGAAGAGCTGACTCGGAGGAGCAGCTCCTTGGGGTGGTGGAAAGGGTGTGAAGGGAAGGCGAGCAGCCCTGCTTCAGCAGGACAGCCCATTTCTCAGGACCACATCAGATGGCCTGCAGGGAGTACCTGCATCTGGGGAGCTGGTGGCTAATGCAAAAACCGTTTCTTAGTCCACTACTGGATTTTTTCCACGTGCAATGGATTCACTTGCAATTCACTCTTGCAATGAATCCAGAGCATTTTTGTGGGTGACGGGGGACAAACAGGACTGGTCTGTGACAGGCAGCGCGGCGTGTTCTCTGCCACCCCAGGCGAGCGCCCCGTGCAGAGGCGCTGCAGCCAGAAAGGCAGATAGATCCACACGTCGGAACTGAACCCCAACAGCACAGAGCAGTTCCTGGGAGGCTCTTCTTTGCATGCCAAATTGTTCTATTGTATGTAACAGACCATTAAAGTAAGGTACTTCTGTTACTAAATAATCCATATATTGTGGAGTCGGTCAAGGTTATAACAAAGTAAATTTGAGCTAAAACATTGTGAGAAAATAGGAGAGCAGCTGACCAAGACAATATCAGGAAATGGATGGCAGCCCCTGATCCTGGGGGAGAGAGATGGGTCAATATAGTCTCCCTGAGACACCAGGGAAAGACCTGGACTTTTGTTACAGCTTGAGTTTTGTATCTGAAGTTATTCCCGGGATCTCTACTTGTGGTATTTTGAGTTCTTCCTTGTGATTTTTTGGCTCTCTCTAACAGCGGTAGGATAGTAACGCTCTACCCTGTCAAACAATTGGAAGATTTCACTTATGGATCAAATTATTCATGCTCAGTGAGGTGGATGTTTCATATCACAGGTCCATCTCCGCAGAAGGAGCGAGGCACCCGCTTCCTACAGGCGTCTCACTGCAGACAGGAGTTGCATTCAGGATATCCTTAAGAGCGATCCAGGCCATGCAGCTCGCATGGGGAGGGGGGAAACTTCCAGGGGCAAGTGGATTTTCAAATAGCCATTATTTTATTCAGCTTTTATCCTCTTTTCTCTGTTTTGTTCTTTCCTTCCCTTTGGCTTGGTAATAAGTAGTGAGGAAAACCTGCTTGCAGTTAGGAAGACACCGTATAATTAAAGGCAAAGCACTCTGTTTAGTTCTGTGGGAACTGCATCCTTTTTCATAATACAGTATGTGAAAAATCAGGTAAGCAATGCATACATTTTTTATGAACAGGAGGACCCTCAACTATTACTAATGAAGTACAGAAAGAAAAGACAGGACTCTCAGTAGGGAAATACCATCCATTAAATGCCTCCCTGGGGATCAAATGACACTGTTTACAATTGAAAGACACTAACTGCCTCCTACATTTCAGTTGGTACCAGCAGGACACCTATTTGTAAAGATTTGTGCTGCCTGCACTCTGTTAGTGTAAGATGCCACATAAATATTTCCTGACCTTTGCGGTAGATATTACCCTTTTTTTTTTGCCACAGACTAGCAGCCTGATTTTACCTTTTAAAACCATTGATCCCGCTGAAGAATGAGCACAAGAGCAATCCTGTGAGAGTGCATAGGCCTGCTGAAGTCAATGGACCTGCTGAACATGTGTTCTGAGTGTTTTCTGATCAGGGCTTTATACACGTCACCCCTTGCAACAAGACTTCCATGGTTCTTTTGTAAAAGTGTACTTCCCTTTTACTAAATACCTATCACCCAAGATCAAAAGGCTTTTGAAATGTGTCCCCTAAGAAAAGCCAAAAAAAAAAAAAAACCAACTTAGAAACTCATTCATTTCAAAACTGGTTAATCAAAGGCAGCTCTTTGATCAGTAAAGAAAGTCCTCAGTTCCAAAACAATGAGCACTTTAACAGGGAACAATTACATCTCTCCGGATATATCATCCTGGAGGCATATATTGGGCTGTCATGGGTGTCACGTCAGGGCTGACCAGGACTCCGAGGCATGCCTGCTTCTCCTTATTGCACCACTTGAAAACTCAACAGCTCTAGCCCATGTTCCCATTTGGCTTTCGGGAGCACATGGTAATGTTTGCCCTAGAGCTCCCTGCGCTTTACGTGTGTGTGCATGTGTGTGCGTGTGTGTGTACACACATACACAGACATATACACCTATTTGTGCAATATCCACTGCCACTCAAATTGGAAATGCACAGTGATTCCTTCCTGCAGTGGATTTTGCATGACTCCTATAAAAAAACACAACTGTAGTCGCAAATAGCAGAGATTAAACAGCAATGTCAAGGTCTGAGAGGAGAGATTACAGATCCCATATCCGCAGATGTTTGCAGCCACTGACAGTCTTGTGATTTAAAGAGCTGTTCTCCCACGTCATTACAGGACAGGCAAACGTCTGTCACAAATAATCATCAACGGATCCTACCCTTTCCCAGAGAACTTAATTTGGATCAAACAGAGCCTGCTCAAAACCCGCCATGCCTGTTGCAGAGGTGTCCACAGCTCGGTGACAGGTGAAGGTGAACTGAAACTGTCCTCCAGTGTCAAGGACTCATCAGAGTGTAAGATGCAATGAGGACACTTAATAGCGACACTAAACTAGCAGGAATTCACCCCTTAGGACTACTCGTTTTGAGTTGCTACAAGATGATGAATTGCCAGTGACTTTGGGAGGGTCACGGTGGCAATAGGAAAGCAACAGATATATGGTTGTTATAATTAACAACCAGCACTCTCCTGGTTTTCACACCACAGACGGAACACAGATGTGCAAATTATGTAAAAACAAAATAATTCCTGGGGACCAGCTGTCACGGAAGAAGAAACAACTCCAAAGCAGGTTTTTAAATTAAAAAAAGAAGAAACCATCAGCAATATCATGACATTACAAAGGGACTTCCTGTCCAGAAAGAGACAGAAGAAGGCATAGCATCCTTTGGGGAAATATCAAAGTGAAGCAAAAAGCGTAAAAAGTATGAGGCAATTCTATGATTTTGGAATTTTCTGGGTAACATCTGTGCTTCTGCAAAACATACTCCCAAGAGCCAAGGGGAAAGCCAATGGTAATCAGGGGCTGTGTACAGCATTACAGGGGGTTTTCAGAAAAGGTGGGTATCACCCCTCACTGGCAGTGGCACACAGCAATCTAATCACCCTCTTAAAGTGAGAAAGCTGATGCACAGCAAGAGGGGTGAGAATTCACAGCTTGTTTGTTCCTCTGCACTTGCTTTTCAGGTAGATGTTCTTTCATACCAGGTGCCGTGTGGCCGCAGAGGGCTGCCCTCCTCCCGCTCCAGCTGGGCCACGGGAGCACTCGCTAGCGCTTGTCCCTGTCCCTGCACTGGATCTGCCACACGGAGCAAACCATGGGAGCATTCCCTAATTCACGTCAGCCAAATCCCTGGGGCCAGCTCACACCAGCCGCATGACCAGTTTGCACGAGCCCTACTGGTGCTGCCTGAACCAAAGTCATACATACTCCTGCAAACCCCTTCTGCCAGCATATAGGAGAGGGCAGCAACTTCTGGCAGAGAAGCACCGAAGAGCATCTGGATCAGTAGCATCTTCTGTTGGCTCAGCTGGACCTGCAAAAGGGCATCTGTCCAGGGCCTCACTGCACTTTCTGAGTAAAGTAAGCTGCTTCACACAAAGGAATTCAGGGCATTAGCTGGATGCACTGCCAGCTCACACCCTGGTTTACTTTGCTACTAATTGTTTACATGAGCTTTGAGCCAACCTTTTGTGTTTTCTTCCCTCTCTCTCTAGAACAGCAACTTTACTATCAGTAATTCAGGCAATATAGCATCTCCTGGGTACAATGAGCATCCAGAAGCCCCCCTGCAAACCCCCAATGTGTGCCTGCTGTTCATTACAGTAACATGTCGCAGCGTTAGAGTCAGCAGAGCAACTTGAAAGAAAACAGAGCCTGAGCAGCCCTGTTAGACTCAGGTCAACAAAGGTGCAGCAGGTGTGTCACTTTACAGAGCCGCATCTCTCTTCTGCTACATCCCAGACTCTTTGGGAAGACTTGAAATACCAGACCCCATGCTCATGTATGCTGGCCTGCCTCTGCTGTGGTCAGCCTCTAGCTGAGCAGGACCTACTAACTAATACGGTTCAGTATCATAAGACATGATGAAACACTTTCATCAGAAAATCAGCCTTGAAAATAGTTCATGATTAATACTAAGAACTTAGTAGTTTTAGGCAATGAGTGCATTTAACCAACTGCATCAAGAATAGACATACAAAATAATTTTTTGCAAATCTTCCCACTACCCTACAAATTGCTGCTTCTTATACAACATCCCAAATTCTGATGTATACTGGGGCACATTCTTAGTGCTGTATAATTTTTAAAACAGATGGGGCTTGCTTAGTTCCAAAGCTCTTGAGTATGCCATTTTTAAATACAAATCTGGAAAATTTCCACCTAATTTATACCATAAAGTTCACGTGATTTCACAGCAGCTGGATATGTTTCCTTAATTCATGTGCTCTGCAAACACAGCCTGTACCTACAAACATGCACCTGTCTTCAAGACAGATACAGAACCATGAAATGCAAATGTTTCATTAATGTGCATGTGGGACAGCATTACTACTTGCGTGAGATTTTTGTTGGGGTTTTAAGGCAGGCTATGGCATTAAGGATTCACATTCACTTCCTTACCCACGCTGCACATGCAACACTTTTGAAACTGTTGTAGAATTTTTTGAGAATTTGCTTTCTTCTTTTAAGCAAGACGGGGTTTTTGTATTCCTTTAGCATTATAACCAAGTGCCTGAGTACCATCTGTCGAATTACTCACATGGAGCCATAAAAGCATTCTGAAATAATCTAATACGCCTTTTATTTGCTGGTGAGTGCTACAATTTAAATTATTTCTAATTCAGATTTGAAATGGCTACTAATCAGCGCTCAATAGCAGAGGACAAATAAGTATTTTTATTTTCTAATGGTATGCAGCACTGTAACTTTTCAAAAAATGCAATGTATGTTACCAGCCCGGCACTGAATCTTACAAGTCATGAAGTTCTGGAGCATGACATTGCATTGTTCGGATGCGGGAGAGCCTGCAGAGCCGCAGCCACAACATTTTAAATGTGATATATTTTTTAGCCTAGAAATGCTGGAGATATATGTGGCTATATCTTTTTTTAAATTGCTTCCTTTCCTCTGAAAGGGAAGAAAGATTGTTAAGTGGTTTTATTGTGGCACAGAGGGAATCACATTGGCTCTGAGAGGAAATAACATTGCGATCAAAAAGCCTTCAAGAGTGCATCAAGGATCCAGTAAGCTGCGCTGAAACCACTCCCCGGCTTCTCTCCATGGAAGACATGGAGATGAGGAGCTTTGGTGCTCCGGAGGAGTCAGAGACACCATGAGGGGAGGGAAGAGGACAAGGGTCCTCACACTTCAATGCCTTAAAGTCAGTTTGCCTGCAAACCCGCAAAACACTCTGAAAGCTAAAGCACTGCTAACTGCACTTTATGTTATTCTCCTCTAATAGTTTAATACATTTAATGCCAGGTTCACCGTCACAGCCCAAAAGGCAACTGCCACATGGGTAATCTGACAAGAAAACAAGTGGCTTTATTTTCAGTGGCTTAAGAGGAAAATGTGCATAATACAGCATTTCTAGCTTTTCTTGCACAACTGTGCCAACAGTGCCTGGGCACTTTCAGAAGCCCAGAGAGCCAGCAAGGCCGTGGGTGCTACTGACAGCCAAGGAAGCAGGAGTGGTCCTGCTAGGAACAATCCTGCCTCTGCCTCTGAAGGTTGTCCTTCTAGGTTCCTGCTCATCAAGGTGGCTTTTATGAAGTGAGCAACCCAGGACTGAATCACTGCCAGAATTTCACTTATCTTCAGTGCACCTTCACAGTTCTTTGTCCTTGTTGGGAGTTTTATAACAAATCTGTTTTAAAAAGTTTGCCAGAACACCGTGCTAGCTGTATCTTTTCAGGCATTTAGAAGCCATGCAGGTCTGCCAGTCACTCAGGCCAAGTAGCACAGATGCTCTTAGATCACAAAGCTCTACAGACACACAGTAAACACATACACGCATCCAAACATTTACAGGCATATGATAAAGTGCATGTTCTACCTATCTCTGACTACTCCATAAGCACTGCAGATGAACTCTCCCAGTCTCCGTGCCAACATTCAAAGGAATACAGAGATTTTTCTGCGATACTCTAAATGATACGGACCTGTAAGCAAGAATATGAAGTTCCAGCTTTCCATACACTCTGTGCAAAGCCTGCATTAAAAGAGACCTTAGGTCCCCCCGTCTCTTGTCCTGACTAACTCAGCTATGCTACTGCCTCAGAAGCCTGTAGGAGGCATACAATGGATCCAGACTTCGCAGATGGAAATAGCAGCTAAGTAACGCACTTTACTTCAAAACCTGCCTCATCGCACAGGAAAATCCTGTGTGGACAAACGTTAGTCATCATTGTTTAAACCAAGTCGGGGAATTTCATACACTTCCTCCTCGCTCCTTCATATATACTTGCCTTCAAAGCCCAAAACAGACAGCATTCACCAGTGTGACACATCATTGTAGTCACACAATTTCTAAATAGCCTTGTGTGGTTCAGACAAAATTAGATTTTTCAGAACTCACGCTGACGTCAAAGGACTCAAAAGACAGGAGACTGGTGGTCAGCAAGGTAAACCCGGGGTGACAATGAGGATAAAGCTGGTATTTTGGACAGCAAGCTGCTGGGCTGCTCTGGGCACGTGAGGAACCGCATGACCTTGAGAGGCACATGTGTGAACAAGTAGTGCTCCCTAACCTCTGGTTCCCTCATCCATCATTTCATGGAGCCAGGAACTGCAGCCTGCTGCCCCTCCAGGGGCAAGATACTATGCTGAGCCGGATCAGCAGCATGTTGACATCTGATTGGAAACATCTCCCATTTATACCAGGTTTCCGCTAACGTGCTTAATGTCCAATTTGCAAAAATATAGATGCATTCTGAAAGACTGTCCTTGACAGGTTGCCAGCTCTTGTGCTAAGGGATGCAATCCAGAAATGCAGAGTTGCTAGGCTCTGTGTGGCTTGCTCGCTCTGTCACAAAAGAAGAGTATTTCTCTTAAGAATAGAAGGTACCTACTGTATCTGTTGTGGAAACCTGCAGTCCCTCCTAAGGATGCTGCCTTATGGAAAGCCACAGCCCAGATCTGTATGTGACCAGGTCACATCACGCAGGGACACGTGCACCACATCCAAATGGTGCTGGTGGGAGCTGGATGGCTGCTGATGGATTGCTGCCCTGGAAGAAGGCCCTGCCTGTTTCTCAGTCCATGTAAGAGGTCTGAGCCCTGGAGCTCTGTGTGTGAAAGGACCTGCCCATGCTATTTGAGCTACAAGAGAAATCCCAGCAGTTCGAACACCCTCTGTGTTAAGATGATGACAGTGGGCTGGGCTACATTAACCTCTCTTATGCTAGACAGAATATGTCATAAGCAAGATGAACATGGAGTAAATAGGGACAGGTTGCAAAGCCCTCCCCCATTTGTCATCTGGAGGCTTCCCACACTCCATACATCAAAAAAAGGTGAGATTTTCCATTGTTTGAAAACAGTCTCAAAGATGCTGCTCCACCCTGCATCTCTGCCTGTTTCCAGTGCACCACCAACTTCTGTTTTCAAGCTTGAAATGGTATGATTTTTGTGTACCTTTGCAGTTCTGCTCTCCAGTGGGAACATGAGAAGTTGAAATACTGCTGAGCAATGTGCCTTCACAGGGGTTTCAGCCCAGGTTTCAAGACTCATGACATTCAAATGGATGAGAGGAGCTTTACAGAAGTGTATGAACTTCGGGCTATTCTTCTGAACTGCACTCAGGCACCAGCCCCTGAGGAGTTCACCCATCATTTTTAGAACCTTATTAACTAGAGCTTAAGGGAAATGGCTATAGATTTTATTCAACAGGGACATTCTGCTGTGTGGAACAATGCTCCCTGCATTCATTTCCTTTTCTGCAATGTTTCGGTATTGCACATTATTTAGGCATCAGATCTGAACACAAATAATTGTACAATAAAACATAGTGACTCAACAGGTTATTGCCACAATAACTCCTACATCTCCACTGTGTACAGAGTTAGCCTGGTTGCTTACTTCACTTAGGAAGCGGATGCAGGCAGTACCATTCCTAGTCACTGCTAGTCACTGCGCGCCATGTATCACCCACAAGGCAGAAGTGCCGGTCGCTCAGTCGGTGTGCTGTGGAGACCATAGGGCACACTCCAAACTAAAGAAGGGGAGAGATAAAGCGGACCTTTGCTTATAACTATTAGCAAATCCTTCATACACCTCTCTCTCATGTTGCTTCTCTCATTCTTTAGTTTGCAATTAAATGCAGAGCTTATGCAGGGAAAGCAGAGCCGGTGGAGCACTTCCATCCTGTCCCACTCTTTACTGTGGTGTTTTCTGCTTCAGTGCCCTCTTCCATTTGACTTTGTACCCCACAGCCAGAGGGATGGGGGTATCATTTCCTAGTCTTCCTTACTAATTTCTGGCAGATTCATGAAACTGAACGGGAGAGAAGGGAGAAGGAAGCAATGGGTTCATTGATATAAAGACTCACATTACACCTACGAGTTTGCCACAATACGTGTTGGAGAACGCAGACCCCAAACAGAGATTGTGCTTCTAAAGGTTTGCAGAATTACATAGCGCGACAACCCTCCCAGATTCATGCAACATGATGGAAAATCTCATATCTCTGCATTACAGCTTCAGCTATGGTCACAGCAGCCTAGAAAAGACTGCTGTAAGACTATGAAATAACCTAACAGCTTTTCAGTAGAGTACAGTCACCTAACTCTCCTCTTCGGTTGTACTATCACAGCCTCTGCAGTTTACATTTAAAGACAAAGAGGTGGAAAAAAACCCAAAACAGTGAGCTAGGGAGCTGGCCAGCATGCAGAGCAAACCTATACATGCAGCAACTCTCCTCTTCCCATGCACCTCGGACGTGTCCCCAAAGCCCCAGGGAATTACACAGCCATGGAAAGGTGCAGGGCTGAGCGCACCACGCGTACAGGCAGCACAGACGTTGCTGCAATAGCCCTGCACACAGCCATTTCTGTTCATTTGACTTTTTAGCACTTGTGACTCCCCTTGCAGGAACTCATTACAGCCCATTGCAACAGCAGCCGCTCACCCTGTCACATCGCATCGTGAGCCAGAGGAGGCTGCCCTTTCATCTCCCTGTTTTTTTAAGCTAAGCTTTAGCACATCAGGGGGAACATCTTTGAAATCCTCACTGATTCCCACTGGAAACAGTGCCAAGCAAAAGAATTGTTTCCCATGGACATTTCTTTCCCCAGGGCCACAGGCATGCTCAGCTCAGCCCTGCTGACAGTGTCATCTGGAAACAAAACAAGCCCAAACCCTCGTTCTCCCTCTCTGCCAGCAATATTTTCTGAGTCTCTCCAGTGCCAGAAAACTCTCCCATCCCAGCCCCAGCTGAAGGCACAGTGATGGCAGACAGCAGCACCAGAGCTACCAAGGCAGCTCTGACAGCTTTTTGAAGCTCATTTAGCCTCAGCTTGGACATTTTAGCCCAAATTCTGCACCAGAGCTGGGCAGGAGAGGTTTATAGTTTGGTGCTTTGGGCTGGAGAATCCCTGGAGCGGGGCAACAGATGATGTCCCCAGACACGGGTGCAGCTCTGTGCACTGCTGGTGCCCTGGTGCTGGAGCAAGTCTTCTCCATGCCCATCATCCTGGTACTTTCTGTTTTGAAGCAGCATTGGGAAGAAACTTTCAGCTACAGTGAGGAGTCTTGTCTCATTATCTGTGTGGCCTTTTTGATGAATTATAAAGAGCTCATGCTGCTTGCTAAGCATGTTACAGATGCCATGCCACAGGCAGAATTTTTCTGTACTTTTTTTTTAATTGAAAGAAATGTTTTCCAGAGGTGTTCTGTAAATTATAGAATCATCTTTGTGCAATATGCAGACTGGGTGCTCTTGCCAGCTTGGAAACACTTGTACAACACTCATGCCAAGCATGTAGTCTAGATTTTGTTTTAGGGAATGCATGATCATTCTCTCTATCACGTCTACATAGCCTCATAGTCAATCCTTTTGTTTATTTCACAATCTTTAATTTCTCCTCAAAGCATCCCTGTGAGACCAGACATTTTATGATCCCCTTTTTTCAAAGAGAAACTTTAAGATCTGTATGGATCACAAAGAGATTTAGGTACTCAAGTAGAAAGTGGAAGCCTAAATCCCACTGAAATGAACTAGAGATAAGCCCTCAATAGGCCTGAAATGCTTTAATACTTCACTAAATTTCTACCTAACTGATTTGCCCAAGGTCATGCAGGACATTTGGAAAAAGAGCTCCAAACTCCGCAGCTTGCTCAATTATTACTGTCCCTCTGAAAGGTGGAAATTTGGCAATTTTGCAAGGTCATTTGGGAAACAAGACACACCTGTTGTGCTAGCTAACCCCAAGGGGCAGCAGGTATCTTTGCCTGGACACAACCTATCAATGCAACCATTGTGCTTCCCAGCTTGCTTGGAGGTAGCCGGGAAACCTCAGCACAGGGCTGCATTGTACCCAGCCAGCGTCACCTAGAGCAGGGCACAGACCTGAGCCAAAATCCCAGGAGTTCCACCCATTTCCTTAACCACAAGGGCAGTTCTCCCCACGTCATTCCTCTTCCCTCTGGGGGGGGTCAGGATGAATGAATGGTGCCTTTTCAAACACCACAGCGAGTGTTTGATGTGGTAGGGCCTGAATTGACTCTTTCAGAGCCCTTGAACCTCTTCCATCCTCATAGAAAAATAAAAATCTTCAGATTTTTTGTTTTAAATTCAGATCTAGTTACTGCTGAACTCTAGAAGCAGCGTGTACACACAGGAAGCTTTATGCCTCCCTGACTGGTGTCAGGCAGAAAGTAAATTATTTATGAAAGCGCTCCACGTGATATTTTATTTTGGATTTAAAGAGGCAGGAGCGATGGGGAGGATAGTTTATTTAAAAAAAAAATAATAATTAAAATGCATTCAAACCTGAGCCTTTCAGTTCTGCTCAGGATCTACTCCCTGCTAAGACTGGTTGCATGAAAGCATAAATATGATCTCATCTCTATTTACATGGATAATGCCATTCACTTCAGAGGAGTTGCTCCTAATTGCCACTGATTTATACAGGATAAGAATCAGGATTTGTCAAAAAACATCTCCGATGCCAGCTCTTCAGGGCTGAGTGGGTGTTTGCAAATGCAAACCCGCTTTCCTCCAACCGTCTGATCCACTTGTGGCTTTTCATTTTCCACAAAATTCCTCAATCCATTTCTTAAATTAGCAGTAGCCAGGCAGCCCCAACCAGCCATTGCTACACAAAATAAAATTACCTGAAATACCATGCTGCTGCAGACAGACTAAGATCCCAAATACTGGAATAAAACTGACGGTAATACCCCAAAGTTCGCTAGGTGTCATTTCAAATCAACTATTTCTAAGTGACTGTGGCTCAGAACAAAGCCGATCACCTTCACCACCACCAAAGGTTTAATCTCTAAAAGCACACTAAAGGCAGGTTTTTCAAAAGGATGGAGCAGAAGTCATTCCTTGAGATCAAGCCCTCTACCTGTCTGATACTTGCGTACATAGTAAGTCTGGCTGGAATTTCAAAGCGGAGTTAAATGATAAAACACCTCAATAACTTTTTAGCATGTCAGGGTCAGGCCACTGATGCCAAGGCATGAGCCTCATGTGATACATGACATGAAGTTGTGCATCAACTTGCCCACAATACCAGGAGACCACTGCAGGGAGCAGACTCCAACTTGTCTCTCTCCCCATTGGCATGACAAATCTCTGTTTCAAACCTGGGTTTAGATCTTCAAACCACGTGCTTTTCCAGGCTTCTCCCTCACATCCATGGCTCAGCAGTAAGACTGTGCTCACACTGACTACACAGTTACAGCTGCCCTCACTACTCATGGGATTACTGTGGCTTCAGTAACATTTCCCTCTCTTTCATTGTCGTAATCCAAAAACATTATTAAAAAGTAAGGAAAGAAAAGAAGTTGAACGGTACATCATTGCACACCCTGCTTCACGTGGCAGGCTTTACACACACAGCAGCAGTGCAAGCAATACACAGCCTGGAGACACACTTACATTGTTTCGTCTGATCCCAGCCTCTGGAGAAATTCAAGACTGGAAACACCTGAACAAGGGTTTCTGGCTTGGTATCACATCCAACATCTGGACTGCCCCCACTCCCCTTGGGTTTTAAACCTCAGAGTCTGTGATGTTTCATCTTGTTCAGGCACGTGCATTTGTTTCAAGGCTATCCCACAACACAATTAGTACATAATTATTCAAGTGTCCTGGGGAAAACCCAGGACACTGGCATCTTCTTTTGGTCATGAGCATCAGCATCAGCAATTGCTGTGCTAAAAAGAGCTCCTGCCCATGACTTGGATTTGACTTTCATTTCAGAATGAGTGACGGAAGCCACTGTGCAGAGCTTGAAATGTACCCATCAAAGTTATTTCTTTTATTACAAAGCTTTTCCAATCTCGTATGGAAAAACAGCTCTATATTTCTCAAGCTACTTTGACAGCTGAGCTGGTGCTGAATTTTTCCCGAGCCCAGAGGATGTACACAAGTGCAGACTCTGCCGCACAGCAGATGAATGAATGACTGGCCTGGCGAGGGCCCTTTCAGCCCTACAATAAGATGACCTGTGAGGGCTGGAGTATCCATCCGTGACGGACAATCCAGCTGGATTCTGAGGACACTGACAAAAAAAATCCATATTTCCTGCCCATTTACTTCTTTGTGTCCACCTATACTGTCAACCACTAGTGACTCTTCAGTGTCCTGATCATTTACACTGAACTGAACAAGAAAAATCTTTCTTCCCCCTTAAAAAAGGCTGCAATAAACTTTTATTAACCGTAACTCTGAGTTTCCACACTTTCACATCTTTTAGTGTCCACCGCAACAACCGAACTGAGACTTCTACACTGAGGCCTAGAGCTTACTTTCTTGCTCTGTTTTGTGCAGTCATGCAGACGTTTACTCTTTTGATAATTTACGGCCATTTATTCTACCAAGGTGGATATGACACTGTGCCTAATCAACCCCAGGGCAGGTTCTTCCTTCTCTACAACTTACTCAGCTACCATAACACAGATTTGGACATGCTGGCAGAAATACAAAATTTCTACTGTAAAGGCGATTTTTTTGTAACTCGATAGCAGCTATAACTGTAGAATTATTATATAAATCCAGTAAGAAATAATATTTTCATTTTAAAAATCACTAGCATTTAAAATAAGATTCCTCCAGTTGATGTGCATAGATTTTTCTTCCTAATTTCTCAAGTTATTTCAGTAAGATGGTGTCTATTTCCACTGCTGTGTTCAGGTCCTGAATACAAAGATTTTGACTTGCTCATTCCTTTCTCTTTTTTGAGCTGCATAACAAATACTACCGACGTGTTCGTGCCACCACCTCAGCAATAAGGCCACATGATTTCATGTCAGTACAAAAAAAAAGAAAAAAAAAAAGAAGAAAAGTAGAGATAAACTTTTCTGTCACATTTCAGCAGCTGTTACCATAGTAATAATTCGATTCAGCAAGCCACCAAACATCATTTCAAGGATTTTTCCAAATGCCCATAGAAGAAGTAGCAGCCATCAATAACCTTTTTCTATAAAGCCTCCCAAAATTGTCACAGACCTTTCTCTTATTTGCTGAAAGCAGAAACAAAACAATGAGAGCTAGAAATAACATCTCCATTAAGATGGATGGATGCAAGGACAGAGAGACATGGGCAAAAAAAAGCGCTGCATCGTCGTGTGTCCAGGGCCTCAGCTTCCCAAACAGTCCCTGACGCTGACTGCCAGCTTGAGAGATGTCAGCGCTGAGCCATCCCGGATCCTAAGCAGGAAAGGCTTTATAGATCAAAGCCGGCTCTTTTAATTGTCTGAAGGGTGTCACCCATGGGGCAGTGTTTTGTAAAACTAAGCAATGTAGCAATAGCATTTCTCACTGCTGGAAGTTTCTGGGCAGGTTTGGGGGCAGGTTGCTGCGTGGAGCACAGGGCAGAGGAGATCTGCTACCCACCTTGTCTCCCAGTGCTGCAGAGGGGCAGATGGAATTGAAACAGAGACACAGTCCCAATGGCAGAAGGACCAAGATCCAGTTATGCCGTTCACCAGCAGCCACAGAAAACTGAATCACCTACCTGATGGTTTTTTCCTAAGTTCCCTGGGGTTGCAGGGATAGAGAAACAGAGGGGTGGGCAGCAGGGGGATCTGCAGCACCTAACAATGCTTGGGGAATACATCGGAAAAATTCCTTCCTGATTCTGAAAGCAGTGATTGCTTTTGCTTTGCATGTCTGCAAGAATGACCATAGGTTACCAGTCTGTCTCTTCAGCACACCAAGAACCATCTACTGAAATTCCAGCATCTAAGTCTGGATTTCTTGAACCTCTGTAACACACTTTCTGTAAGCTCCTCCTGGGACAAAGAATTACAAAGGGAAGTTGCGCCTCCTTGGTTTAAAACAAATGCCACACATGCACATGCATTCTCAACTACTGGTTTTGTAACGTTCAGAAACGTTTTCCCATAAAAGTTTACTTTGTGCGAGTTCCAGGACAGAGATATGTGGTGTTAAGTACACTCCTAATACATTCCACAGATACAAAGCACTCTCATTTTTCTCTTATGTTCAAACACCACCAGCACAATAGATCCTGGACTGAAACTGGAGTACCTAGCAACTAGCGAGATACAAATAATAAATAGAAATATTCAGCAAAGCTCTTAAACACACTTAGGGAAAAACACTGCTGAATCCAAGCCAAGCTCAGAACCAATATCCTTCTGACCTGTTGTCAGAAAGTATTTTTCTGTAAGCTCTCCTGATACCACAGAAGTTTGTATTCTGGAACTTGCAGCATTAGTCATTTTTCTACATCATTTCAGGCACAGCTTACAGCAAGCTGTCTTGGTGATCTTCATGTGACTGTCCAAGTCTCCTTTCTCATCACTTTAGACGCACGCTTCTGAAAGTGTGGGAGTGCAGCAGCTCGCAGCGCCGAGATCGTGCACGCGGAGAAGGTCAGCAGTGCGAGCAAATGGCTAATTCCACCATATGCGCCTGGAGTTTCCTGCTGGGAATGAGCAATCCCGGAAACCGAATGCACAATTAGACCTCCTGTTGCATGTCAGCCTCTGCTGAAAATCTATAATTAAACTGATATAATGATAATGAATAGGAGATTTTAAAAAGCAGATTCAGGAGCTGCAGAGACATAGAGACGTGCTTAATTATATGAGTTATCCCACTGGGTATTACAAAGCAGCTTCCACTGGCTTTGTCTATAATGACAGAGTTGAGAAAGCTTCCAGATCTGCACGGTGGGGGGCTCGTCCTGGCCACAACCCAGCCTCATAGTATGGGACCGAGCTCTGCTGCCTGCCTTCCTCCGTACAGAAAGGAAAAACAGGCTCCTGCGGGATGCATGGGAGCCAGCGCTGCCATGGCAGACCCTAAGTTTGTGCACAACTTTCTGTAGGGCAGGGCTTTACTGCTTGCTCTATCCTCACAGTGGGGCTGCTTGCGTGGTCAAAAACCGAGCATTAAAAAGGGTCATGAAAACAACCAATGAAACAGAAAAATAGATAATTTCAGTTTAGTTAGACTATGTATTTGTGCAATTGAGAGTAAAATAGTCTTTTTGCATCCGGGCAGGTTTCACATTTTCACAAGAGTGCACTGACCGAACTTTCTAAAAGGAAGCATAATTTCAGAGCAGGAAACAAAAATGTTTCACGTAAATCCACGTCAAAATTACTCAGTTCTCAGGCGGCAGGTAGAAGGCTGAATTTGTTTCAGACAAGTTTTCCATCAAACCAAAATTTCATTCTTCTGTCAAACAAATTATTAACAAAAATAATTATTGCCCAGATAATTAAAGTCCAGCAGGAGTCTCTAAAACTACAAGCATAAGAAGCAACAGCCAAGCTGTGCCACTGCAGGCTAGAACAGACTCGTGATCTCTGCAGAAAAATGCAGATAGGAAACCTAAAGTCCATTTCCACTAGTGGGTCACACACATACATCCAGCACCAAATCAAGTGCAGATTAATTATTCAGAAACGCTTCAGTGTCCACATAACATTAATACTGTGAGATATCGCTGATTTTGTATTACCTTTAAGGTATCACATTAGACAACAAGAAACAGTATTTGTAAACTTCAAGGCAGTACTGTGTGCAATACTGTTCTGTCGAAAGATCTTTTTCCATGTCAATCATACCGTTTCAGGATAAGGGATAAAAAAGTTTTTTACATATTCATTAATTAGGGCTTAGCTTTATTTGAAAAATGCATCCTTCACAATGTGTCGTGTTAATATGCCATAGCATTTTGAACATTATTGGTTTTATGCTTATTAGGCATATCCTGCTAGAAGAAAGCATTTCAAATTAGATTAAATCTTATACATGTTTAATGTGGTGTTCTCACAATTTAAAATGCTACTCTATTAAAATAGCAGAGAGAGAAATTGACTCACAGAATAAGAATGTGAAAAGAATAGATCATGAGTGAAATGAATAATAGATTAACTGAATAGTCATATTACTAGCTATATGAAGAGTATAAATCACAGCAATCCAATGCTGTCACAGCAGAAAAAGGGAGAGCAGACTTTCCAGTATATAACTATGGTCATTATCCAATATGAAAAGTAAGAGGTGAGCGTGATTAGTGTTAATGAGAGGCCATTTCATTGCAGCTGATGCCAGGTATCAATCCCGAAGTATATTGGGCAAGAACTCTCCTCTGGAGATCCTCCTTCCAATCTGTGGAAAGTCATTCCACCCTCTTCCATCCTTAAACTGACTTTGCCCCTCAGCAAGACTGAAAGAACAATCTCACGCACCTTACTGCATCACTAACAGACATTAACTTCTAGTACCATCATTCAGAGAGAGCATCAAGTGGGACTTGACATCCCTGAACCCTTCGTAGGAAGGCATACGATGTGTAACTTTCAGTAACAAAGGCAAATCATTAAGAAGCCGAACCAAAGGCTACCAACAGCAGCGGAAAGGTTGCCCATGATTCAAAAGGGATTTGATTCAAACTGTAAGTCTGCATAAACATCTTCACAATACGATTTTAAATCACCATATTTATATATCTTTTATATATATATTCATTCACTTCTGTAATTGCTATCAGCACATATCTGAATCCATGCCTGCAGCACTAGGTTAGAGATTAGAGTGATAATGAGATGAGAAGAGCCATCATTCAAGTCATGATAAGGCAGGGCTCTTACTTCAGCCTATTATCTAAAACCGATACACCCGGGAGTTCATTTTCCTTACTGTGCAGGATATACAACTTTAAGGTACTTAGCCGAGTTAGAGTCCCTAGCAAACTTCAATGGCCCTTAGCCAATGGAGGATTAGTGGAGGATGCTGAAGGCGCAATATAGGAAAACTAGAATTATGGGATCTGGAACCAGGACTCCTCCATGGTGAGGAAGTTTCCCTTTAACAGCACAGCTCTGTGGACCAGCTGCAATCTATTCATGACGCTCTCCCTCCCTTCCCTGATGTCCCCTGCTCTGCCACCTCATCCCTTCCTCCTCAAAGAGCAGGGAACAGTCAGGGTCACTTGGAAAATGGGATTCAAATACTAATTGCAAAAAAAAATATGAAGAGCTAAACAACATATGCAGAGAGACCTGCTGGCTCTTACGCCATTCACCACTCTGGCACTACCAGCTATTCAAAAATGACGCTTACAGAAGAGAGAGCTGATTAAAATGGCAATTGGCATATACAAAGCAGAATTTGCCACCGAACAGGCTGTCTGTTAATGAGAAAGTAACATTTGCTAAAAGTTTCTAGACTTGACCTTGTCGACATCGGATTGGAGGAAGAGGATACAAAACAGGAATAGCTGCTGGCATTAGGAGCTGATTGTCAGCCGAATTCAGCATCAGAAGGGCTCGCAGTCAATCTGCTCTGTGCTCACTGAGCGCTCCTGGTAGGATGTGTTTAGATATCTAGGGACATGCGCTTTGAGAAAGGGAAGAAAGCATGGAGAGATATTGCACAAATGCCAAGTAGAAGACAGTATCAGCACAGACAAGTATGGCCAGATTCTGCCTTTCCAGCTATGGCTGTGCAGTAGGAAAGGGGGAGAAGAGAAGCTCAGTGGCAGCAGACCTTAACCAAGGACACTCATCAAGTCTGGGGCTCCTAGAAATTTTCTATGGAATAAAGAGCTCTCCCAGGCATCAAAAATGACATTATGAATGCTATGTATGCCTGAGCTGGCTGTTGTCAGCCTCACAGATCCAGACTGTTTGTGCTCCAGGACCCCCTGTGGGTAGGTTTATACCTCATGCAACATAGCACAATGACCTCACTCACATCTTGGGAGCTACCAGATGTCCTCTGTCACATGAAAAATCATGTTGCCCTCTCAAATCCCACAGAAGATGCTCGAGAGAGATATTTCTGGGGGGCTGCTGCAGGAAATTATGATCATGGTGTTTAACCTGACCACGCTCAGCCACTAAAGCATCCTTTATGGTGCATGGCCAGGTGCGGTATGGAAGAAGTAAGGTTGTCTCTGTGTAGATCAGCTTGACTTGAAGAACCTTCCCAGCCAAGTCACCTGGAGTCTGGGATCACTCACCAGGCCTGACATCTGTTGCATAAAAAAGTGTTTTCATCAAGTGCCAGTGATTCAGAGCCATGACAAGGCAACGTGATTCAGTAAGGGACTGATCAGGAATGCAAACTCAAACTGCCGTGTTCTTGTGAAACTGAATTTTTAGCTTTATGGCTTGCTGCATAGTTCACTGGACACCCATGCAATAAGAACAAGATTGTTCTGGCAGCTTGAGCTGCCAAATCCTACCCAAAATTGCTGCCACAGCAGGAGCAAATTATTTCATAGCAATTGGTGCAGCAGTGGCTTTGGATGTGGATCTAGGCGCATATGTTGGTTTTATGCCAGCTCTCAGCATCTCACAGCAACAGGTCTCACAACTCAGCACCCACAACAAGAAGTTTTATCCCTGTGATAGTCTCCTGCACATATAAAATTACCATTGTAGAAGTACATTCCTACTGCCAGGAGACCTTGTTTAGTGTGGTCTCCTAAAAAGGATTATAACCAAAACCTATTTTCCAACAGTGTTGCTGTAGGAATCTAAGGATGCAAGCAAGGTTTGTAGGAGGAGGAAGATCCTTTATTATGCCAATTAACATATGTAGAGAAAACCCTGCAGATACAGCCTGAAGAGCATGGGTACTTCTTCAGGACTGAAATGGAATCAACAAACTGAGAATAAACTGCTCAGAGTTCTTCACAACTTCATTGTGTTAATTGAGAAAAGGATGGAACAGAAAACTGTCTCTGCAAAGACTGGAACAAAAAGATATAGGACATGATTTTCCAAGTGTTATTCAAAAATATTGGTAAGGCGGTTGCTGATCCAGATATTGCAGTTTAATATCATACTATGCAAAACATAATAAAAAAAGGTATTAAAAAATGAGGACAGAACAGAAAGAAGACCAGCAAAGTGACATATGTAATTTTATACCTAGGACTTCAAAAGGACTGTTGCTCAAAAGCTCAGGAACATACAATTCCCAAAAAATGACTGAAAAGAAAAACTAGACCAGATGAGAACTGGGAGGTTTTGGGGAAAAATTCATGAGATGGCCAAGAGCCACTATACCACAATTAAAAAAAAGAACAAGTTTGGCTAAAAGCACATTCTCTTGGGGTGCGAAGTGAAGGAGGCAAATAGGAACAAAAAGCCAATATAAAATGACTGCAAAGGAGGAAATCAATAGGAATTACTGTAAACAAAATTAGAAAAGATTAAATATTTATTAGGAAAGCTGAAAAGGACAGAGAAAAAGCCATTGCGGGCCTGGCTGAGGACAAAGAGTTTAAACAGAGCAAGAGAATCTCGGCAACACAGCAGCTGTACAGCTGGCAAAGTTTTCAATAATAATGCAGAAAAGGTAAAATTGTGCAATACGTATTTCTATTCCATATATGAAAAGGGCAGTAGGAAAATTAAATGTCTTCCAATCCTTGAGTAACTAAAGAGGATGTTAAAGATCTAGGAATAAACATTTTAAGGCAGTTAAGAAAAGCCTGCACAGAAGAGCTGGAGCAGAGTCAGATGAGATCTTTTTAATTTTTAATAAACCTTGATATCTCAGGGAAATCCATTCATTTTCACCAGGTTCATTTAAAGCTAAATTTGTGGTCATATATCTAGGAACAAGAGGTGTGCCTAGGCACACCTACAGAATAAGGGACTGGAACCTAGAAAATGATCCTTGGATGTAGAAACAAGTAAATAACAACTAGGGAGGTAAATTTACTTCCATTTACAGCACTTGTGAGACTGACGATGAAATATTCCATAATCCCCTGGTACCCCAACTTTGAAAATGACATCGAAAACCAAGAAAGGTGAAAAATGACAGACTTTCTTAAAGGATCAGAGAAAATGCCTGGTTTTGGAAGGCAAAAAGCTCGAAACAGAGATCAAGGGCTGCCTGGTTTACAATGCACGGAGACCTTGGAGGAGAGGAAAAGGCAGAAGGGGAAGAGTTGTTGATAAAAGGTTCCTTAATCTAGATGAGTCTGGGCAAATTCAGAATGGGTGGGTGCCCTGAGAGACATGTAATATAGAGAATGATTAGGTGTTGGAGCAAACATCAGGGAAGCAGTAGATTGACTCAGGGTGATACAATCTCCCTCCCTCACGTGATGGAGAGGTGCTGAAGGCATCAGGTGTCAATCAGAGAGTGGCTCAAATTCGGTGGCTGGGCACACCACCCTGCACTGCTGCCTGCTGCAGGAGGAGGAGGAGGAGACAAGGGCTAAAATGAAATGGGCTGCTGGTCTACGGCCATAAAGGTTGCCTGAGTATGGCAAAGCCTTTGGGCAGCCCTTTTCTGATTCAACAGGGCCTCATTTTACAGTTAAGATTTTGTCAAGGGCAGTACCAAAGTACGATGAAGTCCGTCAATACCTTTGTACTTGCAATCAGCAACACGTCTCTAAACAAAATAATGCCTGGAAACTCCCAGAGCCCAGGACTGCCTTTTGGCTTCACATTTGCAAAGCTGGGAATTCTGGCCCATTACAGTGGCATTGCTATCCAAATGCCCAAACCGAAAACTAAAGGGTGGAGAATTACAGATGTTCCTTAGAAGACAACAAGCCATGAGTCCATTTGTGCATCTTTGTCAAACTCAACCCGAGAAAGCAGCTGGGGACAGAGGATTCGAATACTGGAAAACAAACCAAAATGGATCGAAGCCACAGAAATACCGATTTGCTATTTCCTGAACAACAACTTAGCAGAGCAGGACACAAACAACTCTTCTCCGAGTGCTCGCACAGTGGTGTGCTGCTCATTTATTCATTTCCTGGCACCGGGGCCTCAGCCTTCATGTAGGTCTCTGCCTCCTGAAGCACCTCTCTGCTTCTCACCTGCACTGGGACATAATATTACTCTTTCTTTTACAGCTGTGTCACGTTGAAGCAACTGCATAAAGTCTAGTGCTGCTTTCTGTGAGACACAGGCAATAAAAAGCCACCTGATGTACGCAAGCTTAACAAAGTGTGGAATTGGTTACAGGAAGGCAAAGGACCCCAATCATTTGCCCTAACAAATGGGAAAACAACTGGGCTTGACCGCATTTCTCAGGTTAGCACGTAAGCACTTGATTCAACGAAGAGGATCCGCAGCCTGATGGCGTAATGACTGAGCCCAGGCAGCACCGCTGAGTATTGGGCTGCCTGTGATGAAACAATAAAAAGCAAGGAGAAAGCATGTCCTTTGTGCATTGAAAATTATATTTCACATTTCATTATGTAGAGCAAAACTTTCTCACGTCCTGACAAATCTGCAGGGCATTTCTTAGTGCAATTTTTTGCATGAGTTGGCAGCGTTCTGCCGTATTAACATTGGTATGAATACCCTGACGTGGACATCTCCCCAACAAATTCAGTCCAAGGATGAAAGACACAGCAGCTTTCAAATGTTCTACCTTGTAAAATTAAAATTATTAGAAAATGTAATCACCCTCCATCTAGTCTGCGTCTACTGGATATACTTACCCTCCCAAGAGGGGTTAAAACAACATTTTTAGCAGCTGCCTCAAAACGCAAATCAAATCTTGGTGAGATGCTACATTGATTTGCATATTATTAAGCATGATCCTTCCCCTCAACTGCAGTTTTGCTTCGTCGTTTTGTTCCTGCGTGAAGGTTGCCACTAGCTGCACGTGTGACACTGTCCCCTGTGGCCGCCTACCGCTGGCAGGAGCGCCAGCGCCATGCTAATGAGTCCCAGGGAGACACGCTGTAGCTAGAGTTGCCATTTTAGCTTTAGCAGAAAGGGAAAGCATTAAAATGCTTCTGGCAACTTTTGGAGCTGCTCGAATTTAGTCAGTTGGAGACTGTTTACACAATGTTAACATTGAACTGGGCAATTTCTGGCCTCAACATGTTACTTTTTTTTTATTTTTAATCAGCATACAGCATCTGACAAAGTGATGCAGCGGGCCAGGTTTTAGGCATTTGCTAAGTAGGGCACTGGGCGCTACGTCTACCTCCTCCTCCCTCCCAAAAAAGATTGCAAAGAGGTTCTGTAGTATTTACCTGTAAGACTCGGATGGGTCTAAATAACACCCGGCATAACCCTTGGACGTCAGATCGCAGCTTGGAGGCGGGCTGCCGGGCACAGCGTTCACCCTTCGGAGGACAGACTGTGGGCAAGGGCATGTGACAGCAAAGGGTTTGAGCTACAAGCCAGGAGCATTTTTTCCTCCTGCTAGGAAACGAAGAGCACTGAAGGGAGAACATGAAGGGCTGACAGGCTGCGCACAGACTGCTAACGATTCACCAGCGTGTGAACGAAATGAAGGCTTACACGACAGAGCAGAGGGCACGCGGCTGCTGCTCGGCAAGCGCTGCAGACAGCAAGCCCACACAATGTGGCATTGCCACAGCTGAGGTACAAGGTCACGCTTCTGGAACGAGTAAAAGCTTCGTGTTAAGTGGGAACAAGAGGAGCTTTTATGCATATCAAAAGCCAGATCCTAGTCTCATTTGGAGGGAAATCCAAAATCACTCCCTGGCAGACAGACCACCGTGCTATTCCAGTCTATAGAGCATTTCTATTACCATCGTTAGTTGTCCTGCTGCAATCGTAGCAGAGGTCCCAGCTGTGGCGTGGGTCCCAGTTTGCTAACACAAAAGGTCACGCAGCAATTGAAGACGGGCTCTCCTGAGTGCATATCTGGCCCCAGACACTGGGCTACCCACCACCCAACGTACCCCTCATACCTGACACCCTTCCACCAGAAAGGTAGCCCTGCGCCTCAGCTGAAATGTCTGTTAATAGTATTTACCTACCTCACAAAGCTGTTGTAAAGCTTAATTAACATTTGTACTGCAAAATGCTTCAGCACTGCCAGATGCCAAGCACGCAGAAAGCAAAGTGTTCCTATCACAGACAGCACGGCTCAGCTTTGGCAAGCTGCGCTGCTGTAGACTGAACATTGACTAGAACAGGTTTGTTGCAAGTAGGAACAACGAGATATGTAGCTTATATGCACATATTACAGAACTATAAACTCAATTTTTTTTTTTTTTTCCTGCTTGCAGGCTGATGCTCTGTCCTTTGTACATCTGCAAGTACTTTGATGATGCGGCTTCCTAAATAACGACTTTCAGTCCCTGCACTACTGACATAAAGCCTTGAGCCTGTTGAGCGGTGTATAGCTGGAGCCTTCTGCTGCCCGTAACTCCCAAGACTGTAACAGCAGCAAAAGTTAAAAGCTGCTCTAATGGAGACTGGACAGTCACAAAATTGATTCAGCATTGGAGAAGCGTATAGTTCACCCCCTCCAGTACAGCAGAGGATGGCGTCCAATATTGAAAAGCGCCTCTAGATGCCATTTAAGTACCCAGTATAAACCTCCATGGAAATAATCTTTCAGGGCACAGAAAAGGAGACTTCGTATATATTTCTCTTTATTTTCCCCAACTAGCAAAGGGGAGTGCTTTCAGCAGGAGTCCCTTCTATGCCATCACATAACATTTTACCTGATAAAAGCAAGTATTAGCATAGGCCCAAACCTGGAATCTCTGCAAAGTCTGACATGTTTACGGTTCAAACAAAACACCAGCTTGAAAACACAGAGATGGGTTCTGGTGAATCATCCATCTGTACACAGCACTGATGTGTAAAGTTGAACTTTTTTTTCATGCTGGAGCTTTTTATCATCTTTCTTTTCTATCATTCTTTTGAGAGGAAAGATGAGGAGCTGAGAGAGAGAAATGTGATTCATTTTTACTAGAGTGAAGCAATAAAGCTCTTGTAAAGTGTGGTCACCCCTGCGCTCCATTTCAATAACAGCAATAACATCTAACCTGCTGCTCCCGCTGCCGTGCTCTTACCCTTCACATGCTAAGCTGCTTGCTTTTAATCACAGGCTCTTATCGCATTTATAAGGCCATGGAAATTGTATTTTTTTCTCTTTCTTATCTTTTTTTTTTAATCGTTTCCTATGATAAAGTGAAAAGTATGCAGTGAGTCACTGATAGATCATCGTCTCTTCCATATGCAATAGGAAGCTGCCGCTGGGAGATGTACCCCTGCAGGAACGGCAGTCTGTCAATTCTGCTTTGGAAAGCCTATTGCATGATTCTCTTTTTCCTATCAACTCCTCATTTGCAGTACGTAAAAAGGAAGCATTATAACAATGCAATCTCTAGACAAGTCAGCGATAATGTTGTTTCAGTGCTGCAGGTTATATACAGCAGTGATAAATAACTGCAGTATACCACTGCACCAGGCTCCATCCTGCCCTACCCACACCTGAGTCCTTGTCCTGATCCAGCTGCCAACAAAAAGTCAAATAAATCAAGGGCTCTGGCCATGGGCTCGCTGCAGGGCAGCCCTTTTCGGCAGGGGTCCCTGGGGGAATGGCAAGTGTCTCCCCACCACAGGCAGGCTCCTCAGACACTTTTACCATGGGGTTTAGCCATGTCTCACCCCAAAAGAGCTGACAGGGACAAGATGTAGGCTCAGAGACTCTTCTAAATCACTGCATCTGCTCCACCTACACACATCACAGCTGGAAACCAGCCTTAGCAAACTCATATCACTCCAGATCGCCACCAGCAACTGGCTGTACAACTTTGTTATTCTGGCTGGAAACCACAGATACACCAAGTCCAGTCTCAGCGGCATTGCTGAAACTGGGGGAAACCTGGAACGCTGAGAACCCTCTGCTGGAAAATGGTTTTACCCCTTCTCTTTGCCTTCCTCTCCAGCATTTCAGGCAGACACGTCACTTCTGTTTCCAGAGCAGTTTGTCAAAGAGTCTGAAATATTTCTGTGGATGGAACTGATGTTCCAAGGTGCTATATTGCTCCTCTGTAAACTCCCTTTCTCAGCACTGCTCAAGCTCATACAGTCTGGTATTACACACTTTGTCAAAAGCGTTGTGCAAAGGTATTAATCCTCGAGCTGATTCACTTTGCGCAAGTGCCTGGAGGAAAGGCAGTGATTATGGGAAGGAAAGCCGAGTTTCATGTTTAGAAAGCAGCTGTTTTTCAAGCCATGGGGCATCAAACAACCCTCCTCTATTTGTGGTTTCTAGGCCACTTCACTTTTATTTCAATTCCTCATACGACTTTACATACTTCTCTCATTTATTCCGTTTTTAAGCTCCCTACAGACAAATATTTGCAGTATGAAAAAGATTTAGTATGGTGAAAATTTTCAATTGCATATTGTTTTATGAGTATTAAATGCCAATGTTAACATGATCTGATTTTTGGTAGTAAATATTAACTTTTGAAAGTTAATTATGGCTTTTTATCAGTGTCTACTTGTTTCTGTTGAATCAGTCCATCAGTTTACAAGCCTGAGAACTCAGTAGTTCACATTCTCCTTTGGCAAAACCAGTGGGTCCTCAAGGTAAATGAAGTCAATCTAGCCATCTTAAAATTATTCTCCCATTAGTCTCTCAGAGCCTGTACCTTACTGGGAAAAATATCCTCACTTGTTCAGCTATGGTATACAGACTTTACCACAGCACACGTGCTACAGACCTATCTCAGACTCCCTCTTGCGTTAATGTATGCTACAGTAGCTCAGACTCGGCAGGCTCTCACCTAGCAGAGCGTCCCTATAGAGCTTTCTCCCTCACTGAGCATGAGACTTTGTACTCGGAAATCTATCGAGAATTTTAGAAAATGACTGCTGACCAGCTGCATTTATAGTCACCTTGCACTCTGAATTTTTTCTATTGCTACCCAAAGATTCATCTTCTGAGATGGAAAGAGATTCAGTGATTTCTATGCAAACACAAACACATGTATCCTTAAACAACAAGTGATGAAGCTCCTCCGACGCCTCCTCACCACAAATACTCTCCATTTTTTCCATTGTGTTGAGTTTCCATAGTTGGGGAGTGTTTAGCAGCAGCTATGGGAAGACCGTTAGGGGTTTAGAGTTACACTTCTAGGGGTTCTTCGTGAAGACACAGAAGAAGTAATATCTTTCTTATATCTTTCCTGTTAGTTTACATTATATTGCAGTTTCTTCTTTTTTTTATTTTTTTTCTTAGCTAATCAATTTCTAACATAACTGAGATTTATGCATGTTTTAACCAGCTCTAGTTCTGTGTCTCCTGTTATCAATTCTACACAATCCTGGAGAGTTTTCCTCCCCACTGCCACCACCACCTGTCCCCTTCAATTAGTGTCAATTGCAGTGAAAATCTTTGTGATATTGAAACTATATTAAGACACATGTACATCTGTTTAGAAAGGCAGATTTTCCTTCTGCAGGAAATAAATCTGTATTTATTTTGAATTGGAACATAAAGTAAAAATTTTTATTTACCTGCAAAGTGGGAATTCTGATAAAATAATTTGTTACCAACTAGAAATATATCAAAAGTGTCAAAACTTTATAAAATAGCATTACTATTATTAAAGGTTTGAAATACATATTGTATTATTTAAAATATAATTTGAGATAAAATTCATTACATTAAGAAAATAAAAAAATAATTTGTATTTATTCTGAGTTTTCCTTATTAGACTTCTTGGTCAAATATCAACATGTTCTAATTAATATGTAATCCCCATCCCCACCTCTCAAGATAGATTTTTTAGAGGAAAAACTGTTCCACTAAAACATTTCCAACTAGGTCTAGTTTGAGTATCCTCTTATCAGGTCCTCACATTCTCCACTCTCCCCTTTACAACCTATAAAAAAGACAAGCTATATTTCATATCTTTCAGAAAAATTACAAGAACTAAAGGTTAAAATAAAAAAAAGAAGGAATTAATTAGATTCTAGTTATGGCCAGAGTTAGACCCTGGCTCTTTGGACAACCATGAACTAATAATTATCTGAATATCTCCAGAGTTTTTTTCTTTTGTGAAGAATAGCTGAACCACGTTCAATTGCTTATGAATCTGCTTGATGAGATTTTTCTCATCAGTGGGCAGTTTCTTCAATACTAAAAGGTTCACTAACCATTGGGATAAGAATACTTGTTTTTAATTTCACCTCCTCTGAAATGTTCCTTGGTTTCAAAACAGTAATTAAGCTGCTACATGCATCTGAAAGCAGAAACAACGAAAATACTCTGATGGAACTAGAATAGAAAAAGAGGCAGTTAAGATTCTAGTTAAATAGTGTATAAAATGTCTGTTTCATAGATTGGTGATGAAATAGTCACTACATTCTAAGCAGTTTCATTCACCTACAGTTATCTATAAACTAAAGCAGTTTGTATATAAACCAAGCAGTTTCATTCACCTATAGTCTCCTTCAACATCTGTGACGCTCCCAGCACTTGAATACATATATGACTGTAGTAAAATATTGGTAGCATCTCTTAGTAACTTATTAATCCCTACGTAACTTCTATGAAATGTTAATAAAAATTTAATGGAAATTATCTTCAGGTAAACTTTTTGACTGCTCCCATATTAGGTTTTATTCCACTGATCAGGAATTAATTTGGTTCTTCAAGGCCTGAACTGGCAAGTTGCTTGATGGTGAAGTGAGGAATAGACATCATAGTATTTTCAAATATAAGAAATGTTTCCTATTTCACTCTTCTAAAGAGCAAGCAATTCCACATATCACACTGTGCATTACCCATTTTCCTAATCACAAATAACTTGCATAAGAAACAGAGTGGTCATTAATATTGCATCCACCGCATATTGCTTTCCGGATTTTCTACAGATTTTTAGCACCCAAAAATTCAGGTGAATGAATTATTGCCTGTTGAGATTTATTCCTTCACTAAGAAATTAAAGTAATGTAATTAGAGAAAGTGAGAAGGCTTTAAAAAAATGCTTAATTGAAAAGCTAGCTTCCGCCACAATGAATTGCCTAATTAAAATATTATCATGCACGGAACTAAGGAAACCAGTTCATGCCAGCCTACAAAGATACTTTCATCTTTGATGGCTATGCCTGCTGAGAAGAAGGAAGAGACTGCCACTATTATCAACGTGACATGAGAAGCATAAATCTCTTTTTAAAAGCAGTAACCATGGAGAAGTCTTGTTCTCATATGCAAATTCCTACCCATATACCCCCAGTTAATATGTCAATAGTTAATATGTCAATAAAACTGTCAATAGTTGCTTTCGTCTGCATAAACAACTAATTTAAGGTATTATTTTCAGTAATACATTTCTTAAGGGCCCTGCCAGGTACCAGTTACTCAGTAATGGGAAATCTAATCAACAAGCTACTTCAGAAATATTTGCAAACCATGCAAATTAATGTAATGTGAAATCTCTTGGTTTGCTTAGTGGTACCAGGGGACACACACATCTTACCAGTGTTATTGAGGTGTTTTGGTCTTTTGATTTCCCTTTTAAGAATCAGAACAATCACAGGAGTAATTTGGAGCTCAGAAACAGAACTGAAACACTTTTCCTGTCTTTAGAATTTTCATGCATTGCTTAGATTTTAAAAACCCATGTTTCAGAAAGAAGTATTTTAAATACTTGCCATTCAATTTAAGCTTCCTACTAAAGCTGAAAAAACTTCTATTTAGGAAAATGAAAGGACATAAATATTACTTTATGGTTAACTTGTTCCCTTCATTTCCTCCTCTTATTTAAGCCAGATGTTACCTATACACAGAGCAAGAAGCAGTCCAGAGCTGGTTAACTCTCCTAAGTGTCTATCAGGGCAGAAAATTACTAGAATTTTCTGCCAAATACTATATATGTCATACAACTAGCTACTTTCAAGCCCTCTGTTCTTCCCTCCCAAACCTGAGCAAGGCTTACAGCTGTTACCGTGACTGACATACTCAGCAGACTTCTTTTCCACCACCAAAACTACTTAGAACTTTTGACGAGTGTATCAAAGAATACTCGAAAAAGAAAAGTATTATATGTATCACTCACAAGGAAAGTTAAGCTGTTAAAAAAAAAAAAGGGGGGGGGGGGGCGGGACACGACAGGGAGGGGACAAGAGATAAAGACAGGCTTTGGTCAATCTGCACTGAAATAACAATTTTCAACTTTCCGAGATGTATCAAAGTACCTTCCAGAGGAGAACAGATTAAGTGGTATGTTTAAAGACTAAGATACAGGAGAAAGGTTAAGTGTATTTTACTGTACAGGTGAAAACCATCCCATTTTCCCTCACAATTGTAAAATGTAAGACAAGGAACATTCCAGAAGCTGGATAATTTAAAAGATGTAGAAGATTTTATTAACTCTAACATTAATGTAAGTAAGTTCAAAACAACCACCCTATCATTTATCAGAAAGTAATGGTTACACTCCATCATAAAGCTTTGATACAGCATCTGGTTTTGTATAAACTCAATTCAGCACAGAACAGCCATATAACTTAAAAGCCATCTGCTTGCCTTCTAAAAGGTAACTTTTTTTGGCTTTAAATAAAAACATTGTAACTGTGGCTTGACAAGTTCAGACTGCCAAATCTGAAAAGAGAACAGAGTCAAAAGACATTATATTCTCATTGCTAAATAGCAGCAAGTTGAATGTATTTAATATTTTAGCATGAAAATCACAGCTGCCTTACTGCAGCTGTCAGACAGGTTCAGGGATTAATTAATGTGTCCTGTGGAATTGTTAATCTAGCGTTAAGAATACTCATGATTCAAAGCAACACTGCTGGCAGAGGATTGAGTAATACTACAGTAAAAGTAGTTTCTGTGTCATATAAACCAGACTCTGGGAACCGAAGAAGCTGCCTGTCTCTCCTCCCAGCCTCCCCGTCTCCCAGTTTCACCCAGGGATACAAGAAGTATAGCAAGTTGAACAATTTCCACCCTCTACAATTTACTGTCTTTTCAATTATATATATATATGTTCATTGGGACATTCTAGATTAGTCCCTCCTTCCACAGGCTTAGTTTGTTTACTCGACAAACCGGTACTCACCTTCTCCCCTTTTATGCTCTTAGGTGAAAGCTTTCCAGACTTCTCATAGTTCAGGATTAATTATTAAATAAAGACTCAAGTCTTTCTGCGTATGCAGTGGCATTAATTATCACATCTTAGGAATTAGTATTTCAGAGAAAAAGTGTCACTGACATTATTTTTCTTCCTCTTTCTCTACCCACTATCTGCACCAGCCCTTCACTATTAGTGGGTTACTTCATTCCCCATTCCTAGCTTGACACTTTAGCAAAACCTGACAATCAAAAACCTACCTGGGGGTAAAAGAACAAAAGTCTGATTTAAAAAAAAAAAAAATATTCAAAGGCCAATTTCTTAAGGAAATTCAATTTGCACTGAATTCAGATTAACTTGCATTTACATCTGTCAGTGACACTGGGGAAACTTGCATGAGTTCACAATAAAATTCTCATGTGCATATTCATCTGCATTCACTTTTGTGACTTTTTCCCCCAAGCATGATGTTTCGTATCAGTTTCCTATGGAAGCAAAACCATCATAGAAAAGTCCTGCTCTACTCTGCTTCAAGTCACCAATACCTTGTTCTTGTCAGTTCAAAATTCCTCAAATTGTAGGATTTTACAACAGAAATTTGTAATCTTTAAAAACAGCAGGATAATAAATATCTAACAGCTTTATTATTACGGATAACTTTTGCTAAAAAACCAGAAACAGTAGCACAATCCATAAAAGGTAGGGCATATAACATCGTATTCTAGATAATTCGAGTGGGCATTTCACTAACTACCAAAGCATTAAAATATAAACAGTTAAATTCACTTGGCATTAATTACTTGGCAATCTGAGTAAATGTAAACCCTTAACACATCTATCTAAAGCCCTGAGGAAGTGTCGCAAGAAACACGAGCCCCATGACACTCTTCGCAGGTTTCAAATCCATGCTACAGCACTTGTTCGCAGTGAACACCAACACAGTTTAAATTGCTGCAGTGGATGTGGCTGATGTACAACCACTGCAGCAAAACTCATCGTTTGTGCCTAGGAGTGTAAACATCAACAGCAGTGCCAGGCAGGCAGTGAAGGAGGGGGGTTTAGAATGGCAATCATCAGCTGAAAGTCATCCCAATCCCTGTGATTCCTAAGGAGCCCAGTGCAGTTACTGCCGCTATTTGATCTACTCTGCCACTCCACTGAAGTTCCTAAAGGCCTCAGGCAGTTATTCCTGAAACATCAGTTTAAGCTGCTAGCAAACAACCTACACGGAATAGTGTGTGAAACCGCTAAATAGCCTAAAACATGCATCCTAAAAATATATTACAGCCAACAGTGATATATCACAACACTGGATAGTACATTGAAACAATTATTAATAGCTCCATTCTCAAAAAAAATAAGGGGGGGAGAGAGAAATTAAACAGAAGAGGGAAAAAAGAAACAAAAAAATTGCCTTTCTTGGCCTGTCTGTGTACAATGTGTTGCTCAAACTACCTATGTTACACTTTGATCGTATTTGATTTAAATCTACGACGATCTCATCAAAACCAACCAATACCCAATTACCTAATTATTCATCTAATGGCCTTTGGATAATAACCCTCAGTGTAAATATTTGGGGTAAGAGAAAGTTAAACATTTTCATCTAGAGTTTCCAGCCCTGCAATTCCTACTCCTTCTTAGAAAGTAAGCTTACTTCTTGTCAGTTCCTCACTTTTTATGTTCTTTTCTCCTAAGAATATAGAGAATAAAGGGGAGAATTACCAAAGTATGCAGTCTATCCTCAAGCACAGCAGGTATTCCCAAATTCTAGCAACTTCAAAACAAAGGCTTAACCTAGAGCTTTAAACTCCAGTTCCTCAACTAGAACATTCGTTGGTAGCATGACGTTATTACCGTGATCCCTAGCCCCCTGCCTAAAGCACACACATTCTCAGCTCAAGATAAAGCATGTACTGGCCAAATCTTGTCTAAGTTGAAACAGCTGAGCTATAATCTCTTCAAAGAAAACTGTGAATCACAGCATTAAGACACATCTGCTATTCTTCTTATACTAAATTAGAAATTACTATTATTTCGGAAGAGGAATCTTTGCCTCATACCAATACTTCCCAATTTCTCTACTATATGCTGGGATTTACTAAAAATAAGCACAATGGTGAAACAAACTCTATACAGTGTTAAAATTATCACAGAAAAGCTTTTCCTCAGCTCAATAAATAATTATTATATTAATTATGGTATCAGTTAAAGCCTCTAAGCTTCAGTTGACAGTGTTTTTCAAACAGAACCAAATAACTGCTTAAAAATAAACTGTAACAATTAAGAAAAAATTAACAGTTATTGGAACCAGGGGGAGATTAAACTACACAAGCAAGCCACGGGGTTTTTTTGAAAGCCAAGCTAATAGTTCTGGAGCATCCCAGACCCAGTATAAAGGAACTGGTGATCTGTCTCACGACCTGTCACTTCCCACCTACGCCCCTTGAACCACTATCACCTTTCCAGCAGTAAATTGCACCCTTTTGCAAGAAATAGGGCTTGCCACCAAGAAATACTGGTGCTTTCAGTGCTTTAATTGTTCATCTGCCCTTTTTTACCACACACTACAATTAATTTCCTCTCTAGCAATCAGGTTTAAGAGGAAGTATCACAAGTTAATTTGCAGTTGTAAAAAGAAAGACTTGTGTATTATACAGATCTAAAAATTGAGCTGCATACTTCATAATCCAATATATTTGTGATCTGAGATTAGGCACATCTTCCACTTAAGTGATGAATTTTATGCCTACCAGATAGCATTTCAGAGCGCTGAAAGGATTGTTGACCTTGCTACAACAGTCTCACACACCTCCTAAATGGACTGATTTGGGAATAAATGATACTATACTCCAAATATATAGCCTTGCTTTTCTCAAATATTTTTTTTCCATCCTTAACACATCAAGTTCTACTAAATTTCAGTTTTATCACATTTCCTGAAACTGAGTCCTGTCTTCTGAGGTGCTTTAAAAATTACAAGTTCTGTAGGTTTTGGAACGCAGGAGGTATACACAAAAATTATGGAGATAAGGGAAATATGCACATGTACAAAAAGAGAGATTTAGAAACTTACAGTTAGACACTTACATTTTGAATAATGTATATATATATTCATAGGAAACTGTCTTTGCTGCTCTACATCTTGCCCACCAATCTTAATACAGCAAGCAGTGAATGAAACTCTTGGAAAACATCTTCAATTTAGAATACTGCTACCCTTCAAAAATTTAATAACTCTTTAAACTTTTACTTGCAGGCTGTTGCTCATCTAACCCAGTAACGTTATTCAGTGTAATTTCTTAAAAATATTTACTGCATTTCTGTAATCAAAGGTTCTTCATACTCACTCCCAAATAACAGGATATGAATGTCCCTTTAATTTGAATTCAAGGTTTTGAAGAGACAGAATGTAGAAAACCATACACAATTTAACTGGATCCTTCCAAATATTACAAAGCATTTAAGAGCAGTGTACACAAATTAAATCCAGATTCACACTTGAAAAATCACATTTGACCACACAACCAGATTTTTTTCTATGGTTTAAAAACCAAAAAAAGGAGGAGGGAGAAGGAGAGAGAGAGGGAAATAACCAGTTAGTTATATGTTGGGACGTACTCCCAAATGATGCAGAATTCAGTCAAGCTATGTTTATTATGTAAGTTCTGAAAACAGCCCATTGTTTCCAAAAACACAGGGGCCTCTTTTGCAGAGGACTGAAAGTATCCAGGTCTCTAAAGAAGCTAAAACTGGAAATAATGAACACAGGATTTGGTATTTACAGAACTGCACAGGCACTTAGCACTGTTTTTAGTTACGTAAACATCAGACTGAGATCACTGAATGAAACTGGGACTCGCCTATACTTCTTTCCCCTACCTTTTTTCCACCTATCCCTTCCCCTTTAGTTTACTTCTCTTTGCCTAAGGAGATCACTGAAGCAATCCTCCAGCAATACAGGCTTTTCCTACAAAAACATTTTCCACATGTTCCTACAAAAACATTATTCCAGACAAATGACAGTCCCTAACTGTCTTAAGTGCAATAATTCAGTGTAAAATTGGAAGAGAATCATGACAATTTACAGAATCATTTCTCAGTGGTAAATCCTCAGCTGGTAGAAAGAACACTTGCAAACCTCTTCCCAAAACAACAACAGAAGAAATCCCTAAATTTTCATTTTACAGGTTTGGTACTAAGTCACCGTTCTGGAAGAAGGCATTGGCATATTAAAATCAAGGAAGCTGACAATGTACAACAGTTTCAGAGAAGGACTAGCTGTACGTATCATTTTAAGATTAGATTACAGTTTCTGCCACTTCCCTAAACAAGGTTTCAAGATATTTACACACATGCTTTTAACTTCTACAAACTGGTCAGTCATAACCTTCAGTGTTCAGAACTAAAGTCTTAGCAAAGCTTCAAGAAACAAAATTAAAACTACCAGCTGCAAGATCCAACTCACAAACCTCAAATTCAAATTTAAAAAAGACCAAAAAAAAAAAAAATCACATAATCATTAAGGTTGGACAGGACCTTTCATGATCATTTCACCCTACCACTGTTAGCCACAAACTCTGATCCTGATGGCTTCACATAAGAACTTTTCCTTACATTTTGTTTTCCCAATTTCTCTTTTGCAATGCAGACTAGTTTTATCTCTGGGTCCTGGTTTATATTTGTCTACAGTTGATCTTAGTTGCCTGTTAACTCCAGCTTGATGTCTTACAGGACATGAAGAGACACCTGTGTTTATGCATTTTCACTAAGTTACAGTGACGATGAATAACAGCTTGCAAAATGCGTGTGTCAGAAATTACAGACTGGGGGTACAGGACAAATTATGAAGAACACAGGGTTTTTGATGGAAATTCTAACTGCTCCTTCACTGAAACTGAAGAACTGCTATGTGAGCACAAGCGTTTTGATTGAAAGGTTAAAAACTGTGTACTTTCAGGAATATAGAACAGATAAACAAATTGGGTTTGACTAACTTGGTTTTGACACTGCAAGGCATGAAATTTTCCTCTCAGCTCACTAAAGCAATTGCTGTAAGTATCTTGATGCTCATACAGAGGGAGACACCACCTATGCATACGCTTCTCAACAATCATGCTCTGGATGCTGCTAAAAGTCTCCTTTGCCAAACTTTTAAAGAAATCAACAATGTTGCAATTGGCTGTTGGCCGAATCCTCCCTCTTACACTGCTGAATCAGACACTTGAAAGATTTCCTTCACATCTTCAATTTCAATACCAGAATTATGGGTCCTAAAATACTCAAAAGGACTAATGTCTTGAAAACGTAACACTTGGTCCCCTAAACATATGCTGATTTTTTTCCTGCTGTGCAAAGAATACATTTGCAACATCCTAGTGGACTTGACCTTCCTCTTTTAGGATACTTTTTTATGCCAGGTTTACAGCAGTATCATTGGTCCAATCATATCCTCAGTCCTAAAAAAGACAGTGGTTTGGTTTTTTGGTTTTGGTTGTTGGTTTGGTTTTTTTTCTTTAATAAGAGGTATCCAAGCAATTTTCAATCAGACCACTCTTACAAAGAGCTCTGTATGAATTCCATCACAGACTTCCCCCCGCTCCACTGCACCACACACTAACCAAATACTGTACTGCACAAAAACACGCCCAGCCCCATCAGATAGCTGTCAAAGAAACCACAGAAGTTTCCATTCACCTTTGGTTTCAAATTATATATAAATTTAAAAAATTTGAAGTATTTCTCTCTCAGTGCCGCTGCACTTACACCCCTGCTGAACAAACAATATTGCCCTTCCTCCTCCAAAAGCTATGTAAGAAGCCAAAACCAAGACTAGGGCTGGAAACGAGCAGTACTGTTCCTAGATAATTCAACTAGGTGGCAGGACAGCAACAAATTCTCTGAATCTGATTAACCACGAGAACTGTTTAGGCAGTTAAATATGTTCACTTGATTGACACTTCATCCTCGCAATGACACATCTAAACTAGTTCTGCCCACTTACGAAAAAGGTTTGATTTGAACACAGGTTGGTGTGATAGGCAGAAATTAAGACATCTGATCAAAACAGATTCATTTGTAGAACTCAGTATCCACTATATTATGCAGCTTTGTCTGCCCAAATGCACCACAGATGTAATTCCCATTTTATTTTGTGATTTCATGTCAGTCTTAGGTCTTTTAAAAGCAGGACTTTTGCTTTTACTTTAATGCAGAGAAAATCTGAAGGATAATTTCTTTCCAGTTCCAAATATTTTTGGCTCAGAGCCCAGAGCCTTTGTTGCTCTGAGGTAAAACAGTCTCAGCTGAAGACAAGGAAAACAGAAATTGAGTGAAAGAAGAGACCTTTACCAACAGCTACTGTTGGCTTCCCTTTGAAGTTATCTTGATTGTTGTAATATGTTTCATCTCTTCACCACCTACTTTGTTCATCCTAATGTTTAGGCGCAGCAGCAGGTTTATGTGCAAACTACTGTAAGAACAGAAGTGGAGGATAAACTGTATTTTCATATCTTCCATCTTGCCAACCTGTTGCCCTCAGCAAATTCAGGCCAGAAAAAAAATGCTGGCAAGATTCCAACTACTACGTATGACTTTTGTGCTGATGGGGGTCATGAACAACCTTTGTATCTGACCTGTTTCCTCTGCTGAAAGCTGCTGGTTTTGCAGCTGCTTTCACTCTGTACGTTAAGCCCAGGCCTATTTCTAACACATCTGTTTGAGGATGAAGAGGCATGACTTCTGAATTTTGCTGACACACTCACCTCCCCAATTCCATAAATGCTGGAACACCATTTCTAATGAGTAATTAGTATAAGATTATAAAAAAAAGCTTCACAGTTGGTCAAAAAGAGATTAAGAACTGCCCATGCCTGACTACAGAGGTTAAGTCTCTGTCTTCCTGGGGAAAAGCATTAATGAATGAGGCAAACAATACTAGCTCCCCCATTTATTTATGCGCACTAGCTTTTGCTGAATACTTATCATAACATCATATTATAATACCATATCAAGACAATTAAACTTGCAAATCATAATGGTAACATATCCGCACCTTCTTTTTTTTCCAGTAAATGTTTTCCAGTAAACATTGAGTACTGCCAAGAAATGGAAGGTTTATTTTGTTTCAATTATTTCTACAGCTCTTGCATACCTTCTGCTTTTCCCTTCATTACCAATACTGACTAATTGATTGCACAGCAACTGCTACCACTTCGTGGGAAGCAAGTGTCCAATGGTGTAAAACTCTGAGCTAACACTGAATCACTGCTTAGGAATTTACATAACCTACTAATTAAGTTTTGGAACTGTAAGTTAATTGCTGTAAAGGTCTTGAATATTGCTGTAAGAGTTTGTTTTTCTGGAAATAATACCCATCTCCCTCAAACCTCTGGTACAACTAGAAAAGATGTTTCCATTCCTGTTAGAAAATCCTCTCCAGGAGCGAAACTAACGACCGGCTTGATCTGATACAGCCCAGATCACTCGGCATTCTGCAAAGGGAGACTAAGAACGGTCTGATTTTCATCTGGTTACTGATCTTAGACAGATGTTGTTATCACAGCAGCTTTTATGAAAGCCTTTTTGATGTCCTTCTATTAATTCTCGAGCTTAAATTGTGTAAATTGTCCAGTGTTGAGGGTACAATATTAGCAAAATTAAACAAAATAATAGTAATTTTTGACATCTCCCACACTCCTTACCAAGCTCAGTGAAGCTAACAGTTAAGTACATGCAAAGGACTATCCACAAATACAGCTTGTGAGCTTTAGATATCGCAGTTCAGTAAATGTTTCCATTGTTTTGGAAGCTATACAAATCGCACATTACCATGCACCAACAACCAAGCCACAAGTCATTAAAGCCCGTAGTTTATCCACAGGTATTAAGCCAGATCCATTTGTTCACTCCATGTGTGAGACACTTGCATGTAACACTTGTTCCCTTACTATTCGGCTTCTAAAATTAGAAAGGTAAACCAACACTGTCTGCACAAAATAAAGAGTAATTTGTTTCTTCAATACCTTCATAAAATACATTCACACCCCAAGAAGTCGCTTGCTTGAAGAAGTTGCATGTAAATTACATAGCTGCTTTAGCGATAATCTAGTTTTCATTAAGTTTGGTGTGAATTTTACCACTGCTGTCAGTGGAAGCGGTATTTTCTATTCTTGAAATGAGGATCAGCTGAAAGTAAGTGGTGAGACAGCCTTAATTTTTTCGCATTTGCAACCGGAGATTTGGACATTAGTCACAGCTGCAATTTCACCTTTTCATTTGATTTGGTTTTTTCATAGATTTTCAATCCAGCCGTTGAAAAACTAAGTTTTAAAACGTTTATACCAACGCTTGGCATTTGTACTTCTGCTACGCGCTTCTGGTCCACAAACCGACTGTGGGAAAAACCCCGCTTCGCAAGTACGACACTCCAGCGGACACCCCGGCCGGCCTTACCTGCATCATGGTGACCACATGGCAGGGATTCAGGAGGTAAATGACCGTTCTGGTGGCGAACTTGAAGCCCACCTCCAGGCCAAAGACGAGGCAGAGCAGCACCAGCAGCAGGTTCTTGCCCAGGCTCTCCTCCTTGGCCCGGCGCTGCTGCAGCAGGTGGCCCTCCAGCTCCCTGGAATGCGGCTGCCGCAGCTTCCACAGGGACAGCAGGATCTCCGCGACGCCCAGGCTGAGGAAGACCAAACTCTCCAGAAGGCGCTGCCGCCCGGAGAGGAAGGCCGCGCACTCCGGCCCCCCGTTGCCGGCAAAGCTGGGGTCCACACCCCCGTACATCCAGTCCAGGAGGTTATGGAGGCTGTAGCGAGACATGGTGGGACGGTGCCTCCCCTCCTCCCCGCCGCTGTCCAGGAACAGGTCGGAGCAAGGCGGAACCAACGCCAAAATGCTGGCGGGCGGAGGAAACATGAACCGCAAGGGCGGCCCGCGGCGCTCCCCTTCCTCCCGGGCGGCAGGCGAGGCGGGCACCTCAGCGCGGGG
>JAVJGI010000050.1:32196530-32210728 GCA_035590275.1 Ibycter americanus
CCCCCCCCCCCCCCCCCCCCCCCCCCCCCCCCCCCCCCCCCCCACCGACACGACAACGACATCCACATCAGAGTACAAAAATAAAAATAAAAACATGCAAGATGTTCAGATGCAGCCACTTGTTTAAGTCTCACTGATAAAGGAATCTCAAGAAAAGAAGCCATGTCAGTAAGTCAGCTTGTAATTAAACATGTTAAATACTACAGCAGTCGTCGTTTGATTTCCTCTAGCCTGGGTTTGTTTGGGCTTTTTTATATGCATCTGCCCTATGTTACAGTTTCATGCAGCCTCCTGTGATTTTCTGTTGTCAGTTAATGCCTGTTCTTACAGGCGCTCTGACTGGGGAGGAGCAGATTCACTGCAGCTTTCCATCATTTGTTTCTGGATTTTTATAGTCAGAATTAGCAGATTGGTTAAACTGCCTAACTCGTACCCCTGAAACCCCTGCTTCCAGCAGCTGCGCCGCTGAGCCGCAGAGCTCCTGGTCAGGGGCTGGACTTGGTCTGAGGCAGCACCAAGTGCTTCCAGAGAACAGCTGGGGTCTCCCCACTCCCCCTGATGTCTGCTCAAGCAACATTTACTTTGTTTTGTTTCTTGATTTTTAATAATCTTGGACCAATCATCAAGCTAAACTGCTTGTAAATTACAAAGCATCTTTGTTCTGAATCCTTCCACTGATTTGTTCATGATGGTAGAAAATTCAAGAAGAGAAGAACTAAGTAAAAGCAGAAAGGAGGACACACACAGACCGTGCAACTACAATTGAACTGCAAAACATATATTTTGCTAAGGATAAATAGAAAACAATGGAACTACAAAGAGGAAGAGAATACCTTGCTTAAAGGAGAATACTTCTGCAGCTGAAAAATGCACATAAAATCCCTAGGACTTCGTCTTATTATAGATCTCAGGAAATAAGATCAGACCAAAAAGAAGATAAAAAACCAGGCTTTATGCTGCAACGCAGCAGACACTTGCATCCACAGAGGAGCTTGTAAATGAATAATGGGAACCATCAGCTGGTCTTGCCTTTCCAGTGCAAACAGATGCACTGCCACTTGAAAGGCTTCACTACACTGTACCTCAAACACAGGTCACATCTTGCACAGAAAAGATCACCAGTCCTTCAGCACCCAGAGATTCCAATTATCACCTAGCGTTCTAGTGCACAGCAATATGACAGAAGGAAATGACTGACCCCTCTACTCTGAAGCCATAGAAAATAGTTATTCTCAGTGCTGATGACTGCAGACCTGCTGTGCAAACTGGTGTAGTGTCCATATTATTCTTGCACTAGCCAAAAAGTCAACATCTCAGCTGTTACATGAAACTCTGCCAAGTACTTCATCCCATCTCCTATAGTAGTTCATGAATATGCAGCAGCCAAATCTCTTTTCCCTTTGACATTATGAGGCAACAGCAAAGGAAAACAAGGGTTTGCTCTTATCATAAGATTCTTCACAGAAAAATAAAACAAAACTAGAGATGTCCTTGAACAGGATTGAAAATTTCATGGAATTTCATTTCTATTACAGTTCAGTTATTACAAAATGAAAAAGAAATGAAAAAAAAAGTTCCGCTTCTGTTAAAATGGAAATTAAGAATATTCTAGTGGGATGTGTGCAAAGACATGCAGAAAGAGAATGATCTTGTGGTGAAGGCACTAGACTGCATCTGCAGAAAGCAGAATTATTTCCTTGCCCTGTAAAATACTACATATATGATGCTGGGTCAGATCCAGAAACCTTTGAGAACAAAAGTAGACTACTTACCTAGCAGGAAAGAATATAACTTTTGATTTCACCATTCCACGTCTCCTTGCCCTGGTGCAAGTTCTTTCATTAGGAGGAAATGAAAGCATTAAAATGCTTTAAAAATACAGTACAAATAAAATTATACTCTTTTTTTTTTCTGAGTAATTCTAAGTAAATGATGAGAACATTCTCACTTGCTAATTGGTTTAAAAAAAAAATCTAATTACAATGGACCTTCACTAATTCACATAATGTTCAGGATAACCATTACAAATTACTTGCTAATTTGCAAAATTCAGTAAGGAAGCTCACAGAAAAAAGCATCAGAAAACGTACTTGCTTCATTTAGACTGTCAACGGTAATTTATGGTTTCTTCAATTATTTACAGTGTGATAATACTTCCTATTATACAAACTAATGTATCACATTACTTTTTGCAAGAACAATGAAGTCCTAATTTTGTAAGAAATCTCTGCTGGAAAAGCACTGTTAATAGGTGAAAGAAAAAGCATTGTGTGTGTGTGTCTCAGAACTTATGGGTGGATATCATGTAGCACATCTTCAAAGGGGAACTGGAAGAGCAAATTCAGACCCCAGCACAGCAGCCAAATTTCCAGGCATCCTTATGCTGAAGAGAGGTCTGTGCCCTTCTTGTACAGGCTTATTTTCCATACATGAAAAAAGTAACTAAATTCCAGTAAAAGTTATGAGATCCAGCAAAGAGGAATTTTAGGTCATACTTTGAAGTTCAAAGATATATCTTTCTTATAAAAAATTCCTAAAATCCTCAGCATAAGGGGAACATATTTGTAGATTCTCATCACCCAAGACACAGCATGAAATCTGACTTGAACCTGGAAAATTTAATTATTGTGAAGAAAGAAAAGCACAAGACTTTGGAGAAAGCCTTTAACTTATGAATCTGTTCTGGCTGAGAGGCTGGTTGGAAAGCTGTTTATTTTGCTTCGGTCTTTGTTTTTGTTTGGAGGGGTTTTTTGTTTGTTCTTTGTTGTTTTCTTTTTTTAAAAAAAACACTGTATTCTTCTTACCAAAAAAATATCAAAAAACCAAAAAAATCAAATGCTTCTTGGAAAGACCCGGTGGAGACTGAAGTTGTTCATACTCAAGTTGCTTAGAAACTTCATTCATCCTGAGAACTAATTATACAAGTTTACTTGGGACCATGAAGGCAAATTAAACCTCTGAAGGGTAATGGACATATTGTCTTTATATATATATATATATATATATATATATATACCGCCATAAAAACTAGCCAGAGCAAACCCAAGATAAAGAAACAGATGTTTAATCTTCAGTTACAGAAATTTACATTTATTTCAGCTGTGTTCTCACACACATTTCATTGGAGACACTTCTTTTACAGCTAACTCCTTGCACCTCTAATCACTTGTTTACCCAGAAGGAAAGAAAACTGGCATTTTGAAATATCAAAAGAAAACATTGAAACTTTTCCCCTCTTTTTGTCTGGCAAAAACAATTTCCAAATAATTTTAGTAATGCAGATCCTGCATTTTGCAGGAAAAACAATACTGGTAGCTGATGTTCTACCAAAAAGGTGTCTGGAGTTATTTTATATTCACCTCCTCCACTAACACAGTGAGGGCAATGCAGACAGGAAAGCCAGGCAATTCTTGGCCACCACAGCGGTACGGTGATCGTGCAATTACATAGACAGAAAATGTGACCTAACTTTGCTGTCCTTACAAGGGTTAGGACATACAAATGAAAATCATGCAAAACAGCAGAACTGTATTGCCTTCATTTTTCAAGCCTTGATTTGCACTAAGCAATGACAGCTTGAGACATGCACACAGCAAATGTGTCACCAAGTGCATTTAACCAGTGAGCAACAGTGTGATGGCTCAGTAAGAAAAGACTTAACTACAAGTTATGGCATAGAATTGTCATTTGCTTCCCTGGAGAAAGAACAGAGAATTTCAGGTCTATAATATTGGAATAAAAATAACAGACCAGACAGAAACACAGTTGCAGCTGATTTACTGACAAAAATGGTGCTGTAACAGCAGGACTAGTTTGACTCTCCTATTATCCAATACAGTCCAAGATACAGACAGTTATTTGGAAAATGAGCGGTTAGCTTTTGATTTACATCAGTAAAAAATTGCATTAGTTAAATCTGAATGTCAAACCTTTGCTCTGAAAGTAAATAAGTACAACTTGCACCAAGACAACAGAAAACCCTCTGAACTCTGAAACTGCTTTGGTGCAAACATGTCTGGGTGCAGGTGCTGGAGTAGAAAGACTTGGCAGCCCCCAGGGGAAGCATGGAAATACAGATTTGTAGTGGGGCATCAAGTCAAATGAAGGAGTCCTCAAGATGGTCCAGAGCAGATCTGTCAAGTTAAATGCAGTTTCAGCACAGCCAAGTGCAATCCCTAAAAGTTAGCACCATACCTCCTTCTAGGAGCTTCCTCCCTCACCAAGGACCCTCCTCAGGCAACAGTGTTTTCAGAGCTTTGGGGCAAAAAGTAAACCCACCCCTGATGACCCCATCTGCTGGTGGGGGATTTTGAGTGGGGGGAAAAAACCAAAAATCAATGTATCAAAACAGAGAGGAGTCAGCAACAGCTGATCAGATTAGGATTCAGCTGCGGTGCCTGGACCATGGAACCAAACCCATTGTAAATCACGAGGAAAGTGGAGACCATTCTCTTTCATTCACAGCCAGAGCATGCGATTTCGTAGCTTTGGCAACAGAGTTGGGGAGCAACACAACACTCTGGCAGTCTGCACGTTAATGAGGGATGGTGGCACTTCACATGGAAGACTTGACAGAGAGAGAAAAAAAAAGTTTATCTCCCTCCAGCTGGCTTTTCATTCTACTGCTCCTTCCTGATAAGGCTTATTCATTTCTAGCGATCCCAGACAGCAGCTGAAACAAAAGCTGATGCTACATAACTGACATTGGCTGGCACATGCGGACGACAGCAGCCTGCTGGGTCACTCCAGAGACGCTACACTCCTACAGGCACCAAGCAAAGGCACGCATCTGCCCAAGAGTCTTCTACATATGGCTGGAAAAGTAACCACAGCTGAGAAATTGAAAGGTAAAGCTTAGCAGAGGTCAATTAGATACCCATTCAACGAAAAGAGGGCAAAGGGTTCATCTGTAAGTACCTCTCGTTTGATTTCTGTCCCATTCTCTTGCAATACTGTCATTTTCTTTTGACATAAATGCTAGATAAAAGATTGAATACCCTGTGTAAGGGCCAAATAATGGGAAGGCTGTGCACAGAAGTCTGGTGTACTCATATAAAGTAACTATACTTTACAGAGTACTTCCCACAGGACATTTCTACCTCCAAGTCCTTCTGTGTCTATGCCCTCAACCCATCACAACAATCTTACCATGGAAGCACCTTCCTACCAGTCTCCTCTTAATATAGTGACTAATCACCTACCACTTATTCATCACCACAGATGCTTATGACAGCAAAGAAAACTATTCCTATCTTTAAGAGCTAAAAAAGACAGACCAAAACTCAGATGCTTAAGTACTTACACAAATGTGTTTCTTTGCAAATCAAAAAGCAGAAAAGGTTCAGAGGCACACACAGCTGGATGGGTAGGAACCTTATGCCCGGAGGTACAACTCCCAACTCAGCGTTACAGGGACACTCACACAACGATGGCTGAACCAGCCACTGCATCCAGGTAGACAGAGCAAGTGCATCTATAGGGTTTCCACACAGGGGCTGCGAAGGCTCCTTCACTGTCCCTCATCCCTCCTTTTTTTATGTTTCTTTGTCACTTGGGGGTAGGGTGGGGTGGTCAGTTGCACATACCTACCTCCCCCAAGCTTTTGTAAAGTTGAGTAAAAACAGTGCTCACTTTTCATTAAACTTTTTTAATTTTCAGGCACTTCACTGTTGCAAGTTTGCAGCATGTTTCTTACTCTTTTTTTTTCTCTCATATAAATCTTTCAGAAACAGCAGAAGACTGTTGAGAGTGTGACAAATATTACTCTCCAGTCCCTTTGTTCTTTGTGGATTTTTTTTATCACTTATTTCATTTTGCTGCAAACAGCACCTTTGTACCTTGGACAAATTCAATAACCATGACTCAATCTAAACCCATACTGAGCTGTCTTCTGTTTCATCTTGCCTATTAAAATCAGCACGTAGCGTTTGATGAGTGGAAAGGGGCCTGATTCTAGCTACAGAAACTCTAATCAAGTGGAGGGGCACGCAAGAGCCATGAAAGAGCCACAGTGTCACGTAGGGCTGCACACATCAGTCTGCATGCCTTTCAACATGAGCGCTTGCTTTGTCACTCTTTCCACCCCTGGTCTCTGAGAAGCCTCTTTCCCTAATTATGCATCCCCTTTTAACTTTTCTTTCATCAGCTGGGAAGGATGACTCTTCCTGCCTGGTGCTTTCACAGCCCGCTGTCCCCCAGCACCGGTCATGTCACTTGCCTAAGTGACAGGAGTGATATTTCACTATGGCACAGGTCCTGTTCTATGCATTAAATGTCAGCGGTAAGGTGGTAACAGGAGGGGGGAAAGAGCTCTATAGTTTTTATTACCCAAAGCCATCATCCTTTCAACAGCAGTCAAAGGGGTACCTGAGGGCTCTCATTTTCATGGAGGTGATTATTTCTGCTGGATTCAGTCCTAGACCCTTTTTTTCTTTCCTTTTTTTTTAGCAGAGGTCAAACACCCCAGCTCAAACTGCACAGGTGCTGGAGTGAAGCCCTCCTCACAGACCCGTGAGTGCAAAGAGGGTTGTCGGCAATAATGTCACATACTCACATTCTCAGCAAACATCACCAGCACTTTCCAAAAGCAGTTCTTTGCAGGCACCCCTCTACTGCAGGTTAGCATTTTAAACCACACGGATACTAGCAGGGCTTACAGTGCTTCCCTAAAACCTGCCCCTTAGTTCCTACTTCTTGTCTTTGGGTCCCAGGAGGCTGTGGGGACGGGGCTACCAGCCACTGACGGACCATGGATCAGCACCGTGGAAGGAGACCATTGGTGAGAAAAGTCCTTGGTGGATGAGGTACTGCAGCCCAGACCCAGTTCCCCCAGCTTGCACGTTTACAGCTACACACTGCACACCACTACACACCAGCGCTGCTGGAGCCAGCCCCCAAGCTTCAGCAGCGATTACAGTCACATACCTCATATCTTAGGCTGATGCCAATACAACTAATTTAAATTGGTTAATCATCCTTCCTGTTCAAACAACCCAGTTTAGTCCTCAGTATTTACAAAGACTAACCACATGCTTAGGAAAAAAATAGATGCTATTTTGGTTCTTGGATAACGATAATAAAGAAAGTCTAAACTTCACATCAGTTTCATCTGCAAGTAATACCTTTACATTTAAAAAGCCCACAGAAGATTTAAATGCAAAAACATGGTGTTAGAACACCACAGAGAAGCTGAAAGTACACTGTTGAAGGAAGCTACATTTAAATAAACATCAGCATTCTATGCACTAATAACATTACTAAAAACTTTGCATCTAAAGGACAGATGTAGAGTAGTAAACAAACACTGGATTAGTTCAGGTGTTTGGAGTCCCTGGCTGGGCAGAAAGAGGTGAGTAAAGTCTTCCAAACCTAAATCAGAAGCAGGTAAATATTATTTCATTATTTCATTATACCATCATCAATATTTCTGCTTCAGAGGCAGAGATTTTAATTACCACAAAGGACTACTGTATGAGTTTCAGTAGGATTTGGGCACTAGCTCCTAATGGCCATATAAATGGTGCTTTCAGCTTTCAAAAAAACAATTGATCATTAAAAAAACCCAAAACCTCTCATCACAGGCAGTTCAACACAAAAATAGCACTACCTTTAATTTTGATCAGCCCATGGGGGCGTAAAGACTTTCTGCTATTCATAGTTATACAGCATTTGCTTCTGCAGTTGACAATAACCAAATAATCCAGATGGTGTCGATATGGGGAGAGGCCAGAACTGTCGACTGCACATGGCTGGTGTCAGCGGTGAGAGTCTGACTGTGTATAACTTCCGACAGCCCTGCTTTGGGCAGGAGAAAGGTAAAGCAACGGTAGACTGGCTGCTAGAATGCCTCTGGAATCACAGGTGACACAAGACAGCCAATGTCTCTCTGAGCCCCAGTCAAGTTACCGTTACATTTAGGGAGAGAATTTTTAATGTTTATATGTACACAGTATCAATTATTCCTGTTGTATTAGCATTGCAGCTTTGTGGCTTTACAATATTTGTTATAAAACCAAAATAATGGCGATAGACAACATTTGAAGAAGCTTTTTCAAGAACAGCACTAACGAAAGGGTAAAGAAAGGATAAAAATCGGATTAAAAAAAAAATAAAAAAGCAGTGTTTTCAAAAATCTCCCAGTCAGTGAAATCTGTCAAAAAGAAAGTCTAAAGTCTACTAGCTAGGATATTCTTTCAGGTAAGCCTAATATATATTCAGATATAATAGGTATCTCTCTTGAATTATAAATACTGTTTAGAAATCCAGGAAAGGGTATGTCCTGTTATGGCACCCTAACCATTACAGTAAATATTGCATAAAAAAGTAATCAAATGCTACTTGATCCTCTGATTATTATTCCTTCTAAATGTTAATGCATAAGATTATACAACAGACTACAGCTAAAGCTGCAGCTTTATTTCTAGAGTTCTGCAAAGACTTTGAGCCCTTTCAAGAGGCGTCAGAAAACATACAATTTACTCATCTAATTTCCGAGACTGCGTCCAAGAACTGCTGCAGTGTGTAAAGAAGAGAAAAAGACAAAGGCACAGCTAACAAGACACAAAATGAAACAAGAAAACAGGCTATGTTAGTAGGAAGGGGAAGGTCAAAGAAAGTCAGCCTGCTATTCAGAGGGAAAGAATATCTCAATAAATGATGCTGAGCAGACCAAAGCATTTACTCCCTCTTCTGCCTCAGCCCTCACTAAAAAGGTTAATTGTGATCAGATGGATTATAAAATTGAGGCTGGCTCAGAGAGATTACTGTATGAACTATGACAAAAATCAGAAGAGATGGAAGAATACTTGGCTAAGTTGGAGGGGTTTATATCTGTTGATCAGGGAAAAAAATAAACGAAGGAGTATTGAGGGAACGAGTTGTGCAGTTTTTGGAGCAGAAGTTGAGATATGTGAGAATCCAGATTGATAGAAAATAAGTAAGGGAGAATCCAGGGATGTATACATCATTCAGTATGCAGGGAAATACTGAAATAAACAACCTGTAGAAAACCAGAAGATGATGTGAAGATGAGTAATAGCCAACATGGATTTGTGAAGAACAAATACATGAGGCAAATATCATTTCCTTTTCTCTGACACTTCTTCACGTTGTTTTACTTGACAGTTCATAAGCAACCTTGGGAAATATAGTCTAGATATATTTACTGTAGCCAGGTCAAGAAAACATACTGCGAACAATATACAATTGAACTGGGAGGATGCACTGAGCAGCCCTTTAGCAGGTGCTGCCATTCAGGGCTTTTGTTGCAAATGGATACCTTGGAGCAAGAAATACTTCCCAACATAGATTCCTTGTCAGCACTCAAGAACTCAGGAACACTTCGTTAACTGGTAAATGTGCATTCGGATTAATTGGCTGTCTTGTTTTAGTTGTTTGGCTTCTCTCAAGACCTGCATTTATGTCTTCATTTGTGGTTTTATTAGACACACGGGGAAGAGTTACAGGGAGATGTCTCAGTACAAAAGGCTCCAGTTCTTACAGGGAGATAATGTTCATCATCTTTAAAAAAAATGTGCAGTGTTTCAAAGTCACATGCATGAATATATAGTCACATTTTCAAATATGGGATGTCACATGATGTCATCTGTTTGGATGCAGGTTTTCTAACTGCAGTCATTAGGGAACGCAGCGCTGGCAATGAAAGTCAGAAAGCTATCACAGAAGTTTGCCACGTCGTCACTCTGCCAAAATAAATTCATCTGATATCATCCTGACATGATCTCTGGGGTTGTTGTACTCTCAATTCCTAATAAATTTCATATCAGCTTAGGATACTCGGCAGCTCGCAGACCTCGGGGTATGTGACTCATAAGACATAGTGGATGAGTTTTCCAGTTCAGCAACTGCATTAATGCTTCGTTCAGTGCTGCTGAGTTACCTGCCAAGTGTATCGTCCCATTTGAAACAGAGTACATGTAGGAAATGAGACAAAGCATGCCATGACTTGATGTGATTGCTTGCATTTTATAGAATATGTTCACTTGAAGGCCTATGCTCACAGCCAAGCTGCGTGTGGTCTTGCCCCTCCGGAGGCTGCAGACCTGCTCCTGGCATCGGCAACACCTTCCTCCATAAACATTCCATAAGCAAGGAGGCAATGTTGCAAGTCTCCTCAAACCCCGCTCCTGGAGATCTCTGCAGGCTGCCCTTTGACCTCCTCTGGAAACATTGGTTAAAAGCCCTTTTGAATATTAAGCTCCATTTATTTTTAAGATCAAATATATATTTATATTTAAGATTACCAAACCTTTATAGGCTTTCAAAAAATCTCATCCTCCAGACAGACTTTTCACAGTGGAAACTGCTAATCTCTGAGGGCTGGCTATTTTTGCTGGTTTTTTTTTTTTTCTTTAATCCAACTTCTTAGATGAAATAGCATTTTCTCCATTAGGAAAATTAATTGAATACAGTTTAAAAGAAATCTGGAATATTTATACTTCAGTTTCCTTATAGTATAATTTAGCATACCTGTCCATAATTTAGCCACCCTCTAAACCCATTTCGGAAAGTTTTTCTATTCACTGCATAGTATTTTACAGCCCTTGATACATTTTCCATTGTTATACTGGTACTTACTATTTACTTTTTTTTACCTCAAAAGGCAAATGATAATTCCGGGTGCCTTTTCATAACTTCACTGTGGCTTCTTTAGGCTAAATACATGCAATTCTTTCAGTCTGTATTTGCAAATTCTAACCCTAACCATGTTCTTCCAGATGGATGCAACTGCTCTTCCTGAACTTTTGAAGACCAATTTTATCTGTCCTCAAAGTCTCAGACTCCTTTTCTTTTTCACAGCTTTTCACATAAAATGACTCAGAAACACAGAATGAACAGAACTTCCAGGTTTCATTATAACACCTCACAAAACATGAACAGGTTGTCTCTAAAACATTACTAGGAATAGAGAAACAACCAAAGACTGCAGGGCAAATGAAGCTTTATGGCTGGTAAAAATAGACTACAATGGTTACCAAGTAGGTTGAAAGCAAAAAGTATTTTCAATACATATTAAAATAAATTCAAACATGTTTCTGAATACTGATGTCTCATTTGTAGTAAGACATGCAGAAACCATTTCTATTTTATTACACGGCAAGGATTCTCACATAATTAGATTAGCTTTTTTCTGTATTCAAACTTCCTACTAATTGGTAGTGCTGGATATTCCTAAATGAAGAGCATCAATTTTCTTTATATTTATCAGGACACGATAATATGTTTTATGCTGGGAACATTCCTTTTGTGAAATAAATGAAGTCCCAGGCACAGGTTAATGGAAGCTTTGCCACTAACTTCAAAGGAACCAGAATTTTACCCACAGATCTAATGCAAAATCCTCAGAGGTTAATGAGAGTCTTTCAACTGACATCAGTGTGGTTTGAGCAAGGGTAAGAGTTGCTCTAATTTACTACTTTAGGCCCTGATGAAAACACTTAAGCATACTTCTAAGGGCATGCTTCAATGCTTTCCTAATGTGATCCGTGTTTATCAGCGACAGGGAAGGGAACTGAGTGTTTTCTCTCAACCATCTTTACTTTGCTCCACAGGCTAAATTTTTGGAAGGTTAGTTAGCAAGACATCTGGTTAGTTAGAAAGACACATTCGCAAGTGCTTTAATCTTATAAGAAATTCCTCTTAACTTAGTTATCTAGTTTCTAACACCCTAATTCCTGGAATGCATCATTATGTATGCTAAAATAATAACTTATCCCTTGATTATTCCTTTTAGAAGGAATTCTTGCAGAACTGTCAAGGCCATGTAAGAATTAGCATTAATTACCCTAAGGCATTTCAGACTAACACTTGTTAAGCAGATCTATTAAAACCAATGAAGAGTTTTGAGTAAAACCTATGAGACTTATACATGACCAATTAAGTATAAAAGTTTTAAATTCCTCTTCCTCCCCCTCCCACCCAGCCCCCAATGAATACAATGTTTTCAAGATTCAAGTAAGACAGCACTGACTAGGAAATATTATCATGCTTAATGACTAGCATGCAAAAACTGGAACTGAACCCCAAAATGTTTTCTTAGGAAAATTACGTCTGGGATCTCATTACAGCCACGCAAGAGAAATTGCTATCCTGTTACTTATTCATAGGACATTAGCAACCAGAAGTCCCAGCCATGACTGGGAAATCTGCATAACCAGGTATATACATACATAAGTTTATGTCCTTCTTATCTGTGATCTATATAGACAAGATAAAGGATCGTTACCTGTTTTCTACAAAGGTGAATCAAGGCATAGAGAGATCAAGTGACCCTCCATAGTTTGCATGGGAAGACCCTGGCTGAATAAGAATGCAAATCTTCAAACCCAGTCCTAAATCCTGTTCATCACAACAGTGTCTGTCTTCAAGCATTTGCTCCCAAAGCTCGCAAGAATGAGCCTGTCCAGTAGCTGTAAAAGACCAAATATTCGAAATACTGCTGAAGGAGCGGAGCCAAGTCGTGAAACCTGCAGAGAACAGTGCCACTCACTCTCCAGGGCAGCAGCAGCAGTATTTGCTCTGATGATAGGCTCAATCTCTTCCTACAATTTCTATTTATTTCTAAGTCACCAATGTTCTAGCTGTCCTTTGCAAGCACATTGCTTGGACACATCAGCTCATCAGTTCAGTTTCATCAAACAGCATGGGAGTGGGGAGCTTTGCAGAGGCAGTATGGCACACGATGGTTATTCTTTTCCATATCAAGGTAGTAAGTGCACTAGGAGAAACTCAGCAGGGCCTGAATGAATGAAAAGCCTCCATTCAGCCAGGTGATGTTATTTTGTCCCACCTCAAGGCAAAAACTCCCAGCTTCAGCTGAGCTCAGAAACCAGCAGACAGTGCCTTTCCTAAGGCAACAAGGCCCTGTTTTTGCCCTGCTATGCAAACCCTTTCCACATGCCCTCTGCCAGTCATTGCTGAATCCTGAGATATTTTTTTTCCAATAATACAGCAGTGTTGTTGCAATCGTCCTTTTCATTCCCAGCAGCAAAAGGATTTAAATAGCAGTAGTGACAATCTCTACACAGAGCATTTCTGAAGCACATGAGATTTCTCAAGGTAAGACTAGAACAAAGAAATGTCTGAAAGGAGAAAAACAGTGCAAAAATTTTACTGTAAACACCATCCTTGCCATCCCACTGGTTCAGCCACTCAGTGTGGCAGACAAAGCACTGGCAGCCATTGGAAGAATTTCTCTACTAGAGAAGACGAGACCTCCACCCCAGGCAACAGCAACATGTACTGGAAACTCAATACTGAATTTCAAGAATAGTTGCGAAGACCAGTCTCCGCCTTACACAGTCACATCTCATCACATGCACTGAGACACTTGACCTTTGATGGAAGCTTCTAGACATGCCTGAACCACAGAGACAAATGCAAGTCATAGTCAGCTACTGCACAACATAGTGAAGTCAATGAAGCAACTACTCCACTGGCATATCTTAGAAGTCACTTGGGTTACATCGCATTAGTCATGCTCCTGAGCATAACTTGTTTTTGTTTTAATTTAGAAAAACTATCACACTTATTCCGTCGAGCAGGAGGGGGAAGCATTTCTGCCCTACTCTAACCTTATATAGTGATAGGCAAAAAACATAGCCATATGTCTGGGGGAGGCAGTTGGTAGCATGTAGGCTGTACCAAGTGAGTATTTTACTGGATTTGTGAAGTCCTCAGGACACTAGGCTCTTTGGGCCCCATGCAGTAAGAAATAATTGAAGAAGAACCCAAATGCAACTCAGAAACTATTTTCTTGGAACTTTGGTGGTACAGAAATGATGTTTGGGGATTTTTATTCATTTATCTATAACCAGGTCTTTCCAGGGAACTGTGCAATATTCCAAAAGACTTAAAGACAAACAGTTCAAAATGTTAGAACATGACAACCCAGTTTCTAAATATAATGCCAATTATGATAAACGTAGCAACATTTGGAACAGAGATACGATCACAGAATTATTTTCTAGAAGCTGGAGAAAATGCGAGCTTCAGAACAGCGGTATTTATCTCTGTACAACCAAAAATAATCATAGAATCACAGAACGGTTTGGGTTGGAAGGGACCTTAAAGATCATCTAGTTCCAACCCCCTGCCTTGAGTAGGGACACCTTCCACTAGCCCAGGGTGCTCCAAGCCCCATCCAGCCTGGCCTTGAGCACTCCCAGGAATGGGACATC
>JAVJGI010000050.1:32217548-32272073 GCA_035590275.1 Ibycter americanus
AGAGGAAAGCATTTCTAAAACTAAGCAAACCTGCTTCTGAGGAAAAACTACAATAATTACTTGATTCTACAGCCACCAGGAGAGACAAGGCCAGACCTCCTCAACCCCCGAAAGCAGACAATCGACCAGTAAGCTTTCGCTACAAGGTTCTTCAGCACCAGATTCATTTAACTATCAAAAACATAAATACCAGCTTTGGTGGGTTATTTCAAACAGATATTAATGCCTATGTACCTTTCCGTATATTGGCAGCTCCCAAAAGCACAGCTTCCTCATCCAGCTGAGTAAGCCCTCAGGGGGATCATATTATGGATTGACCTTTGAGTGCCATAAGAAACATTGCCGTCATTCTTTTCAGGGGTGTTTGGGTTTTTTCCAGGAGGGACAAGTGAAGCAGAAAAATCCATTCTAAAGCAGTAAGCAGTTTTCATGATATAAATGAATCTTGATGAATGGAATTTTCATTACAAATGTGACTGACCTTTAGTAAATAGACCTGCTCCTTTAAAAGTCTGCTCAGATATCTATTAAAGACAAGGGAGAGACCTGCAGAGATTTCAGCTGCGGGTGCATCGGACACAAAAAAATTAGATAGCATTGGCTCTTCAGCTTGCTGTTTAAGACATTTTCATTAAATTTTAATATATTCTTAAACTTTAATATTATACAATCAGTATGTAGTAATTCAATGTCTTTGAAAAAAATTAAGTGTCAATAAAACCTATGGTAGGCAGATAATTTTCCAGATTAATTTTGTTCTTATCTTTTTCACAAGACTTTATTAAACTGTATTCCTCTCTTTTTGTTAGCTATTTTTATGGTAAGTGAGGCAAAAGAGAGCAGAGATACAAATCAGTTCTTGCAACTCTTGCCATGCTGCAAATCCAAAATTTTTGCAGAAACACTTTGTGTTTTATCCGAGGTGTTTGCATGCAAAATGGATTTATGCATGCAAATCCACTGGGCCACTGTAGGAAGGAAATGGAATCTTTTGCAAAGACATTTGTAATTGTAATTGTCAGATTTGGCAAATGAGAAAAATTGAGCATCATCAGATCTCCACATTATATATGATAGCAAGATAAAGTCGCTGTCTGGTTTTTATTCAGCTTGCATGCACAAGTTCTGTCCCTTTAGCTGGAATTAAATGCCATGCACTGAAGAAACAATGAACCCCTAAATGCTCAATCTCAATAACCAGTTATTCTCAATTGATGTGCCAATTTTCTAGACAAGTTCTTTGTCACTACTGAAGTATCATTAACTAACACATTTTGCTCCCTCCCAAAGCACAGATTTGGTGAATGAGTAATTCTACCACTTTATGGCATCCACAGATTTTGTTCAAAACACTGACAGCTTTCACATAGTTATTCCCACTGAATTGCAATGTATTACTCTTTAAACAGCATTTCCTTACCATGAAGAAATATTCACGAAGATATGCTACCTACATAAATATTTAACTTGGTATTTTATATCTCCATCCCTGTATTAACCAACAGAAAGATGTTGGTCATAAATTACAACAGTAAGTAGCACTAAAGGTACCTGAAATCCTGCATCAACCTGCTATTGCTGACAATCAGCCTCTACTTACAAGAGGGCAAGGTGTTGGCATCACTTTTCATTATAAATCCCAAAACAGCAGAAGTAAACAAGTAGCTAATATACATTTTATGTAGGGGTAACAAACCACAGATGGCAGAAAGTTTCTGATGAGGCTTTTTTGCCTCCGTTAGACATGTCAACTTGCTAAATTTTTTCAGTAGGACTGATTGCAGGTTTTATAAATCTCCATTAGGAAATATTTATTTCATCCTGGATGAGTCAGTAATTCCAAGTGGGATGGTGAAGTCTGAGCAACCAACCCTGCAATAACAAATAGGCTTGAATGCTGGAGAGGGGCAAGGCACAGGCTTGGACAACGGTGTCCAAGCCTCACGCCTGCATTTTCCTGCTTGGTGATGTCTCACCCTTCTTCCAACTGCCCTCTCATGCTTCCCACTGCTCCCAGAAAAGCCCTTTAAGAGGTCTAATCAAAGGATGCTGGGAAAGGGGTGGAAATAACATTGAGGTTTTGGGACAGAAAAACTCTTTCCTACTCAGGTCCATATTAAGCTCTGTATCCAAATTAGCACTGTATCCAATAAGCTGTGCCATAGGTGGTAACAATGATGCTATTTTAGACCAAATTATTCTGCCAACTATCCTGGAGCAAATCCAAATTAATTCCACTAAACTCAGCTTGAGTTGTTGCAGATCTACAACAGTGCAGTGAGAGTTTCATGGACCACATGGTACCAGCAGACCACGTACCAAGCACAACAGAGCCAAGGCTGAGATTCAGCAGGTGGGGGATCATGGCAGAGCTGCCCTTGGAGCAACATGTGCTCTCCCAGCGGTGCCACCTCCCTGGGGTAATCAGGGTATAATATTTAAAAAAAAAAAAAAAAAAAAAAAGGCAGTAAAATAAAAATTCAAAAATCCACAGATTTTTCTTGTCAACTGTCAAAGCTGCCTCTTTAGCTCTGCACGATCACTTTGCCTACACACTGGGGCTAGGAACCATCCGTCAGTTGAGAGGAGGAGACCTTGCCAGACCTTCTCTACCTCCCATTTCCCAAGTCTCCAGATGGGAGAACAGGACTGCAGGGGAGCCTGGGTTCAAAACCGGCTCAAGCTGAGGAGCAACAGCCTATTTATTATTAATCTGTTACATGACACCCAAGAGAACCATTTCATCTTGGAGACTGCAATTTCCCTCCTTGTACAAGCCAGTCAGCTCACCTCCTTAATGCCCACGCTGCCAAAGCAAGAGGTAAAATACCCCAGCTCTCCTGCCAGAGCTCAGACTGCCTTGATGTAAAAGCCATTGGGATATTCTCCAAGGCCTTAAAACTTCATCTTGGTCTTCAACAATATATTTTCCTTTTGAGTATTTTCTGACTTGCCTGCTCCAGTCAAGCGCCCACGCAGAATGATAATAAGGGAGCACAGAGAGGAAAGTGCAGAACAGGGGTAAGCCTGTCCCAGCCTGGGAGGAGTGAGGAATGAACCCTGCAAGCTGCAGTCAGGCTGGGTGTCACAGGCACAACGTCATCACTTGGTTTTCCCGGACGGCGGCTCGTCACATGAGATAAGAAACTGTTGTACCAAACCCCCTCCTCAGTCATGAATATCCAGTGCAGGTGCCAGGGACACTGTGCTAGTGGATATAATGCAGATATTCCTTTGTCAAGCAGGAACTTGTTTTCTCTGCATACTGAACTGTAGTGTAGCATGGAAACAGCTCAGATGTTTTAAGATGTGAAAACACATCAATACAGTAAACTGGGACACGGAAAACTAAGCCAGTGTCCAGCAGCATTGCATTTTGAATGCACTGATTAAGGAATCGTATTAACTGAAGCGCCATTAACTCTGCTCTAGCTTACACTGGTAGATGTATTCCTGACAAGGCTCATCCTCTTTACAATGGCTCGGTGGTTTCACTGCGTATCAGACAGCTGCCTCAGAAAAGGCGGCCTAGCTTAATTCAAGTAAAAATCAAAACTCTAAAACAATATTGCCTATAAAAGTTGGTTTTACTCCAGAGCAAACTCTAAGCTGCTTGAGTGTCAAACCAGACCAGGGTCACCCTCAAAATGGCATAGAAAAGGACAGCCATCAATCAGCAAAGCACTTTTATTTTTAAAGTGTACTTTAAAGTGTATGGGAGAAAAGCAATTAATGGTGAGGTTCATATTTACAGCACTGATTTTAACCAAACTTATTACTGTATTGGGAAGCATTGTTATTTATTTGGACACAATTAAGTTTTGGCAAAGGACTGTTGAACACATCACACATTTAGTTAGGCACAATCCAGCAGACATTACAAACTACTTCAGAGTCAGCGACGTGCTTTGAGATTCATTTGGCACCAGACACGAGGACTTCATTTGGCTCCTACAAAACGTCATGTGATGGAGTTGGATGCCACTGGGACAAGGGTGGTCAAGAAATGAACAAAACCTCAAGACAGGCAGGAAAATACCTGAAACTCAGTTTTCCGAGACACCCAGTACTCATTATTCCAGTGTCAGCTCGTACTGACACGGCTGAGGTCAGTCAGAGCTGCCAGTGTTAATAATCGGAGGTTTAACTGATAAGCAAGATCCCAAAGGGCTGGGAACTCCTTGTTCAAGGGATCTCCACAGCCCATAAGTTATCATCACATTAGGGAAAAGCAGAATGCTGATGGGATCAACAGTTGCCAGTGTAACTTTCTCCTGGTGAAATTAAATGCTGGGCCACTGAACTCCACAAGGACCCTGCTCTGATTGTAATGCTGACAAGATTTTAACTTAGGGCCACTGAGCAAGCACATTTGGCTACAGATAACTAGGCACACAGGAGACTCCCAATGTGCAAGTAATACCAAAATAACTACATAGCTCATTTTAATTATGCCGAGCACAGCACGAACAGGGCATGAAGAAACAAGCACAATACTATGCTATTAAAATACACAAAGGGCAGACAAACAGAGAAAACAGAAGAGGAGCAGTAGTGCAACCACTCAAACATCAGACTTTTTGAGAAAACATATTTTTAGACCTCTCTAAATTAAAAGGCTTAGAAGGAAACCGAGACCTTTTTCCCCTCTCAGTGTCACTACAGTAACCGTGATATCTCGTCTCAGATAGAACTGGTATTTCTACTAAAAATAAGAGAATATAGACTGCAATATGATCACCCAGGAGCAAGGCACTCAGTGTCTTCTGTTCATTTCCAAGCGCACAAATTTCGCTCCTCATCTCATTCTTTGCAACCATCAAATCAAGCAATCTTACGATACAGCATTTGGATGACAGTGTTTTCTAATGGCTTTTAAAGCAACAAAACCTTTGAAAAGATCAGAATCCCTTTGACAGTAAATCCTCTCCTCTGAATTCCCTCAACTGTCTTCTAGTCTTGAAACATCATCGGATCACTTGGGGATAGACCAATATGACAACAATTTCATTGACTATGACAGTGATTTCACCAAGGAATTGTAACAAGTGAGATATTCCTAATTGAGGAGCAGAAAATACAGCTGAGGAGATGCCCTCCCCTCTTCCTGGTCTCTTTTCTGCACATTTTTGTTGGTGTTGGGAGTGGGACTGGTGAGAGCTGCAGTGGCACAGCCCTGGCTGCTGAGCTCCTGCCAGCCAAGGGCACCAGTTTGCTCTGGAAAGCATCTGTGCAATGCTACTCAAAGTAAGAGCTGTGCAATTTCCTCCACAAAATGTCATTCAAGTCTATGGCTTTCAACTCCATTTCAGATACACATATAAAACCGAAATGTGAAATTTCACTGAAATAAAACCCAGGGAGTTGGCCAGGCTTATCTAGGAGTTTTGTAGCCAACTGGGATGTCCTTGAAGCCCAGCAGCTCATTCTTGTCTGGAAGTACAGGAATAAGCACACCAGATGCTCCAAGCAGCAGCTCTGGATTTCTTTGGGGCCAACACAAACTCAGATGCTATAGAAGTAACAAGCAACCACTCTACCGAGATCACCAGCAATGCAGGGTCCAGACACTTCTGCACAATGTTTTCTGCTGCTTGCACAGGGCAGGGTCTCACAGGTGCAGTCATGTCCCCTTCCCCCCAGCTGTGGTCCCCAGCCCTGTCCCCTTCCCCCCAGCTGTGGTCCCCAGCCCTACCACCAGTGCAGTGGTGCATCGCCTGCCGCAGCTGCTCACGGGGGATCTCTGCAGCAGCACTGCTGCCTTCCGCGGCGTGTTCCCACCCACATCTCTCCTGCCTCCCTGGTGGAAGTCACAGACAGGACAATTCCCGTTTCACATACAAACTTCTCCACCATACAGGAAATACCACAGAGCTTCCTATCTGTATTCTTGTGAAGCCCATACCTAGAATTTATTCAAACTGAATTTCAGTTTCAACTCTGCTACATCTATAAATACCTCCTAGAGGCAGGCAAAGACAACCACTTTTATGTTCTTACAGCCCTTTTTTCTCTAGCTTGGTTCACACAGAATATCATTTTAGATGTTACTGTTCCTCTTTTTCCCAACTATAAATATTTGGTTCCATTTTCGTTGCTTCTTGTCCCTTATCTTTTAATATCATACAAATAGAAACCTGCACACAGTTTCTCCATTTACAAATACATCAAGATTAATTTGCATGCTGAAAGCTTAAATCAAATATTATGAACTGGACATGGATAAACCAGTAATCCACTGCTGGGATGAATTCCAAACAAATAAATAAAATAGATTTCATATGAAAGCAATAAACAATAGCAACGCCAATTGCTCATTAGAGTTCCCGCTCTGCAAACATGACTGACAAATACTTTATGAAAGCAATGAAAATAACAACAAAAATCTCAAGCTTGCAAACTACCATTACTTTTCAAACTTTCCTCCTCATCTAGACTATGTTGGTGCACATTTCCCATATACTTGGAGCTTCGAAGCCCTTAGGGGTTAGAGTGCATTTAAATACTGAAATCAGCCTATGTGATGGGAAAGAAATCAAAGCATTTCCATTTAATTACTAATTCATCTGTAAGACAGCAAAATACCATGACTTGTTCTTTTCCCAAGCCATCAACGGTATTGCTTTTAAAGTTGTATCTGTCTCTGCTGCAAATAGCCACCTTGCTGTGGGGATGGACTCTGAGAATTTAAGTGCTGCCCTAAGCAAGCTATTACCAACCCAAGAGTCACCGTGACTCACACCCATCCCCACGTCTGAGTCACAGCTACTCCTCTGCTCTACTACTCCCTTCCAAGATCCGAGGGAGGCGATTCACTCTCTAACAGTAATTATGCCCGCCCGGAAAACAGAGAGGCTGGGTATCTGTAGTATTCAAATATTATGAGTCAGTCTCCCGCCCTCCTCGAAGTCATGTGGCTGGGTTAAAAAGTCACGTAGTTTAAAAATACTAGTTTGGGGGAATTTTTTTAATTCACTTTCTGATTGTTATTTTTAGCCAGTTTAAAAGCATGCTTTTCCCTCCCACCTCCTCTCTCTGTTCTGCAAAGCGAAAGGCGAGATTCTCACGGATTGACTCGATTTCGTGCTTCAGAAAAGACACTTCACAATCCACTGGGCAGGTTGGGACCACGTGAGGTGGCACCGCTGGGAGCAGAGGGCCACCTTCCATGGTCCAACAGGCATGGTTCAAGCTGGGACACCAAAAATTCGCTCCAAATAGAACATCTTTGTTCTTCACCCCTCTCAACGCTCTGCTGAAGGAACAACATTTCGCTGTAATAGCAGGGAGCACTTCTATCTATAGCAAGGTTTTGTGAAGGATGGAAGAATTTGTTTCAAGCCCCCAGAAGCAGGAATACGCACTGAGCAATGGCTGTTACCTGTGAAATCTCACTCAAACCTTAGGCCTTCCACAGGTGCAATTTAACTTTTCAGCAGCAATTCCTCCCCCCTTGCTTGCTGCTGGGGATTGCCACCGCACAGCCAAAACTCATTAAAACAGGTTGACCCCAGCAGCCCCCCAGCCTCCCACGCAGCCACTTACACCACCAAGCGATGCTGTTACACGGCAGCTACACCAGCAGAGATCAGAATCCGCTCTGCTTCCATGTAAAACCCACCCAGCCTGCAGATCCTCGCGGATCAGCCTTGCCAGCTCCTCACTGCAGCCCAGCCAGAGCCGAGTGGCCAGATGGGATTTTTGGCCTACGGCCTCGACTTTGTCTACAGCGTAGTGAAGTCAGACCTAAATATTATACAATGAGGGGGGGTGTATTCAGAATTCACATGTACGAGGGGAACGAGTACCCGAAATCGCACCCCTGCAGCAAGTGGTTGCTTTTCTGAGTACCTGCCTTTAGCTGCCTTTTCTTCTTGAAGGCACGCACAAGACTTCTTGTAGCCTGGTAACGAAAATCCCTTCCCTCGCTGCTCTGTAATACCTCCCTACGTGGCAGAGCTCAAAGCAAACCAGCACAGCCCAGGACTTCATGAATACTGCAGCCTTGATCTCCTCATAGGTCAATGCTCATGTCAGAGAGGCTGCAGCTATCGTGAGGATCCATCCCTGCTGTTGGCAGGACTGGGACACACATGCCGGCTGCAGGGTTCGGGGCACAGAGCTGCGGCATGACTGCATACAGAAAACACAGGCAAATGCAAGCACAGAAAGGGAAGCAAGACATGCCGGTGTTGTTTCCATTAAGAAGGAAGAAACCCAGCATTCTCTTGAAGTAGCATTTGTTTGCCTTTTAAACAAAGCCAGCAACTACCAAATCACTGCTTTTTTTTCTTTATTCTAGTTCCCACCAGCATCCCGAATCACTTTCTCCTGAAATCCCATTGTGAAGATGGATTGAAACCTTCAGTCAGGGTAACTTTTAGCATTTAAACAAACAGGATGTATAAGGTCTATGTAAACTGCTTAGCAGAACTTTCTTTTTCTTTCTATTCACAAGGAGGGTACAAAGAAGTTCACAAGAAAGGTACAAAGAAGTACACAAGAAGGTTATTCTATCCTACAACCCCCTTCTCCGACGAAAGGGGCAGTGCCTTTGAGTATAACTCCATTTTCCTTATTCTAAACAAAAATCTTTACCAGTTGTCAGATGAAAGCAGCTCTTTCTCTGTTTCATTATCAGGATCACAAGCCATCATATTCTTCCAAGAGTTTTACCCCCAGGTTTAGGCATCTCTGGCTTGTTCATCCTAAAATTTTGGAGTCCTTCCACCACTAGTGGAAGAGAAATCATATAAATAGAAAATCATATAAATAGAAATCCAGAGAAATCATACAAACAGGAAGGGAAAACTTGCCATAGTGCTCTGTACACCTTTATACTGTCACAACTGAACTGAGCACCCATAAATGGTGATACACCTGATACACCAGTCAAGACAGACCACGCCACAAAAAAAGCAAAATATTATACATTTCTAAACAACAGTTTTCCCTAATGATATTTTTGAAAGAACAAACAAGAACAGCCTAACATTCAGAAGTGTTTAACATTTCATGAGAATGATCCCTATAAAAAAAAATAATAAAATAATCATGTTGCAACATGATTATCAATGGATACAGCCACCAGCTCTTCCAACTGGACATTTGTAGTCATTGTACCAGGACACATCTGTGACTAAGTTGTAGTGAACAAGATGTTCTCAAATCCGTGAGCAAAGAAGAAAATTTTACAATAGGGTAAAGATTAAACCTATTTGGTGGGCAGTGATATGTTGCTGTCTGTAAACGAATACCAGTCATCCCTGATGATTCACACAATCCAGTATTCTTAACAACGAGTGTGTTGGCAATTTTTAGCCCACCTCCCCAAGGCATCATCTTGCTGTCAGGAGGTTACCATAAATCCCAAGTGTCCAACTTGCTCTCGTCAATGTCAGAAAAAGTCCTTTGAGACTTTTTTCCCCTGCAGGAAACCGTTCGCATCCTCATCCTAGAAATCTTTGCATCTATTTTTCACCAGTATCAGTAAAATAACATTGAAATGTTATAGCACCTCATTTTTAATGTCTACCGAGCCCTACATGAATCAAGCCATCGGCTGCATGCAGGCTCCGCTCACAGTGCATCAGTGTTGCTTGTAACTACCGTAAATAATCTAAACGAGTAGTTTTGTTTGTAAGACACTAAATCCAGCCATAAACATCCTCACCTTTGATGATCCCCCTCCTGATTCCCACCGTGCCTATCACAGAAGCCTGGTCTAGGTTGTGACATGTGGAAATACGAAGGAAAAAAACACTTCATGTGTCATTGTGTTGTTGCTTCCTTTTCTTCCCAAGGTGTTGCACAAGGAGGGGGCAGGTCTAGCTACCTCACTTGCTTCCCAATGGGAAGAAAACAAGCTGAGACAAATCAAACCTTTCTTTGGTGCAGCCCTGCTTATTTAACAACAACAAAATAAGATGACAATGACAACAACAACAGAGGGATACACAACCCTACTTCCTCAATACACAGGAAAAGGAAGAAAAAAAAAAAAAACAACCAAAAAAAGCAACAGGAATATGCTTTCTGTTCAGAAATCCAAGACTGTCTTCCCAGTGAGTGCTATTCCCACTAGGGGCTCTCACTCTTGGCTTTCTCCAAGGCTAAGCACTGCCTCTCTTTTTGCAGTTTTTTTCCTTAATTTTTACTTCTCAGAAAGATGGAAGGGTATAGCATCAACCAGTCAAACCAGAGCCTGCAATTAATCTGCAGGAAAACCCTTCTCCATTCAGTTCAGTTGCTCATTAATTTTGCGCAGCTCATTGCCTTGGGTACCAACTGGCTGTTGTTCCATCTATCACTACACAAAGGAGCACTTAATTGGTCTTTCTATTTACCGTAAATGAAAGAGGTTAGTATATCCATCAACTTTAACCAGCATTGCAAATGAACAAAAAAACGCACCCTACATAACAGTGGCCATTAATACCTTCAAGCAAAGCAATATTAAGCCCTTTTTCATTTTGAAAGCATTAACACCACAATCACTAACTGATTTTTTGTTATTAAAGTTTCAGTCCCACAAGACTTACCCAGGGGCATAAGGTTTTACAGCAGTTATGTGTACAGGTAAGATCTTTGAGGGACCTGGATACAGTACACCAGAAAGACTACCACATTTTTTTATGCTGCACAGCGTTTCATAATTATAATCCAAATGTCAATTAACTACTTGGCTTTGTATATGACACATTAAAAAGATTAAATATTCAGGAACATGCAATTTGTTTTTCTGGGAAAATATGCCACAAAATCTGTACATGATAATTCCAAGGGTTCTGTGGTGGCTGTTTTTTTTTTAATTGAATCAAGTTTTGCTACTTTTCAAGGAATATGTACAAAATAAATCATTGTAGCTGCATAGTTTATACGGGCAGTAAAATATACACTGCTTAGCATTCGGGGCAAAAATATATGATATGAAATGAATACAAGTACCACAGAAACTTATATTCGTAGCATATAAATCATAAAGAAATCTTATGGCCTGGAACTTGCAAACAACTCCAAACCCAGAAAAGTTCCTCATTTACCATGGATGAAAACGTGACCCAGGGAAGATTTTTGCCATCGTTGCCAGTTTTGCTTGTCCTTTTAAGCATTTAAGAATTCTTGGATGCTCCAGGCCCACGATCACATATGTGTGTGTATGTACATATGTATATAATTTCCTTTATTCTGAACGATGTCTAAAGGAAAGTATACCCAAGTCTGCATATTCTGAACTTCCAGCAAATTCCTAGCTGAAGATAAATTGCCATCGGCCACTTTTCCATTTGCAAACTCCCGGCGCTTGGCCAGTCCATTTGTTCCCACCCAGCTAGCAAAAGGAAAGCTTGATTTTTCAGGAATGAGCTTCCACTAATCGTAGCCTTACCATAAGCAAATGCTCCACCTCTTCTCTATGAGGAAACTCACAGTAGTAAATCGCTCACCTTGTTTTCAGGACACAATACATATGACAGCAACGAATGACTTGATCTTCTGTCCAAACTATGTACAGCAAGTCAGGTTTGAAGTGCCTTGAAAGGCTGGTGACAAAATTTAACTTGATTGAAATTTTGGTCCCAGACTTGGTACATGTACAGGACTACAGGAGGGAAGCGATGGAGTGACACAGCCCAGAGCCTGCTCAGATGTCAGCTACTGGGCTTGTTTCGCCATAATGTTGTCCTCATGTCCTCACTCATCTCAGTGAAATAGGGATGCAAAACACCATTGTGCTGGAATTTTACCCTTTCATTCTAAAATTACCAAGCAAAGAAAAATGTTAGCATTTTAAACCTCTCACTTTCCCAAACACATCAACTTCTTTTTTCCCTTCTCTTTTTAAGAAGATAAAATAAGGTTTTTTTAAAAGAATTTTTTTTAAAAATAAATCTGTAACACAATCAAAAAATGAAGTACCTGGAAAAAATAGAGTAGCAATAGCATCTCCTTGGAAGAGAGTAGTGAAGATCTGGAAATCCACATGGACAGGGTCAATTTTTTCAGTCCTTAACAGAACTAAGCTTAATCTGCCATCCCTCTCACCTCTGATCTCAGTCCCTCGTTACTCTCAGTGACAGCCACTGCAAGAAAGTGTCATGAAGATACAAAACATGAATCTATATTGATTTTTCCTCTCAATACCAAAAGTGTTCTCTCTAGGAGAAGATACAGAAAGACACATCTAACACCCATAATAGGTTTCCCAGAATTTAAATAAGGGCACCAAAACTGAAGGCCAGGTCTTCAGCAGTCAAAAATGAAAGCAAACACAACCATGCTGATGTGCAGCTGTCATCAGTCTAGCCCTATGGAATTAGTCCCAGCAAGTCCTTTATAAATATTGGGTTTTAATTGAATAGATCTATAATTGGTATTCCAGCTTCATACAGACATACATATACCTTGGAATAGTTTTTCTTTAACTGTTTCCACTTTTCCAAAATGGAGTCCTTAGAATTATTACATAGGAAGTATTTTTTTATTGAAGAGAAATTTGAAAGCCAAAGCTCCACTTGGATTCATTTGTCAAGGCAAAATAAAAATAAATCAGAGCTCAGCTATCATGGTAGCACTCATTTCAAGAAACTCATTTCAACTCCTTGTAGCTTCAGGTTATATTCCTTCTTTATGCTTATGGCACAGGGAAGCTGTCAGTTAAATTACTGGCTTCTACATTGCCTTTTCTAAAGTTTGTATGACTTTATGGCCAACTTCCTGAGCAACTAAGTCCCTCTTCCAACACAAGAAGAGAAATCTGTGGTTTGTTTTATCGTGCATATCATTCACAGTTTACTTTTCTTCATTCAGTAGATTACTTAAGGGGGAAAAAAACCCAAAAACTGAAGAGAAGGCCTTTTCAGGGAAGACAATTTCTACTAACACCTCCTCAGTTTTTCTTTTACAAGAGAGACATTAGTACTATGTCATATTTAACAAAGCACTTTGTAAGCATTCATTAATCATGTAGTGCCCCTGAGAGGCACATTATGTAATGTTTAATCTGCTCAGCTGAGGCTGTTTAAGTACAAGAAACCGCTCAAAATTTTATCAGCTTTACAATAAGAAGAGACATATTTTAAGCACACCAGTGCAAGCAAGCAGGCAGTTGCTTTCTGTCCTCCAGGTCCCTTCATCAACAGTAGATTTCCCCTATTGATTGTAACACGGCTATGCTTATGTTCACAGAAAAGATGCACTTTTTGCTTCCAAAAGCCACTGCAGATTTTTTACATGCAACTTTTAGGTGCCCAAGGGTTGATTTGCAAAGATACTGACAGCTTTCCTCACCAGCCACATACTTCCTAACACAACGCAGGGATGGGTTGAAGAGGAGCCTCCAAGCAGCCCAGTCCTCCCCAGTGTGAACCCAGCTTGCAACCAGCTCGAAGATCCCCAGCTCAGCGCCAGTGTTGCTCTTGTCCCCTTTTGTAGGTATTTCATGAGAAATAAGACCTCTGGGCAGAAAAGGGACACAAGTACTCACAAGTGGGTCATCAGCAAGCTGCCTCTTTCCACACTGCCAGTACCAACATCTCTTATAACCTCCCTAAACTCAGCAGCAATCCTTTTATTCCCCCCTTATCCTTATGCAGGATCAGACAGTCCTGACTCTGTACCAATGTCAGTGCAAGCTTTGAATAAAAATCCATCTTCAGGAAACATTAAATGGGAAGAGAAGGCAGCTGCGAGCCCCAGACAAAGGCTTTGCATTGTCTGTGTCAAGTAGGGTCCAACAAAGATGTTGCATTAATTAATATTCTGTTTTAAAGAACTTAACTTTTATATGTTGTGACTGACACAGTAAAGGCAGAACAATTCATAGGAAAGCTCTCCTTTGTATATTTTGCTTTATATCTTTCTTTTAAATCTGCATTATGATACAGAAAGTATTTCATACAATGGTATAAAAGTCTCCATCACTATTGACAATTTGGGCATGAAAACCTCTTTCCTTGTCCTCCTTACAATCAGCAGAAAAATTCTAAAGTCACAAAATATTTGCTTCCATCACAGTCAACAGATACTTTGAAATCACCTTGACAGAGGAATATAAATTATATTTGTGTATGAACTTGAAGGAAGTCAGCCTTTGACAGCACCTCTGGAGAGGAGTCATTTGTACCATCCTGGGCACCTGCATCCACTGGTCCAGGGCACACAGAGCTGTTAACAGCCTTGTTTAGGGTTAACCCTTCCTTTCCCAAGATGAATGCAGTAAATAAATAGATGAAGACAGATCACCTTTGTAACTCCCAGAACTACTGAAGCCTAAAATTATCAACATTTTCTAGTACATAGGCCAGCTCTTATCAATTTCATCAGACATACTAATGAATGAGGGTTCAACTCTAAGTCCACAGTAAATCCAGTGGAACTACTCCACATCAGGCTGTTATCCAGCTAGATTTTTCTTTTCTGGCAAGAACCAGCTTAAGCAGAAGGTTGCTTGATGGTGTCCTTATGTGTTCACTCACCAGCAGCCACTGACCAATGAACATAGGCAGCATTTGAGGGAGGAGGGTGAAAGCAAAGCACAGAGGTAGGCTGGGGCAGGTGCAGCAGTAGTGGCAGCAGTGCTGCAAGGAACAGAGCAACTTGTTCGCACACACATGCTGGAAAAAATAAAGGGCTCAGTAAGTTGTTGGCTCCCTGTGAAGATCTCGGGTCCTGCTGCAGGCAAGAGCAGGGAAGGACCCTGGGCCAGGACTGGGCACTGCCAAAGAGCATCAAAGCACCAGAGCCACCCTTCGGGGCTCAAGGAGATGAAAGAGGAGAGAACTGCAGTGATGCCTGCAGTGGGGACAGGACAGTGACAGGGTGGGAAGCACTAAGGGGAAGTTATAGACAGTTCTCTCCTTCCTTCTGTACACTTAGCTAGTATTTTCTGCTCAAAAAAAAAGGAGACTCTGGCTCAAGAGAGCTATGTTTCCCAACATATATGTGTTTCAGGATTAGGGGGACCTTTTAGTTATTATATTTTTCTGATCATTAATGGAAAGATACTGATCTGCCTTTTGCTACAAACAGGTCAAATTTAAATCATTCCTGATTTAAAAGCAGACAGCTTTCCTCATTCCATAGTGCATATACCTTTCTGGAAAGAAATCACTATTTCTAGGCTTTCTCTTAATTTCTTGTATTCCCCTCCCATCTCCCAGTTATCAATATTTCAGTTCCACTACATTAGAAGTTTCTTTGCCTCTTGTGTTTCCTCTTTTGCCATGGATGCCTATGCAGTCTTTAAAACTTCCATTTTAACCAGTTCTCTATTTCAAAATGTCTTGCTTTGTAGAGTACAAAGCTTTTTTAAACATTCATTTTGTAGGTACGGACCTGCTTCCTGTATTGCTTTTACTATTAGCTGGTATATTCAGGCAAAAGCTGAACAATAGAATTAAACTGTCAAGACAACAGAGCCGTATATTTAAAGCGTGCTATCTGTCCTACCAGCTTTCAAAAAAAAAAAAAAAAAAATTAAAAAAAAATCAGCAGGTTCACACTTGTGAACTAGTTATAAGGGTTTCTGCAGCTCTCCCTCTTGAAAGGATCTATTTAAATGTTGTATGACATCTATTTTCTCTCTGGGAATATCGTTGTAGTGTTTCATCTTTCTTTACCATCAAAAAAAGAGCTGGCTATACTGCAACCCACTGGAGATTGCATATTCTCAGGCTCCCTAGCAGCTGCTGGCTGGTTTCACATTTTCTGACATCACTGAATCTAACACCTCTTTTTTACCATTATTCAACAAAAAGTTCAGGGAAATGGCTTAGTTTTAGCTAGGTTTCTTGACATCTTATTGTTCATCCATCACTGCACAAATGTGTCCTAGCATGCACGCAATATCAGGGAGCTGCTGGCAATCAGTAAGAGCTGGAAATGAGGACACCTGAGCTCTAATCTCAGCTCTGACCCTGGCACACAGCAGGGGCACATTCTTTGGGGCAGGTGCGGGAATTGTTTCTACAGTGCCGAGGAGCTAGGTGATAATTCTGTTTAAAAGAAAAACTAGCCGGGGGGGAGGGAAGATTGCTTTAAAAAAAAGTCACAGGAACACTGGCAAAGCATGAGTCTGGAGTGTCCTCTTTTCAGAGCACATCATGTGAGGTCCTTGGGACCAGACATATCACAATACTGACTCACAATTATGCCACTTTTTCAGACAGAAAAAAAAAATAATAAATGTGGCAATGTATGCAAATATCTGTGTAAATTCTAGGTGTGTGACAGGCATCTATTCCTTTAGCATAAACAGCATTTGCCCACGTTATGGTTCAAGCTGTCTTCTTGTTTAAATAATTCATAATAAGCCTGAAACACAAGATTACTGGGGGAACTGAGGTTAACCTCAGTTTAAAGCAAGGTATGATTCCTTAATGCTGGATAGTGGGGAATTGCCATACTTATGCCCAAATGCACAGTACCAGATCACAGGGGCACAGCTACAGACACCCAGTTCAGTATCACTGAGCAAGTTCTGCACCGAGTAGAAGTACACATCTACAGGGGCTGCAGGATTACACTGTGGAAAGCAGCTACTGCCCTTCTTCCTCCTGCTCTTTTTCTGTGTTTAGCTGCACACAGCTGTGGAGAGGATGGTCACGTCCCAGGGAAGCATCTCTGAAGCTGCACAGCCTGGAGCCTGCACCCGCCAGGTCACAACGGCTGGCACTCTCACCCTGCTCTCTGTTCATGTGCTTACACTGGGGTGAAGCAGAATTGCAACCCACTTGAAGCCTAAGGCATTGTGCTAGCACCAACACGGCGGGGCAGGAGAGCACGGCGCACAGGAGGGGAAGGGGAGGCAGCCCCCCATTCCTCAGGCAGCCTCCAGGGCACCTGCCCTGCCCGGCGGGGAGAGCCCCAGGGCTCTCAGGCTGGACCCCACGTCACATACTGGTGTCAGAGCACCCCAACAGTGGCACCAGCCACTCATTTCTACAATCACTGTTTTTTTGTTTGAGAAACACTTTTTCTTCAAAGCACTATACAGCAAGTTTTTATAAATTGGAGCTCTGAGACTAGGGGATCTCTTTGGTCACGGTAGCAGTGACAGAATACAAATGTGTCAGCTTCCCTGAGAGCAATTCAGGTACCAGCAAAGGAAAATTTCTGTTGGTATGTCTGCTTATTTATTCCCCTTCCCTCCTTCTTTTGTTGGTGTTGTTTGCACAACAGAACAGAGTGATGTTGAACAGAATGATATTATATGTTATAATGTGTTACAATAAGCAGTCTGCAAAGAAAAGCATCTTTACTTTAAAAGATCACTTCCAAATTGTGTAAGATGTAGCAGTGGATGTGCAGGAACAGATTAGCCACTGGGAGAGAAAACCAACCCACTTTGCTTACAAACTCAGGTTACAAATACACCTTTCATCATCTGACGTTTGTATATACACGCACAAAATCCTCACAGTAAACTGGCATGCAAAACCTTCTGTTAAATACACTGGCACTCAGAAAATAAGATTTCAGGCCATGGAACAAAGGAGGAAAAATCAGCAACTAGAACGAGGAGAAGCAGACTGCATGTCCTGCCCTGGGAGCCTGCTCAGCTCAGCTGGCTGGAGAGCATCACCGCCCTGCTCGGGGCGATGCCCATCACAGAGAGAACAGGCAAGTGCTGCCGTGGGCCCCACGGCCAGGTGGGTCTGCAGCAGCACAGGGAAGACACCTTATTACCAGCAGCCCCAGTTAAAGCAGGGCTCACCAGAAGCAAGCAACCAGCTCCCACTTGTACAAGACACCAGAAAAGTGAAGGTGAACTGCAGATGCAGAGGAGACCCTGCGGAGCTTGTGAGCGCGCCCGTGGGCAGCGCCCAGGATTTGTTGTTCCTTCTCAGCCTGAATCTCTCACCTCACCCCAAGAGAGTTTGTTCTTACATTATGAATCAGGGATACGTCAAAACCCTGTGTGTGCTAAAGGCAACCAGACCTCCAGATAATCGACTGAGCAGTGGACTGGCACTCCTTGGAATTAATGCAGCTGAACAAGGGCTTTGTTGGAATGAGAAAGCCTACAAGAGATTTGCTCAGATCAAGATTTAAGCTTTGTCAGACATGTTCACCATGGCTCAGAGCTGCCCAGACAAATTGCAGTCAGCAAGTAGCTGTGGTGATTAGAGAGAGGGAAGAGGGGAAAAAAAAAAAACCAACAACCAACCACCAAAGAACAAGCAAACAAAAATCCAACAGGAGTTTGAAAGCACCAGCCTTAGGCTGATGGTGTATTCGTACTGTGCAGGATGCCTGTCCCTGCTTCGCCCAGCCAGAGGGCAAGGGCCTTGGTGTGACAGAGCCTCCAAGACGCTGCCAGAGCAAGAGGAGGATGTATAGATTTCACCCACAGCCACCTCTGGTTGCAGGGCTTGCCTTTCTGCCAGCCAGAAAAGAGGCTCAGTGATCCAGCTTTGCAACATGAGCTGCACTTCCAGGACACACCTTCAGTCTCAGCTGTGATGGGTTGCAGGACACAGCCTTCGTTTTAGCATCACATCAAAAATAGCACTACTGACAATTTCCCATAGGTAAACTGAGGTTCAGAACAAGAACATTCCTGAACACAGGAGAATCTTGCCACTGATCCAATGACTCTGCCCATGTAATTTTTAGGAAATTGCTTTCCTTTGGTCTACTCCCAACAGCACTCAATTCGTAACACTGATGGGTCTGATAGCAAGGTCCACAGCCCATCTTCCGCTGAAGCCATTGCAGAGGATCCAGCCTACCGTTCCCATCAGATTTCTCCGTCCTGAGGCTCATTTCAGCTGCTTCCCAGTCTGCTTCCCCCACCCAGGTCTGAGCAGGCAGCAGAATTCTCCACAGGGCAGGGAAACGATGCACGGAGACGTGCAGCAGTAGTTCCACGACCCATAGGTAGGCTGAGGCACCCCTTGCAGGATAACAAGCAGAACAGAAGGGGATGCCTCGTTTGCCTCAGCAGTATTTCAGCTCTCTCATTGCAATCAACCACTCTTCGTCCAACAGCCTTCCAAGCCCCCCAGTTGTGAGCGGGGTCGCTGCCTCACGCAACGAGGCCCCTGCCTGACAGCTGGAGGAGGACCCCTCCTCATTAGCTATGCTGCACGTGGAGCACACCGTACCTGTAACAGCTTAAACCTCACAAGAGTACATTTTAATTATGACTGTGTTAGAACAGAATCAGTTGCCTAATCAACCTTAAATTAAATGCATATTTAGTGATTTTCATGCTAGCATTCCCAGAAATGTGATCTTTGCACAATGAATTATTTATTTTGTATAGATCTCCAGTATTTTCAAAAACAAAACCAGCAAACCAACACTGCAGGAAGGTAGGTAAATAAATTAACAACAGTTTTCTGAATGACCATCTTCCCTGCTGTCTTGGCTGCCATGCACATAGAGCTCTCATAGTAAAATTAATAAAGAGCATTCAAAACCTGTCAACCAAATTACAGGGTGCACTTCCAGTGTAAACACGGATGGAAGGATTCTTTTATTAACAACAGCCTGCAGGTAATATTTACTTTGTTTGCAAGGTTGGAGCTCCAGAGGCAGGCTTGCTGCAGCAGCTGCACTAGGTAGTCCAAAAATAGGTATTTCCCCATTAGCAGGTGAGTTTAAAGCTCATGAAAGCTGCTGTCTAAAATAACAGACTGACGATGGCAGCGGGCAGGTATTCTGCTCAGTGCACCATAAGCTGCTTTCAAGGACATGCCCTCATCTGTGCACTGATCAGTGCCCCCATCCAGCAAAACTGCTAACCTGGAGCTCAACATAAGCAGGTATGTAAACCACGCTGATTCCTAGTGAATTTTAGGAAAGATAATCAGAAGGTTAATCAAGTTGACCAGGAATTTTGGTTACACAGGTCCAGATTTGGCAAAATATCCAAGTGACTGAACAGGGCTAGAATTAAGCATGTGCTTCAGGTTGTGCATATAGATAGTACTTTGAAAGGCTGAGTATTTTACACCTGTGTGCAAATCTCTGCTTGTCTTTGTTCCAGCTTACCTGTCTAATAAGCCAGTATAATAGCGCTTACTGGGCTGTTATGAAGCATGAATAATATTGTTTAACACTTCAGATCCCACAATAAAAAGTGATAGGAGCACAAAGTATTGCTGTAACAACACAGCATTATACTATAGAAGTAGTAAATGTTATTAGAGTTATACACAGGAATTTTATTTAATGCTGTATAGTTTTCTACCAAGTCCAATAATGATCAGCCATTATAGTAGCAATAAATTACCTTTTACAGTACCTAAGTTTTTTATGTTATAAGCAGTAGTCTAAATTTAACAGAAGCGACAGGTTGAATTCCCAGTGACACTTGAATTCTGTACATCAGCTGCTTTTGACAAACAGCAGCACAGAAAAAAAGAAATCAATGTAGTAAAGCTTTCACTGGAAACAGAATGATCTTATTTCTGTTATCCATCATAATTCCCACTGAAATCATTAAGAATGAGGGGAGCTGAGAAATCTGTAACAGGATCTTGGCAAAAGCACAAGGGGATGCTTCTCCAAGCCCTTAAAGCTATATAGCCCTTTCTGAAGCTTGATAAGGATGTTTTAATATTTAATGTTGATGCCAATCAAATTCCATTGTCTGTGATTGAAAGTCTGGGTCCAAAGCTATATCTTTCCCTTAATGTACCAAATCATTAGTCAAAGTCCACTGCTGAAATTTTTTTAACATTTTGAGTTGGTTGCAGAAAAGAATGATTCATATTTTAAAGATCTTCCCTTAAACAGAACCCACACACATACATGACAGATGGTGTTAGACACATAACACATAGGCTATAGTAGTGTGTCTATATATATGTATCTATCTATAAAATCTCTTATCTTTACATAATTTTATAGGTAAGAATAGGTTGCATCACTTTTACGGTTAGTCACAAGTCTGGCAGGGGACCTGAAAGCTACAGAAAACTTGGACAAACAGCTCACAAGTGTTTGGTGTCAGGAGATTCCCAGGCACCAGAGGTTTGCATCTGGCTTGCTCCCTTTATATCCCAAGTTTTTGGGAGCTGGTTCCAACCAAGTCACAATGGTAATTCATAGTTATAACGCCACTGACAGTCTCCAAGCAAAATGGTGCAATCTGGGTTACTGCTAGAGAGGAGCTGGGATAGTGGCCTGGTTTCAGAGCCTCATTTAGATCATCCTAAAGCCCTAAACATGCAATCTCCTGATCAACACTTATCCTTAGTTTTCCCTAAAAGCCTCCAGGTCACATATAGACTAAGCCCAGTACCTGAGACCACAGTCCGAAGGGAGAAGCGAGACCGAGTAAATAGGACATGAGTTTGGTTAACGGAACAAAGATCCCACACTCACTGTAAATGGAAGCAGCTGAAGTCACATCTTGACTCATTGTCACTATCAATAATTAATTAAAGCACATTTTTGAAGACTGACGCGCGTGTTTGCCTTCCAGCTTTGTCATCTGTCTGAAAAAAACTCAGTAATACTAAAAGACATTGTTCCACAGAGCAGAAAGTTAGGCTATACCACCTCCCACATGAATATGGTTCTTCATAATTGGATAGGCTTGGCCTGCTTTTAAAAATCTGCTTTGGGTTTGCAGAGTCCTAAAAGGTTATTGGAAAAAACAGAAGAATATGCTAGACCTGGGTAGGTGCAGCTCTAGGGGCAGGGGGTGCAAGACGGTTGACTCCATTATTCACAAACTAAGAGAGGTAGATGACTCATGAAAAAGGGACTTTCACTAATTTAGTGCACCTAATCTTCTGGACAGTTGGTAAACACCTAAAGGAAATTTGGAGTTTAATATTAAATAAGACTGCTATTCCCAGTGTAAATAATAGATAAGTCTCTTAATGCATTGGAAAACCCATTCCAATCTTTCGCAGCTGTGCCCTTTGATATGGGCAAACAACAAATATACAGTGGGACAAATCTCTCCCAGCGCACCTCTGCTGGCATCAGAGATCAACGTGACCTATAGTATTTAAGTGTGGGTTACCCTAATACGAGCCCACTCATAAGCCTGATCCCAATCCATTTTTAAGGAACACAGAGGCTGAAGCAGATGTCACTGACATTAGCATCAGGCTCAATAACTGAGTCATTACATTTGATACAGGATCTACTTATATCCCAGCTAAGATTAACTGGAACATGTGGTTACCTGTCAGTTGGATTTTGTAACACAAGTAACAGTCATGCCTTCCAAACCATAGCGGCGAGATATGCCACCTCCATCATCTGTAGAAGTCAGATTGACAGCTGCAGCATTAGAACTAGCATTAAAATCAGCATTAGATGAAAGCAAAGTTTAAAGAGCACTCCTCTACTTGTTCTCTAACCAAAGTCTGTGCACAGCAGCATTCGAGAGAGATGTGCCCTATGCTTGTCCAAAGTAGGTTCGTTTTAGTGCTAGTGATAAACTGCTATATTGCTGTACACTAGAGGTGCTTCATACTAGTAAAACAAAGATTTCTCTTGATTTATTAGTTAAAATGGAAGTTACTACCCTAAACAGCATGTTTTCCCCTGCAAATACTGAGCGCAGGCTACTCTATTACTTTGTTTCTTGTGGTTTTCCTTGTTTTGAATCATCTCAACTCCTGCAGCTCGTACAGGTCAATTCAGTAAGCAAGTTCCAGAGTGCCTGACCAGCACAGCTGCACCAGCTAAAGCCAGTGCACCAAAAATCATTTCTGCATTGTCCTCAAGTGAATTCAATGTGCAGCTCTGCAGGTATAGAGCTGTTCCTGGGACCATGGCTGGAATAGTAGAAAAGCATTCCCGTTTTGGTAAAGTACTCCTACTTACACTGGGGCTTGCAATATAAAAACGCTTAGAAGGAAAACTGTTGCTAGGTGTAACGAAGATTCAGGGGACTGAATTTTAATATGTAAAAAAGCAGTCTGAATACCAGACTAAAATATCTAGTAGGAAGCACAGTAGGTTCACTATCCAGACTTTCTTTAGTAAACCTGCATGTGTCTGTCAGACACACACAGTATTGAGCAACCACGCATAGAAATTGCCATGAACATTTACCAATTTGTCTGGACTAAATGATCAGATCTTTGTACAACATAATTACACTTTTCAAGTACTGAAAAAGTAGGAAAGTTTCTAGAGGCATCAAAACAAGGGTGGATAGGATGTTGGTAAATACATGGAGCTATTTTCTACAATCAACTCAACCTAGACCACAGCTTCCATTCCTATGCAGTATTTTGGTGGACAGATTCGCTGTCAGCAACCTGAGCCAGAGCTTTGCTCCAGGCTTTCACCTTTACCTGCACAAGGCTGTTCATGATGTACTTGCATCCCCATGAAACCACACTGTGCTGGTGAATCATTTTGTTGGACTGCTAAGACCCATCACATCCCATGATAGAGAGTGATGCAAGTCTCTTGGCAATAAACCTAATCTCCTTACTGCTGAAGGGATGGAAGGAGTAAAGCACTGAAGCTTTTGAAATGTAATTAAAAACATGTTGTCTTCCAAATGACTGAATGATCTTAGAATGGTTCTGGGAGCATTTAAAATAAACTGTGCCCCATAAAAACAAGACAACAAACTACAACAAACTTGAAAAATATTAATGAGGTACTGTCTAGTTAAAGCTAATTTACCTGGATTAATTAGTGGACTGTTAGATATTGGTTTGTAAAGCTTTGTAGATACAAGACATTTTCAGTACTGAGCACAGTTCTTTCAGTTACTACCAAGACTAATCCCAGTATGCTTAACCAGGATGCAAACTCAATAGGCACATGTGGTTATATAAAAATTGCCTTTTACATTTCCTTTAAAGGAAAATGCATTTCTAGCTGGGAAGAGACCTCAGACAACAGCCAAATGATGAAAAATCTGAAGGAAGAAACCCTGTAAAATCACTATAGGTACATATAGAGTGCATATTTTCATTTTAAACCAGATTTGTGATTTCTTTAGAGTACCTAATGCTAAGAACACAAAAATTGTATGTAATCCAAAAGCATTCAAGAATTTTGAATGGCTTTCTTAACATGTACTAAAAGACGTTACTGAAGGACTCATGCCGGGACCACAGATCACTGGACACAGATTTCTTTGTTGTGCATACGACTTCTCTCATATAGCACTTTGGATTAGATATTAGTATAAGGAGCATAGAAAGGGACTGTCACATGTTAAATCCCTGCACAAAAAGCAGCATTATATCTCTCCATAAATCTAATTATCTGACTGGGCTTCCCAAGGAGGACTCCAACTTTTATTGCATGGAAGAAAAAGCACAACTGATGCCACTGCCACTACTGCAATACTATTTCGGAGCAGACAGGCATGACATGAAGATCACCCCTCAATGCTAGCATTCTCATTGCTTTAGTCCAGGCTGTTTTAATAACACCAGAAAAAGTTTTATTCATACTCATCATAAAACTTTAGAAGAATGCACATTTCACTTGTGTTACTAGCTAAGTGACTGTATCAAGCACCCTAGTTTTCGATGACAGATCAGTTGTTAGAGCCTGAATTTGAGGAAACACGTTCAGAAGGGTTTCCAGTCAAAGGACTCAGTTTTACAGGGGAACAACCTCCATCAGTACACTCTCAGCTTGGGTTCTTTTATCACTAAGACAGCAGAGGAACTGAATTTGACCCCAGTGATGCAACTTCCCAACCCAAGAGGCAAAAAAGCAATTTTGATTCGTTGCCTCAAAGCTCCCTAAGCGCAGGATGACTGTCACAGCCCAGAGGAAAAAGAATACACCTCAGGTGCTACTGTGCTTCAGAAGTCCCAGAGCTGCTAAACGGCCTCTCTGGGATTCTTTCTACAGAGGAGAAGGAAGAAAAAAAATTAAAAAATGGGGGGGGGGGGGGGAGATCAACACTTCATTATTCTGCTGGATTACATTGACACTCAGCAGGCTAAAACCTCAGAGAGGTTAGTCCAAAGCATTTTGTGCAGGATGCAAAAATAGTACCCGAAGGTTTGATTACTCAGAATTGAGTGTGAGTGGATGGTTGCACCATACCCTACAGGCAATAATTCAGACTATCCAACATGCTTTTCAGATTTTGAGGTTGTGAATTACATACAAAAACACTTGGAAACTGATGCTATCATGTTCCCCAGTGCATTTGCAAAAGGCACCATAAGGTATTCACAACAGAGGTTGGTCACAAAGAACTTTTTTTTCCTCATCACATAGTCCCATGGAAGAGTACCTAATTTTACCTATAAGTCAGATGAACCTGAAAAGGAGCCCAGCTCCCAGGGATATGGCCAATGGGAGAGAATTCAAGAGAGCTGCTCTATATAGCTCATCAACAGAACATGATCAGTCCAGGAGGAAAATCCATACATAGTTCTAGGTTAGGTACCTCTGATTTGGTTCAACATGTGAAATTAAAATAGGCATCACAATATCTCCAGTTTTTCTAATCTTACAAACACTATCTACATTCTGATTACCATTCTCAGGGTCAAATTTGATTTTCCAAGGAAATAAGTGTGCCTGCTGCACAGGAATATGGACCACACTGCAAAGATCACTCTCACCTCCCTAGGCACTGAAGGGTTAAATCCAGAACTTTCTGCTTACTGGTGATCTGTTGTTTTTCATCCCAAGAAAGGCACAGTCGTAGCAATTGTTCATCTCACTGTGCTTACAGACCGGTAGCTTTCCTTTCCATTGAATTTAATGCTAAATACTTCAAAAGTTTCTAGGAAAAGAAGCTGTCAACGTCCTATCAAATGTTCAGAACCATGTTCTCTTTGCCACAAATATTCATCTTTTGTTCATTCAGGTTTTCTTTGTCAGTCCCAGATGAAGTTTTGCATAGTTTGAAAATACTGGTCCTTTAGCCCAGGAGAGCTGTCCATCCCTTGGGAGATATTTCTAAAAAGAAGCATCTTGGGCACAAAGGAACACACCATCTAGCTACACTTAAACTCTCCACCCAGCTCCTGAGAAATTCCTGTACACCATCCCCTGCCAGTCATTTCAACAAGCCCTTTTATTTGATGTTCAGAGAGAAGCTGGGATATGAACTAATCAGTGTTATGCTCAAGGTAAAAGCATCAGAGACCTAATATATATAACCTACTGACGACAGCACAGACACTTCCCAGCATCGATGGCAGTGAGCTGTTTGGATGTCGCATGAGAGTAGTTGAGGGGAAAAAAACCCACAAAACCTACAAACGAATAAACCTTAACATTAAGGCTCTCCTGTGACAAGACAACCATCTCTGAATATGAAGCCTGGTATTCACCCAAAGAAAAGGGTTTTGTCACCAGGGTAACAGAGGGTGCTATAGGCTGTCCTGCAATAGACAACTTTTCCAAGAAAGCTCAAGCACCCTTGAGGTAGAAAACATCTTCTCCACACATTTCCTTCATTAGCCTTGAACCAACAACTGCCAGAAATCCCATGATGGCCTCTCACAGCATAAAGCCGATAACCTACTGTAACCTCAGTCATGCCCTGAAAGCAGCATTCACAACTTGCCAAAAATAGAGCGTGTGAGCAGATGTTTTGGAGTAAAGCAAGCAAACATCTGTCCTGCTAGAAATGCAAAACCTCCATACCCACCCCCTGCCACTCTGCAGCTTGGCACCAATCCAGCCTCAGCTCCTGCAGCACGTGGGCGGACACAGGGAACAGCCTGAGCCCCCGTCACAGCAATCAGCTCCACGCTGGATTTTGGGTAATGCATAGCATTAGGCTCAGCCCAATATTGCTAATGCAAACCCAGGCTGTCATCCATATTATAGGATCTAAGCAAACAGGCTCGAGGTTAGGCTGGATGTCCTATATACATTTACCAAAAGCATTTTTGCAAGTAAAAGGAGATAAACCACTTGATCATACGATGCCACGTGCAGATGTGAACCATGCATGTATATGTGGTTCTGCTCAGTTGCTTGCAACATGCAACAAAGCTGAACAAGTGCAAGAAGTCATCGGAACGCCAGAAGGAAAATCCTAGCTGTTACTTAAATTGAAAGTGTGCTTGTTTGCTATGTTCTCTGCTGGCAGCGCGAGCATTTTAAATAAAACATGACCAGTAATTTATTTAGCAAGCAAGTCTGAAAAGTTCCTTTGCACAGCACTTACTAATTTATGCCACACAAGATTAACCCTCCTTTTGCTCCACATGTCCACATGCTTGAAGTGATGGCAGGCAAGATCCGTGTTAAATATTGCTCTAAGATACAACATTTGGGCACTTTTCTAGCTCTGTTCCAGCCACTTCACCACCTCAAAGCACTCCAGAAAAAATACGATCCAACCAAGGATTCACCCCCTTGTTCCCAAGATTCAGTATGATTCTGAGCCCTGTCAGTGTTTTTCTTCAGGAATATACATTATTCATTCTACATATTATGGTGCTGATCAAGTGACTGTAGTGCACAGACACCTCTACGCAATTAGTACAGCTCCAGCTATACATCTGAAATAAGGTGAAAGGTTTTATGCTGTATACATGAAGTATTTACATGTGCACAGGTGCAAAGTATATGCCAGTATCAGAAATTCCACCACGCTAAAGGACAGAGTCCCTGTGGTTACTTGGAAACCTTCCTATAAGTTTCCACAGCTCTGTGGGTGGGTTTGCACTGTCAGAGCGGTTTAAAGTAGATACTGATTCTCGGTTTCAGTCACTCCCTCTTCTCACAGGGGTGGGGAATTATGTGCATATTTGTCTGTACACAAGCAATTTTTTATATGTCTGTGTACATACGTGGATATGTATGAAATGCATTCATACAAGACAAGTATACATACACACAATGTTTGTATACACATAAAATTATTTTCCCTGGGTGAAGAAAAAAAATACTTGTGATGAATAAAAAAAAAACACAACAAAAAAAACCAACCTAACACCCACCACCCTGAACAACCAACCAACCTTACAACCTTTTGCAAATCCAAAGTAGTCGGTTTATCCTTCCTCAAAATGGCACCAACTTCCAAGATAATGACCACAATTGACCAGCAGTTTCTTTGGCATTTACAGCCTGGCTCATCTTCCATTTTTATTTTCTATCCAGCCTATATTATTATCTAAATATATCCAGCCTCTCTTGTGCTGAGGAGGAAACTTAATATTTTGAAAATTTTATGCAGTAATAGGGTTAAGTCATTACAACTTAACCTTATTAAGAGATGCACACTTTATTTGTGTACCCTTAAGCCTTGGTTATGCAGCAATAGCTCTTTACAGCTTCAGAAAGTTCATTTTAATATGGCACTTTTTCAACTATTTAGGAATTCTACTTCAGGAACTTCATGGTCTCTTTGGCTAAAGTCTCAAATTTGGTCAGCTACAAGTGTCAAAGGGATGATGAAAGTATATGTGTACGTATACATATGCATACACCAAAATATATATATTTTTTATATGTTATAAAATACTACATTTGTTTATATAGTTATTATACAGTAACATTTATAAATTGTCTCACTTTTTGTAGCATTTCTTTTCAGATTGCATTTTGGGAATGTATAAGAGCCAATTATTTGGATTTGTGTTTGTTCTAGCATATTTCATAGAAATCTTAGCAGGTTGCAAATAAATTGAAAATAGGAATTTACAAAATTATAAACAATAATATGGTTGAAAGCCAGAACGGCCACTGAGAAGTTCTTAGAGATTTGGACTCACCTCCCACCTCTCACATCAGCGCAGACCACAGCATTCACACCAAGAAAAACCACCTTCTAGATACTTAAATTTTAGGCAGAGTTCAAACTGGGTAGAGAACTGTAAAAACCTGAACAAAAATAAATTCATTGAGCCCTAAGTCTCACTGCAAGTAGACTCTCTCTCATATAAAACTTCCTATTTTGTTGGGAAAGGTCTATTTGGTTAAGCCGATTTCAAAGGAGTATGTATCTCATTGAAACATTTTTTCTTCTAGAAACACTTGAAACTTTCCAAGCTTCATGTAAAAGGTGCATAGTTATGCACATTTATTCTTAAGCATGCTCTTCCACACACTTCTCTGTGTGAGCAGAGTGCCAGTTTGTACACAAATTCAGCAGAGCTGGTGGCTGCTACAAGTCATTTCAGTACAAGGTAGTTTATCCGGAGGAAAATCAGGTCTGGGGATGTTCAAGCAAACCATCACATGCAGAAAGACCAGCTGGTGAGAACAGCATGTGAACTTCTTGAACATTATTGGCGTTTAAAATCATCGTTAAGAAATTAATGATATTTTTAAAACAATTTGATAGTCAACGACAGTATGGGTTTTCAGAATCAAGTAAATTAAGATCTCGCTCAAATCAAGCCTTGATGAAACCAAGAGGCAATTTTAGCACCTAAGCCGACTAGAAGGAAGCCCAGACCTCACTGCAGGGATGTCTTTGAGTTTCCCGCTGCACAAATGAAGGCTGCACAGCAGCCTAGCTGAGACTGCATAACACAGGTCAGCTCTTCACGAACAGGGGCTGTCGGCCAGCCCGCTCAGACAGGTGCTTCACCACCAAAAGCACGACAACAGGTCCAGCTGAATTAAGCTTGCCCTTGGAAAGCTTTGCTCCTCTCCTTCCGTATGAGGATATATTAAGCCCCTCTCACTCTGCAGCACTCACTGGACAACATCTATGTGTCCAATAGCTCACTGCCTCTGACCGCGCTCCCAGCTCTCACAACTGGAGTCTGTGCTACAGCTACATCATTGCCAAATAGGATAGGAAGCACTGAGCCATGCTGAAATACATTTTCAGCTAGCTCTACTTGATTATTAGCCTGAGTGTCAACATGAAACATCATTTCACCTAAAAAAAAAATAATAAAAAAATATCTTTATTAGCAAACGCAAGCATACTAAGTATTTAAGGCACAGTTAAATGATCTATTGCCTAACGTATTGTGCAAAGAGAAAGCAGTACACTGATCTGTTGAACATACAGCTTGGTTCAGCTTAAAGGATCATTGATTAACAATCAAGATACAGCAGTGCTAGGCACCAGTTATTCCACAACCCAGCAGAGATCATATTTAACAATAATGAACCATCAAGGAGGCCCATCATTTTTGTGGCTTCAATTTTATTGTCTTCAATAGCTGTTTGCAGGGTAGTGGTTGTGGAGAAGAGGGTTCAGCTGTAATTGAAAGAAGTTGTGCAAAGCCTGGTTTAGGAAAGATTAAATCTCATTGTAACCTGCCCAGCCTAGCCAGGTGCAACTCCACTGAAGTCTTTATAGACACATGGCATAAAACTAGCACAGAAATCAGCAGTGAGGATCACATTTGTGATGGAAAGAGGAGGTAAGAAAGACATAATCCAGCTCTTCTGAAGAATCTGTTTGTAAAATGAGGTGGTTTTTACACTGTAAAACAAGTAGTTATCAACTCAAAATGCTATATTTAAAATGCAGTGTAATTTTAGACATATTTTGTTTGTGAAGTTGGTGGGGATGGAATAAGAAGGGAGAAATTCTTGGATCTCTACCTCCCCCAGACATTTGAATGCCTAAAATATACACTACTTTGTTACTTGATTCCATGGCAGCAACTGTTCCTTTTCCACAGCTACTGTGCTCACGGGCAGCAAAATCCCTTAGTTCCCTCCAGGCATCCAGCCCCCACCCTTGTACCGCTGATACCCAGAAAATAAACCTACTTCATCGTGCCCATATTGATTTTGCAGAGCTAGAACATCTTTAGGAAACAGAGTCTACAACTCGAATAAAGATGATCTGATTAACTCTGCAATTGTATTTATTGCTACTAGACCCCTTTTTTCTTCTTAACTGGATTATCGATTTAGAGTTTACAGCAACTTAAATGTAACAACAAGACATGCTGCGCACAAAGATAAAGCAAAGAAAGAAATATTCACTTTTAACAGGGAAGACAAAATCATACTTCTCCAAGCATATTAAATGAAGATAGCACAGCTGTTAAAATAATTGATCTGTCCAGTATCTTCTTGTAAAACCCAGGGAGGCACATGCTTGGTGGTGGTCCAAGGGACAGACAGTAGTTTTCACCTGATACAGCAGCACCTCCCTCCCTGAGTGTGCTTCTGTCTTCCCCAAGGTGAGTGGCCAGCCTAGTCCTGCTTAGATGCAGCTGTGGAGAGAGGCCTGGCAGGGAGGAAGGATGCAGGAACTGCCCGTGGGCTAAGGGAGAGGGTCTTCATTTGGACAGCAGAGTCCCCCCCGATTTACACAGCACAGGGGATACAGGCCAGTCACCTTCCCCATCCCGTAAGTCCCAGATTTTCTACAAACCTCATTTAACAAATAAATGCATATGTAAGAAAAACATACCCATATTTAGCAGTCAACATTATTATTATTGACCCCGGAATTTTTATTTTTTAAATAAATACACACAATAGCACTTTAACACAGCTGCCTCCGGAGTAAGGGACACCAACCAGACAGTACACATGGCAGGGGTAGGAAACGCAGCAGAAAACAAGTTGTCCTCCTTGGTGGAATTACTCTGCAAAACAGTTACTCCGCACAGAACTTGCATTGTTTTGCTGAGCAAAAATCCAGGTTGGTCCTTCAAGGAAAAAAAAAACAAACCAATGCAAAACCCACAAACCTACACTGGACTTGATTCACTTTCTTCTCCCCCTCATACTGCTGTGATTCATAGAGAAAGGGGAAAACAATCCACCAAAAAAACCCAAAACAAAACACCTGGGAAATTATGCATTCACCCTTACAAAACACCAGTCTCCAGTCCAGTTCTACAGTAAGGACATGATGATGTGTTCCCTGAATTAGGCCGGGGTTGTTTACTAGAGATGCAAAGCAAATCCTCCTATCTCCACTCCCATGACAGACAAAGTTAACATGTACATCACGGGAATTTAAAAAAATGGATAGAACAGTTCAGAGACATATTAAAGAGGAATTCAATGCTAAAACCTGAGCTTGCTGCAGAAGTCTCAACAGAATGTTAATGTCAAGAACCACCTATTTGTAGGGAAATAGTATATGCTCCATTGAACAGTCCAAGAGATCCAACCTCTAAATAAAGGGGCAGGGTGGGTGGGGAACAAAAGAGAGAAAGTAAGAAGCAAACAGGTATTGATCAGCTCTAGGGAAGTGCTGGGAGGAAAAACCACATACAAATTAGGCAGCTGAAGACTACTGGGATTTCAATTTTTGAGATATTTATTGTACCACTTTGTAGTTTCAATTAAAGCCCATGTTAAATGAATTAAGAGTGGGGAAGTGACAGATCTCCAAAAGCAGATGTCCACAGGGAAGTATCAGCAAACAACTGCATGTTGGCACGCTCACCGCTGTCATTTATGGTATTGAAATAAATATATATTCTACTAGCAGTGAACTTACAGACTACACAAAGGACAACACAGTAGTAAGTAAGGATGGAAAGAGGCCAATAGAGTGGCCTGGATGGCTTAATAGATTGGGCTCTTTCCAACAAAATAGTCTTCAATAGAGCCAAGACACAAAGCTATATGTCTAGGAACAACAAGCATTCAGCATGAGAAACTGCATCCTAGAAAGCAGACTGAATAAAGGATTTGGACAACATAAAGAACAAGCAATTTGTTAGGCATTCCCAGTGGCAAAGCTATCTAATATCATCCCTGAATATATGAATCCAAGAACAGCATTTGGGAGCAGAGATGATATTTGACTTCTCTACAGAGCATTGGCAATAACCAATTCATGCCTCAGCCCTGATGTTGAAGACTCGTGATAGCAGAAAAAAAAAAAAGCCACAGAAGTGTCAAGGGCTGCAAGAAATACCCAGAATGGCTCCTAGTTGTGCAACAGGCAGAAGATGGTCACAGCTGAGTTGCAAGGAAGGTGCCTAACAGAGATAAGCATGACAAGGACCAACAAGCGAAACCTGAAGCCGGACAAAATCAAATTAGGAAAAAAAAGGCACGATGTCTTAACCCCGAGAGAACTGGCTGGAACACACTGCAAAGGGAGATGTGGACTCAGTGCCTGCTGACATCGTTAGACCCTTTTCCAGGGAATCCATTTTATAGAGCAGATTACAGGCTCAGTAAAGAAATAACTGGGACCTGTGAGGATCTATAGAGCTTGTTACTTGGAAGATGTTTCAAGCTGAGAATTGTAATTTACTTTTCTTTGGTAACTGTTGGGAATAAGGAGTTCTTACACTCCTGTGCTACGCTTTTCAGGAGTACACAGTGTACAATAAGGAATGTAGCCCTTCAAACTCCTTCCTCTCTCCTGTAACGGCTCAAATCCAGTCCACCTGATATTAGGTGCCTTCTGTACTGCCAAAGTTAAGACCATGTTCAGAATTGCCAGTCTCAGCAGGAGAAAGTCATTTCCAAATAACAGCTCAAATGGTAAAGGCATCTTCAGCACATCTCCCTCTTCCACCCGTTAAGGAGAGTTTCTGTGATGACTACATCACTAACTTGGATCCCTTAAGAAGAATCAGTTCCAACGCTAACTACTTGCAGGGGACTAACAGCACGCTTCACCATGCCCCAGGCCACCGGGCCACGCTTGGGCCAGCCTGGTGACCTCACTAAGGTTTCTGTAGCTGCAACTTTCTTCCAAACCTTTTTCTAACTGAAGTCAAATGCTCCCGTTTCATTTTTAACCCTTGTATAATGACGATTTTTTCCTCCGCAGTGCACCCTCTGCATTATTAATTTCAACACAAGACAGTGTCTGCTGTTAAAAATTTCATAATAAATATTATTGCCAAGTGCTGATGAGCAGATGTTAAGCAGCATTTAAAGATTACAGGACCAAGGTAGGTCAAGTTATTTTAGTTCTCTCTGGAATCTAGAAAGCTCTTTTAAGCTGATTTTATGATGAACCCGATTGCCTGCTTTCATTACTAGAAATTCACCATATCTAATCCCCTTGCTTCATGTAGCAGAGCGTGCTGAGTGACACATCAGTGTTTCTCTTCGTTGGGTTTAATCAACCAGCTGCATTCAATCACCTTTACTGGAGAATGAGCCTTCACTCACTATGGCTTCATCTACAGGACAAATTGGTATGCACAAGGAGACCAGGGCTGCCGACAATTGCACCACAGTGTTGATTCAGACCTATAATAATAGTCTGTTTGCATCAGTAACCCAGGACACACATAAACAGTTTGTGTAAGTCTGAAAATAATGGGCAATAATGCAAACTAATTCAGCTTGAAGCTGAACGGAGCAGTACACTCTCTGAATGCCAGTTTCTTTGGTGGAGCACCTGATTAAAGCTAGCAAGAACTCACTCCAGCTTTATGAGCCTGTTTGTCCTGTCAGCAGTCAGAGGGCAGCAAGGGGACACCCTCTGAAGGACAATTGAGCAAAGCAGCCAGCAAACTCACTGGATAGAGCTCTCTGGAGGATGACCAACACACACAGCCTTCCTGGTTGGAAATTAACTTCTGTGACCTGCGCAAATATGTCAGTCTCGGGGTGGGCTGCATGTCCGTGTCTTGAGCACATCCTGCTCAAGGGCTCTGACTTCCTCCTTCCTACTGTTAGCCTGCATGTAGCTTCCTCCTAGTTTAAGTTCTTGCCACCTGCTATGGTTAAAGACTATAATAACACACCTAGCTTAAACAGAGAGGGAAGGAAAACACAGAAGCAGGTGCCACCATCATGATTTTTGTACCAGTAGCAAGTGCTGGGCTAACAAAGTCTTTCAAGAGGTACAAAACCTTTGGACAGACATATCCAGAGGAGCTGTTCAACTAAGGGTTGGAAGCCTCACCCGCTTGCTGTAATGGAAGCAATCATTAGTCACAATGAAGTTTCCTTTCTCCCATCCTCTATGTGTTTTAGAGGAAGACGGACATCAAACCCAAATCTGTGCATTAAAGTACGGCCTCTGCGACAATTATGACAGCAAAATATAGACCAGACTAGAGCTTAATGGCTCTATTCAAGTAGTATTTATCTCTTAACGGGCTGTTTCAGAGAGACAGCTGAACTCAGAGGCATGGGCTTCAACTTCTTTCCCCCACCCTTCTAACTCAGAAAATAATTCAAATTCCACAAGTGCTAAACTGACCTTACCTTCTCCTCTTCTTGCCTGCTAATTAGAGTTTAACAAGCGGTGCTTCTCGCCCTTCATAGCACATCCAGAACAAAAAGTGATGCAAATGTGAACTGATAGGATCAGAGAGCTTTACCCAACCATCAATTTCTACATAAATCCAGATGGGACATCAACAGGAATTTTGCAGACAGGGGATGGCCCGAAGCCAAGATGAAAGCAGCACTAATAAATCTTACTGTGGTCATGTTGTTCTGTTACACTTCCATCCTTTTTTGAGGTTTAAAATACTACAGCTATTCCCATCTGGGGCAAGGCCCAGAATGTAATTTCATTCTCTTCTAATGCTTTCAGCTGACAAGACTGTCAACAGGCAAGTTTCAGTGAAACAGACACAGCTTCAGTGAGCCAGGCACATTTACAGCTGCAAAGATACACTATACATTAGCAAATACAATATACCTTAGCATAGCTCTTAATTAAATCAACTTGCAGTCATTGTTTAGGCATTGATAATGCAACATATTACAATGATATATCCAGGAAGAAAGAGAGGCGCTCTAAAAATCTCCCACCAGTCTGGATTTTCTGCTCCAGCTGGATTTTCAAAGTCCTATTTGGAATTCACCCTCCTTGTTATACAATATCCACGTAGACTGTTCTTACAGGTATAATTTGCTTAAACAAAGATTTATGGGCTCTTGTTTCAAATTTGTATTTTTCAAAGCCAAAAAGCATACAGAAGTGTTTTAATAATGTCTGAAATGCTGCTTAGAATACAGTCAAATAACAAAAAGCTCACGTAATTCGATTTGTGCCATGCATTATTATAGCAGCTTTGCTAATCCAAGAAGATGCAGAGGTATCAAAGAGATGCTGAGGAAAAGCCACAGCAGTGTTTCAGAATCAAGTGGTGTCTGTCAGCTCTTCAAGACACACATTTTACATACAGTTACCACCAACAGCCTTTTATGCTTAGGAGAGAAAAGAGAAGGCAGTGCTGTAGAACAATTTTCTGGAAGTTTCCCCACACATCAACAAGCCCTTATTGGAATTTAAAAAAAACCTGGGATGCAATATGTTGCATATTGCATAGACTCCAGCGAACAGGGACACTTTATTCAAAGTCCACTAAAGCCAATGGATGGTTCCCAAAGCTTTAGCAGATTCCTGATAGCCCATCACTCAGTCAGTTCCCTGCCTTTCTGAACTGTAGCATCCACCTTCTGCTAGTTCCAAGGGTTTTTTAGTAGTGAAGAATCATTTCTCAATACCACTAAAAAAATAAACACAGCTGAAGAGTCTTTAAGCCTAACATAGCCCCAGAAGCGCACAAGAACCATTTGCAAGTCTGACACGGGTTTCTACAGCAACCCGCTTTCACCTTGGCGGAACTGACTGCTCTAGAGCACTCCTGTCTGCATCTGGAAAAATAAAAGACTGTATTCCTGGTAATGAAAAGGGGTTTGATACATATACACATACACCCCACAGGACAGGAGGATGAAAATGAGCATGTTTGAAGCCAGTTGATGCAGTCCAGCCTCCCAAAATACAAACTTGACTTTTAGGCAAAGCCCAAGGGGGAAGATGGTTCTTTCCATATCTGCAATGATCACAACAAACAGACATTATTTCCAATTTCTACTGAACTCCGAGACAACTGTCCCTTTACCACACATGTTGCAATAGTCACAGTTTCCTTCCATTTCTCCTCTCAAATGATTTATGCTGTTTCACCCTCCTCCCTTCAGTGCAAGTCTGCTACCACAAACAGGGAAAAATAATTACATGATGAGAACTGCCACTTCTTAGCTTGACGAACGCCACTGAAATTTGCATCCTTCAACTGAAACACAAGTATATGAACGACCAGCCTTTGAATTCAAGCACTGAATGGAAAACCAGGACCCAATCCAACAGATGTTAGTAACATTCTGCTGTTACTTGTGACAATGAAGGAAAATTATTTTTATTTTTAGTTCCCACCCTCAGCTGCAGGGAACTTGTCCCCAGGGGCTGGCACAGGGGGGGAAGAACGAGGAGACAAAGAAACCCCCAACACAACCCACCCACCAAAGAGGTGTCCGCAAGATTTACTAAGCAAATGCCAAGCATCATCCAGTTTGCCACAGAAACAATCAAGGAAGGAAGCAAAGTTAATATTTTAATTAAAACAATAAATCAACCACCTTCTCTTGTTTTCTGAAATGGCTTGATATAAATTCTCATCTACAATATTTTTGCCATATCAGAAAAGGGACTTGCTCCTTTAGCAGTGATATTTATTGTGCTCAGCAAATGCTAGCACATTCCCCCCTTTAACACATATAACCCATCTCTAAAGACTTCTCACCGAGTCCTCAAAGTTACTGAGTGGAAATAAAAAAAAAATTTTTTAAAAAGGCACATAACAGACTCCAGTGATTCAGAGTAACCTACTCCAGCTTGTGCTTTTAAAAATAGCATTAAAGTCACACTAGAATTTTCTGTTTCATTTTTACCGGCATGCTCAGACTTGTCTCAGTTTCCTGTTCTTCTCCCATTCAAGTCTATGGAAATTTTGCCTTCAGTGTAATCAGAAGAGGAAATTCAGTCATATTCATTTCTCCAGGGTAAATTAACCAGAAAGGCATTAAAGGGCATAGCCTAGTGTGGGTACCACTAGATGTCTGTAAAGTCACTTTACCATGATCGTTTTTCAAATTCTGCCCACGGGGCAGTACAGAACAGAAATTCACTAAATTTCTGCAAACTAAACAGCACCACATGCCAATTCAGCTCACGGATTCAATCAGGATCAGATTAAAATCATGGCTACAGCCCTCAACAGGTCATCCTTGCAGTACCCTCTGTCTTCATCACTCTGAAAATCCCAGCCCCAGACTACAGAAGTGAGCAGCACCTTACCCCAGAACCATCAGATGGCAACCTGAGGTCCAAGAATCATACATCAGCCCCTTCCACTTCCCCAGGGCTGTAAAATTTGGCCCTTAAATGTTTGCACAGGTGTCATGCTGTGGTGGAGATCTGCAGTCAGCCCTGCTCACATCAACGGAGCTATGCCTGATGGGCACTGATGCAGCCGAGGAAGCCTGTACTCTTCAATAGGTTGCTCTGTTTTGAACATCCTGCTTCCACTTGTGCACACAAAGCCCTGCCGGCCTTCAGGCAATTCCCAGAACAAATAGGCTGGTTTCTATTTTCAGCAGGAGCCACTGTCATTGCTTGGACTCACGTCAAGGCAATGTTTTTCTTATGTTTTTTCCAAATCCCAAGCATAGGGGAAAAAAAGACAGACATTATCCTCTATGTATTTTGTTCAAACTGACGTGCCAGGCCTTAAATTAACAAGCAAGAGCTGCATTCTGTCCCAAATACTTTGTTTCAAGCTCTTCCAAGCTGACCTGTGCAGTCAATGGTGACTGAGTAACCATAGCAGCATATTTGAACAATGCCAAATACTTGTGAACAGACACACAAAAATTCAAGAGGTGGAACGCACAAAGCGTGGATCTCAGTGAGAAGCAGAACAGCCACTAGAAAAAGCACTGGAGCTCCTGATGAACAGGAGAGCAGAGTTAGATTTGCTGTTTATCAAGACCAAAATGAGAGTCACAACGGGCAAGAGAGAGTGCTAGTATAGCCTCAGAATTAAAACGATGGCACAGATATATACCAGTAAAACTGGTGACCACACCAGCTGTGGAAGCCCCCTGAATTGTCTGCATAGCTGTGGCCACCAGAGTTACCCAACTAGCAAGTTCCAATCACTCCCTCCCAAAAGCCCTGTAGGTGCTAATTTTCCCCTTGACAAGGGCCCCCAACAGGCCAGAAGCCCAAAGAACATATTGACAGTTGTTTTCCAGTTACATTAAACTATACCTGATGCAGAGAGGTATTTACCTGCTGCAATTATCCCTGAAGGCAGAAGTATCTCCAAGATCTTAGAAGCCTTGAAAAAGCTAATTAATGCACTGCCATAAATAATTTGATCTCTTAGGAGCATATGCACTCTCCGCACAGTAAGTAACTGCTTTCTTTGACGGAAAAAGGGATGATTTACCAATGCATATCTATATTTTATTACAAGTGTTTATCAACCACTTATAACTTGCCATAAAGAAAGCAGAAAAGAGAAACCCAAGCCTAAAACACAGTGTGTTCCTGCGAGCTACACCATCCCTAGAAAGCAAATCTAGGTCTGTCCTGCTTTGTCAGACACAAATATCTTCTGCAGGGAAATCTCACACTAAATTCAGAGTCAGTGCAGATCATTTCTCCCAGACCCTTTTGCAGTTGCAGGGATAGAAGGCGGCTGCACAGGAAAATCTCTTCCCAGCTCTGAGCCAGAGAGGACTGAGCCAACTGCTTTCTGTTGCAGAAAAAATAGCTGTGTCTGGGGCCACAGCACGATGGCAAGGGGCTTCCCACTGCAAATCAGCAGTGAACACCAGTTATAATAAAAAAAAAAAAAATAAAAAAAATAAAAAGTAAGTTATAGATCACCTGCTTAGCCAGTGTCATTACCCAGAAGGTTTTAGCATACTCCTTTTAACACGTGAGGCTGTCCTTTAAATGGGTTTCTTTTTGTCAGGTGAGGTCAGGAGAGCAATCTTTTTGCTGTGGAGATATGCCTAGGTGAGGAATTCTGTAGCAGTAGCACAAGGATTCAAAGTTACTCATAAACTGGCATAGGTGTTTCGAAAGACACAAAGTAAAAGAGCATCTAGTACCTTAAAAACCACCTAAACCCTCCAGTTACCTTTCTGAATACTTATTCTTGATAAGCACTCCAGAACCGCTCGTGGGAACAGCTTAGTGGTCTAAAAACCAGGGCAAACCTCTTGCAAACATCTTTTAGTACAGAAGAAAAGCACACACCGTGCCACAGACGCTTAAGACCGCCCTTTGCGAGGTAAGCTCCGCTCCCTGTGATGCAGTACAAGCTGACTGGCAGCGAGGGAACAAGTGGGTACCGCAAAGTCGACTGCTCAGCATCCTTCACGTGGCAGGAGCACCTGGGAACAGCACTGCTAGGAGCTCAACTGCTTGGACAAACGCATGCTGCAAACCACCTTGGGTAAAACATCAAAGCAGTTTTAATAAATAAAACAATTTTTCGCAGTGGCATCGAGCCATCAGGGTGCTTCTGTATTTGAAGCTTTGCCAAAACATCAGCCCAGCCCTCCTGTGGAGAGAGAAATGGACCTTTGAACTCCTTGTGCAAATTTATACTTTCGTAAGTGCAGCCTTTCAGAAATGGCTATAGCCAGGGGTGCAATTAATTCAATTCTTTCCAGAAGATTTTTAGCTCTGTAAAACTCATGTATTATTTAAGACTCACAGCTAAACTACGAACATTACCAAGGTCCAGCTTCTTTGTGTGAAAGGGAAAAAAAAAAAAGAAAAAGAAAAAAAAAAGACATTTTGGTGAAAGATCTCTGGAAAAATCCTGCAACACCTTCAAAACCCCCAGGTGCCCTGACTACCAATACAGACCTTTCATTTCTGCAGTGAGTTTGGCAGCAGCTGACTCTCTCCATCAGCAGGTCTCCGTTTCAGCAAGGCCCTTGCTGTGCCTAGCCTCAGCTAGCCTCCTAAAGCAGCACTAAGGAAACATCACGTCCAGTAACAGCCTCAGTCAGGCCATCTTCTCCTGGCTCTGCACTCCTAGCAAGATGCAGGTGCCCTCAACGATGGCGCAGCAGAAGGCGGCTGATCTTCCCTGTCAATGTGGATAACGGAAACCAGCTGGGTGAAGAACCCTTACACTCAGGGACAGGTGCCGTTAGCAAACAAGAAATAAGTCTAATCTGTAGTGAGACAAACATTTTTTTAGAACAACAGTTACCCTGATTGAGCTTTAAACACCCAACCCAAGGCACCAGCTTCGCTGCTGGCCTGCGTTTCGCCTTGAGGAAAGGCCTGAGGGAAACCAGGTCTCTGGAGAAAAACGGAATCAGCTTCTCCCCGGCAGCCTCACACAGTCGAACACTGGACAAGTGTGTGTAAAAATCAGGGTAGAGCTTTACTCTGTGGTCTTCCTTGCACTTCTGAGACCTAAACGAACAGTTTCATGAGCCAGCGCTGCCCTGCAGCCGCCCGCACGAGGCGTCGGCGCCCTGCTCACAGCGGCGCCTCGGAGGCCCCAGTCCCCACAGCAACGTCGGGCTCTAGTCACACCGCAAGCGCGTAGCTAAAGCCTTACAGCAAATACCAAACGTACCCCATGATCTACGTTTTCTCATGGCCAGCCAGTTAGTCATCTTTGAAGAAATATAACCTAGATTTAAACGTACCAAACGCTGGATCCTCTGTTGCTCAACAGCCATTAAGTGCATGAAGCACACACAAAGAGCGCAGCACGGAAACCAGCGGCACTCACACACAACAAGCCACCCCAGCTCCCAAGAGGTTGACTTGTCAGGATCGCTGATAGCGCTTTCAGGAGTCCTAGCTCTGTCTGTTTTTAAACAGAAACAGATTTTCTAGAAATCTGCATTACTGCATGTTCCAAGTGCTGTAGCTTTCAGTCAGCTTCCCACAAGTTATTACTGCTGTGTATTCAGAGCAGTTTGGGAACTGAAGGTTGTCTTGTCACTTCCACGCTCCATAAACAGTATAGATGCTGGAATATGGTAATATTTACTCCTGTTTTGCCATCTGCTTATATATGCACATAAAACATGTGACTCCCAGAATGTGGAGCAGCAGAGTAACAGCCGTAGCTTTTCTTTGCAAGATAAAGGTACAAAAATCAATACACATCTTTTCTTTTTAATGAAAAAGGTACTACCACATAAAAGAAAGAAGTATATAGTAAAGAATAAATTTAAAAATCCCAAGTTTTCAACAGTATACTCCTTAGCTTTGGCTTTTACTAAGGAGCTGGTGTCTAAAACCAACCACCCCAAACCCTCACCCCAAATCCCTACCATCTTCGCTATACGATCAGTAAAAACCAAACCAACCTAAAACCAGAGGACTAAGTTGTTCAGAAGAACAGATCCATCCCCGCTCCAAGTCAGGCTGCAACAGGATAAATGTGCCCACACACCCTGTCACCCGAGCACCCTGACGTACCTCCGAAAACACCCCAGCCTTCAATACTGACTGCCACACCGAAGAGAAGGTCTGTCGCCCTCCTCCCTCGCACAGCCCGAGCAGAGCGCGAGGAAGCAAGCGGCCAGCCCCTCGGCAGCACCAGCCCAACAGCCCCCACAGCAGCTGCTCCCACTCTGCACCAAGCACAGCAACCACAGCCCCCAGCCGCAGACACCCCCCGCCCAGCTGGGGCTTCCTACTCAGGTGCTTGTTGTTAAAGTCAGTGCCAAAGGCAGACCTAAAATTGGGAGTGTTTAAGTAACTAAATAGATCAACCTGGCCAACTGAAGTGTGAAGACCCCCTGCTTCCCTCAACCAACCAATAAATCCAAACACTAAATTCACATTTAAAATGACAGAGCATGTCCCCACGCAGGCTCATACCCGGAGAGGAAGGTATCCAAGACAATTTCACCATCACACCTTTTAAGAACACAGGGAAATACACAAAACCTGTTTCCTGCGAGGGCAGACCTCAGCACAGATAACTCAGGACTTCAGTTCCTTCAGTTTATTTTTAAAAAGGTGATAAAGGTGGATTGACTGGTGGGCTGATTCCTCTGCTGGTCTCTAGGCCCATGTGAGGTGAGAATTTTGCACTCTCCCTGATCTTAGGACACAGATTCTTTGGATATTGAGGGTTTTCTGGTAGTTTTGGGGTTTTTTTCCTCAGGGCAGGGGAAGGTGTCTGTTTTAAGGCCAATCAGAATGAGAACATTTGAAACAGAGTTACATCATTTTTCATAGACATCTCAAACCCTCCATGGCCACAGAAGGATGTCAGAGCTGGGTGTATTTCTGTCGCAGCTGGTTGTTCTCTTTCAGAGAGCACTATCAACTTGTTAGTTTACCAAGCAGAGCGTTTGGTTTAGTGTCACACCCCATGGGCACTGCACTTCACAACTTGCACCGGCGTAGTGCCTCTGCTACAGCATTTCAGCAAGCCATCTCATTGTTGAGCAGTTCTTTTCACACTGGTTTGGGACACGCAAGTTGCCTACAACAGGTACTTTCACCCAGAAGGGGTCATACTTTCAGTTTCATGTGACTGTAAAAATAAATATGAACATAGGTTCTGCGTCCCATCCCACCCCAATGAAACTGCCATGTCCCAGGCCACGTCATAGATTGGTGCCAGTGAAACTGCAGTGGCAGGAGGCAGGTGTCAGCCTAAGCTTCAGACACTCTACCACATCCAACATAGTGACCCTCTCCCCAGTTAAGGTCACACACACACACCCCCCTAAGCCCGTTTACATTGAAGATTGTGATTTAAAACATTTAGGGAGTAAGGATAACTTCTTACAGGACTGTACTTCCATCAGTCTATAGACAGACAGTACCTGAACTCATAGCAGCTATGAAAGAGAACATTCAGTGTCTTGTGTGACTATAAAGGAATTAAAAGACTCATTTTACAGTGCATTTTAATTAAAAGTTCATTATAAGAATTTTCTTTTAAGAACAGCATACTACGTATTAATGGAAATATGTAACTTTATCCTACAAATGGGACTGTCACCATATTATTCTTACAATTCAAACATATGAAAAATAAAATATGATATTTAGCTTTATAAATTCCCCCTTCCCCCGCCCCCCCTCTAAATAATTTTTCTTTTAAATAACAAAAGTATTAACTCTTTCCCGGTACAGTGCATTTGCTATCTGCGAGCCACAAACCAAGTAGTCACATCAATGCCAAGGAAACAGCAACATTGTTTGCAAAATATTGAGAGAAAATGATAAAAAAATATAGTAGTCAGCCCAGTGCTTACCAAAGAGACAGCCAACAAGAATTGAAAAAACAGCACACATTTTCATATTACATAGGACCATTATAATAACATAGAAAACAGTGCAGAAGACTTATGCTGGAAAAATATATAGCAATTCTCAGCAAGCAGAAACTGAACTTTGGCACTTGCTCATAAAAAGGCCTTTCAAAGCAAAACAGAACGGAAATTCACTTAATCACAGCCTGTATATTTAAAAAAAAATAAAAGACATTGACCAAAGCAAGAGAAACAATAGAGAAAAGTTTACAAGCCAGGTCACTGAATTCAGTACATTCAGCCTACAGAAAATACAAATACAATCTTTCATCCATCCATCTACACTGGGATCCTGGCTAGAGAAAGACAGGCTTTGGGACAGAACCTTACGTGAAGCATCTCTATTTCAATGGAACTGTGCTAATTACACAGCCCTTTCTCCAAATTGAACTAGAATAGCATGTCTCAAATACATTGCCTCCTCACCATAAAATAAGGATTTCTAATTTGCAAATTAAAAAGCAAGACCCTTGCACTCAGACAGTGGCTGTTCTGCTCTACCCATCATAGTTGCACCATAACCACTGTAGTGTAAGGATTAAGTGATTTCTTTAAAAAGGGCTAAAAAAGAATGGCTTTAATTCAAAGGGGAGACCATAGCCTGGAAAGAAGGATTCACATTTAGCCTGTTAATCTTAGCGCTTCGTCAGCACTGCACATTACCAGAAGGAGTACCAACATTAACACGTGCGCAGCCGTTCCCCCTCCCTGCCAGAAGAACTGATGTACTAAACTCGGGCCCAACTGAAGGCTGCTGCAGGCTAAAGCATGGTTTTGGATCAGGCCATAAGAACGCAAGGGCTGCTCTAGCCAAGAAGTGCTTCTTTCATTGTCAGGCTCAGTGCCCCAAAACTAGCAGCTGTCTTTGCACTGAGGCAGTTCAGTCAATTTTTTATTCTTTTGAGGAGTTAAGATGAGGGAAGGGCAGAGAGAAAAATATGTGCTTTAGATTGCACAGAAGATTGTCCTACTAAATGGGGCACTTGAATGGGAAACAATTGCAGCTATAAGTCTAGCAGACGCTCTTCACATGTCTCCACAGGCCATTTAGTAGCACCTCCAAACACATCAACATTGTTATCAACCCAGGGTATGATGTTGCCAGGCATGTTGGTAGAGCAGTTAGCAATATTCATGATGTCTTCAGCTTTTAAGACTCTGTCCCATATATTGAACTGGCTCATCTCCCCAACGAAGGCTTGAGTTGCATCAAATCTTCCTCCTACTGTGTCCTTTAGGCAACAAGAGTTAGGATTAGATAAGAAGGTTATTTCAGCATTTTATTCCTCAAACTTGAAGACCCTCTCCCCCCCAGGCACATTGCTAGAAGAAGATGCAGAGCTAGGTCACAGACACAAGACAACTTCAAGTTTCTAGAAGGGCTACTTTGAACAAGATGTTCTATGGAACAGTTAAAAGCTCCAATTTGAAATGTGTCAAAACAATTCAAAGCAAGCAGTAGTGACCGTATACCATCACACAAAGGCTACACATAACAAACCCTGCCCCCCAGCAGCAGAACAAGGCGGCAGCTTTAGACAGAGGCTAATTTAGGAGCCATTTTGCAAGCTTGGTACAGGACAGCTTCAGCAAGAACTGCATAGATATGCAAGATTACTCCAAAAGCTTTATGGCTATACATTAAACTGTAACTGCAGCCCTTGACCAGTTGTCTAGGGGCTATAAGATGCAACCTTTGGATCTTAATACATAGGCTGTTTCTGGTTGTACCAAATGACTTATTCAAACTGCTACTGCATAAGCCTAAAAGTGTTTGCTCGCTCCATCCACTACTCAAGGACAGAAATCACACATTTTGTGTGACCACACTATCATGAAACTGGTAGCAAAAGATACAGCCAAGCACAGTACAGGCAAATGGCGTGAGAGAAAACCCGCCAGCCACTTAATAGTAAGCTGGAGCATCTGCTATGCAGAGTGTATTAGGATTCTGAATTTGCCATTCTGTCACTTATGTCATGGATAAACATCACTAAAATCAGTATCAGGACAAAACTAGTTTTTCATTGTGAACCTGGGAATCCTGGAGAAAGGCTATTTCCTGCTACTCATTACAATTATTTATTTTTTTTAGTATATGTATAATCATACAAAGACCAGGTACAGAAAAAATGTGAAGAGCCACATAATTCATAGGCAATAACTTAATGAGATGTTAGCTAAGAAGAGTGAGATTCAAAATCCTTTGTTTTTTTCAATATTCAGAAAGGACTTAGCCTTATGATTGCTTTCTGTTGGCAGCACTAATATTCAAACTTTATTAGCATTTGCATTAGGAGATTTATTTACCTCCATCTTTAATGAGAAACCAAATGTCTGATTTAGAGTTTGTCCCTTTGACTTCAGACTCATCTTTAAAGTAGATATCAAATTCTGAATGAGTGACAAACTCCACTATTCTAAACACATGTTACATGACTGAATTCTGCAGCTTTTCAGGTTAGAGGGAGTTCTCCATAGCAGGCCTAATTATAAAAGATCCTGATATACCCACAAGCACTCCAGTGCCCATAGTTGCTGGTCCCCTACCCCCATACACACACTTTCTTTGGTCTATCCCGGGGCTGATCACTAATATTCTTGCTATTCTTGGGATAAAGAAGAAAGGGAGGGGGAAAACCAGTAAACTGCTACAGGGGACAGTCAATTTGGCTTCAATTAAAAAGAAATTAAAACGAATCAAAGCAATTATACTTGGTCCACTTTCAGCAAGCTCCTTTTTGACTGCTCATACAACAGCACTCACCAAATCTGTCCTTTTCTGTAACTTCAGTGGCCACATTGCTAGTTACCAGCGATCTAGCTCAAAGGATTTAATTTAAGGCATTATTCAGGTCACTAACAAAGTTGCACACTGTAGCATTAAGAGTGGGAATAGGAACAGCTACAACATGAATATTCTGAATATTTAATAAATGAAATAAAATATACCAATGTGTGATTGCATTAAGTATTTATTGCTTTGTTTTCATCTTTCTGATGCTGGGTATACAACAGGACCAAGTGTTTAACAAAGACAGTTTTCTCACAGCTGCTGCTTGCTTGGGGAGTTCTGATTTTATTTTTCTCTAAACCCTGGAACACACTGTCATTCACTCACCTGTTCCTGACCCAGGATCAAGACTCCTCCAGGTTTAATTGGGTGCCAAGGAGCCAGATTCTCCCCAGTGCCAAGCTTCTCTCCATCCTGAAAAGCCTCCCACATTCCATCTCTGGTTGTCCATGTTATACAGATATGATGCCATTTTCCATCACTAATGAAGAGCGGAAGCTGGGCAACCTACAAAAACCAAAGAATAATGCATGTTGCAAACCAAGTCTATCACTTCAAGCACAACATTTTAAAATGGACGGTATTTACTCTGTCCTCAGAAGTAAAAACTTCAGAGACAGAAGTCAGTCCACATCTTTCTATGTTGTCCCAGCTCTCCTGTACTGAGAAATACAGCCACACTTTTTATTCTAGGTATGAGCCTTTGTTTCATCTAGAATCAAGTGACCCAAGTACCAGAGTCTAAGCTGCTATCAATGCACTGATCCTGCATTTTAATCTCAGTGCTTAGTCCTAACTTTCCATCTAGTGTTCATGTTGAGTTTCTCTTAAAATCTGGTGTTTGCCTGCACCATTTGCAGTAACAACTCTGACAAATATCTGCCTACTTCCAGTAAAACTTGTGGAAACTGTTAACGTAGGGGTCCGAACAACGAGGAATTATGCTCCTTTAGGAATCTGATCTGAAAACTTATGTGTCAACATAAAGACACAAATGCAGTGGGCTACAGAACACCTGTGATGTGGGAGAAAGAAAAGCCTTACAGGACATTAATAGTACTGACATAAGATTGAAGAGGAGAAAGTTATCACTAAAGATAAGCAGAATCAAGTTTCCTTCTCTTCCACAAACCATTAAAAATAATCAGCTTTTCACTTTTATTGATTTGGGAGGATGACAGGACTGTTAGAAGTCCTTAACTAGCCACATGACTGAACTACCCGAGTTGTGTTGTAGATCTGTAAACACCTGATCCCTCAGAGAGCAGCAAGTTACTAGGAAACCTAACTGAAGGTGCGGTGAAAGGAAGTATTTATGATCTGGTTTAATGCTAAGTTTCAGCAAGTCTTGTTTTCCCTCAAGCCTCATTCTGAAGCTTGTCAGAAACCATCAGTGGTACGAAGTAGTGTGAGACAATTGTTGCTTTTTGTATCTAAAGTCTGAAAAAATTCTATTTAAGCTGATGTTTAGTCATTAAGCATAACACAACCAGCCACAATTACATGCCTTTTGCTCTCTGTCTTACGCAAAATTCATTTTAACATATCTGAACTTCTAGGATTAGAAAGAAATACTGCAGCTGGCTTAGATCTCAGTGGTTTTGCAATACTGTGCCTTCAAATACTGCTTCTGTTTCTTAAAACAAACAAACAAAAAAAAACCAGAAGCCAAGACCTGCTTGTAAATTCAGAGGACGTGCCAAAGTGTGTGCACATCTTGATGTCATGTTGCTTTGTCTCAACACACAAATGTATGTACCATTTGACTCTGTTTCGAGCACTTTTATGAACCTACAACAGCAGACAAGTAGACACTATCATCTCAAAGGTCCAGAGCTGGCTTCTCTCAGGGACAATGAAAGAGTTACTAGAAAGGTACCATGGGTTTGGGCCATATTCTGATTATGTAGACAATAAAGAAGAGTTAGTTGATTCTCACCTTATCATTAATTAACAGTTCAATTGGATTATTCCCCCATTCTATGAGGACAATTTCATTAGCCTGCCCAGGAACAGCATATGAGAATGGAGTACCAATTCCAGGAGAAGCACTTGATCTCAACCACAAGCATACAGTAAAAGCATACAGCTCTGGCAGAGTCTTCTTGATCTTCCCATATAAGTAGTTTGTGCGAAGAGGAAGGGAGACTTTGAATTCATCAGGTGATTTAAATGCACTGTTACCTAGAATTACATTGAGGAAGAAAAACCTTTAACATTAAACAAAACAATGTATTTGTAAGTCAGGTTAAGAAACCATATAATTGGTATCAAGAATCTTTGGAATTTTAATCACTTTAGAGAGGTACACAGAAATATATTGAAGTAGTATTACTGAATGTTGATTTTGCAGCACAGGAAAATATAACTTGATTTTATACACATCATGCTAATTACTTCATTTATTTTTCCTGCTCGTTTAGAGCAAAAGAATAGATGGCAGACAACTAATGAGAGGCTGTTAAATATTTTCTTTCTTCATTGCTTAGTTCGTGGCTGGAGGCCTGCCTATTTCAAATAATTCAAACCATTTTAAAAGATATTTACTCTTACTAAACATGGATTCTCTGGTATGTTCATTATGAAAGTATCACAGTGCCTCAGAAACAGTATTTCTTTTCCTACTACTGCTACACAGGTAGCTAGCAGCAGCATCCCCATTTTACAGATAGGCTGAGAAACAGGTTGATGGTCTCATTTTGGATGGCCAATTTGATATAAGAAAAAGCTGACATATTCCAGAAAGCAGAGTTAAATTCAGTAGAACTGATTTCTGCCCCATAGACAAATTAGGAGGAGATCTGAACAAAAACATACAACTGAAGTACAAAGTGACCTAAGAAAAATGCAATATAAAGTTATGAACTATGAAAACATTAGATGTTTGTTTTAATATAAAAGAATAAATTATTGTTTAGCTTTTTCTAAAAGATGTGATAAAAACCAGCAAGATATTCCACCAAGATGTTTATGAAATTGAGAACTCTTAAAACCAAAACTTTCTAAAGTTGCAATACTCTGTATTATATAGTTTGTGTATAGTTCTGATGTAGTTGCTTACAAGTAATTTTCTAGAATTTAATATTAAGAAGAGAGAAATCCCACATTGTGCCACAAAATAAAACCCCACAGTTCTGTAGTAGAGTGTCACCCTCAACCTTTTAGCAACCTGTTCTTCTGAGTCCCACTCATTTCCTTTACTCACATTCCTGAAACAAATTCAATCCCCTTGGCAAGCTTCACACTCCAATCCAAATGAAGAGCTGTTGTCACAAAAGGTTGCCACAATTCTCATATGTAATTTTTAAACCATTGGCATTCTCTCAGTTCCCAATCTCAGAAGCAACTGAAGTGTTTTGACTGCATTTTTCACAGAACAGGGGGGTGGAAGAAGAAAAAGCTTGTCTGATGCTTGCATCTGTCTTGAGGAACTTACAGACCAAAACCTGAAATAATTCTAAATTCTCAGCAAAAAAAACCCCAGGGTCTTAGGGCTAACATTGAGCAACCTCCACTAGGCTGGTACAACCAATCTTACATATAAAAAAAAGAAACATACTCCATTAAGAGCATTAGTCACTCTGTGAAAGAACTTAAGGAAGCAATAATGGGTTCAAAAAGAACAAACAATATTAATCTTTTTATATTTTTCGGTTTGTTCTCATGACTTGAAAACATCCACAACTCCAAATGATAACAAGATCCTTCTGTTCTGGGCAATGGGCACATGCACAGGATAAGACAATCCTTTTTCCTAAAGAATCCAAATTATTTTTGGACAAGATGGGCAAGAAATATTGTTACTCCCTTTCAGAGATGAAGAAAATGGATTCTGACGTAGCAAGTGACCTGTTCATGTCTCCAGTAAAGCTAGGAATCAGTTTAAGTCCAGGCACTATTCATTGCAAGATTATTCCTGCACCCAGTCCTGCTTTTTAATGCATCACCTACTGCTGTCGATGGAGACAACTGGTGAAGGAATTGAATTACCAGAAGCCTTTTTGAATCACAACAGTTGTACAAACTTCAAACTCTTCAGTCCCACTGGTAACTAAAGATAGCTGTCACAACTACAGATAAAAAAAGACGAAAGTTCATGGTGTCACCTTATAAGGTTAGTTTTTTCTTTAACTTATTTAGTCCCAGGATGGGGAGCTTGTGACACTCTAGTTAGTTGTCAGGAAGAAATGCTGAACAATATGGCATTTAAAATAAAAGCACAATAGAAATACTATTTTCAAAAGAGGTCAGATCACTTCAAATATTGCATTTAATCCAAAAAATCAGTAAAAATTTCTTAGATCATTATTACCCTCACTTTGATTTGACAGAGGAACCAAAGGCACAGAACAGCTAAACTGCACTGTAATAAAGAACAAATTACACAACTAAAAGAAAGCCTGTGTCTTGGTTCCTGGCCCAAATTCTTCACTTCCCTGGCGAGTTAAGACAGCTCTCTCCCCACACAAAAAATAAAGGTGGGAACAGGCTATTTTTAACCTAACTAAACTACACATTCTCATTCTCCCACCCCTCCCTTTCTCATTCTGATGACTTGCTGATATGAGTCACATCTTTCAGAGACAAGGACTAGCAATACTTGCTACATAAGACATTAACAGGCCACTAATTCTCCAGAACTTTAGTCGCAGTTTAGGCTTTATCTTGGCTCTCAGGAAATACTAAATGACACAGCCAGTAGAAGATCTCTTCCTCCTTCCCTTTTGCCCTCCTTCACACTTTTTAAATGAAAAAAAAATAGATACAATATTACACAAATGGATCCATTAGGTCACATTTTAAAATTCATGAGATATGTATGTTTGCACCATTTTGAAAGCATGTCCATTAAGCCGCTTTTAAGCGGAGAGCCTATTCACCTTGGAAAATCATTTAAAGATTGGGCAGTGATATTTACTGGCACTCTAGCCCTACACAGTCCACTCTGTAGGTGTGTATAATCAATACAGAAAGATAGCTCTGTTCTTTAGCTCACTTCCATGGGCATTTGTAATTCAAATAAACAGATCCTACTCAAGCATAGAGATCTCAGTAATAATTAATCTAAGCATCTGAATAAATGACTAGGATTAAGAGAGTGTCCCCCAGTGGCACCATGTGTAATCTGCTGTAAATTCTGAAGGCTATATGCTTGGGATAGAACACAATTCAAGTATCTGCAGTTACCCAAAGTCATAAGCAGCAACAAAAGAAAAGACCACCAGCAATACTTCCAAAGCAGCAGGAAACTGTTCTTGTATAAAAGGCCATTCATTACATCAAAGGCAGTTGTGCTAATTAAATTTAGCACATATGATTTTCAGTCCAAATAAAAAAAAAAAAAGTGGCTCTACTTAGATGCCTACTTGACATTATGCAGGTATTTAGCTGACACCAATGTCATACTTCTTCTTATTTCCACTTGCCTCCTTACAGATCTTTCCATCCCCACAAACACTAAGTTTTATCCTAACCACCCACACATGCCACATTAAGAGACAGGAAGCCAAAGCCATGCAGAGGCCTGTCAAGCAGGAAGCCTGTGACAAAAGGAAAAAGACAATCCAAGTATTTGTGCTGCCACCTACTATATAGTCCAGCACCTTAACTGTCTTTCCCTCAAGGCCCACGTTTAGGCTACTGCACTAGAAGGAGGGAGTAAACAAAACTAATCAGCATGGAGAAGTGTTTAGATTCTGTGCAGATTACCTTTTTCTAATTCAGACACTCTTTCTAGCAACGCATTCAAGGCTGTCTCTGTCTTCTGTCGATGGGCTGATGTTTCATTATGAAGCAAAGACTTTTCATCCTCAAGCTCGGCCACTTTGCTCAGGAGTTGGCGCTCCAGGTCTCCAAGCCTCCGTTGAAGCATCTCTCGAAGGTCATTAGGCAGTGCTGCATATGACACATTGGCTCGGAGCTGGTGCTTCAGGGGTAATGAGAAGGAAAAAAAATTGTCATTTTAGAACAGAAACTGCAAAATGCTGATACACTCCTGATTCAAAGGGAAGAAAGCAAGACCATCAAGTTCTCCAGGAAGTACAAAAGAGGCACTGCTTTTTAGCACTTGCTGTAGTCAGTGCTCTTACTAGCACTGTAGCTAACCAGGTCCTGAAACAAAAGGGCACTTTTGTTAGAGGCTTCCATGTTTCATACAAAGGAGCCTTCATACATTTAAGTTCAAAAAAATCAATGTAGGGAACCAGGTCTGATGCACTTCCATTAGTATGGGTACATGTGGCATATTAGTCAATTTTTGCTTTACTTATTGCAAGTGATATTGCCAACATAAGTAAAAAGAAAAACTATTATTTCATTTTAAATAAAAAATCAAGCTACTTTGAAAGCAAATTTACCAAATGAAAGTTTCCTCAGGTTTGATTTGCAGAGTAAAGAAGTCAGATGCTCTTCAGAGCAATGGTATTAGCCAGTGAAAGTATTTTTATGTAAACTAAACTAAAAAAAAAACCCAAACCCCACACTCTTTCACAAATAACACTGTTATCTTTAGGGATACTAAGAAACCAATGGTTCCACCTACTATTCTAGTAGAGTTTGCCTTCTACAACCCTAAAAAAAACGCCTCAAAAAGACAGCAAGAGTAAAAAAGGATGTTACATTATCAGATTATTCAAAACTGTACTTGAAAAGCAGTCCAGAGTGTTTAGACCTCATAGAATAACCTTTAGGAAGTTACTCGCCATCCTCACACCACCGGTGACTATTTGGAGGACAGCAGGAGGACACGCATGTCGCTCACAGGTTGTGGAAAGCAAAACAACATCCAGCATGATTCCTGTGGGAATACTCTATAAAATATTTCCATGAGTGCCACTCAACCACGGGCACTGTCCAAAGGCTGACAGAAATTACTTACCAATAGGCTTGGACCAAGCCCCCTTCCCATTCCCAGGCATACAGAATCAGGTTCTTTTTATTCTATGTCAGCTCTAAATACCTCATCTTATCTTCACAATCTGTCCAACACAATCTCCTCATTACCACTGGCATGTTCAGCACCATATGCCAAGGTCTTACTGCCCAAGACGTCAGCTTTATACCTCAAACCCCATGAAGTCACATTCCCGGAGAGATTTAGTCATATTAATACAGAAACTAAGCCGGTGACAAGCAGGAAAACCGTGATCTCCCCCCGCGCAGTGGGAGAACTCACTCACAGTGAAGCCGTCGGGTTGTTTACCGTTAAAGCAAGCAGGTAAATAACGAAGACAAGACAAGCGGGCTCGGCCAGGCTGGGTTTAACCCCGGCGCAGACTACGCGCGCTGGCTGCGCCCACCCAGGGCGCCGAGGCCACTGTCACCGCTGAGCCGTCCCAAGCGGCCAGGCGGGCGGGGGGGGGGCTGGCCCACCCCGCGCCCCGGCCCTACCTCCAGGCTCTCCAGCCGGTCCTTCAGGGTCTGCATGGTGCGGCTCAGCTGGTCGATGACCTGCGCCGGGTCCCGCGGCAGGTCGCCCATAGTGTCCTTGCCCTTGCCCAGCTCGGTCTTCCAGGTCCCCGCGGCGAACTTGCCGTCGGCGCCCTCGCAGCGGCTCAGCTTGCCGGTGAGCTCCCGGATGGCCTCCCGCTGGCTGCCGATGGTCTCCTTCTGCTGCAGGACGGTCTCCCGCAGCTGCAGCACCGTGGCCTTCAGCTCCTCCTCGGGGGGCAGCGCGCCGCCCTGCATGGGCACGGGGGGCATGGGGCAGCCCGCCATCTCCGACAGCGCCGTCTCCCCCTCCGTCTGCTTCGCCGGGATCGTCTCCCTGATGATGGCCGCCAGCGTGCGCCTGGGCCCGGGGCGGGAGAGCTGTG
>JAVJGI010000050.1:32272449-32317356 GCA_035590275.1 Ibycter americanus
GCCCCGTCCGCCGGGTGACGCCGGGAGCCCCGCAGTCCTGCCTGCCGCTCCGGCCGGAGCCGGCCCGGGGGACCGGGGCTTCGTCCACTCGGGTCCTGGAGGCCGCCAGGGGTGGCAGCTGCGCGGCCTCCCTGGGCAACCTCGGCCTCTGGTCCGGTGGCCCCACGGCGAGCAAGCTTCCCCCTGTGCCCCGCGTGAACCGCTCCCGCTTCACCGTGCTCCCGTTGTCCCTTGTCCTGCCGCACGCCGCGCGCTGCCTGGCCCCGGCGGGCCGGGCTCCCCTCCTCAGATCGCTCCAGCTCGTCGAGGTCTCCCCTGCGCTGGGGGGGGGCAGCACGGGACACCGTATCGCGATATGACCCAGCCCGTGCCGGCCAAAGGGGACCATCGCTCCCCTCCTGCTAAGGCAGCCGGGGACACTGCCGGCCTGCTGAAGCTAAAAGATCCTGCTGGCACACCAGCCAGATAGGTCAAGGTCTACATCAGTACTGGGACTTATGATGGAGAGCAAAGGGACAGGGATGCTTTAAGAACACGCTTCAGAAATTTTTGCGGAGTACCCTGAGACTGCTGTTGGACCGTAAGACCACTGTGGGTTTTGCTATATTGTTTGTGGTATCCAATATTTTTAATGCTCTTCACAATTACTTTAGATTTATAACCCGTGAAGGCTCGTATATTTTTTCCAAGCACCATACAAACATCAACCAAACAGTTCTTGCAAACTTCTTAGAGATACGCAAAGGAAACTGTTACCACTGCTGGAAAACCAGGGAAACAATTTCCTTATGCATCAGCAGAGGCTGCTCTTAGGACTCTGAAACCTTTGAGTAGAATTTCAGAATCGTAGAATTCTATATATGGAAAATAAAGACATTTTACCATAGGGTGAGTAGCTCTTACTATGAAATACGTAACTTTTTTAGTAATAATGAATAAGGAAAAGGAATAAAGAATATACAACTGAAAAGATTTTTAGCTGTTTTTCAGTCAACATGTGAATTGCTTTGTTACCGAATGAGTTTGCAAGTGTCAAGGAGTGTGTATCACAGCGATAGTGAAATCTAATTGTTTCCCGAAGTCCAGTTTATTTGTTCAGCTCCTCCAGCAACGTCCTGTTCGAAAGCCATGTCAGCCAAAGCTGACTGCAGATGCTGTTAAGCCACACAAGTGAGAGATGCAGCTCATGTTGCTTATTCCAGGGGAGAGAACACGGGATGGACAGAGTTCAACAAGGGACTACAAGCTCCGATTTCTGTCTGAACTTCTTTTGCCTGGAAACCAGGTCTCAAGAGACTGTACTGCTTCCTGGTTGAACGGCAAAGAAACACCCGCTCAGGTACAGAGGCTCTGACTAATTCCTCATCAGACATTTAACTGCCATTGAGATCAACAGGATATCACTGCTTAATCGTTTTGCTGATTAAAATTCTGGATGCTGCAATGACGAGGACCATGCAAGTACGCTAGGAGCACCTCATCTGTCAACACAGTGTCTTTCCAGTTCACATAAGTCCAAGAAATATTAAAGCCTATATGCAATAACGTGCCAAAATTTCTGCCCTACACGTAAGATTATGCAGTCACATCTGCACCACATTACAGCTCATTTCTCCTGAATGTCACGTGAAGCAGTATGAAAAAACTTAGTAACTCTAAAATGCTAGGTTTGCCTGTCCTTAAGGCCTGTGACGCTACTGTAGGACAATAGTAGTTTACTGCTTTTATACAGCTTGATTCCATCCTCTCTAACATGAATTGTGATGGCATCCTATGAAAATGGCCTCACATTACGTAAAAATAAAATTCTGATCCTGATTTTAAAACCCACTGTACAATTCAGAGCTGTTCTCAAACAGATTTTTGCCTCGATGCACAACAGTGATAAAGGTGTTGCTTCTTTTTAAATTCAAGCAATGTATAGCTTGAAGGTTTTGCTTAATTATAGATAGATTTTTGTCATAATCTTACTCAGGCAAGCTGACAAGTAATACAAGCAGCAGCAAGCAATAAACACCTGACTTCCAAAGTTCTGTAAGGTATATGGTGGTAAATTGCTCATGACAACAGAATTATTGTTCTTTATTACCACACTGTTTCTTTTTGACAGGGGAGGTCAGTAAAACAGGCAAGAATCCCAACAAAGACACTCAGAAATGTCAGTTACCGCACAGCGGGGGCATAAATGTGGAGGAAGGGTGGACAGACATGGAGAAAGGCAGGGATTATTCATTGTCCTTCTTAATACCCTTAATATTTTTCTATGGTACTTCAGCGCTTTCAAAAAAAAATAAATACCCATATAACACAAATTACCTCACTTTACCCCACTTCCAGATTCTGAGACCTAAATTTAATGCATGTAATTAGTTTATTGAAACACTGCGACTGTAGCCAGTATTTTTTCATGTTGGAAGGCCTTCATTTTGAGTGACTAGCATGCAGCAGTACATTATCATAAAAAATAAATCATATATCATTAAAAAAATGAGAAAGTCGATCATCTTCACACCAGTATATTGCATGTTAAGGCATAACCAAGCCGAATACTTGCTAATTTGAGATGTTTAAAAAACATTTTTTTTCCTTATGACCAAGATGAACAGTTCATAGGCACAGTGATTATATTTCACTGTAGCATAGAAGTTGATGGGGGTAGAGGGGGAAGCACAGCGAGTACCGATGACTTACTATTGCATTTGAGAGGTTTTTAAAACTTCTGGCTCCGTGGCTGTCAGGCAGCCTAGCATCTCTGCAGCCCACAGAATGGATTTTTAATTTTTAATTTAACTTTGACAGTTTCTACTGCCTTCAAAAGGGCTTTATTCTCTTTGGAAACAGCATTTGCATGCTAGCTGCTATCTGTCTTTATCTTTGATGCACAACTGTGATATCTGATACTGGAACTTCAATATGTATGTAAAATCCATTTGGATTCTCAATAATATAAGGTTTTTGCATTTAGTGTGAAGGTCTGGAATTCAGGAGATCTGACATAACACTTTGCTAACACACTTGTGTCTCGCCACTATCACTAACACAATCTTGCAAAAAATTTTAAATATATTAGGAGACTGTCTCATTTTTAAAGCGTAGCTTAAGCACATGAAAGGCCATATACAAGTGACTTTAGAGGAAAGATAGGCTTCTTTTTCTTTTTTTTGATACTTTGGTTTTGTTCCACTCATTATTGTCCAGATGTTCAGTGAAATATTGGCCTAATTATCTGAAAGGCTCAACTTAGCCTAGACCTACAGATCCAGGTCTAAATCCTTTATGTACGTGAAATTCAGGTCTCATTGTAATGGAAGTTAAGCATTTAGCTGCCTAGTGAAACTTTCAAAAGTGCTAACTGTCCAACTTTTGTCAGTAAGTACATAAATTTTACAGCCTGGCCCTAGGGATGTTTGCAAAAATTATCTTTAATTTCTCTACACCTCATTTCTCTGTTTATAAAACGAACATATTATTCCCTTTCCTCTCTAGCCTTTCTCAAATTATAAACTCTTACCAGGCAGAAAACATCTATTCCTGTATGTCTGTGCATCACAATGGGATGTAGTCTCACCTGATGCTTATTTTTTTTGTGTATCAGAATAATGTTTATATTAGCTAGGTTATACTAGTTTATTTAATCAATTTGCTTCTAAGAAAATGCTACTTGGGCTGCTATTTACAACTCCCAGAAGTTTATAGAAAAATAATAATTTCAGTAATTCCTTAAGCATGTACCACTTTCTCAAAAAAAGGCCAGTTTCACTTGTATCATAACAAGTCTAGCAAAACTATAGAACTATTCACCAGCAATGAAGCCTGAAATTATGAATTTTGTTCAGTATCCTTTTTCACGTTTGCTGAAGTAATCAGATATGAACAGGCTCTTCACTTAATCTTTAATACCTACTTCTGACAGCATAAAAATCTCCTGGCTACTGATCAGAGACATGCCACACAAGAAACTTGGTATCTGGCAAGTGTTAGTATCAGGAAATTTAGGGGGGAACAGAGGCAATTAACCAGTTACAGAAAAAAAAATTATGAAACTCGGGTTTGCCGACAGAAGTTAAAAGTCATGGCATCCAGGGATGCTGCAGCACGAGGATTTTGTTCAACGTACTTTAGATGTTTTTAATAATCCCATCTTATATAGCTTTTATGGATAAAATACAAATAAAATATTAGAAGAAACGAATCATTAAGAGACATACTCCCTTTTTCTTTCCATATCCTAGGCTGGTCTATGAAAATCATAAATGGAAAATGTATTCCCTTTTAAGTCAGCAGGATTTTTGCCACTGATCTGAATAAAGTCAGGATTTCTCTAGATCATCTAAATGATACATTACTTTCCTGTGAATCACCAACTAGGAGTATCTTCCTTCCAGCAGAAGGAAAACAGAACTTACCATAGAGGTACTCACTGTAAAAACTTTGTCAGAGAGATTCACTGCAGGAACTTTCGAAGAACATCAGACACTTGAAAAAGAACTTACTGCCTCCAGTATTCCCATATGCTGCCAGTCACTAAAGGACAGGAATAGGAGACTCTTCCAGGACTACAAGCTGCCTGTCACCCTGACACTAATCACCAACCAGCGAAACACTGGGTCAGCCACTGCAGGACCTATTACCTTCCTGGTACTCTACAGACATTTAGCCCAAAATGCCAGGCTTAGAGATAAATTTGAGAAGTGAAATAGGTTAGTTGCATGGAGAACAAACCCTGAGACCTTCACCTTTATTACTCAATTCTTATTAATGCCTGTCCTCCTGAAGTTGGAAGAATTTTGCCCAGTCCCAAGTGAAATGCAGAACACAGAATTTGGCTAGAGATATGCAAAATACATGTTGATATGTTTTAAAGTCTCCATATATATAAAATATATTGCAAAGCATCAAATGCTTTTACATGTTCAGAACTGGATATTTATTGCTCAAGTGGTGGGTTTTTTTTCAAAACTCTTAGTCCACTTAGATTTGGTGTTTTTGCAAAATAAGATGCTACTGTGAAAGGACCTAATACTGTACTTCTTTCTGTAGCAAGTGAGATGCATTTTCTCTCTACTAACTCCATTGGGACCACTTCCCGCATGGACTATAGCTTTCAGTGCAATAGCTGTGATACACAGTTATTAAACTCCGTTGTAGATGTCTCTGCTTTGTGCAGGAGCAGGATAAATTCCCTCCTGTTACGTCTCCAAATATCACAGTATGAATAACTATTACAGTCCACACTTGGGCCTGCTTTGGTGGGTTTCTAGAGTCAATAAGCTTACCAGAGTCCCCTGAAATCCTTTTAATCCTACAAATGTTATAAAGTCCAGTAGCAGGTGAACAGTTGCCCTGTTGCTGGCTGGGAAATGGTGTCCTTTGACCAGATGGTTCACTGTCATTATGGTATTGGAAAGTTTAGTTTTCTTTCTACAATACAGTTACATAAATCACAAATATATGTTTGTATCAGTCATTTATATTACTGTAGGTGTGTACTAGATGCATGTACATGTTCACATGTGTATCTTAAATTAAATGTATTTTTGAAGTCACCACGCCAGAAATACACATCTGGATTTAGAGCTAGAATTCACAGAAGAGAATGTAATGTACCCACCTTGTGACAAAGAATGAAAGAAAAGAATACATGAGAGATTAGAAATCCAGGACAAAAGGCAGAACAACTTCCAGTGCCTTTCCATTAGAAAACATTACTATAGAAGAAGCTCAGGTCTCTCATGTCGGTGAGTTAGTTTTTCAATTCTGTCAGAAGTGGAGTGATAACCTTGAGTTCTCCCTGCAGGGATTTCCCTCCTCCTCTCACTATTTTTGTGTCTCATTCTGTGGCTGACAATTAGAAATGATATTATGTCTTGACCCAAACAACATGTGAAATGCCAAAGCACTTGGTGTTCTGCGATGATGTAAGTCACCTCAATAGGTTTCATCTCAAGTTCTAATGAGTGTGACAAAGTAACCATCCGTGGAGAGGCTCCATAGAGTTCTGATAGGCCAAGAAAAAAAAAAAAAAGTCATTGTCTGTGGAGGTAGTTTTTGCAAGAAACTAGAATGCACACAGACAGAAGAAGATTAACACAAGAAAATTACAAAATAAAGGGTCATATAATTTAGTAAGGATTCTGCAGCAAGTATGTTTCAGATAAAACACCTGGGGCCAGGCTGTAGATTTGATACTGAATCTGCAGATTCGTTTATTTACACTGGCAGTTAGATTCTGAAGTATTTTGGCTTTGCTGTAATCAATAGCAGCTCCACTATGGACCTGTGCAGGGTACTTCGCTCCCTAGCTCTCTGGTAAGGTTATTTGCACTAGGAGATACTTGTGTGCGAGAAGAGTTAACCAGTCCAAATCTTTTCAGATTATAATTGTCAAAAATGCATTTACTTGTCATGGTACTAACTCTATTTGGCCAGGCTGCAATCATATTTTCAGAGTGGTAGATCTAAATAAACTTACTTGATTTTAGTGCTCATAACAGATTTACCTTCTTACCCTTCCTGCCACTTGCCCAGTTTCATTTCGATTTAACCTGTATCTTTTCATCATTTAAGATGACAAGATCTTTGGGGAAGTGATTGTCTATTTTCTATGTGTTTTATAGTACCCAGCTAACTTCTCATAATCACTCCGCATAACATCAAATACAAATACTCAGTATTATACTGGTATTACCCTCATTTATATCTTCATTATATAGGATCTGAATTCACGGGTAATTTTACATTTAATTGCTTTATTCAGTATCTTTCACACAGTATGCCATCATGAAATGATGTCACAGACTGAATTTCTTTCTTTGCAGACCAATGGAAGTTCATTAGAAAATATATACCAAAACAGCAGTAATGCAATGTAAAAATTTTCAATACTTTGCATTTAAGTGGTTAGCAGTATTTTAAGTATTATGAAGTCAATGGCATTAAGGCAATTTATCTGTGAAACAGATCCCGCTTTCATGTTTTCATTCTATAATGCATGTCAAAAATTTGAGTTGCAAATTACATCAATTTAATTTTCAAATAAAATGGAGAATATTTTGCCCTTAAATCCTTAATCTTCAGCCTGTGAAAAATATCCTGGACTATGAAAAAGTATGTTCTACATCCTTGCTGTGCCTCAGCCAGTCTGAACAAAGGTCTAATGAGTTTGTGAATAGTGTGAAAAAAATCACTGATTGTCTGACTAGCTGACTGTAGGGAAGGAAAAAATCCTATTCCTCTAGGTTTGATGGAAACTTGAGTTAACTGTCAGTGCCCACACAAACCGGAAAAATAGGATTAAAGGCCAAAGAGATATAAACAGGAGACATGCTGTACATCTGCTTTGACAGATGATTTTCACACTTCACAGGTTTAACTAAAGCTCACTTTCGCAGCAGTTCTTATGAACATAAACCCCTTCTAAATGAAATGATTGAAAAACAACTGAGGATTAAAGCACCAAAATCCAAGCCCTCATAAAACTATCCAAAATGTTAATAGTGATGATAAACAAAGTAGAGCACTTACATACAAATTTTCAAAATAATTAGATGTCTATATATCAAAATCCAATCAATCTGTTTGTACAATGCTAAGAGCCTTAGTCATCTATTTATTTCACTAACTCTGTGCATCATTAGGCATACACCAAACTAATTTTTATCTGTGATTATGGAAGTACAATATTATTTCACAGACTGTTAAAATTGTAAGGATGAGACTGAGAGAGTCATCTTAGCTTCTTTCTGCTTGTAAAATGACTGCAACCAGCTACCTTCCAAAAATTATGACTTGGAAGTTATTCAGCATATGTGAGCTTATGTATGATGCTGTTTCAGTCTGGATCAATGGCAATTAATTCAATACAGAGCCACGCAGCTACCACATTCAAATAAGGAATTTCTTTTCTGTTGTTTCATCTGATAGAGGGCTTAGAGGCAGAGCTGTTCAAGGAAGTGCTACAAACCCAGAAGTGTAAGTTCAAATCCTGATCCTGGGTTGTGTGCTAAAGACCACACTCAGTCAGAGCAGCGGTAAAAGAGTACTCAGCTGTTCAAGCTAGAAAGTCAAAGGCACCAGCCACAGTAGTGTGCAACAAGTTACAGATGTGCCTACCTCCATGTGCCATCACCACGCTGTGAAGAGATGAGCGGAATTCTTAAAACCAGGAGGAGATTTTGGAATCTCTTCCCTAATATAGGAAGAAATTGCAAATATTTATTTTTCTGCAAGAATATTTTCAACATTTTTGTAAGCGCCACAAACATTAAGCTGCAATATTTACTAATTTGCATCCACATTTAATTTCTAGTGTTGTCTTGTCATACTTACATAAAATATTGTCTATGAATGAAAGTCCCTAAAAGGAATATTCTAAAAATAAAGGGGAAAGTAAGGGAATATTCTTAAAATCTTGCCTGACTTACTTGCCACTGTGCTACAACTCAAGAGTTGTGATTTATAACATACTGCATTGTGCTCAATCACCAAGCCTGTTCCTCCATTTGCCAAGGTAGAAGATGGAGTTAATGCAACAGTGATGAAACTAATTGCTGGGGAAACTAAACATCTTCTCTTCTGATGATTAAGGAACCCTTGTTAGAGGTTGTAATATTTCTGCTTTGTTGGAAAGACAGTTCAAGTGTAGAATTACTTATTGGTAACTGTTTTTTAATTTTTCTCCTAGTTAGATTTGATGTAAACTCTTGATGCTTAGGATCTACAAAGATAAAGTAAACCAGAATGAGAACAAGCATAAGTACCACTCCAAAGTAAGGCAGAGAGAGGGAGCTCTTCTGAATGAGGCTCATTACAAAATCAGATTTGCTGCACAGTTTCCCGCCAATGCAGTAAAGGCAAGATTGGTATGAGCATATCATTGCTGGCTGCAGCACTGGGACTCTTGAATAAATGGCTTGATCTTTATAGTAAGAGTAACTTCGATACAAAAAGGATTGCTGAGCAGCAACCAGAGGGCTCTAGATTATGACAAGTAGATTATTCCAGGAAGAACCACTTAAAAAGCAATCGCCATCAGGACTTTTTATCTACAGCACAGTTCTTTGTGACTGCTAAAAAGGTTAGGCAAAAATTCTGAGATATTTAGTAACATAGAGGAAATACCACAGCTCAAAATTTGGAGTCTTAACAGATGTACACTCTCACTTCAACATTATTCTCCTGAGCTTTGGTTTTCATTACTGAAGATGTTTATTTTCAATTTGATCAATAATCACGAATACTGCCAAAGGGGATACTAATGTCCAGAAGAACTACGTAAAAATGGAAGGTGTATTTATCGCTGAACTGTACTCATTCAAACTCAGTGAATACTCACATGAGTATGAGTCCCTGAGTTAGCAACTACTATTTAAAAATCACACGTGAGAAAATTATTTTGGAATAATTTGTTTCACAGGATACAAGCTGATGTATCCTAGGTGCATTACTGAACTGTTAGAAAGTACTGAATGTACTGCAGTGGCAGCCTCTAATTAATCCATTGAGTACCATTAATCCAACTGCCGATGTGTGTGTACTGCTTGCATAACAAATACTTTGGAAACAGCACCTTGCATTTGAGCATAATGATGTGACCGCATGAGATAACTGGTATAATTTTCATAGGGCATGTTTACATATGAAAGCAAATAGATATCGTATTAAGGCACATATATTTTCCACATCAGCTTTCTGGAAAATAATTTTACACATTTAATTGAAATCCCTTTATACTTCTGTTAATTTGCCAACTCTTCTATACACAAGTCTTATCTGGAATTCATGCTCTACTCATGATTTCTTTCTTCCTGATCATTCACCGGTGTCATGCAGTATTATTTATCTGTCAGCTCTCCTCCTCCCCACTGATTTATTTGTGGGTCATTTTTAGAATTTTCTTCCAAGTTTTTAGCATCATAAATTTGACTCACTGAATTAGTTCTTCAATGATATGCTTTCTTTTTCTTGTTGACAGGATGAAATTTATAACTTCAAATCTTCTGTGTGGATGCTATATCTTATGGAGACTATTGTTGTGCTTACAAAGGTTATGCTGTGATTTTTTTGGTGAGCACTCCCACTCATAAATCCTATTCTCTAGAATATTTCTAGAAAGCAAATGCAAGAGGCACCAACATGGCTAAAATAAATTCAACTCAAAATTGAAACAAACAGTCGCAAAATACATTTGTTTAAAGTCTACTCAGCTGCAAGGGACATTTCTGAAGCATGTTAAATTTCTTTATAGTGAAGTCACTACACTTGTTTAAATCACAAGTTTTAATTATTGCCTTTATTAAAGCTGTATTTCAATAATCTAACCAGTCCAAGTATGTCCCTTGTTAAAGCTGTATCAATAACACGTCTGTGTGCTATGTTTGAATAATCTGTAAGCATATTAAGACATTATTTTATGTGGCATTTGTAATATTATGCACGTAGATGAAAGTGGCAAAGGTTTTACCCTCATCAATGAAGCCTCAAAGGAGCAGTTATGGTATAACTACATGGTCTCAACCAGATGTAATTCTTTGGGCTAAAAGATAAAAAGACCCACAATGTATGACAAGTATTAATTCTCAAGTCTACTGCTGTAGTGTTCAAGTGCATCCAGGAAATAACTTCCTGCACCAGAAGTAAAAGGCCACAAATAAAATCTATCAGGGAGTCCTTGTGTTGATGCAAAAATAAATTTTATCCTTCAATTTCAGTTAAAATTATTCCTTTGAGAACCCTAGCTTAAGAAGGAGATTCAGGATGTCAGATACTTGTTGCTTTCAAAAAAACAGTTTTGCAAGTGAAGAAAGAGTGAAGAAAATTAAACGTTTGAAAAGTAAGCTAGAACGAGAAGGAATGTATGTCATCTATGGAAGACCAGATCCTTTTATCATTTGCACTCGTGTCAGGACGAGTTGTTCTACTTTGTCACCAGCTTTATATCAGTTCTGAAGAATCTCAAAGTGAAACTAAATATAACACACTACATTTCGATATAAAAATATAACCCTCTTTGCCTAGAACACTGTTGTGACTCCACATAATTTGCAGGATTTTGTAGTTGGATGAATTTAACTTAATAAATTAATAATTTAATAAAAAACCGAAATTAATAAAAATTCTTGACATAAGAAAGCATTTTGACTTACTGCTTTGGTCTTCAGTAAGCATAGCTCCATTAACTTCATTTTCAGCAATCAGTTCACTAACTTTCTGCTGTAAAATGAATGGGTGGTTTTGTTTTGGTTGGTTTGGTCTGCAGAGCTAAATAATCAGTTTCTTATACCCATGTAGATAAAATCAAAGTCCTCTCTAGTCAACAAGAAGGTGATTAGGGCTTTGAGCATATAGATAAGCTTATTACAGCAGACATGGAATCTGTTCCCAGTCACAGTTGTAGAAGCTGCTCATGCACTTTTAACACTGATAGGTGTTCATCTAATTGGCTGCCAGGGACTGAAGCCAAACGTAGATCAGACATTTTCCTATTATTTAAAACTAAGTACATATTGGTAATCTAATTACTATCTACCTAATGGCACTGGGACAGCCTATTAGTCTATGCAAAAGGTGTCTGTACAGAAGAAAATCGAGCAGGTTTCCTTTAAAAATATTGAAAGAAATTAAATTGTTCAATTGCCAAACGTGGTTGATCTCTAAAGGTCAGTAAGGATCCTGGTTCTGCCTCTGGCTCTGTACTACATTAAAAATGTGTTCTTGCAGCTCTGTCCTAGGAAGGCTGCTCAATAGTTATCCTTCTGCAGACTTGCTTTGATAGCTTTCAAAAACATTTATGGTTTTATGTATTTAATACAAGTATTTTTCAAAATATCTGAGTAGTGACAGACAACAGAAAATGTGCATGAAAACTCTCCTTGATGGCACCTTTCTTTCAAAGATTGAAGAACATGTACAATTATAATTCCACATGGAACTACAGAAAGCTAATGACTGAGACACATCAGATTGTATTTTAAAGTACTCAGAGTGTAAGGAAAATCCAAAAAGGGAAAGGACAAAAAATTGGGGAATGAACTATCTAGCATACAAGCACACCTCAAAGCAGTCAAGTAAATCTACTTTTCAATGGTCAAATGGTAGGAATTCAGAGAGCCAGCAAGTAATTCAGTTACCTGGAGAAGTTATCTTAATGTAGAGAGGTACGTGCTATCCTGGAGGAGAACTGGGAGGTGACTCAACTACACTTCTCTACTATTAGTTTTTCATTGTCCAACTGCAGGAAATATGATAAAAACTATGATGGCCAGATTACTGACCTCACAAAAAAGAACATCCATGTAGTAGCAGCAAAAAAAGCTGCCAGGGTCTATTAAGCATGTTGAACAGAGTAGTATATTCCCTAATCCACACCAGTTTCCTAGCTGTTGGGGCTGCACAGGATAGCCTGTTACACATGCCCTGCACGGTCACTGTATGAACCCCATTTTCAAGCTCCATTCCCGCAGCTATAAGCACTCAGTCACTTTTGTATTGTACTGATATAAATCAAGATTTACAGGTCTTACTTTCCATTTCAAAATATGCCTCAGATATCCTTGTAGCATTTAAAAGGTGTTTTTTCACTGTACACATATTAGCATATTATGAAAGAAATAATTAGCATATCAAATGCTGGAGATCAATTAGCTGCCAAAGCACCCGTCTAGACACCAGCGCCTGACACTTGTAATAAAATCAAAGCCAAGCCAGCCAAATGCTGCTGCTAACTCAGTATGGCTTCTCAGAACAGAAGCAGTAAATGTTCATTCATTACCCTCTGCACCAACAGTGCAGCAGCTGATTATCATCTGCTTCCATTTACTGCTATTGTTGAGCCAAATCCTAAACGAGTTCACAGATTCAGTGACTATTCTTTTATTGTCCAAGTCTATTGACTGCATATTTTTTTTCCGCAGTTGCCACTTGGTTCCAGTAACTCCTGAGCTCTCTTCAGATATGGCTCAGGAGCAGTCTGCTTCTCCAGACTTCCGCACGCTGGAAAACAGAAAGATCCTGCAGAGAGCGAGGGATGCACTCCCGGTGCACAATACAGTTCAGCTGCAAAAGTTCTGCTATGTCAAGACTCTTTGAGGTTTTGAAGGAGTCTGAAGAGGATTTAACTCATGATGATGAAACAGGGCCAGAACACTGCACTGCACAAAGTAGAGATCAAATACATTTGCCCTCAAAAGAAGCATAAGAAATTGTGAGAGCTGCAATGCCTTGGTGAGCTGAGAATGAACAGCCTGAGGCAATACATGTCCAGAGAGCGGCAAATACAGCAAAACAGCAGCTAAGCACCCCATTCTGCAGTCTAAGTATGACCAATTTCTCCTGAGATTTCCCTATACCTAAAGTGAGAAGGAAGCTTTTTCTTTTAAAGGAAATATAATCAAATCAGAGATCAAATCTCTGCTCTGAATTCACCATACAGTTGAATATCAAATGCCTTCTGACAGCTAAGATTCTTCATTTGTCACTGAAGCTTTGCTGCCTTTGAAAAACTTCTTGTGCTTTTGCCTTAATCACACTTCCAGTGATACAGATGGCTCCAATAGCCATTTACTTCCATGGGACAGTAATCTTTAACGTGCCATTATCAAATTTCTATCTGCAGATACTATTTAATACAGAGTCCTATTATATGACCAGGCATTCAGGAAATGAAGGCGACTGACTGGAATTTCATCCATGTATTAAAGCAGAGACAATTCAAGAAAGAAACCACAGACAGTGGTTTAGCAATAGATTTATTCTCATTAAAAAGAGAAAACCATGCAACAGCTAATGCTTGGTATGACTTGGTTACTTTATGACTCCCACAAAATATTCTTCAACACACAGCATTTTTCTCTTACCTCTTTTCACTTCATGCAAAGAATAAACAGCAGTTCAGCACAGAGACTCATCATTGGGTTTATATGCTTTGTTTTGAACTATATCTCAACAGGATGCTGACAGGCAATAAATACTAGTTTCTAGTCCTCAACGGGAAATTCTTTCTGAAAAGACTAGTCATACAAATTGACTACGCTGGGAAAATAACTTTTATTAAAATGTGCAATGCCCATGTTTTTATTTTTATACACTGCAGACCCACCATACCATCTTATCTGAATGCCCTATATGTATATTCAGTATTATGTACTGATATCACTACTATGAAATATAAAGATGAGTTACTTCTGCTATTGATCAGCTCTCAGATCTATGCAAAGAAAGCATACTACAACAGTTGCCAAGAAAATCCAAGGTTAACTCAGTCTTTGCTCCCAAGATTTCACGTTGTGGTTTTCTGATAGGCATTACCTTTTCCACTGTTGCCTCCTAAATGAAACCTTATAAAGATTCATGCTGTGATTTTCAAAGAAATTTATGGATAGCTAATTTATACTTTTGTCTTGTGCCTAAGATATACTAACATGAACCTTGTACATTAAGGAAGCCAAACTGGAGAGGATAAAGGACTCCTAAAGGAACAGTGCCACAACATGTCTTCAACTATTTGTAAGGTTAGAAATGTTGAGGGGGTGGGGTGTGGAGGGAAGGGATGCATTTTGATTTCAATTACTATTGTCATTAGTGTGCATTTGATGGAATAATTGTAACTCAGGTAAGATAAATTCACAAACATTATCCTAGTAAGAAAACACGTAAATATATTCATAATTCAGACATTTTGAAAAGAATAATCTATTACTTGTCAAGAACTGAGAAACTCCTTAACATCTGCACTGAGCTCATACAAAATACTACAAATTACTAAGAATTCCCTGAATATTCATTTGTTTGTGTTTAATTTGCAGCATATGACGTTTTATGGTAGTAATTATATAAAATCAACAGTTATGAACATGGATAAAGACCTTCACAGAGTCTAGCAGAAAATGCAGTACTATGTAACAATGTAATCCATTTAAAAGGGGAAAAAAAACCCACAACCTGGCACCATTTCAAAAACCTAAAGTGCTCTGTACAGCTGGAAGAAGCATTTATTATTTATACTCTGGAGGCTTTTCATTCACATCTACCAACATGTTTACCATTTGGAATGAGGATGAATTAGCAAGGCAACAGCCAAAGACTTTTTTTTTTTTTCTTCCCCCCCAATAAACTTCAAATCTACTAACGTTCAAGCTAGCCACTGACATTCTTGCTAATGAGTGACTGAGATGTGAGAGGCTTATTAAGATATGCTTGGATCAAAGTGGCAGCTGCTATGTCACACTATAATTTATGGATCTGGATATATATCTAGGTTAAGTGCTAGAAATACATTTGAGCTTGCCAAGGCAGGTTGGTTTCACGAATTACGTATTGCATTCTACAACAGAGAAACTACCATAAAGCCTTTTACTTCTATCCATTTAACTGCTGGTCCAAAATACAGAGCATGGATTTTTCACACAAAACCTGTCTGGGATTTTTGACTGTGGTCACATGGCAAGCAACTGTTCAGAGCACCATTCTAAGTCAACAGTATAAAAAGTTATCAAACTTGCAAACCCACACAGTTGCTTTAAAATCTGCCTGCATAATTTGTATTATGTTACACTTTTATCAGACACAAAAATCAAAATACATGCACTGCAACTACAGATGTACTCACGTGCACAGAAAATAGCATTTCAACAGCCTGTTGAGAACCATTCAACTATCCCTCAGTGGAGATAACGGTTTTGCTGAAAAGCACTTGTCATCTAGTTTGTCTTCACCTTATTTCACACTGTAAAAATGCAAATTTTCCTGTGACCCTTAAGACAGTACTGGAATACCTCAATTTCTGTAAAAGGAGTTTATACTATTTGGAACAATTTCTGCATGTACATCTCAAACTACAATCAAAACAGCCTTGCCACAGTTGCATCCCGACTAGTGATGAGCCTCTGCTTCCTAGGCACTTCTGACCTTCAAGCTCCCTGAACACTTTGAGCTTCTCCTCTGTGCACAGCTCAAATTACCCACTCTGAGCAGTTCTAAAACCCAGTTTGCTGAGGGGTCTCATCTCAGGGTATGTTCAAGACATCCTGTGGCCAGGATAATACAGAGTTGGTAGGTTTTTCTTCTAAGATACAAGTGCTTGTATTGATATGTGTATTTTAATAATAATCTGGCGATCAGAAAACTCTTTGACGTAGTGGGAGACCTAGATTCAATTTCCTCTTCAGCCTTAAAGCCTGTAAACCACATCTCCCACCATCCCAGGAAAAGTCTCCAGTGTGTGATTGCTCTGGAGAGCAGGCAGCCTCCTCCTGCAATTGCTCTGCTGCACAGAAAGGATGCAGGATTCACAGATGAAAGTGAAAAAGCAAATGCAATGCTATTATTCATATAAATTATTGAATAGCAATCTAAAACTATTTTACCATTGGCTATTTATCATGCACAGCCAAACTAACACATCAGCTGGAGGAACAACTAAAAACATTGCCAGAGCCAATACTCAGTCCCAGCTCCAGCTAATAGTATATGATCAAATTCCTGTCAATAGGTACTAATGAAGAGATCCTACTAATGGCGCTGAAACTTCTAACTTGACAGCAATCTGCCTCCACAAAACCAAACTGCATACACAAAGCATGCTGAGTGGGTATGAGAAAGTATCTGTTTACTGATTACTACTGAATAAATTAAAAAAATTAATTGCCCTGTCATAGTCTAGTTTTGATGTACTTCAGAAAAAAAAAATAATTCAGCCTTCAGGCAGGGGAAAAAAATACCCCACTTAATATAGTATGGTTTCCCTGAATCTGATATAAACAATCCCAAAGCATCTCTTTAAAAAGTCAGTCTGTACTTTACAGATTTCTATGCTCCTGGCAAAATACCAATTTATACTTAGCTGGAAAGCAAAATCTACACTGGGCATCAGGGACTAACTTAAAGATGTAACTGAAATACTTCCTTAGGGCAGCAGAGGGTGAGGGGAAGGAAATAGGTGTTATAAAAAAGAGAACACACTGTGTTTGGCTTCATTAGTGTTCAGAAACAATTACCTCCATTGCGTGAACAGCAAAAGTAAAAGACTGCCTCCAAATATAATACGCTATCAGAAGATGTCTGTAGCTCACATTGTCTATCTAAAAGGGCTTAAGGTGCAGGCAAAGAGGACTTTTTCCATGGTCATTACTCCCTCACTGATGCAGCAAGGAGGAAATAGCCCAGAGGAAAAGAGTTGGTGGACCTCAATCCCATTAGCAGCACACCATTACTGGCAGACAAGCTACAATAAGGGAGTAACCTGTAACACTAGACAGGCCCAGTGCAGATGGGTTTGCTTTGCTGAAAACAGTGAGCTAGCAAAGAACTGCAACTGTGAGAGACAAGTCTGTGACTTCAGCCTGCTTCTGGCATAGCAAATCTGTGTGTACCACCATGCCACAGAGCTGACCGAGCCAGCTGGTACTTGGAATGGTCTCACTTGGTACACCAATTGTACTCCCCTCCTGCACATGGACTTCTTTCCTCACACATTATGTCTTTGTATACACAAACACAGATTTTCATTCACCAGAACAGAAAAGCTAACAGAAACAGATGTAATGCACTTCTGATAAAAACAGTTCAATCCAGTTAATTTTAAAAAGCGGCTCATGGTGGTTCTGTTCACAGTTCACAGCATACCAAGGTAAGGCAGTTCACATTAACATTACAACACACATTAACAACAATCAACATTAAGATCAGGGCTCTATGTACTTAATCCAAGCTAAATAGTGAACTGTCAGTGAAAAGGTGGTCCTGTGCTGCCCTTGGCCCATGCACAATCATCCCCCATGTGCTGTACAGTCACCTCCTGTAAGGGATGCAAGAGCAATGCACAGATAAAGACAGAAAACGGGAGTTCGGGAGCAGCTTGCAGTTACATCACATTAAATGTAACACTGATGAACCCTCGAATAATAAACCCTCATGAATCCTTGGATATAATTTACAGACTTTTTAGCATTCACTTCATTAGTACATAATAATAAAAAAACCAAACCATTTAAAAATCAGAATTGTAATAGATGTGACTTCCTTCCAAAATGCTTATAAATACTGGCCTTAAAACCAGACAGATTAATTCAGGAAAAGCCACAGTATGACTTAAGATCTCACAAACTACGCAGGATCATCCTTGAAAAGTTCATAGATGTGTAGAAGACCATAGAAGAAAAAAGATAATCACAGGGCTGTAAGAACTAACAGTGTCAATGAAGTACTGCTCTTGCCTCTGTCAGATCCACACCAACCAGTGGCTGGAACAGTCATCTCTCAAACAGCACATCGAGTTCAAGTCATTATAAATACCACAGGACTTTTTACTGGACCAGAAGCTAGCAGACTGTGTTATGCTCATGATCTCAATGCAGTTTTTAGGTGAGTTGTTGGGGAAAAGCACATGAACATATGTATGTGTGTATATGTTTGAAGACAGGCTTCTTTTACTTATCAATAAATGGTGGGGGGTAGGGGGGGTGGGAGAATAAAAAAAATCAACTTTGGCACTGCAATTGGGTTCCCTAATTTCTAGCCCAGCAAGTATAAAGACAAAGCACTGAATATTCTGGGCATCTCTAAGTATAAAAGAAAGGTGTATATTCACATGAGGATGGATGTAAGCATTTTGACAGATGCTGAATGAATGATACACATCAATATATAGCTGGGTCCCAAGGCTGGAGGTAAGGAGACAGCATCTAGTTGGCTAACTGTGGGGCTGTAAGGAGTTAACTTCTAACCCGGGAAATAAGTTGAGCCAAAATTTTCTGAAACATAGAAAATGGAGGGAAGTACCCAGGTTAGAAGACTAAAGACAAGTTAGAGTAGGAATGCTTAAAATAGGAAATAATTATATGTAAAAAGGACAACAGGTCAGAACACAGCACCTTCTTTAAATAACGTTAAAAAGAGATAAGAGCTTAATAAAGCTGAAATAGTAAACAACAAATAAGAACCAATTTAAACTCCTCTATCTGATTTAAGTAATACTACAACAAGTTCTTTATACTGCATTATGCAAACTTCTTTCCATTGATCTGACAAATCTGATTAAATGTTTCTAAGTACTCTCCAAGCTGAAACTGAGGTCATGCACAAGATTATTCTCTACAACTCAATTGCCTATTGCACCAAAGCAACGTAGTGCAGGTATGAACAGGGACATGTATTTGCTAATGTTGGATCAAAAAATTAATATTAGGATGGATGTTGATTACAGGTTTCCAACCATCCAGTTTTATCAGACCTTTGTGAAAAACACTGTGCCTCAAAACTTTGGTAGATTTTCTATGGTACAAAACCAAAAACTGTACAAGGATCTTGGCAGAGGACAATTTCTTCATACTAGAAGCCTCCTGCATTTCGCTGTGCAGGAAGTGAACAAGGTATAGAGAGCTGGGAAAAGTATTCCTAAAACCTGCAATCCCTATATGGGACTTTTGACACTAGTACAAATTACAACAGTCTTCTTGTCAGGGGACAAAAGGTTCGACACTAGAATACCTTCAGGATCATGGACTATGACTCTTAATTTAAAGCTTCCTTCTGTACTGTCTCAGGAGTGCTGAGCAGAGTTCACAGATCAATCCATTGAGGGTCCCACCACAGCTATGCTCAAGTCTGGCACGATAATAGATGCCAAGGTTTTAGCAGCTTTGTGTATAACATTTCTCACCAGTGAAGAAAGGTAGTTGATTTTCCAGCTTGAGGATTTTGTACTCATCTATAGGAAAGAATATAGTACGTAAGGAACTTTTTTTTTCCTGTAACCCGTTAAAAAATGGAGAACATGGGAAATCTAGGGAAGCTGGATATTCTAGGGAAGCCAGCAGTGACTGACACATGTAGGGAGGTCTATATCTCTGTCTGTTTCAAACTTTGGCTTCAATCACTGTTGACAATCCAGAAACACAAGTATATAATGCCACATTTCTTCCCCTTCTTCTCCAGATTTTGTTTTCATTGCCTATAAAAAGGCACCCTGACAATTAAGATTATGGCAATATAAACCTCCAACATTCATATTAAAAATCTATTCATCCATTAATATTCAAATCCATTCAAAAGGGAAGGAAACAGCTCACATTGCTCTGAGAGCTCAGTTGAATAGGTATGCTTTGCTGCATTTCAAAAAAGTCACAAGATTGTTAAGGCATCTCCAAAGAAACAACAAGTTCCAAGTACTAGAGCACTATCAGCAAACTCCCATCAATAATCCTTTCCTAGTCAAACTTATTTATGCCAAATCCAATTAAATTCTCTCTGCTGTTGCAGAATGCCATCCAGAGACAGATAGCGTCTTAGACATGTCTCAAGATATATTTTTTTCCTGTTTATTCAATTTGAGAAAACAGATATACTTCCCTTAGAATAAATTTATCTTGGAAAAATCCATAGGACTAAAAGAATTTCATTGTTTTGTCAATATTTCAAAAGAGTAAATAGTGTGACTTTATGCTGCTATGAGTCATCCACCTCAATATTGACTTCAAGGAAAATTAGGCAATATCTGATTAAAGACCATTACTTACTCTTAAAGGATTAATTATATTTTATGGTACTCAACAAGTTTTGGGGGAAGATAAGTCTTGTAAGATCAAATACTCCCACTAACAAATGACAGAAACTGTTAACAACATATTTCTAGACGCGTGTTAAGCTTTGAACTCAATACCACACAAGCTTCTGATTCTGAGAGACAGGAATACTCAGCAGTTATATGACAATATCAAATTGGAAGATACTTTCTTGATACTACATTTCTTAATAAGTAATTATCAATGATTTAGGGTGAAAAGCAACCCAGAGGACTGATTCTCAGCCCGTGACATAATGTATTCTTTTACTATAAATATAGGATTAAAGCTGATAGTATTTGCAAAAGGAATAAGGATTGGATAGAATAGAAAACAGTGAAAAACAACACAACAATACAGTTTGCTTGGTAAACTGGACTTGAAACATTCTTCTAAACAGCCAAATATAAGGCTTGCAATGTCACAATTAAACATTGTAATCCCTAACTCTTAAAAGGACCTAAAGAATTGTCAATAGTAAGTAACTGAATACGAGCTACCAATTTGCAAGTTGAACCAACAGCTGAAATTTACGATCTGTGGTTTTGTAGAGAAGCATATTAGATATCATTATTCTAAATGTTACTACTTGTAAAATCTGTAAGTAACAAGTGCTACAGAAATCATTTGTGCTGTTTCCCCCATGTAATCTTATAATATATCACATCAATCATAATGCTTCTGCTGCCACTATTGACAGATTCGTAAATTGGAGTTCGTTCTTTAATATTTTTGCAATTCTGACTTTGATACCTGGAGCATATCAGGAAAAAATCTATAGTAGACAGCTATGGGCTTGTCAAGTTTCTCACATTTGATTTAGAGCAAAGCTGCAATGGGTTTGATCAATGATGCACTATGCTGATCCTGGATGCAATTATTAACAACCTCACCAGCATTTATATAAAAAAACTTTCACAATTTTCCAAGTAAAATTACAAAACTGTAATAATAGAAACTTACAGGAGCCAAGTCAATGTCAGCTTACTTCACTGCATTTTATGGCTACACAGAGCTCATCCATCGCTTCTTTGTAAACACTGTGTTGGCCTTGATACAGTGTGGCTTCTCACAGTACAAAAATAAAAACCTTTTTAATTATCACAATGAGAGGCAGAAGGAAAAACAATGCTATTCATTAAACCTTCCCTAATTAATTTTTTACACCTTTTTCTTACCCAGTAAAGTACAGCATAAAAGCTACCTATTACTGTTATTCAATTTTAAGATTACTAACGAATAAAATGTTGCAGAATTTGTATCAGATTGAAGAAAAAATGTACAGCAATTTTCTGACACGTTTATGGCACAAATAGAAAGAAACAGATTAAAAGACTCTGCAATTTTCAATTGTAAAACAGAGATGGATTGAAAAATTGGGGGGGGAACACGTTCAAACCCTGAAGATTTTGGAAGCATCTGTCTGGTAATATTTCATATTATAGCAGACATTTGGAACGATGATCCAAAGCAAGTCTGTTCTTTTTCCTGGACACAGGATACAATGTACAGTGGTAATGTTTAAAAAGCAGATCAGAGTATTGTCATCTTCCATTTTAGGAACAGGCTAAAGGGATTTGTTTGCCTCCAATGGCATCTCCACTTTTTCTAATTCTATTAACTGAGCTCTACCAGAAATTATACATAACATAAGCTCACAAGGAGTAAACATTTGCCTTTGTAATAAAGCAGCATGCACAATGTGCCAGGTATTTTCAAAGCATTTTCCCAGGCACATCACTTCTACCCAATTCCACCTCACCCTTTTTTGCTGATTTTATGTGTTTCCCAGGATCAAAGGCAAACCATGACTATTTTCTGCAGAGTACACAAAACTGTTCACTTTGGAGCATTGCCAAAGGTTATAAAAGAGTATCTTCGTTAAGTGGAAAACAGACTGTTCAGTTCCTTTCTTTTCCCTGTAACTGGATCATAATGGTTAATTTTGTAAAGAACTGGTTTCTAAAATAGCAGCATTATTGCTGTCACATGATGAACAAAGGCGGTACAAGGTAGAGTGGAGGGGAGAGGATACTGTCAGGTAAGGCTCAGTGTACTCTCTAGAACTTGGAAATATTAGTAATAACTGATTAATGATTTCTTGGACAGAGCAAAATGTACTTCCTAACAGCTGGTATCACTGAAGCTTTGCAGCATGTTTCACACACCTGTTTCTGCTGAAGGATATTTAAGAAATACTTCTATGAAGTTCTAAAAATAAATAGCTTAAATTCTGATCTTACAGCAAAAGATTTTGAGAAAAGAGTACCACAGCACACTCCACACCGATATCAACAACGAATGTTCAAATGTCATCGAATTCCAGAAAATACTGAAGCATTTCTTTTGTTTGAGTAGTTTAAATGAACATATAAGAGGCATGTAAAAAGCATATAGGAGGAGATTCTTAAATGATTTTCTGACAAAGGAAATGATCTTCAACTCAGAAATAAATACTAAATTCCAGAATAGGTGTAATTACAGATTGAATGTGAAAGTTTAACCTCATAGTGAAACCATTTTCAATCTCTAAAAAAGAAAACTGATCCAATCCAATTGCAAAGCATTAAAAAAAAGTTATACAATAAGCAATCCAAAGTTTAAAAAGACAAAATGATCAGAAGAACCATTTGTCTGAAGGTATTCTCATGCAACAAGAAGCAATATTTCAAAGTAGATGAACAAGAACAGAATGAGGTTTTATTAGAACAAGTATTTTGAACATAGCAACTCCTAGCAACAGAATTATAGAACAGCATCCTGTAACACTTATATTCTTGCCAGGATCAACTGGGATCTTCAAGCAGCTTTGTACTGCTACCCTTACTTTCACTTAGTAAACTAAAACACAGAAAATGAGGTGAAATGCCAAACCACTCAGGAGAGACAGGACTAGTGACCTCTGTTTTAGTTTAGTAACCAAACCCTTAATTATGCTGCTTTCCAACACTTCTTACAAAGCAGTAACAAAGGGCTTTAAGAGGCTTCTGATGTTCATTCTCTCTGAACAGAGTTCATTAACACAATAGCTTTTATTTTTAGAAGCATGAGCATCTGGTAATAGGCTTAATAATACAAAGTATCTCACAAAATTAATGTATTTTATTGCATGTTGGTAACCAGTGCTAACAACCATACTAGAAAACATTCCTTCTTTACATATTACTTTTTCTTCTTGTATTTCCACTTCTTCATTATCACAATGTACCATATTTCTAGAAAGCACTGATTCCTGAACAGTACCATAAATTATACCTTGGGAAATGAATAAAAATTGAGTTTTAAAAGTCTACACTAAAATTATTAAGGACAAATTTTATTCCTAAGAATTTTTTTAAGATTGCAAAATCCTGTCATTAGATTATGTTCAGTTGATTATTTTGATCCATAAGGAAACTGTAACCCATGAAAATATTAATCCCATGAACTAAAAAAAAAGAAAAAAACACACACCCAAAAAAACCAAACCTGTATGGCATTAATCTCATGAAAAGATTCTAAATTATACATTTTATTATCCTCCAGAGATTTATACTCCCATTATCTCTTACACCCACATAAGACAAAGCAAGTGTAAATCTGTCTTTCCCCATGCAGGGAATTTCTTAGTTGCATTACAGAGATGATTATTCTATCCTCACATTTCATAAAACTGTTTTCTTAACAATCAGAAGCACTCTCATTTAAGACAGATGTTTTGACTGAAAGCAACTATAGATATGTGCTGAAACAAAAAATGAAAAGCCCATATGAATAAATATTGAAATGTACGTTAATCCTTATTCTAAGGGTGATCCTCCACCATCAAGTAAGATGCTTGGCCAAGATTCTTCTAAATATTTGCAGAAGCCAAAGGGATTACATTTTTATGCAACTTTCATGAATTACATTTCCTCAAATTGCAAAACACCCAGTTCTTTCTTCTCCTGTTAATTGTACGTAGGGTAGGGACATCACATCTGTGCCAATTTACACTCATATAAACAACAGAAGTACAGGCTGATTGCATCTAAATTTAGGCACGATTTTTTACAATTAAAATGGTGTGACAATAAATTTTTTTAAATACGTCAATTCTGTGTTTGATGTATTTTCTTATATCATCCCACAATATGACATACATCATCAATTCAGCTGCAATGGGCTTCTGACTGAAAAGTTAGCTGTCATCCATTTGAATGTGGTAACTACTTGCTCGAACTATTAAAAGATTTCAGCTGTCATGATGCTCCCTGGAGAACAAGGTGGTGCCTTGGCTAGACACAGTCGAGACTTCTGGGTCATTATATATTAAATTAATACTGTGACTTAGAGATTTAATGGGTAAGCCAGTTTAACCATTAGAAAATAATATGAAGAACTCCTAAAAAAATTTTTTTTTTAGGTATTGGAAATAGTTGTAGGAATATTATAATAAAACAGAAATAGTCATAATTTGAAACATTCTAGGTTTCTCTCAATAGCACTAAAGGGACATTCTTTGTCCTGTAACACTTGTTAATTTTGAAAATTGCATAGTAACTGAAATGTAATTAATGGAGATGTACTGCAACATGGTTATACATGCCATTTTATAAATGTACATTACAGGTTTTCATATGAACTAACATTTTCATGCAAGAGAGCAGAGTTTAATGAATTGCAAAACCGTGTAATTGAAGCAGCAGTAACACACCTCAGAGAATACGCTCATCTTGATGCCTGAGAAGGTTTGCATACAAAACAGTATTCCTCAGAATGAAAATATAAAACTGGCTTCTCAAGTAAACATTATAATTCACAGACTGAATTTTTCATTGAAGCCGAGATGCACCCCATATAGCTAGGAGAAGAGGGGGCACATTACCTCCTCTTTCCACTAATCCCACAGCCATCTCAGACCCAGTGCAATAAAGGACAGCTTTAAAGGGTGCTCTGTATTATGCCAAACCCCCAGGTCACTCTAGCAGTTTACAATCACCTGTGCCCAACAATACTCTAGCCAAATGCTTTTCAGTACCTCTCCAATCAAGTAATCCCCTGTTCTAGTTCTGTGTCTCCCCACGACAGTCTTCCACAGGGAAATCCCCAACCATCTGGTTAGCTTAGCTTTCAACTAGCTTTGATCCAACAAAGTGGCTCAAAGCAGTAAGGGAGGGAAAAAAAAATAAAATAGATATGCCTCTTAGTATTTTGCATATATTGAACCAGATTCTGATCCTAGTTTGATTAATGTAAATCCAGAAAAACTTCACTGAGGATAGGGATACAGGTCAGGGAATATTATTTTGCTGTTCTGTCCAATATTAAGCACAGCTGTTTTTTAAGTAAACAAAGAAAATACCACCACTATGCAAAAAAAATATTCAGCTCCTATAAATCAGCATAGCTTCACTAAAGTCAACTGAGTTATGAAAATTTACATCAACTACAGATTTTCTCCAGTATGTAATGAACAGTGTTCTGTTTGCTCCCCTGGGTTTCAGCTCAGGCTCTATATGAATACAACTGGATTTTTTTTCCAAAATGAGTATCAACACATTTTCTCTTGAGTCACATGTTCTTAGCTTCTATACACTGCACACTGCCAAGATGACTAAAAAAGCATTAAAAAGTAATTAAATGTTTTTTTCAATAAAAACTATCAATGACACAATTTTCTTATATGACTTAGAAAACTCACCTCATTTTAATGCCATTTATTGTACCAGAATGCTAAAAAAAAAGTTTGCTGTAGAAAATAGATCTCAGGATAACATACAGTACTGAATAATATGAAAAAGGAAACTTTGAGACAGAACAAACACCGCCTCTGAAAAGGCCACACGAAATGATGTGGTGTAACTGACTTTAGCTAGGAATTATAAGGAACAAAATGCCAATAAAGTTACGATGAATAAAAATTAAGAGTCTGAACACCTGTAACTAACTGTGATCTTGGAACCAAAGTTGTTCTTACATTAATTTTATGGATTGAAATTTATGTACAAATATTTGGATTTCAGAAGATAAAATAGACTAAAATCTCCTCCATTAATAAGCAGGACACCTTACATCACAGAGTCCTGAAGTTGGAAGCCTGTTTTTCAAAGAAAGTAAAGGTTGTATCTGGATGTCAAAAAACATCACGTTATTAAGATTTCATAGAAAAATTTAGCATTAATACTTTCAAAGCATATACAATACATAATTTTCAAATTTCAGGAAAAAGTATACATTTTAACAAGTCCAGACACTTCTGTGTATATTACTGCATTGTCTCATGAAAAAAACCTTCTAACCAGAGAAAGGCACCTATTCAATTTCAGATAATGTACACATAGTCTTGAAAAGTATTATTAAGTTGTAAAGTCAAGTATGCACAAGTTAGAAAGCATTAGAATTAGATCCATCTGTGTTTATTCGGTTTAGCAAATTCTTGTGTATATGCTGAAACACTGGGTTGTTACCTTGCTTTTCACATGATCTCTTCTTTTAGTGCACAAAATAGTCATTTCTCATTGTTAGGCTTGCAGTAATATGACGAGTATCCTTTTAATACATAAAACGTTTGATTCTTAAAGACTTATTCCTGCTGCACTGAAGCCATTACCAAATGTCAGTCAGATCCAGTGGGATCATGATTACTCATACTAAATCCTGCTTGAAAGTCCACAGACCTCTGTGGCATACTAACACTGCTTACAGCAGCCGAGAGGTCAGTGCAGAGGGACAACCTTACCTGATTCCTAGTAAAGTCTTCTGCGAGCCCATTAATACATACTGCTCATCAATCACAGCGCCATAGCTAACTAGTCTCAGTAGACCTGGAGACTGAGAGACTAGCTAAAAGTTACCAGCTCTACTAGGTAGGTGAAAATGATTTGTTAAAAGATTTTCAACCAACTCTAACCAGCAATGTTTCCATCAGAAAGTTTAAAATATAAACGCAGCTTTTGTTAATGTCATAGCAAGAACAGCATTGTCTTGAAGAAACGGACCTTGTGAAGTTAAGGTTTATAATGGCAGTTCTAGGAATTCACCAAGGAGCAGGATACCATTCACAGAAATAAACAGAACAGTTTCATGCATAGTTAAGGATTATAAGAAAAATAATTCTATTTTTCCTTAACACACACACACACACACCTGCTTTTTTAATAACTTAAATCTGAACAAGAACTTTACTTAATGTCAAGTTAAGGCCTTTCCTCTAATTTTACTTTTGGTACAATTTCTGTTTATATAAACAGATTATGATATATATTGCAGCAGGAGGCATCTCTCTAAAGACAGAACATGAGGAATTCTCATGTAGAAAATTTGGGCTAAACTACCTTAATTTATATTGGTAAAAATATACAATAACTCAATTAATTTCAAAAAAACAACATTGGAATTACAGTGGTATCAACCAGATAAAAAAATTGGACTCAGTGAGGTTAATAGTATAATGTTGCTAGAAGCAAACAACAAAACTAGAAATTTATAGCAGAAGTTGTCTCAAAATACTTACCACATTCTGGCTGGAAACTATAGTGGGCATGTTTGTTTTCTTCAGGAAACTAGGAACAGTTGGAAGCAAAGCAGGCAGTACAGCACTTGAATAGAGAACTGGCCCAGACTTCTGAATTTATTGGTTTTCCTTCCAGCTGTATCATTAGCTTTCCAGGTGACCTTGGATAAATTGCTTCTTTTCTTTCTGTCTCAATCTTCTCATCTGCAAATAGGCACAACAATCCTTTGTAAAGGAATTTTTTAAATCCACAGACAGAAAGCACTGTAAGAATTGTCCTTTCCCACCATTAATAACAAGTGTTCGCAACGGAATGGAGTCTGCAAGATCTTCTAAACAATGTTTTCATGCACTTAATTTATGTTTAAGTTTCTTAATGCATTTCTGACCTATAATCATGTGTGTTATTTTAAAAGATATATGACCACAATTTAAATGATTAAGGAACACTAATATGGTTCTGTGAAAGCATATGCCACATACCTCAGTGCCCTCTGGTACACCTGGGTCTCCGTATTTGATTGCAAAATAAGCAATAAACCCCTATTAAATAGCTAAAGCAGAATGGCAGTTATCAAATAAAACATCTACATAAATATTTAGAATATATGCCACAGGGGCATTTTATTTTACCTCATCCACCATGCAATGATCAAATCTACATCATCTTAACTAGTAAGCAATAAACTTTGCTGAAACTATCAGAACGTACTCATAGATTTGAAAAACTACATTAAAATGGCAAATTGCAGAAAAAAAGAAGAAAAACAAAGTACAGCGTGCAGAACCTGATTTATAAATATGGATGTTTAAATAGAATATACAAATATTGAAGATTGAGTGCCAAGTTTTTCATGCAGTCTGTAAGTAGGCTAGATTCACAGGGGAATTATCGCTAAGAACTGGCTGTGGGATGGGTGGCTGCATAGCAGTTCTGCTCATATATGTGTAACCTGTAGCCAGGAAAACAAGCTGGGGTTCCCCTGGAGTTTCCATACTAATAAAGCTGAGCATGTGAGGGTCATCCTATGTAATGCCCACTGCCATGTCCACAGTGTAGAGACAAATTAATCCGTCCTTTTCCAAACCTCCATCATTGTTCAGTCTGGTCTATGATGTTCTAGTTTCAGTGTTTCTGATGATAAAAATCAAATTTTGGTCATTTATGCTTAAATATTAATTTGTTTAGCCACATCCTCTGAAAATTAAGTCTACAATACCATTTAAAAGGCATTTATTCAAAACATTTGTATTCCCTCTTTTAATTATTCTGAGGAAAAAATGGATGCAGGAACACCCTCTAAAATACCCAAAGTTCTAAAATGATTCTGTAAGGTGTCTTAAGCTGCACTGAAAAGAAACTTAAACAAGAGACATTACCCCCAAAAAACCCAACACATGAAGAAGATAGAAAAGCAATTTTAAGCTGCTCAAGTTTTTTAAGCACTCAGTAGGCTACAGCAACAGAATTGTTTAAAGCAGTTATATATCTGTTGAGATGCTGAAAATCTGAAAATCTGTCCCCTTTTATCAGGACAGGCAGGTAAAAACACTCCGCTACTTAATGATTTGGCAGTTGTTGCAAAGTAATTATCAACCTGTGAGATTAGGAGATAGAACAAAAAAGCAGATTACTGTCCAATAATCAGTTTTCAGTGGTGTGTTGCAAAAATTATGATGTAACAGTATTATCTATTTTAAAACAAAAAAATATACTGTCATCACACCTGAAAAAAAAAGATCTTACCAGTATACACATTCTGAACCTTGGGGAAGTCTTGATTCTGCTTTGAGCCACTCTAGTTACTTCATTTGTTCTACATTTCTTCGGAACTAGAGTCTACAACACTAATTTCAGTTCCATGATTATAATTTAAATACTGCATAGAGTATTTTCATGGAAAGACAGACCTAAAGAAACTTTAATCTTGCTGCAATTGCTTAAGACCCAGGAAATCAGGTTTGTAACTCCTAATCAAAACCAAAAGAAAAGTAGTTTTTGTAGAAATAGGGTGGCGATAAGGTCAGAAACATGCTGTTAGGATTTGGAAGAGATGATGGGATCATTTCCTTAAGTGAACTGACATTATCGAGCATCTTATATCAGCAGTATTTATGCTGTGCTTTTTTGCTTGGAAGTTCAATTATAGATGCTGCTGTTGATTTGTAAAGTCTAGGCAGAAAGTTACAGACTGTTTTTGGCACAGAACCACCGAACTTGGAACACTCCCTAACCCAAATTTCTTAATTTTCTCTTCCCAGCATGAAGCCCATTTCCTCCCTAGAATTTTGCACTAAATGGATTTGGACTGGAGGCCAAAGTCGTGATAGCTGATGGCAGTTAAGTCATCTTATTGCACTTGTTAAAAATATGGTTGAACGATATCTGTTCTCACAACTAACAGTTGTCATTTTGACATAGCACTTTTTACGATGTGAAAGTGCTCACAGAACTGGGCAACACTTCATTTTTAATATGTAGGGAATCAAGAGATACTTTAGTTTCTTCTTTAAAAGGATGAAAATTTTAAAGTGTTTCTAAAAAGCACTAGAGTAATTTTATTCTCTTTTAAAAGTGCTTTCAAAGAGGGTGTTAACAGCTGATTTATTTTATTCCTCCTACATTTGTCTGTTTGTCTTCATCATTACACTTCAAGGAAAAGCAGTTCCAATGTTTTAACTTGGGGGCTGTTTTTATTTTTTTTAGACTGACTAGTGTTGTCACATCCAGTTTCTCTGTAAATCACTCCATAAGGCTCTGCACCTTTCATGAGTTTTAGTTCTTCTGCTACTGTTATCTGTAAAGTCTGTATCAGGACAATGATTCTGCTCATCCCATTTAAACTGTTGTACCATATGTCCATGATATGGTTCCAAAATACTTTTTAAGCTTTGCATTCTAGATCAATACTCTCACATATGTTTATTCACAGCAACAGCTGCTTCAAGAATTACTGTTGTGTTGGGCACCTAGAAGTATTCAGCCTTAGACAGAAGTGCCAGTGATACATATTTCCAACTTCTTTGCTGTTAAATTTGCTGTCACTTCTACCGCCCACCAGCAGGTAAGCTGAGCAGTTTTAAAACATCCATCTCCACATGCCTTCCTACCTTCTGCTATAGGGGATTGCCTCCATGAGGAAGAATTAATAGCTTTCTGTTAGGCAAAAGAAAACAACGCAGAATTCACGACAGCCACTTTGCCTGGAAATGGAAGCAATTAAGTTGAATGGCAAAGCCCACAGCAGCCATTCATTTATGAGAATATATTTTCAGTGACGCACTACCTGAATCCAGTTAAAGAAAAAAAATATCTGATTTTAGTTAAGTTTTACAAGTACACTGTATTGCTGTGAAGAGCACTCTACTTAAAATGCAGCTTTTATTGTGTTATTTCATTTGAATGCGTTCTGCTTTTGAAATAAGATAATGTTGTCTACATGAACTTTTATCACAAATATGTCAATGATTTCACTACCTCCAAGTACTGAAAAAAAAAGCTGTTTTCTAACTGGGGTGCAAGACATTGTCAAGAATTTGGATTCACTCCCTCGCTCTAACACTATGCTATCATAGTTCTTGTGTTACAGCGAGGAAGCGAATTCAAGTGGTATGACTTCTCTTTGCATTAGTTTTCAAGCTGTGAAAGAAACAAGAACTTTCTGCACTTACTACATAGTACTGCTGTAAGGCTTCGTTAATTCAGACCTTGTTTTTTCATTCCTTGCAGCACGTATCATTTCTACAACTAGTCCCATTAATTCTAGTGAAAATTCTCAGGTGGACTTGTATTGCTCTTTGTGTAGGACATAGAAATTTTTTTATTAAGAAATAGCAGTTGCTTTCCCCCCTTTAATGATTTTTCTAATTAAAAATACATTAGCTACTTGAGAGCACTAGAAATAAAATTATGTTCTCCTCAAGTTGTATTTCTTACCTGCCCTTCTTATAGCGGGAAAAGACCACCTTACAACTAAGTTGAAGCCCTGGCAGCAGAAACAGCAGTTTTCCTTTCTGCACTATACTTACAAACATCTACAAGTTCCCTTTTCTTTTTGCTTTAGCCTGAGGCTTCCAGTATGTAGAAACCTGCTGCCTAAAATGAAACTTATACATTTAATAAGAATTCAAGGCTGTCTGAAGAGAATTGGCTCTTTTATTAACTACATAAGTCTGAAACTCAGTTAGACACTATTCAGAGTTCTGTAAATATAAGTCTATATTTCACCATGGACATGTTCAGTGACTTAACAGCAATATAAACTGAGTAATCCCCAAATGAACATGGCATCTTTTTCTCAGTGCAGTCATATCCATCCCAGTTACTGGGTACTTTACTTTACTGTACTTTATTTCTTACAGTGTTCTAGGAGGGGAGTTTGGGTGGTTTTGTTTTGGTTTTTTTTAATGGGAAAAGAAACTTGCAAAGAATAAGCAGCACGTGAATAGCAAAGTTATTGCTCATGTTTTTATACAACATCCAAAATTACCATTACTGCACAGACAATGTTGGTACAACACATTGTTTTGGTTATGAATAGAGCTACATTTCTGTGCTACCAAAAAAAAAACCAAACAAATTGAAAGAGACTGCAAAACTAAAGAAATTCCTTCCCTGCCTAAACTGTAGTGCTATAATGGCTCCTTAGCAAGATATCAGGCACATGACATCTTATTACAGCAGCCCTACCTTCATTTAAAAAAAAAAATATGAAAAAGTAAGCCTAACTGTTGCCATTGGCAAAAACTTTACAGGTACAAATATTGAACAATTCTTAAAATCTAAAAAAACCCACACAAGGTTATCCTCAGAAACTCAGGGAAAAACACGTACTTTTTCTAGACTGGCAATACTTCCCTACAGAAAAGCTCTGAATCTGCAAAAGATGCCACACCTTGACCCACAGCCAAAGACGGTGTATGTAGAAGACTGACAGTGTGGAACCGGTACGCTGGAAAGATGAACATGCAACCACTAGCACATACACTCTACCAGGCTCTGGATACTTCTGCAGCCTCCTTGGAGAACATGTCCTCACTAGCCAGCCTTACAAATCCATTGACAGTTTCAAACTGCAATGCTGATGGAATGAGGCAGCACCTCCCAGTCCCAAGCACTCAATCCCTGTGCCTGTAATCTCCCTTCAAGTTGACACAAATACCTGTACAAGTAAAACACAGCCACATGACAGATTATAACTAATGAGCTGAATCTGCTCCCTGAGCCAATTCACCACCTGAACATTGTATCCTACCACCAGCGAGGGAGAGGCAAGAAGGTGGGATTGCACAGCCAGAACAGAAGTTAATGCAGGGCTGTAGCTTTCAGTGGTAATGCTGGTTTAATTTGCACAGAGCTAGAACCAGACACTAGAATTAGCAAGGAGAAGAACTGAGCGTAAGACTGATTCGACCCTCATGATTTGAACAGGCACAAAAATTATTTCCATGGAATCTAAAGACAAAAAGGATGCAATATGAGCTCTGTGCAGCAAATTAAAAGAGCATGAACAGGAGCCACACAACATGGAAAACATTTGTGGGCCATGAGATACACTATGTTGAAGCACAGAGACTACAGAAACTACAAGGACACACATTTCCTACTAAATATGTGCAAATAACTGCAAAACTCAGACCGCCCTAAAAAGTGACATTAAAGGATTTCAATTAAAGATAGACAGGATTTATTGCTTCCATAATTTTACAACAGAGTTATTGAAGACATTGTAAAAGGACTGAAACTGTAAAACATTTTAATGCTTCTGAAAACAGATAGAGAAGAAACATTTTTTTCCCAGATAGCATTATAACATATAACAGTAAGCCGTCTATATTAATCCTCCGTGTTGCAAAGCAAGCTGGTCGTGTATTATTTAGTAGTGAATGACAGGTTTAGTTGTACTGGTGAAACAAAGTACAACAGCAAAGAATTCCATCAAAATTACGTGAAAAGGCAACCAAAGTCATTTAAGATGGCATCAAAATCTCACTTTAAAAACTGTTCCAAATTTTTTCAAATATCCGGAGACAACCAAAAATAGAGACTGAACTTATTCATTATACGGCTGTGGAACCACAGCCAAAATTAACTGTGACTAAGCATACTTGTCTTGCCAGCAATGGGGAGGAGGGGGGAAAGTGGACATCCTTTATCCATGATGATTTGAGAATAGTTATTATTAACACAGAACTCAAGTGATCAATGTCCTCTCTCTAAAATACAGAATTTTTCATATTAACAGGTGATAAGCATTTGACAAGCTGAGCAATTCACTGGAGCCCAAGTATAAATGGATACTGAAAGGGAATATTTCACACTGAACACAAACTGCAAGGACGAGACGAAGACTGCTGAAGAATTGCAGAGAGCAGAAGTCCTCACAAAGACTTCTACACAGTAGCAGGGATTGGTAAAGCAGCAGAGAAAATGTCCACAATGTCAGAATCATCAACAAACACAAGCAGCAGACTATGACTTCTTCCGTTGGCAACAAATCAACATATGTACAAGGCTGCATGATTTAAGAGTCACGTTATCAAAGGTGCTATTATCCTTGCTTAAAGGATTGGAAGTTTTGGAAAACATTGTGGAAACAGAATTACATGAACATATAGGGCATTTCCCAGTATTTGTTCATAACTGTATGTTTTGGCCTTCCTTTTTAAACCCATCATCATTAACTAGGATTGTTTCCCTCTTGAGTTTAATTAATTTCATATGTATATATGAAATACATTCTGTTGCTTAAAATGTATAAAATCACAGCTACTAAAGTATCAACAGATAAAATGCATTAAAAGTTTCTACAAAAATTGTGACATACTCCATATTACATTTATAATTTCAACTACCTATGTTTCTGCAGCACTACATACTCTTAAAACTTCAAAAAATTTATGTCATGTCTACAGATTAGTGTGAACCTGATATTGATTCTGAAAAACCTTTTCCCTGAATTTAAATCTAAACTTGGCAACTTCTGAAGTAAACTAGGTCAAACCAGCCTTTACTTAAGATTCCAGAAATTAAATTCAACATGCAGTCCCATCTTAGCATTATTAAGAATCTGTTTTGTGAAATTCAGTTTTAAAACTAAATTCAGAGTAACCCCAAACAATTTTAAAATCTCATGTTTTATTTTAAGCCAGTCCTATGATTTTTGGGAGGTACGTCTGGCTTCAGAATGCCTGAGACTGACAGTACTACTCTTGGACCATGCATTACTGTTTTGATAAACACTACCAGCATAAGCACTATGCATTATCCAACAATATTGCATCAGATGGAAAAACTGAGCTGGCAGTTAAATTCTTTGCTTAATGCCAGAAAAGAGTTACAGCTCCTGTCCTAGATTTTGCAAACATAAGACTGTAATTTCTACTCAGCCAAATTTCTATAAATGGTCAGAAATTTCTTTCTGAATGTATGATTTTGCATGAGTATTTTTTAAACAGTCATTATTTCTTTCATTGCAGAAACATCAAAATTTATTCCTCCTTTTGCTTTTGCAAGATAATGTTTAGAAGTATGTTGTTATTTCTATTTATCTCTGCTCCCTTATGCTACCTGTGATGAATCAGGTCAGCAGCGTAGCTTCTTCCCATTCTACTTACAAATTGGGAAGCTCTTCCTTCCCTGGAGTTTTGGATTTGAAGGTTCTACCAAAAGGAAATACTTTTTGAAATTACTCAGATTTTCATCGGCAGTATGATATACAGAGTTTGTTGGATAGAAATATCTTCAAAGACCCGAAGACAAGCAAAAATTTATTTTTCTACTGCGTAAATCACTGTAGGTTTAACATCATTAATTCCCAAAGTAATGATCTTTTAAATTCCTTTATCGTGGCTTTTTTCCTATTGTCATGGTGATATCAGCTGTGCTTTATTTCTATAGACCATGTTTGATATTAGTAGATTAAATGTATTAAATATGAAAGACAGTAACAAAACATGGGCAATAATATCAAATTTCCATACTTTGCAGTTTTTAGGTTTACCAAGAGTTATTTTTATATAAATTAGTGATAGGTAGGGAAAAACCTAGAAAAGATCTATATCCTAGAAGAGATCGGTATCAGAAAGCCAACTGTATCCCAGGGCGCATCAAAAGCAGTGTGGCCAGCAGGTCAAGGGAGGTGATTCTTGCCCTCTACTCCACTCTCGTGAGAGCCCACCTGGAAAACTGCATCCAGCCCTGGGGCCCCCAGTGTAAGAAGGACATGGACCTGTTGGAGTGAGCCCAGAGGCGGCCACGAAGATGATCAGAGGGCTGGAGCACCTCTCCTGTGAAGACAGGCTGAGAGAGCTGGAGTTGTTCAGCCTGGAGAAGAGCGGGCTCCGGGAAGACCTTAGAGCAGCCTTCCAGTGCCTAAAGGGGATTTCTAAGAAAGATGGGAACAGACTTTTTATTAGGGCCTGTTGCAACAGAACAAGGGGTAATGGCTATCAACTACAAGAGGGTAGATTTAGACTAGATATAAGGAACAAATACTTTACAATGAGGGTGGCAAAACACTGGAACAGGTTGCACAGAGAGGTGGTAGATGCCCCAAAGGTCAGGTTGGATGGGGCTCTGAGCAACCTGATCTAGTTGAAGACGTCCCTGCTCACTGCTGGGCAGGCGGGACTAGATGGCCTTTAAAGGTCCCTTCCAACCCAAACTGTTCTATGATTCTATGATCCTACAATGGCAAACAAGAAATCAAAGGGAATACATAAGTGACTGTCTGAATATTTATTTTTTTTAAACAAGATTGTATCATTTCATTATTTATGTTTGGTTGTGGTTCCCAATTCTGCAACTTTTGCTCTTTTTAAGGATATTTTTAAAAGCTGGAAAGGGCCAAATGGCAAATAACCATGTATATAATGAGTACACATGTATATGTAATAGCAAGATTTCCTTTTGAAACCTGAAGGGACATTACAGTCCAGTCAAATTTGTTTTGGTTCACCTAAAAACACTTTCTTCATTACATAAATATCTAATGTAGCAAGCAGCAATAAGCATCATAAATAAGAAAGCACAAGGCTAAATACTATCTAAATCTCTTTATATTGTTTTTTTTAAGAAAAGATCATTCCACAGACAAGATTTTAAACTGGATTTGCCTTTGGTCTCCAGAGGAGCTACACTATATACTTAGTAGAGAACTTACAAAAGAATTAGGGTCAAATCTGCAACTACTTAGTTGTAAGCGGTCTTACTGCAAATAACTGATAGCAGCCACAATACACAGATTACAACAGAATTTTCATTATAACACACAGGTGTCTGAATCTTGCAGGTGATAACCTGTGCTTACCATCTGCAGCAGAGTTTCCAGCAGTTTGAGGAAAGCAGAGTTAAACAAGGCTGAAAAGATACTGATTTTCATCAGGTAGGCTGAAATTTCCCAGTCTTTGTTCCAGTTTAGAGCTGTTATTTTTAAGCATTCGGAGATAAAAATTCAGCCATCTTTTCATTATGGACAGTGAAAAATGATGTTTACAGTTTTACCATGTACTTGTAAGGCTATACTCTGCTCATGGAACTTGCACATCTTTACACAAATAGCCTCTCCAAGCTTGGTTAAATCCAATACAACTCAGAAATATTTAAAAAATATAAGCACCTAAACTCAATCAACACCCATGTTTTGAACATCAAAACTGAGATAGGTTCAGAAGCATTTCAGTGCCTATTCCTAGCTAATTACAATTCAGAAATGGTACGTAAAGATGCTGCCACTCTGCCTATGTATCTCTGCAGAAGCCAAACACAGCAGGAGTCCCCTTCATACTGAAACTCAAGCTAGGAAGAGAAAGATGTTGGTTGCACTCCCAGATGCCTGGATTATTTGTGCTTCCTGAGCCATGAATTCCCTGCCCATGTAACTCCCAAATAAATAGACTGCAGCATCAAGTGCTCCTACTCATGCTTTCCTTCTGGGCCCATTTTGCATTGTGGCCCAGGTTCAGGAGACTGAGGACAATAACCCTGTGGGCTGCTCACCACACTGCCCACAGCCTGTGATGGCAACATCCCTCATCTGGATCTTAATTTTGCTGATTTGGGGAGCTGTGAAACAGCCTATTACTGTACCTAGTTAGCATAACAGAAAAAACGTAAATATCTTTTTCAGAACAGACCTATTTTTCTGGTTTAAAGATTCCAACAATCTCTGCATTTAAGGCTTTTACCAGTGAGGTGATATATTTTCTATTTAGCTTTGGAAGTCTACAGACTGAAAGGTCTAATGTCCCTCTGGCTGTTCGGGAGCCAAGAACTGAGTCCGTGTCTGAAATGAGAGACCTCTCCTCAAATTACACAGATCTGGTGTCAAAACAATGAGGTCTGGAAAATCCATGTCCTCAATATAGTTGGGATTTTTAATTTTTTTTCCTTTTGGGGGGAAAAAAGATTAAAAATTTACATTAACATCTGAACCTTTACTTTTAAATCTGCAAGCCAGATACCAGCTGTCAAGCCGTCCATTGTGAATGGGACCTCTGTATTTGTATCAAGCCACTTGAATCTAGCATGGCCTCATGCACCTGGAACACTTTATAGAACCACTATAATCAATGACCAACAATCAAGAAGTGCAAATATACAGCTCATACAAATTTAAAATATCTATGCCTTTATTGTACTTTTTTCTATAATCTTTACTTACATAATCAAAACATTGTTTCTCAAATAATCCAATATAATATCATGCACTTTTCTTAAGGACTAATTTAGAACTGCGCACTCTGAAGTGATTTATATTTTAATTCCCATGCACTCATCTAAATTGAATTTAATCTGACATCTTATTACCAAGTTCTATTACATTCTCCTGGAGCTCTCAGTAATCTTTTCTAATATTCCCTAATTTAAATAAATTTACGACATTACCATGTATTGCCATCCTGCTTTTCACTATGACTCTAGGCAGATAACGTAGTAACGTATCAGTTGGTGTACAAAACCCTACATAACCCCAGTGTTTGGCTTCTTTTTAGTCCTTCCCAGTCAGAGATCTTGCTCTTTATGTTTCCTACCTCTTCATGCATTCTGCATGACTGGCAAAACTTTCCCCCCTTGCCTCAGTTGCTCCAATTTTCCTCAATAATTTTTGTATTGATTACTTCAGCACAAACCTTTCAAATGTCTAAATATATTATAGGTCTCAGTTATCTTTTATTCTATGTTTCATTAAATCCTTCAAGAATTTGTAGCAGTTGAAAAGATATCATTTAACTTTGTGGAAGCCATGTGGATTTGTCCCTTGAGTTACTTTATATAATATCACTTATAAATACATATATAATAGATTTTTGCTACCTTTTATGATCTTCTCAACTGCTTTTCTGACTCTGAACAACAATTCTTCATATTCTTCTAGGACAAACTTACCTTCTCAAAGGATGACTACAAACCTGAGTACTCATCACTCTCTGGCACAGACAAAACTGGTAACAGAAAGCTATGGTCTTGCTATAACTGTTATTCTAAGAAGTTCTGTAAGATTTCCACCAAAACTTCTGCTAGAAATTTACCACAATATAGATTTGAAGCCTAACTTCTTCACTTTTCCCCTCCCTTCTCTTTTCTCAGTTTCATTTCCAGCAGAGTAAGTACTACCCTCCGGGCCAAACCAAATGAATGACGTCAGCTAACATTTCTATAATGTTTTGAAGAACATCTTTATTCTCTTTAACATGCTTCTTTCATACTTGCTATGACTTGATGAACAAAGTCTTCATATCATGACTGAGCTCAGCCTTGACTGACCACTCTTGAAACAGACACAAAATGAAATGTGCCTATTGGGCCCATTTTTTAAACAAGCATATCACTGGTATAGTTACTACTGTGGTTATTAGTTAACGCTTCAATGGACAGAACAATGCTGTTACAGAGCTTTAGAGATGAAAAATAACTCCATCTGAAGAATATTGAGGCAATGAGTGTTTCATCTGGAAAAAAAACTTATTTAAAGATTACCTGCTTGAGAAAGGTAAGAATACTAGCAATTCAGAAACAAACTGTAGGCAACACCATATGCAAAATGCTGTTTTAATCTGCTAGACATTAGATGGCCTGATGAAAGCCAATGGTATTGCAGGTTAATAAAAGAAAAGAATCATGTTAGTACAGAAGGATAGCAATCCAAAGCATATGCGGCTTCTTCTCATCTATACATTGCAAAATAATTTTCCTTTGAATTAAGTAACTGTGAAAGTTTTAACCATTACTAAACACAAGAGATGATGCCACGTAAACAGAACAAATTACAAAAGATCAAGAACTTCCAAGTTCCTTTTCTTGTTCTTGACTTTGCAGTATACTTTGTACAAGTTGTGTAAGTTGCTTGAAATAAGCTTTAAGTTTCCTACCTTCACAAAGGCCTTGAGAGGCCTAAAAAACGATTTTGACTGAAAACATCTGCATTTGTAGTTAAGAGATACTACAGCAGTGTAAAGAATCCCTTTTTTCCATTGGTGATAACAAAGTGTTTCTGAATTAATACAAATAAATGGATCAGGAACAAAGCTATCTTACAAATTCCAGTGAGAGTGGACAACAATTTCTTACCTAAAATATAGAATTTTAATGAATTACAGTATACTCTCACTAGCAGTTGTAACAGTTCTGGCGCAAAGAACAACTGCATTACCTGTGTCAGAACGTCTCTGTTGATGTGCCAACACATTGTCATTAACTGAAACACAAAACTATTTTCAAATAAATCCAACACTACTGTAACAGATCATGCTGTTTTTTAAAAAAACTTTTAAATTAAACTACAAATATATATGGAAAGGCAAACCACTATCTTCCTAGAAAACAGCATGCCTGCAGCACAGATAAGATTCTTCCATAACACCGGACAGATACCTACACATGCTGGTCAGCACTGGAAAACACATTTACTTGGCTTTAAACACCATAAAAGCCTGTTAGTGAAATCCTCAAAACAACAAATATGACAGATGCTATACTCATTCTAAGACCGAGTAACTAGAAAACATAAAAGGGTTCCCTTTTAAGAAACAGACTACAATAAAGGAGAAAAGATGCAATAAAGGACTCAGGAACATAAAACCTAAGCACAGCTGGCTTTTAGGGATGACCTATGTCCTTCATAAAAAGTACAAGGAAAATTGAAACACTTGAAATAGCATGCAGAGCAGCAATATGCTAAGCACAGAGATGACTAAAGTCAACACTTGAAGCAGTTGACTAGAAAAAAACATTGGGATCCGCAAAGATAGGTGCAACCCCTGTCTAAGGAAGGGGGCTGCAAAACACTACAGGTGCAACCATATTTATAATAGGAACATGACATTACATGGTATTAATGAAAAATGGGTATAGAGGTTATAGATACTGAGGTATTTCTCCCATACTTTCAAAGAACTGCCATCACCTAAATCCTGCTGGTTTTCTTTCAAAGAAAAGATTAGAAAAAAGGGCTAAAAACATCTTTCCAAAAAAAGTTGGAAACGCTGTGCTCATTCTACTTTCACTTTTACAGCTTTTACCCAACATACAACAGACCCAGGTTCAAGTCCTGCCTCAAGGTGGAGTAACTCAAACCTACAGCTGACATCTCCCACGGAAAAATTATTATGCTCGATTAGAGTATCAACTGTTTCTGTATTTCATGTAAAATAGTTACTGGATAAGTGTTAACTAGACAAAATATAGAAACATCTCTAGTAATAAGGTCTAGATTGAAAGCCTTTCCTCTCACACCTGACTTCATGAATCACTAGAATATTACAATCTAGTTCATCCCATCCTTATGTTCAGTAATAATAAATCTCAAATATTTTTCATGGATAGCAGCACACTTCTGACCAAAAGAACTGCAACTTCAGGTGTCCTAAAGTTGAGGCCTCAAAGTTTTAAGATGACAATTTTAGACAGGACAGCCTACACTATAGCTAAATTTACTCATCTTAGAACCTTTTTTGGCTCTGACATTACATCCCTGAATAACTGAAATGCATTAACTGTCATTTTATAACACAATCAAAATATATGTCATATCTAGACTTCATATCATTTGAAGACTAGAGTTCCTCAAAGTTAGTAGAAGTTGTGACACTTGGCACGCTGAAAAATGGCTGGTAAATGGGGGCTGAAATTACACTTACTTGCCTCCCCTGCTCTCCTCTCTTGAAAATAGTCAAGGTCAATGGCAATGCTTGGGTTTATTGTAAAGAAGACAGATATCTGTAGTGAAATGTTCTCCTTGGGGTTCTTAAAAATTCATAATAAGGAAAATAACAATGAACATTATTTGAATATAAATTTAAAAATGGATTTCAGTTCTGTAAGTTAATCAGACTTAAATCTCCATGGGAAACTTGCAACACTGTTCTCAGTTTAAATGCTTCCCAACAATTTACAGCTTCATTTTGCAAACTTTTCCCCAAACCAAACTCCCATGAATTTACACCACCTAGAAGGCTATTCATACAACAGATGAATAAAGCATGTGAAGAAGAGGTTTAATATGTTGATGAGAAATAGTGCAACAAAAAGCAGCAGCAGTTCCTGAAGAAATAAAAGATAATATATTATTACAGTAAGTCTATTCAGGTAGATTAAGTGACATCTAAATTTCAGAGCCTAGTCACTTCCAAAAAGCAATGGCAGAGCTCAGGTAAAGCTTTGAGTAGGAAGCCACCTTGAGCAAACCAGTGGGAAAGAGTACAACAGTGAGACTCAGGTGGGATCAGACCATCTCAGTACAGAATCTTCTAGAAATAAACCACACAGTAGACATTTACTATGTTATTTTCTTGCACTGTAGAAGATGCTATCTCACCCTCAAATGCCACCTATGCGTTTTAATCTACATCATGCCAATACTTAAGCATGTATTTATACTTACACGAATATTTATAGTTAACTTTATAACAGAGACTGAAAAATACAAACAAGAGATATAGGCAGGTTACAGTGAATGTGATCTTCTAACCGGGTATAGGTCTGGGCCCCTTCCTCCTGCCTTCCTCTCACAACACTGGGAATGTGTAGATCAGAGCCACTGACTGAGAGAGTACAGCTGACGGATTCCATATCCTGGACAAAACCGCAAGACAAAACAGTATCCTGAAGAAAGGCTCCAGGCAACCATGACTAGGAGCTGTGTCTTACACCTACCTTTGCCAAAGCAGAACAATCTGCCTCTGACTTTAGAGCTGATTCCAGGCAAAGCAGACTTCACTATGTGTACAACCACAGAAGTAAGCATTGCAAAAAAGTAAGTGGGTTCAGAGATTAAGGACTTCCTAGTTAACAAACAATGAATTGTCAGCTTTGGCAAATAACAGGAAATAACGTATATATCATTATCACAATGTTATACTGCAGTATTTTTCAGTGTTTTCAATTTATAGTCCAAAAATACTAGCACGTCTTATCTTACACAAATAATATTCATATTTTACACAAACATGCAAGTTGCATGATACTTTTAAAATGCAATTCCAGGTGTCAGAAGATCTATCCATTTCATTTCTAGATAAAATCAAAGGTCCTCCTTTTTAGTCAGATGGAAGACATCTTAGCAATGCCTCACTGCTTTCTACATTTTAGATCAACATTGGCATATCAATTTTCTTCTTACATTTGCACATCTCTCTATGACCAGAAATGTTAATTAGCATTAGGTTTTTCTGACCTAAGCCCATCATTTGCATCAAGGTGAGGAAAGTATTAGGGAGGGGGACAGACGGAATGATGCAAAAGCTACTTAAAAGATGAACAAAACTTACTAGTTTCTCACATTTTGTGTAGACCTGCTAAATTGATTCGAGCTGTGAAACTGTCATAGCATAGAATCTGTTCCAAAATCTCTGTTATATGGTGACTAGGTAAAGAGGAAGTGTGAATCAACAATATACTATAGCTTCATCTATTTTTCATTTTCCTCTCTGAACCAAAGCATAAAACTGTATGATTTGGAGCAAATGCCAACACTGTTAGCTTCAATACAATTTACTTCTAAAGTACATAGAGCTTTATGATCACCATAGGAAGGCAATGCTGCCAATAGATCAGCAAGCTTTGATGATCTATTCTCCTCAGCAAGCAATACAAAGAAACAGAGCCAGTATATGTTGCATTTTCTTACCAGGACCCAAAGGAAAGCTAATTTCAAAAGATGAGTTTTGTAGAATAGATACTATTTCAGTCTGTGGAATTACCAAAAACTGAATCAAACTCTTCATGCTGAATGAATGCAGTGAAGGAAGTGGGCACCTGCACCATGAAATCTACAGGCACACCACTGTGGTGGAAAAATTCTTTCTCCTCATCTTCATGTCCCTCTCTCATATGCAGTCAGTCTTCAACTTCCACTACAATACAGTTGTTATATAAATGTCTACGTATAGATAGAAAGGGATATAGCAGGAATCATGAAGGTGGATGAATAATAGGATGTGGTCCTTGAAGGGGATTTTGTGTTCAGCGATGGCTTATTTGATTACAGTCAGAATACACAAACACACACATATATGTTTTGCAATAAAAAGGAGAATTTCAGCTGTATTTTCACTAGGGACTTTGGGGGTTAAAATGCCTGTTTCCGTAGTGAAACAAGACAAAAAGGCAAAAATTAAGAAAAAAAACCAGTCTCTTCCCAGCCAAACAGAACTGTATCCAGCAAAAGCTTTTGATGTAGGTAACATAAAATGTTTCAAAATACTTATTTCAGGTTTTTATCTTTTTTTAAAGAAGATGGAGAAATCCAAACATAAAAAGATTTTGTTTCACTGTAATAAATGACATCTAAGCAATTTCAGGACTAAAACAATGGTTTTCTTTTTTTTCCAAAAATTAAACCATCTCTCATGTAAAAGTTCGATTGCAATTCATTAGCC
>JAVJGI010000050.1:32317456-32329773 GCA_035590275.1 Ibycter americanus
TCCAACAAAAAAAAAAAAAAAAAAAAAAAAGGCAATCAGAAAAAGAATTAACTGTTCCAGTTATCAGTAGCTTATACATAATTGGCAGTTACTTGATGGCTTTCTTGGCCAACATATTGGGGACTTCATGTGCATCCACTAGCTGTTGTGTGTTACATGCAGCTCTTCTAGAATTGCATTTTCATGCTTTTTCCTTCAATGAAAGACTGAATTCTATTATCTGCTTAATCACTGGTTGTATTTGGTTATTATTCTCACTTTCTTTGCAATAACTGTACTTAAGTTGAACTAACTTGCCTTCCCCCGGAGCAACTTCAGCTACAAGGCAGTCAATAGATTAAGTTCCTGTCTCATTTTAGAAACCCTGTGTGACATCACAGTATTTATAAGTGCAATCCAAAAGTCTGCATTTATATACAGTAATAACACTGCTGCACTGACCTCTGATGATTACTTTTAATTTATATACAGGTTAGCCCTTTTTCACCTTCTGGTCTTGTCAAAGAATAACACACCACAGCAACCTCGACAAAATTAGAATCAACTGTTAATTAGTATTCCATTTAATGGAGATGAAAGCCAAAGCATTCTGACTAAGAGGATACCACACAAGGCATTCTGACTAAGAGGATACTGCACTTATTACATTAAGCTATATATAACTGCATCAAATGGAATATTTAAGCATTTTAACTTGAGCATTTTATGCGTTAGTAATTCACTTAATTATTTTCTCTAGAGAACAAGTGGTATAATATCACGCTCATGCATGGGGAGTTATATGAATAAATCTTCAGGCATCAAGATAGGATCAGATACCCAAGAGCCTTACTTAAATCAATAAAAGCAGGAGGCAATAGTGGGAAGGATGCTGCTTCCAGTTTAGTTCACACCACTGCGTGTGCAGCAGGTCCACAAATCACGCTCAAGACCTAGTTGTCTTAACTTCATAACAATGTAATTCAAATTTTCGCACTTCCATAAAAATAAAGAGCTACCTATCTATGTCACATTCTCATTTAAAATCTATCCACTAGCCCTCTCGCTTCATGATAATCATGTTGTAATGAATTTGAGCTGTTTAGGTCACATTATGTTTCTACATGGTCACTACAATGTCAGAAAACAGGTGAGCATGTGTCACTAGAAAGAGTGAGAGGGCATAAACAAGAAACAATTCCCTGCAGATAAATAAACTAACGTGTCACTATTCTTCAACACATAACCTCACTAACTCAACCAAACCAGTCCCTCTCTGAAGCATTTTCTGCATTGTGGCCTATTTTTATTGCTCTGAATTTGATATGGGAAATACTATATCTGTAATCAACAACAGCAGAGAGAAATTGAAATGGGAAAGAGCTCTAAAACAAGCAGGAAAGGCAAGGAGAAAGGGAACATAATGTTAAGAGATCTGAAAAGGGGGAACAGGACTTCTTTTAGTTTGTGTGTATGTAGTTTATTTCATACAGTATTTTCATTTTATTATACTGGCAAATAGTACCTGTAGGTGGGCCAGGACAAATTGGAAATTAAAGAAACAAAGTGAGAGACTGACTAAAAATTGGCAAAGAAGCAGCAGCTCAGATTTTGAAGTGTACCTGATCCCAGCTGCATCTGATAACTACTGGCTGGGTGGCAGCCAGGGAGCTCCATCTTCAGACCTCAAACTCCACTGCAGCTGAGGTAAAATCTACACCACACCATGAGTCAGACCAGCATTAACATCAAACAGAATTCAGGCTACAGTGTTGCCCTAACTCATATGCTGCTACCCACTTTCTTGGTGGACTGTGCTGACAGCTGAGACCAACTCAGAAACAGAAACAAACCTCCACCTCTTGCTCAGGAATTTCAACAGATTCGACAGTGGACAAAAGTTCATGTTAAGCTGCTATGGTACTTGTCTGTTATTGAGGGATTCCTCCTATGTAAGTGGAAGTCCTACCTGGCTGCTTTGGCTGCCTCTTCAACTACTTTGTGCTGCTGCTGAAGGCAAGCTGTGATTTTGGCCCACATTGTCTAGAAACTAAGAACTAACAAAGTACTACACATTTTTACATTAGCCCATCGACATTACCCAAACAGCACAAACTGTTGGCTGCACTTAGCAAGCTGAATATTTCTGAGTATTTGGGGGAAAATATACAGCTGCTAGCTGGTGAATCACCATAACAAAATGTTCATTTCTCTCTCTAAAAAGTTATCCATCAATGTAAGCAATGCATAGTTTTAAATTCCCAATCACACAGCCCACTTGACTTGGTCATTTTGACATCTTTCCTGACGTGATGCTAGGTAGTTGCCATAGTTCTCTCAAAGTCTTGGAAAATTCCCCACAATGAAAGAAAATCAAAAGAAATTAACTCTCCTTTTTTTCCCCCTCCTTGCCCGCAGTTATTCCAGTACTTAGTTCATTGTTGCTACTGATGAAGGTGTTCAAGATCTCCCTGTCCATTTGCTACAGTGCTGTTTATCTTTCACTTTTTTGTTTTCCGTGAGTACAGATTTTGGTCCTTGACTGTCAAGGATGCTTTTATTTTTATAAGCATTATTCCATTATGCATACATAGCCAACCATAATAAACCCAGACTTCAGCCCTCTCCTTAGCGGTCCTTGTAATGTTGTAATTGTTGCGCTGTTACAGCTCTTATCTTTATAATTTGCAATGTCATTTTTTGCCTAAACAGCCATCTGCAGGATATAGACAGACCCAAACTGGTCACACTCTCCACAGCTCTCCAAATAACGTAGTTCTGCTGCTGAAAGGCTACAGACTTATATAATAAAGTTTTGGGAAAAGAAGTTGTAGGTACTCTCCCTGCACATTTCCCCTGCAGTGCTGAAAAAGTACTACTTCTATTGATATTTTCATCAGCAGAATTAATTCTACACACCACATCATCCCTTAGAAATTTCCAGAAAATTCAACAAACCAGGTTAATACTTGAAGTGTTACTTGAAGTGTTAGCCATGAAGTTGAGAATTAAAACGGCCTAGAGGTACAGAACTTCTTGAAAGAAAGATCTATCCCCAGTTCCTCACAGCGTGGATTTTGAAAGATTCAGAAATTGTAGGAGACAGATGAACCATCTGTTCTGTCAGCTGGGGGAGGAAGGGGACTTAGGATACTGATCTGGAATAAGCACCCAGTAAAATATTACATCTTCTCTGGGGATTCCAAAAAAGGGGACAATATCGTAACTGGGTTTTTTTAATTCATTACTATATATGGTAATAATTTTGTTCCAACCTTGTGTCTTGGTCTGTAAATGCTATATACAGAACACCCAAAAGCAGAACCAGGTCTCTCTGACCACTTCTCACACTTCAAAGTATAAAACCAATGGCAGATCCCTGAACTTCTGAAAATTGCAGATCCAAATTGATATCTGAATTTTGCAGCTTAGGCCCTTCTCTCTGTTGTAAAGAGGGGATTTGAGTGGTTCTTCATTGCTGGTTTTTTGATTTACTTTTAGTTGCTAAGCAGTATTACAATAGTAACAATGTGGGCAGAGAGATAAAACTTTATATAAGGCTTTAGCTGCAAAGTATGTATATTTCTTGATACTAATGAAAAACAGCTTTACAAAGAAACTCCATCTCCATACATAGCAGAACCGATTGATGAAAAGCAGGCAATAAAAATGTTGCATGTACAACAGCTGTCTCCTGATTTTTTAAGAGTCAAAGAAGGAGGAAATAGTATCAAAGTGTGTTTCACAAATCCTATCACTGTAAGTTCCTGAGGAACTGTTTTCTCTCTTAAAAGTTCACGCTACTCAAAGTTTAACGCAAATCAAGAGAGTAAAAATGAAAGCTGAGCTTCAATGAAATAAATCAAAAACTCCATTGATTCTAGCTCAACCAAAATTTTGTCCTAAATTTAACAGAATGACATGAATCTCATAGACAAGATTGGTCAAAAGAAGATCTACTACATGCCTTCTTTCCTAGTTCGGACAAGCAGTATTGTACAGGCTTTCTATATGAAAAAGAAATTTAACATATCATCCAATTAGAAACCCTTGAAGTTAATGAAAATCTTGATATTTGATTCAGTGAATTCTAGGGTGGAGAGGCAGTAATATGCAGCATAGGCGCAACTCCATTTATCTCCTGCATCCAGGCGCAAGGTTCTGTGGTTCCAGGTCAGTTAGTTCTAAAAGATCCCCAGAAATCCCTGAAACTGAAACTACAGTCCTTATGTGAAAAGGACGAAAGAAATAGTGAAATGCTTCTTCCTCAGAAGCCATACAACTGAGCAGCTGTCTATATTGTTTCATATCCCAAACAACTCTTACCTAATAATTTATCTACAACTCTAATAATTCACTGGCTTAATATTATGGAAAAATTAAACCTTAGAACCCTACCCAAATCAGCGGCACACTGCGCAGTTACCAGAAGCCAAGTGCTCTCTTTTCCTTGCATGTCAGGTGAAGCTGACACATAAGCTCCTTAGTTCACTCCCAGATCCCAGTCCCCTCGATTATCTACATAACACGTGTTACTTTACATGCAGGATCTCTTTTGCTGTTACCTTACATTTAAAATGAAATTTGAGCTGCAGCCTGAGAAAAGCTCATTGCAAGGACCCAGCTTCAAGGCCAAACATACACAACCACATTGGATTTAGCTGCCTCCACTCAGCACACTGCTGTAATGCTGTGCAGCTCAATCCACCCTCAGACTCTCACAGCCCTCCTGCCAAGCCCCAGGGCATGCACTGAGTACCGGCAGTATCATCCCACGCAAATGCTACTCAGGCAAGCTACAACACAGCCCCCTGATTAGTTCAGACCCTTTGAACTGAAAAACACAAAACAACGCAATGGTTAAGGGTTTACAGCCCTATGGGTGGAGCCCAGCAGTGACCCAAACCAAGTACTGGCCAGCATGGATACAGTCAATATGCCCTAGAGCAAACCCACCAAGAACCACGTGGATATGAGCCATCCCACACCACTTTGCCTTGAGGGTAAGAATCACTCCTGGTGATACAGCCCACATTTTTATTTTCAAATGAGAAAGCTGAGCAGAAATTATGAACATCCAGCCAAACTCTTTCGGCAAATCCACAGGAACTATATTGACTTCAATGAAGACTGTTAATCAGAAGCTGAAAAGCCACTTGTAATCACTCCAACTTCCCTAACTGTGCTATTTTCCCAATCTCAATGTGACTGGAAGTGAGGTAGTTTCACCCTGGAGCTACCATCTTTCAGACAACCAGATTAATCATCCTCTTCATCAAAATCTCCAAGACTGCATTCACCAGTCTAATCTAATCATCATCTTCTCATCTTTGCAGAACAGCTCACTGACTCCAACCATCTCCCTTCTCAGGTGGTTTGTAAGCCAGATGCAAGACCTCAAGAGGAGACAGTAACTGTCAGCATCTGCTTTGGAGTCTGCTGTGGAGGCACACTCAGTGCACACCATCAGGTTGCCCACACGCTTGTGATAAGCACGATTATGAATATCCATAATAGGCTGCATGGATCGCTCCCAAGGTTTGCGTTGTTGAGCATCAACCATCACTGCCCATACATTTTCTAGAAAGCATTGCTAGTATTGCCACTAGCCAGTGGGTGTCTAGAAACAAGGAGTGGGCAGGCACAGCAGTGTTATATTCTACTTCAGCAGCTTGCTGGAACAGCAACTGAACATAAGATGAGAAGGCAGGCTCATAAGGAGTCCATACAGAGAAACTTCAGTATGGTTCAATCCAAAAATATCCATGTGTGGTTTTGGAATCATCGTATTTTTATTACCAAAAAATAAAAATTGATTACTTTTTTGGTATCAGTACAGCTTCTAAAAAATGTTCACAACTAAATGGTCAAGTCACAGGAAGAATGTAATGGTATTTTCTTTGTATTGTTTACCATTAATACATTCTTCCCTGAACAATTTTCTAGTAATTCCCAATTACAGTAAGGCTGCATAAAAGAGAGGGGTTAACGAGCTACAAGTCTCTTTTCAATATGGAAATGCAGTTCTAGGATTTTTGCCATTTTTAAAGTACAATCAAATTACCAGTATCATGTACTTGTTCTATCCTTTTCTAGCTGTGAAAAGGAAGAGGTAAGGACAGCATCAAAATTCATGTTTGAGTTCTTTGAAAATACTCACAGACATGCTACTTTACACCTGGTGCACGTTTAGTTCCCAGCCCAGCAACAGAATCACGTTCCATGTAAGGTCTTTATGTTCTAGCCCATGGCAAACATTGATAATTCTTACTCTGGTTATAATACTCAATCTATTGATATTACTAAGATCAGCAATGTGCAGATGCTATGTTTAGCTGCAGTACTCTACATTCTGCCTCAGGCAAAACCAGTTTATCCATTTAGAAGAGAGTACACCTGTTGTTAGTTAATCCCCAGCTGACAAATGACAAAAGGGAGAATAACAAATATGCAGTTATTTAAAATACTGTGTTTTTGGCATGAGTCATCTTATAAAACCTTGGAACCTAAAAGGATTAGAAGTTTGTAACAAGAGTTTCACCAGAATGTTGGCTTGCTACTAGTGTTGACTTCAAAATAAAGTTACAGATCCCAAGGCATATTTAGATTTCAATAACATGAACATCCTAACAGCACTTACACTCTTGAGAAAAAATTCCAAGGCTGTGTATGAGCAATATAAAGGCTGTTGCATTTGCTTACCACTAATATCTATCTTGTTACATTATAAAGCACTTCGAGAAAGCCTTGAGTACAGATTATGCAAGTTTATTTTGTTCCATCGTGCGTATCTTGCTTGCCATCTAGTGGACACAGCATACAAATTCAAGTAAGCAGATCTTTCAGCAAGAAATGAGCAGTTATAAAATGTGTGGGTATAACAGTTTTGGATTAAATATTTCAATTAGCAACAGAAAAAGATTAGCATTGCTAACAGTAATGCCCATTAGATTCCCTTGAATGCTAAATTTTGTCTAAATCCTAGGCAATCTTCCAAATAAACTTTAAAAATGCATTATTCCATTCCGTATATGCTTTCAAATCTCAAAAAATAAACCATAATGAAGAAATAAGATTATAATTCATCTTATAATATTGCCAAAATAATTTGCAACATGAGACAATTAAGACACAAAATACAAGCATCCAAAGCATTCATCTCCCAAGACAAAACCATCATCCCATTTTTAGTCTGGAGAAAGAAGAGTTCATAAAAAGCATTTCTGACCTCTTTGATTCCCACACACCACCTCCCACCCCTGCTAAAGTACAGTGAATTAATTACATGTTTCAATTAAGCATGTGATTCAGTGTCTTCCTTGATCAGAGAGCTAGGTATCTCATTGAATTGACCTGTGGGTCTGAGTTACAGCTCATTTGCTTTGAAACCAGCCCAGGACAACGAACAGCAGGGAACAAAATGATTTTGTGCTTGCTTGTATCAGTTTAAAAATGGAGTAAATCTATTTAACTAACTAGAGCTGAATCAGACCAAAAGCTTCAGTAAGGCTTCAAAAGTTTTATATAATTCTTTCCATTTTTTCTGAGAGTTTCTGTAAGTTTTGGTGTGCTTTTGTATCGTCAGCTTGAAAGGGATTAAAATGCTAAAATGCTTGAAAAATTCCTTATCAGCGTCAACAGAGGACTATATATATATATATATAAATCAGAAAAACAAGCTGCTAGAGTCACTTTAATTTCCTGTTGAGGAAATTTTATTCTGACTCTGAATGTTGTTTGTTATGACTAAATAACATGCTGTGTACCTTTGTGTTGGTTTTTTTCTTAATCAAGTTAAACGTCTGCTAATGACCACAGGGAATGAAATAGGCCACAGCTGGCTAATATCATGCATATGTGATTGCTGCTTAGCCACAATCTATGTAATTAGTTACAGTCATATTAAGCTATCTAAAACACGTGTTAAAGATCTAATGATGAGGTGACATTAATGGGTCATTACAGCATGCTTAAATCATTTCCAAAGAATATTTAAATATGCGACTGAGATGCAAATAGAACACTTACAGAAAACAATCATACATCAAAATATTACTGATTTTAAAGATTTACTCAAAGGAATATTTCTGAGTATGTACTTTTTCAAAAGATATATTAACAATACCTTTTTGTCATTACAGTTTCAATTCCGTAAAGCCAACAATGCATGGGAAGATTTTTTTTGTTCCTACTCATGTTCCAAAGCTTAAATGCTACAGAGGAGAACTGGCCTTCTGTATGGAATAAATATAAGCACTTATTTGGAGTTAGTTCCTTGCCAGCAGTTTTGCTAACAAATCTATGCAATTCTGCCTTTGGCCAATGTGGAATCAACCGCTAGATTCAGGCCCAGAGGATGCACTTCACAGAAATACACGCAGGGAGATATGTTCAGGTTCAGATCCAGACGGCTTCAGCTCCAGGCCAGTCCCTGCGCCTGGCTGCTCCCGTTAGCTATGTACCTGTGAAAGGCCAGAAGCATCTTACTTGTTGCAAGGACTAGAGCAGGAGATGCTGAAGTCCAAGTCATCTCTTTTAAACTGCCAGTATCAAGGTGTCTGCTGGAGACTATAATTACAGGCCTACAAATATTTGTTTGCCAACAGGAAAGCGTAATGTGAGGCAGAACGACAGGTAGTAAGGAAGAAGAGAAGTTTTGTTTTCTCTATAGGCAACGTGTTACAGTCAAATATCAAAGCGCTAGTTACAGCGTGGAGGATGTCTGTTAAGGATAGGCAACTCGGTTGGATGGGTAACATAGCTCAGGGGATAGCCCCGCATAAAAAACCATAAAGAGAATGCTCTAGAGTGTTATATTTGTTATTTGTTGAGTTACATGTTGATTCAAACAGAGCTATTTCAGTTCTGTTTCTCAACTTTTGCTTTGAAATTCAACTGGACAAAGCCCTGAGCAACCTAATGCTGAAACTAGCCCTACTCTGATGGGAGACTGTACAGGTAAGCTACTACCCTGCCAGGTTCCCTCTAACCTGAATTATTCCTGAGATGCAGTTATTGCTTGAGGTGCAGCACAAAGATAGCGTCAACAGACATAATTATACCACAGAATGGGTTCACCACCAAAGTAAGAATATTTCCTTCTTTGTCTTTTCTGGCCAACGAAACAATACGTTGAAAGTGTCAAAAAAGGTAATCATATTAATTTTAGTTCCAATCAGTTCAGACAGCATTTATGATTACTGATCACAGCTAGACTTCTGCTCTGAACTCCTCTCCAGAGCAAAGTTAGCAAGTACTCTTTAGAGTCTAAGAAAATTCCAGATTGCACAACCCTAAGTACTCAAACACTGCTGCACCCAAAATTCAGTGCTATTGATGAATACGATAAAACCAAAACATCTCATATTAGTTATTATAAATGCTTACAGTAGTACGTAGGCAGCAGAGTATAAAGATGTATTCCTTAAGGTTTCGGTTTTGCAAGCCATTAAATATGCTGTTCTGATCAGACAAAACACTTTGGTATGTTTCTAGAGGACTCCTGCACTCACGTTTAAATGTAAGAGCATCCTTAAGTAACTTGTAAAAATGAGATCTCATTCAACCGTTCTAAATTCATGTCGTTTGCACACATCAGGATTAATTCCAGCTAAGTCAGTAACATAACATTAACCTTAATACAATGCAAGATCAAACCCCCCCTATTAAGAGAACAAAATATTTGCATTTATATTAGAAGCCCAAGCAGACTTTTCTTCTGAGTGAATTTGAAAATTTATGACTTACAGCAAAGGTCCGGAATACTTGTAAACTGAGAATTGGATTTGCCTGTCAAGTTTTCAGTTTTTCAGTCACATAGTAAAAGACAACACTAAACCAGAACACATCAATACCACTAATTATTATGTTTGATACATAAAATATTTCTAACACCACAGCAGAAAGAAAATAGATGTTTCCAAATGCTGTATACATTTTTAAGATTCTCAAGATTTGGGAAAAAAAATAGAAAACTATGGTGACAAAGGAAAACATGAATAAAGACATTAAAATTATTTTTCACACTATAGTTTTTACACTAGCATCTAATTTCAATAATAAAGCATGTTGTTGCTTTTTTCCTCAATAAACACACAACTTACTCTCATAATGATTCTTTCAGTTATTACTTTTAACGCTCATTTCAGAAATTTGAGGAAACCATTCCTAATTCTTTTACTTTTAATGAGAGGTCAGTCCTGCTACTTTCCATCTGTTAACACTTGTTCCTATGTTAATTGTCTCAACTATTTATGGTCACTTTTATTTTAATCTGTATGTAGCAGAGTTAATAGAAACATTACCCCAAATTGAGGATTCTTCCTTGCTAACTTCAGTTCCCACTTAGGATTCTTTAAAAACTGCTTTTTCTTGTCTTTTTTTTTTTCCTCCACTACTTCACAATTGTATTATTAATTTCAATCTTTATTTTCCTTTTTTTAAATAGTTTACAGCACTAAAAACTTGGAAAAGTTTACATAAAAACTCTAAAAATTGTATATACATGACGACTGCAGAAAATAACAGCAAAGGTCAAGAACACAAGAGAATATGAAGTAGACCTTTAAAATATTTACATCTGCTTATGAAGTAAAAAGACTTTTAGAAACGTATATTGTGAAATGTTGAGTATTCCCACAACATGTTAAGTATCATAACATTTTTAAGTAATTCTGCCTACATTAATCATCCATGTAATTTCTTTCTGATATTCATATTTCATGAATACTTACATTGTCATTTACTATGACAGAACTTAGCACATCAACTGGAAACAAACACACTGAATCCTAGGTGAGCTCCTGGAGCTCCATAACATTCAGAGTAAATAAGCTTTGCCCCTAACGGGAATACTACACGCCCTGCTACACAACATACTCCCCACTCCTTTAGCAGGAGTCAGGAAAGAAAAACTCCTTTTCTACATCTTCCTTTGGGTACCTGCTCCCTCAGATCTGAATGCCAGCCTGTTAGGGAGGAATATCCTTTCATTGGCATATGGTAACACAAAAACAGTAGTACCCAGGCACGGTCTGTTTTCAGAGTTGTAAAGAACTCTTCAGACAAAAGACTTGGGAATAAACAGTGTGATTCTTCATCCCATGCTCAGGCAAGCAGCCACATCACATTCGAGAGGGCTGCTTTTATAAGCAAGCACTGCTTAATGGGGACATAAATTGCAGACTTGGCCCCAAAATAATTCACTATACCTATAGGATAGCATCATAGATTGGATTATTACAGAAAGGCAATTAATACCATAAATACCAGAAGCCTACAAAGACTTTACCTAGGAGCATCAAGTCTCCTAAGACTCCCTCTCTGCCCAGCATTTTAGCTGTATTCAAGATAACACTCTTAAGTGCCCACTTTTTTCCCCCAGAAGGTAAACTGTGGTTGTAAACTTCTCCACGTGCTTGAACGAAAACATTTTTACAGCTCTCGAAACCTGATAACAACCTCCTCCCACACCAGAGTCCAACATCTAGGGTTCTCTTCCAAGTCCACTTTTTGTTGCATGCCTGCATGATTTTATTGCTGCAATAAAACCGGGGGGAAACGGGGAGAAAGCGACCAAGAGAAGGATGTCCAGCGTGTAAGGTGTCGATTACGCCTCACGCACTCAATACCCAGCACTGTGCCTGAGTTGTAAATACCCAAGGTTATGAAATTCCCACCAAGTCCTTCAAGATAGTGCTGGTATTACATTATCAGAAAGATATTCCGACTAGCATGCTTTAAATTAATCTCACCATCTCTGGACAATTTAAGGTCCACAAAAATTTATAGCTCACCCCAGCCTTCCTTCCCCCCCGCCCCTGGAGGCCTCATGAGTCATTTCACAGAGGAAAGATGACTGGGGGCACCGGTTTATTGCTGTACGTTTAAAAGAAACAGAAAACTTGAGCGTGTAGCACGAAGCTCAGGTGGCGCGCTGGTCCCGGATTCAGGAGAAAGACATTTCTGTCCTTGCCCAGAGGCCCTGAGGAAACCCCCACGCCTCTCCCTCATGTGGGGCTGCTGTGGAAGGGAGAAAGGGGACCGGCCCCTGCCTCACCGGCACTGCTAGGGCTACGCTAATTAATTCTGACAAGAGTAATTAATTAATGCTTACAGAACACTCGCTTAGCTGCTGGGAGGAACAGTTCACCTCCGACTTCCCTGGGCTCCCACAGCAGCGCTGCCTCCTGAAGAGGCCTCCCCGCGGCCCAGGCTGCGCTCCGGCACCGGACCCTCTCGGTTACGTTAGGTGGGGAGTGCCCTGCACCCCTATGGTGCCACGTAAAGACGGCTCCAACGGGGATCAGCGGAGCCGGGGACCCCTGTCCTGGGGACAA